>CM065590.1:257884797-258484797 GCA_033119425.1 Bufotes viridis
CATGATCACATCACCTCCAGCATTTCCGCAGTCACAGATCAACGCTGCAGCACTGTGTGGGAGGAGCACAGATGTAGATTTCTGGGCTCGCACGATCCTCCTACACAATCCGGCAGCGTGATCTGCCGAATGGTGAGAGTGGGGAGCAGACGGCCCCCTGCTTCACCCATTCAGTGAGACCAGTCTGCATGAGGGAAGGTGCGCGGTCAGTAAATTAAATGACCACCAGCTCCCTGGAACTCTAACAATGAGCGCTTCCATCTGTATTGATGGAAGCGCTCATTGCATTTGGCCAGGGCGTGAGGAAGCTGGGATCCCCCAGGAAATAATGCGGGAGACAGGTATGCAAAAATCCCCCCCAGCGGCAGCAGGGCAATGTGTGCGGCGGTGGCGGGGCACAGGGAGATGAACGCTTCTATTGTGGAAACGTTCATCTCCATAGTCATCTGTATCGCCGTCCTCTGCTCCTCTGATAGGCTGCCGGCAATAGGCCTGCAGCCTATCAGATGTTGCTACAGGCGGCGCAATGACGTCATCGCGCCGTCTGTGAGCCGTACAGTGCGGGACACAGGCCAGAAGAGGCCTGCATCGCATCGCTGTGACGGATGGAGGTAAGTATAAGTGTATGTGTGGATGGAATAAGAGAATTTAGCACTTGATACTGGGTGGGGGGTAGAGGAAGAGATTTTGCAATCGCTACGGGGTGGAGAAAGAGATTTTGGCACTTGATACTGGGGTTGGGTGGAGGAAGAGATTTTGGCACTTGATACTGGGGGGTGGGTGGAAGAGATTTTGGCACTTGATACTGGGGGGGGGTGGAGGAAGAGATTTTGGCACTTGATACTGGCACATGGGGGGTGATTGGCACTTGATACTGGCAAATGAGGGGGGGGTTGGCACTTGATGCTGGCACATGGGGAGTTGGCACTTGAACTTGATACTGGCACATGGGAGGTTTGGCACTTGAACTTGGTACTGGCACATGGGGAGGTTTGGCAGTTGTTACTGGCACATGATGATGGGGGGGAGGCACTTATTATTGGGGGCGCTATTGGGAACCACAGCGGCACAGTATTTGAGGTAGTGGGATGTTTTGTTTTGTCCAGAAGATGGGAGGATGATGGAAAAGTAGTAAACTAAGATTTTTTTTTTTTTGTTAAACTGCAGAGACGAAAAACGGCGGAAAAATGGTGGTCTGGTCTGAAAGGAGAAGATGAGGAAAGAGAAGATCTACATCAAAGGAGACGTCACTGAATTTAAGGTATGGGTGCGATATATGGGTGGGGCTGTGGGTGTGGCTTGAGAGTGGGCGACGACACAGGGGCCCCATAAGTGCTGTCCCCCCCAGATTTTTGGGGCTTCCTACACCCATGCATTTGGCATGGACCTAACAGCTGGCACCCAGAGCGGTGAGCAACACCCCCAGACCCTGACCGCCGCACACACACACACACACCCACACACCACTGTTGGGTGCTATGAATTTTAACTCAAGATAAATTATTGCTTTCTCAGACCGTTTTGTCCTCTTGGGCCATAAGTCTGTCTTCTGAACTGAACGTGTATTTGTATGGGGGTGTCAGGAGAGATAGCTGTCAGGATGAACCAGGATTTTAGACAAATGACTAAATACTTTTTGTGCTAAGCAAGATAGCATAGTATAATGCTCTGAAGACCTGTATGATTAAATCCATACAGTTCTCTTCACAGTTGTTTTGGTTAGGTTTTTCCAGCCATCAAACAGACATATAAATTTAATATCGCAAGATAATTCTATTATATATGATCATATGAATTGTATCCTAACAATCCTCCTCTATACACACATCTTTTGGCTAGGCTTCAGATAGCATTCAGTTAACAGAAAATACTCTAAAATATTGAAGATGAACCTGAATATTTTATTTCTAAGCATCTGGCACTGCATTCTAGCTCTCTTGCAGATTTACAGCTCCCCCATGTGGTGATTTACACTTAGAATGTCGTGTGTGAATCTTTCATTTGCATTTTTTTTCTTTTCCTTTCGAGATAGGCACCTGAAATTCATACACCTCCAGGTCACAAACTAAAGTGAATGTTGGGCCTCATACACACGAACGTATTTTGGGTCCGCGTCCGAGCCGCATATTTTGCGGCTCTGGCGCAGACCCACTTACTTTAATGGGGCCGCAAAAGATGCAGACAGCACTCCATGTGCTGTCCGCGTCCTTTGCTCCATTCCATGGCCCCGCAAAAAAAATATAGCATGTCCTATTCTTGTCCATTTTGCGGACAAGAATAGGCATTTCTACAATGGGCCGCGTTCGCGGAACGCGGAGCAGCTTCCGTGTTTTGCGGATCCGCGGTTTGTGGACCGCAAAACACCAACGGTCGTGTGCATGAGGCCTTAGTTATTTGATCTTTAAACACTTCCAGACCCATCTATGTCAGAATTCAGAAAAGCAGTGCTGGAACGGGTAGGAGCAGGGATGGAGCTCCTACAGCGGTGCATTTCAGGGCTATTTCGCAAGGAAAAGTTAAAAAGTGCATTACAAAAATAATTTCCTTCATGTTCAGAATAGGTTTTAATAAAGTGTGTGCAAAGACTCAGGGGTACACTTTAAAGGGAATTTGTCATATCTCTAAATGCTATTCTTGGATGGAACTTTACTTAAAATGTACTATCAAGTAAATGGGCTTGAGTTGCAGGTGCTACAGCCGCTATGCACTCTTCAAACAGTTGATCGGGTGGGGTCCCGGGAGTCGGACCTCTACTGTTGTGATACTGATGACCTTTGTGAACATTATTGCAATGTCATTTATTTTAACCCATTCTATCAAGTATTCAATTATTTTTTTTTTATAGTATATACAAAAATATAGTATATAAAAAACATAGTATATGCAAAAATAAAGTATATAAAAAACATTGTATATGCAAAAATATGACATGGCATCAATTCCCCCACCAATCGCTAGAATGAGAAGAGAGAAGAACTCACTCTCTTTGCTGTAACCCTAGGTACACACCTAAGCGTTTTACAGCGCGTTCAAACGCGCTGTAAAATGCACAACATGTGAAAAGCCATGCTTCCCTATGGGCATGGTTCACATTTGGGCATTTTACAGCGCGTTTGAACGCGCTGAAAAACTCCAAACGCTGTCGCTTCAGCATGAGCTTCTTTGGGGCATTTTAACGCGCCTATGGGCCATGCTGAAATAGGGGTGAATCACTGAAACGCGCGTATGATGCGCGTTTCTGAGTTGCAATAACGCGCATCCAAAAACGCGCGATTCAGAAACGCTTAGGTGTGTTCCCAGCCTTAGGCCTCATGCACACGACCGTTGTTTGATTCCGTGTCCGTTGCTCCGTTTTTCGTGATTTTCTGCGGACCCATTGGTTTTCAATGGGTCCGTGGAAACCTCGGCAAATGCACCGTTTGTCCTCCGTGTCCGTGGTCCGTGATTCCAGTCCGTCAAAAAAATATAACCTGTCCTATTCTTGTCCGTGAAAAACGGTTCACGGACCCATTCAAGTCAATGGGTCCGTGAAAAATGCGGATGGCCATCCGTGTGTCATCCGTGTTCCGTGTCCGTTTTTTTTGCGGATCCCTTGGCAGGCACTTGGGAGACATTGTCAGCCTGTCTTTTGGTAAAATCTTTTGGGTCATGTCCGCTAAAAAAACGGAAGACACACGGAAACACAACGGAAGGCAAAAACGGACACGGATCACTGAACAACGGAACCCCTTTTTGCGGACAGCATAAAAAAACGGTCGTGTGCATGAGGCCTTAGAGACAGGTTCAGTAGAAGTCAATGGTCCCACTGATCATAACCTTTGATATGTTGCTTTCTGCGTCACTTTCAGAAGTGGAGTGAAAAGTTAGTCAGAATTTCAGAGTAGACCACTTTTATGTTACATTTATGAAGTACAATTTTCAAAAAAGTCGCAACTCCAGCCAGGTATGCCCCAGGTGTACTTTCACTAAGAGAAGTGCAAAAAGATTGCACTTGAGCCAAATTTGTTATTACTGTGTTACATAAATTTGGCACAGATGTGCATAGCAATTCCAGTCCAAAAACTTGCTTCAAATACACCTACCATGATAAATTCCCCTCTTAGTGTGTTAAATACACAGTTGCAACAAACTGCAATGTTTTTTTTGTTCACCCCACCCTGCAAAACCTATGGAGGAAAATATACTTCCTGCTCCCTGCTGCTTGGTTCTGGCAGTAAATGCAACCATGGAAGGAAGCAGTCAGAACCAGTAAGGAGCAGGAAGGTATACTTTCCTCCATAGTTCCAGCGGGGCGGGGGTAAACAAAAAAACATTAAAAGCTAGACTACCCTTTAAAGTTTGCTGCATTATTGCATTTAACACATTTAAAAGGAAACCTGTCACCTGAAACAGTGGTCCTAAACCGCCGGCAGGACCTTCAAGAGCACAGCAGTGGGATTCTGAGCATATATCTTACTAAATTCCGATGCGGCAGTAGTAAGAAAATCGATCTTTAATCCCCGGTTGGCGCGACTCTCTGCCCAGGCTTGAAGTCAAGGGGGCAGCAGCCTTCTTGCTTCAAGTCGCAGTGACCACGCCCCCTTCCTGGCCCCTTCGCTGTGACTGACAGCTGGCTGTTCTGAGAAGCCAGCCGCATAAGCACTGTCAATCAAAGCGAAGGGGCCGGAAAGGGGGCGTGGTCAACGCGACTTGAAGCAAGAAGGCTGCTGCCCCATGACTTCAAGCCTGGGCAGAAGTCGCGCCAACCGTGATTAAAGATCGATTTTCCTACTACTGCCGCATCGAATTAAGTAAGATATATGTGCTCAGAATCCCACTGCTGTACTCTTGAAGGTCCTGCCGGCGGTTTAGGACCGCTGTTTCAGGTGACAGGTTCCTTTAAGGCAGCGTTTCTCAAATAGTGGGGGGCGCGAGGCTCCGTAAAGGGGGGCTCCAGTTGACAGGAGATGAACGCTTCCACTGTGGAAGCGTTCATCTCCATAGTGATCTGTATCGCCGCTCCTCTGGACAGCGATACAGATCGCATGTGCTGTGCGGTAGGGAGGGAGAGGCGTCTCCCTCCCTGCTCCTCTGATAGGCTGCGGGCCTTGTGCCGGCAGCCTATCAGAGCGGTTCAGGTGGCGCGATGACGTCATCGCGCCGCCTGAGCAGAGTGCAGAGCGGGACACAGGCCGGAAGAGGCCTGCATCCAGCGCTTCCAGGGAGGTAAGTAGTGGGTGGACCCTGGACCCTGGACCCTATTGGGGGGAGGGGGAGAGCTTGCACATGATTTGGGGGGAGGGGGGAAGCCTGGACCCTGCACCTGATTTGGGTGGACGGGGGTAGCCTTAACCCTGCACATGATTTGGGGGGAGGGGGGAAGCCTGGACCCTGCACATGATTTGGGGGGAGGGGGTTAATGTAGCCTGCACATGATTGGGGGGGGGTTAATGGAGCCTGCACATGATTTGGGGGAGGGGGTTAATGGAGCCTGCACATGATTCGGGGTGGGGGGTGGCGGTGGGGGGTTAATGGCCCTCACCTGTGGGGAGATTGGTGTACTTATAACACATTTATAGACAAATGATACTATTTACAGTCGCGCGGGGGGCGCGAAATGTTTTCTTCTTCCTAGGGGGGGCATGACAGAAAATAATTGAGAAACACTGCTTTAAGGGGTAATCCAGGAATTTGATATTGATGGCCTATCCAATATCAGATTGGCAGCGCCCCGACTACTGGGACCCCCTCCAAGCTGTTATTTGAAGAGGCCACTGTGAGTGCTTAGGCTTCCTAGGCTAGTGACATCACATGGCCTAGACACAGATCAGTCCTATTCAAGTAAATGGGCTTGAGTTGCAGGTGCTACAGCCGCTATGCACTCTTCAAACAGCTGATCGGCTGGGGTACCGGGAGTCGGACCTCCACTGTTCTGATACTGATGAACTTTGTGAATCCCTTTGTGAATATTATTGCAATGTAATTTATTTTAACACATTCTGTCGTTAGGATAACACATCACTATAATATTGGCTGGGGTCCGAATCCTGTCACCTGCACTGATTAGCTGCTTACATAAACTCTAGCAGTGGAACCAGGCCCTGGATCTGCACAGATCTGTTCACAGTGTAGTGACCGTACCTGGTTACTGCAGAACTACTCCCATTCAAGTGAACCAAGCATAGCAGCTCTGTACAGTATACAGAGCTGAGTACTTCCTACACGAGCTTGTGAAAACAGCTGGTTGGTGGGGTGCTGGCAGTTGGATCACCACTGATCTGATATTGATGATTATAGGTGAGTGAAGTTTACAAAAATTTGATTCGGCTGCTTCGCCCAATTTCACAAAGAAGTTTGCGTCGTAACAAATTACTTTGTCACAAAGTGCATTTCTATGTAAGTAGCGGGCGCAATGATGAGGAACGGTGATTGTGCCGCCACCTGTCATTGAACCCCTCAGATGCCACATTCATCGCTGATCGCAGAATCTGAAATCAAAAATGAGGGCTTGCAGGTGTTAATTATAGTCACCTTATGCAATTTCAGTGTAAAGAAGCCGTCGCGGCCATCTTGATTGAATATTCTGTGCAAAATCTCACGGGCTGCATGTTGACATTGGCTGGTATGGTGATGTCATATCGCGCACGAGCTTTCGTGCAGGATCTTCAATCAAGATAGCCACAGAGGCCTCTCCGTGCTGAAATGGATGAGGTGAGTATGTTTTTTTTTTTTAACCACCATTTCAGTGAAAATGTAATCATTACCACAAAACACAAGGAAACTCGGCTTTGTTTCGAATATAATTTTTCAGTCACCTGTGTTAAATTCGTTTTAAAGTCCGGTTAATTCAATTCGCTCAACCCTATTGATGACCATAATATTCATAGGATAATAAGTCCTGGAAAACCTCGTTAACACTGAACTGGAGTTTTCCATGATTTGAAAAAATATATGTTTCTTATAGAGTAACACAGAATTTTACAAAGAATGTTGTGCAAAAACATTTAATTTTCTTTCTCCTTTCAAGAGTCTGAGGTTTCATGGCATAACTACTTGAAAGTCATAAGACTGCTATGTGAAAGTGTAAGTAATTGTGTAATCCTGGACTAGGTGTAGTCTGTTATTACTGCACTTTGTAGTACAGGTCTGTAAATGACATCTAGAGATAAAACCCAGTCACATGATCCTCAGTAATAAGGTTGATACAAGGTATTGGATTATCCTTTTTTCATTTATCTTCATGTTTCAAGGATGTTTCACCTGAGTCCTCAGGGCCCACCTGTTGATCATGAGAATATTCCACAGAATGAATACCTGTGGTAAGTCCTGAAGCACTGACACTAATTACAGTATATCACTTTCTCAAGACTAAGGAAATCCTGAAAGCATGACCGGTAGGTGGGTCCTGAGGACTGGAGTTGAGGAACATTGTAGTAGCAAACTACCAGAGTACAGCACAAAATACTTTCCCAGAAGTGGTGAATGCTATATTGAGGTACCACCGGCAGCAGGATTGTAGAGGTTCACCAGATGGAGAACTGTTCTTCTATCTTATACATTAGTGCCACTGGGCAGTAATGTATACCCACAAGTGACTGTTTAGGCACAATTCATCAATCATTCTTAGATGTGGGAAAGTTGTAGGTCCCTTCAGAGGTTGATATTGTCAGCTCATTTTTGTCTAATCTGTCAATTTATTCACACATTTCTACAAGGAATAACATGAGGAACAGCACGACAGATGCTCCAGCATTCCTATTTTATGGGGATTCCCTGTATTACAGTTCAGATCTACATTCACAAGGCTTAAGGCCTGTAGTTACCCAGCAATTACTGTTGGCTCAATGCCTGAACATCACTTCACTGATAACTTGCATTTTGTACTTCCTCTGTACTTCAGGATCTGTACAGTAATCTGATGTACTACAGTAAATTTATTAAAGCAGTCTGACAACAGGGTTCATGACATGACAACCATGCAGAATTGTATTTTAATATAATTTAAATATAAATATACATTCTGTAAAACAGCGCTCGAAGTTGGACATAAAGCAGCAATTTAATACAATAAGTTAAACATCAACATAATAGAACATCAACAATACAACATAATAGAAATAAAACATTTTGGGAAAACAATTGTCTTCTCCTAGAAGGACCTGTGGATTACTCTTTACTAGATGTAAAGCTCATATTGTAACGGGGCGCCAAAGGCACATTCAGTCCCCCATCAACCGCAGACCTGCTGCTTAGCTTCAGGAGCGAGGACCTGTGTCTGGCCTCGTTCTCAGGGCGGCTTTGCTAGCTGGGAGGCTCTCTGCTTCTAGGTCTGCCTTGAGCACGAGCTGATTACTCGGTGCTTGACTTGTCGGTCATGTGATGCTGGCCACGTTACATGACCCTCACTTCCCACTATAAATACAGGCGGCCTGCTGGCTACAGGTTGCCTGTGATTTTAGTCATTTAGGCTGTGTTTGTTCCTTGTGCTACTTGTATTTGACTATTTGGTATTGACCCCTTCTGCTTGCCTCCTGACTTTGCTATTGTCTCCTCCCTGTGTACATCCGCTACCTCCTGGATCTGACCTCGGCAATTCCGCTGACTACTCTCCTGCCTTCTCCTTGGTACCCACGTGACTTCCAGGTTTGACCTCGGCTTGCTTTCGGATTTGTCTCCTGTATCTCCCCTTTGTGCCTATGCTCCCCAACTGTCCGCATACTGCATCCTTGTGCTAATACTGTGTTAGGGCTCTTTCACACTAGCGTTTTTGTTTTCCGGCATAGAGATCCGTTGTCGGGTCTCTATGCCGGAAAAATCCTGATCAGGATTATCCCAATGCATTCTTAATGGAGAGAAATCCGTTCAGGATGCATCAGGATGTCTTCATCCTTTTTGCTCCGGCCAAAAATCCTGAACACTTGCCGGATCCGGAATTAATGCCCATTAAAAGGCATTAATCCGGATCCAGCCTTAAGCTAAACGTCGCTTCGGCGCATCGCCGGATCCGACGTTTAGCTTTTTCTCAATGGTTACCATGGCAGCCAGGACGCTAAAGTCCTGGTTGCCATGGTAAAGTGTAGTGGGGAGCAGTATACTTACCATCCGTGCGGCTCCCGGGGTGCTCCGTGTGACGTCAGGGCGCCCTACACGCATGGATCACGTGATCACATGGATCACGTGATCCATGCGCATGGGGCGCTCTGACGTCATTCTGGAGCGCCCCGGGAGCCGCACGGACTGTAAGTATACCGCTCCCCCGCTTCCCACTACTACTATGGCAACCAGGACTTTAATAGCGTTCTGGCTGCCATAGTAACCTCAAAGCATTTCGAAGACTGATCAGGATCCTGATCAGTCTTCTAATGCTTTCAGGCGACTTGCGTTTTGACGGATCCGGCGGGACGGAAGTGCCTGCCGGATCCTCAGAACGCAAGTGTGAAAGAGGCCTTAGTGGTCTCTACTCCTCCATCTCTGTCCTCCTCTCTCAGCACGTATTTAAGTTAGGGACCGCCGCCCAGTTGCGCCCCGTTGCCTAGGGCGGGTAATGCAAGTAGGCAGGGACAGAGTGGAGGGTGGCAGTTAGGGGTGCACGAGCTCTTCTTTCCTTACCCGTGACACATATACTGTAACCCAAAGCAAGAAGAAAGGGAACCTGTCACCATGAAAATGTAGTGCAATCTGCAGGCAGAATGCTATAGAGTAGATTGATATATAGTTTTGAGGTAGAAGATTCAATAAAACATCATGTATTCATTTAAAGAAGTTAACCAAGACTAATACAGACCTCACAGAGTGGCCGACTCGCGGTGCAGATCATACTTACCTTGTCCCCGCCGCTCGGGGTCCCTGATGCTCACGAGCAGGCTGTTCCTCCCTGCCCCTCTGAAAGGGGGGACAAGTGACTGCTGCAGCAAATCACAGGCCACAATGGTAACCTGATCCTCTTGCGTTACATGGCCAGTTTGAGTTTGGATTCCAGTTGGCAGTCCTGTTCAATAACTGATAGACTTCCCTGTATGACTGTGCATATAAGATAGCTGTCAATCACTATTTGGACTGCCCACTGGACTCCAAAGTCCATATTGAGCAGAAAATAAAATTTATTAGGCCTCTTTCTGGCCTGCCCTCTGTCCTATTACCTTCTCCAGTGAAAGTCACAAGCGGCACCAGAAAATGGCGGGCCGGACGTCTGTAGTTGGGCGGCACATGCGCATTGCTCTGCCCATTATGGGCAGAGGAACAGCTTTTCATATTGTGCATACGCCGGCCAACTAAAGACGTCCGGCCCGCCGTCTTCTGGAGCCGCTTATGACTTTCGCTGGAGGAGCTAATAGGACAGACCGCTGAAAGAGATGTGTTTTTCTGGGCACATCCACCCGTAACACCACCCCTGGGCACCTTCAGAAGCTCATTTACATACGGTTAAAAAGTGTCTTTTTCATCTTCTGGACGAGGGACACATAAAAGAGAGGTATTGTAGTAATGAGGGGCAAAGAGTCTATAACCAAATAGGAAACGCGCGGCGTACGCGCGTTCTTGTGATTGACTACTGTGGTGTCAATCACAATACGCGCGACAAACGCCCCCAAAAAAGCTCAAGTACTTGTTTATGCGTAGGGCGTTTTACAGCGCATTCGAACGCGCTGTAAAACGCGAAAATGTGAACCAGTCCCATAGGGAAGCATTGGTTTGCATGTGTTGAGCGTTTTACAGCGCGTTCGAACGCGCTGTAAAACGCGCAAGTGTGAACTTAGGATCGGTGAAAGACTCCCTTTAAAGAGTGAACACCAGGGGAGTGCTGGAATAACACTGTTAGGGTTTAGCCCAAAACCAAATTGGTTAGTTGGCACAGTGGGTCCACACTTGCTGATCCAGAACACATTGTATCTGTTTGCATTAGATTGTATTTGTTTTTTAAATCAATTTGCATGCATTTTTTAAACAATCCTTTTTTAATGGATGGAATAACATAGGAATCTGCATTTTCCCATCCAGTTATGAACAGGTATACAAAATAAAGGAAAGTATGCACTGTTGGCATGCTTTTTTCTAATGAACCCTATGTATCTGTTAAACACATCTGTTTTTCCTAAATTTAGGTGGAAATGTTCAATGGAAACCAAAATTGTGGTGGGAAAGAGGCTTAGATGACAAATTATACTGAATCATTGTGGTGGGCTTACGTTTGGCACAATGTAATGTTAGATGCAGAGTGCACTGACTTAATTCATAAAAACCTAATCAATTATGAAAACCATTATAATGTGATGGATTTAGACTCTAAAGGCAATCTATAGCTGTATTTATTATGTATATCACAGGCTACCAACAATCATATCTGTCCCAAAATTGTAAATCATTCTAAAAAGATGAACCACGTACTATGTATCTAAATGCTATCAGACAAGTACCTGCTAAAACGAGTCTGTCTTATCAGACCCACATTGTCAGCGTCACCTATATACTCAAAATATATAGGGATTTCAGTGTGAGTCTGAGCATTCAGACTTGTTTTAGCAAGTACTTGTCTGATATTTATTTTTTTAACTATTTTATAATTTTGGAACGCATAGGATTATAATTTAGTATTCTGTGATTAAACAGGAGATACATAATAAATACAATTTTTTATTGTTTACATTGCCTTGAGAGCCTGATTACAGCACTTTATATTGAATCCTGCAGAGTACACCACATTTTCATGTTGACAGGTTCACTTTAAAGAGAACCTATTAAAATTTTAATAGCTACTGTAAACATTCACTACCTCGACTTAACAAGGGCATAGTTTTCATATGCTTTTATACCTTCTTAAAAGGGTTATCTGGGAAAAAATATTGAATACCTGTCCTGAGGATAGATCATCAATATCAGATCGGAAGGGGTCTGCCACCAAGGACCCCACCGACCTGCTGTTATAAGAGGCCAGTGACAGACGTAACAGTACATTAGTCACATAGCATAGTTACAGCTCAGCCCCATTCAAGTCAATGGGGCTGAGCTACAATACCAAGCACAGTAGCTATACAATGTACGGTACTGTACTTAAGAAGTGGCCAGGAGGCCACGGCACTCACCAGAGCTCCGGTGAGTGTCGCGGCTCCCTAAAAAATCACCATTGGTGATGGTGCGGAGACTTTGACCCCTGCTGATGGAGGATAGGTCATCATTATCATTTCTGGGAGAACCCCTTTTAACACCAGATCTTTGCCCACCACTGCCACTTTTAGTTGGGTCAATGAGACCTGGCCAGCAGCCTAATTTCTAAAACTGCTATGGGTATTTGTTAATGAGCTCATGGATGCTAAACAGATTTACATCCTACTTCCTCAGTATGTACCTGCATACTTGTAAAGATGCATTCACCATATACTAGGAGTACAATTAATGTGTTCATTAATGCGCACAATTTGTTTGTGATTACATGATATACAAATAAAAAGAATCTGATAAAAATAAATAAAAAAAGATGCATTCACACTGCCTGGCCTAACAGGCAATTATTAAGAAGGGCCCTTTCCTTCCAAATAACTTCCTGCATGCAGCAATCGCCTCTACTGTATGGGGATGAGTGATGGCTACTGCAGTTGCTCATCCTCATATAGATTCATTGTTTCTGGGCAGCAAACCAAGAAACTATAATTTAATGTTCCGCATGCAATATCATTTCATGTGAAGAATGAGCGTTTGGTCGTTCATCGGGTGGTCGGCAGCACTATTACATATGCCTGTTATAATTGGTCCAACAACTTGGCCTTGTAAACCTGCCTAAACAATGATTCTTAGCTGAAATGCAGATAATTACATATAAATCAAGAGCCTATTATAACTTATATGCTGAAAAACTATTTTTATAAAGTATATTTGTATAATGAGGTAAAAAAAAATCATCCAATATGGAAATACTTGTCACTAAACCTCAAGCATAGCCAAGGTGAGAGTGCATTCTGAAGTGAAATGTGTAATGCTACTGGAACAGTGGACTGGCATATGCATTAAATATCATCATGGATACACATAGTTAGAAGAGTAAAATATTGATGGATAGGTCATAAATATCTAATCGGTGGGGGTCCAACTTCCGGCATCTCTGCTGATCACGCAGCGTTTCGGTGAGTGGTGCGGCCTCTTAATAGACCAGTGATATCACGTTCATCAGTCACAGTGACGTGCTCCGTATGTTGTAAGGAGGCCGCAGCACTCACCAGAGCACCATGGCCTCTTCCAGCTGCTGATTGGTGACGTTTCCGGGTGTTGGACCCCCATCAAATGTTGATGACCTATCCTTAGGATAAAATCATAGATATATAGATAGATCATCAATATTCTACTCCCATAAACCCTTTAATGCAATATACAAAAGTCATCAACATAATAAGATTTAAGATGTCTTCTAAATTGTCATCAGTTCAGTAATGTACAGGTGATAGAAAGGTTTTAAATAAGACCATGGAGGGAAGAGAGAGGAATGAGAATGATAACCCTTTCGTACATCTAATTATACTTGTCATATAAATGTTGTGGGTATTAATAGCTGTAATGTATTATCTCTTATTCTATGAGAGGTGCTTAACCTTCATTTTTCATCATTCATTTTGCTTGGCCAAAACCATTTGTCAGACACTCTTCACAGTATGATGTGCTGTCTGGTCCTGGACAGCAGCTACACTCTACCGGCCTGCTTGTATAAGGTTGGTCACTCATCTGCAATGTATTCCTGCTATGCATTGGTGTACATATAACATTTTCTGCACTTTTTCCGGAGCATCTTAAGTATGTCACTTCTGACTGGCTGGATTCACATGGGATTATGGCGTCTCGTTTTCTTTCAGGCCAACTAAAATAACTATCCAGGTTTTCATCACTTTCAACTGGAACATTGGAATAGCTCCAGGGCAGTGGATCAGGACATGGTGGAACTGACATGAGTGGCTTGGGCTGATCTTCAGTGTACTTTTCAGCACTCTTACAGCTTTTAATCATTTTCAAAACCTGCAGGAAAATGTATAATAAGTCTTCTACTGAAAGACCAACATTTCATGAAACAACATTAAAATTCCTGTCTTTGATTTTCCATATTGTCTGACTTTATACCTTCTACTGACATAATTTTCCATATTTTCCACTGTACATTTTTAAGCTATACATATAGTAGCTATACAGTATTTAGTTTTATATTATTACAAGGTATATTTAGACCTAGTGATCATTGCAGGATCAGCTTTTTAAATCAGATGAATTGGCTGGGTGTTGTTACTGACCATACATATCTTGAAATCAAGCGTTAAACATGTCAGCTCTTCAAATGAATGACCATGCAATAAGTGGACAGGTAGGTGGGCAATAGATGCTAGCAGCTCTGGCTTATACAAGAAAGTCAAAGTGGGGGAGCACTCTCAACAACATCCATCTGCCCCTTTAAAGACAATCTATGACCAGTTTTATGGTGCTCTCACACTCAGCAAATGTCCGCACTCAACAGCGATAAAAAAAAAAAACTGGCCCAAAAAAGTTACTGTGTTTTTAATCAAGATCTCTGTCACCAGTTTACGCTGCCCGCAACAAAATCCACTGTGCTGTGGTTTCTGCTATGGGTTTTCATGTGGACCCACTATAGTTTTAGCTCCATTGGTGCTAAACCACAAGCAGGCTCCCACTGCAGCTTTGTGAGGGGTCCGCATGTTAACCGTGTCAAGAATGGACCTGTATATTCTTGCCGCGGTCTTGAAAACAGAGCGGAAAAAACCCATGTCTGCATGAACTGCTTTGTAGCCTCCCATTGAAAACAATAGGAGGCAGATTCAGCGCAGATTTAGCCCAGTTTTCAGCACCGAATCCAGTATCTAAAATCCTCCGTCTGAACCTACCCTATTGGGCCCTTTATGCGGGCCGACAATTGATCGTTAGTGATGATCTTGCGGTTTAAATGCACCGCCGATTACCCGATGAACAAGCAAAACGCTTGTTCATCGGGTAATTGTATCTTTTGTGCAGCACAAAAGATCATCATTTCCCAGTTGTAGATTGTGCTCTGTAAACACGATCTACTTAGCCATTACTCCTCCCCATACTTTGGAGGAGAAGGGTACATGTAAATGCAGCAGTCTCCTCCACCAGTGATCAGCAGATTGTCGGGAAGAAATGATTCCTTCCCGACAATCTGTTAGATTGTCGTCCCGTGTAAAGGGACCATTACACTTAAAGCTACTTTTTATTATAGTATTGATGTACCTTCATGTACATCATGAGCAACGCAGCATGGGCAATGCAGGCAAAAGAGGAACAGCAGAATCCAGGAGCATTTACAGTGCAGCATTCTGATAATGGATGAAGCAGAGGGTCTTCCGTGATGGGCTTCGCAACCCGTCCACTCTTCATTTCCAGAATACAAGTGCTGTAAATAGTGTGTATGTACCGCTGACAGAACAGCTCAAAATTGAGCTAGACACACAGATTGTGATCTGTTATCTTAGCCTTGGTTATACAATAATAGTCTATGGCTAAAAACTGGCAGGATATCCTTGCTTACATAGGATGATGTGCTACCAGCAAACTGCAATTTCATGTACTGCATTAAAGTTGGGATCACTCAATCAGAAGTAGATAATAAAAGGAGATAAATGTGAAAAGGACAGATACAACGTCTTCTCTTTTTTTAAAGGGCTTCTGTCACCCCCCAAAAGTTTTTTTTTTTTTTTTTTGGGGCTCACTAAAATGCTTATAGGGCAATTATACTAAACATATTGTTGTTAACTTTCTATGTAGGTTAATTTCGCTAGAAAACGCTATTTTATAATCTGTAAATTACCTTGCTACCAGCAACTAGGGCGGTTACTTGCTGGTAGCCGCCGCATCCTGCTTTCAAAAAAACGCCCTCTCCTGCGGTTGATTGACAGCGAGCGCTCTCCTCCTCCAGCTGGCCCTGTCTCCGTTCGAAATCTCGCGCCTGCGCCGCACCGGTGCAGGCGCACTGAGAGGAGTATGCTCGCTCGGCCGCTTCTTCCTCAGTGCGCCTGCGCCGATGACGTCACAGTTACACCCGGAAGAGGAGGAGAGTGCTCGCTGGCCCTGTCAATTAACTGCAGGAGGGGGCGTTTTTTTGAAAGCAGGATACAGCCGCTACCAGCAAGTAACCGCCCTACTTGCTGGTAGCAAGGTAATTTACATATTATAAAATAGCGTTTTCTAGCAAAATTAACCTACATAGAAAGTTAACAACAATATGTTTAGTATAATCGCCCTATAAGCATTTTAGTGAGCCCCCCAAAAAAATAGACTTTTGGTGGGTGACAGAAGCCCTTTAATTCATTCCTGGTTCCTCAGGAAACCTGACACCCTTACATGGCCCAATTATTGGTAACCAGCGTTTGTACAAACATTAGTTCCTGATAATTGC
This sequence comes from Bufotes viridis, assembly GCA_033119425.1. Lineage (NCBI taxonomy): Eukaryota > Metazoa > Chordata > Amphibia > Anura > Bufonidae > Bufotes > Bufotes viridis. The sequence goes on from CM065590.1 coordinate 257,901,173, forward strand.
CTCCATCCTCAGCCCATGTTAAAGGGCCTTACGAGAAAGGTTCATATCACACACTTGAAAGATTGTGTTATCAAAGAAAACTCTATAAAAAGACAATTCATTTAAACTGCATATGACTCATGATGCCCTTAAAATAACACTGGGGGTGAGTGTAGATATAATAAATGAATCCTCACCATTTCCATTGTGGGTCTCTGTTTTGTACGCAGTGAAGTAGCTTTAACAGATATATCCAAAAGTTTGTGTACAACGCCAGCAGGCCAGTTTTTCGTTTTCCTATCCACAAACTTGAGGAGAGATTCAACACCACTTTTATCCACTTGATTCCAAATCACGTCTCTCTAGCCATTGAACATAATAAAATATAGTTTAGGTTAAAATAAGAAGCAAATACACAGATCAATAGAAAACAAAAAACTTCCCCTTAAAACGTAACCTTTATTACTACAATTAAAAAGATCCCTAAAATATAACCAAGGAAAACCCCTGAAAAAAATGTACAAAGTCCCTATTCGACATTACCTAAGAGTAGAACTTCTGCCCTGACGAGGGCCATACCACTGTCTTCTTTGATGTCCCTAGAAAACCCTGTGCACACTGGGTATCCAGGTAAAGAAGTGGGATTGCAAAATAATAGATGTTATTACTTATCTATGTATACATCACACACGCAATGCCCCATGTGTTTTCTGCTATGTGTATATCATACATCTACACTAGGGTAATGTCAGCGGTCTAACTGCTATGTATATCTAACATCTATTATTACTTTATCTATGTGTATATCACACATGCAATCTCATATACTTCTCTAGGGTCTCCATATTGTCCTAGTTTTTTGTTCGTATATAACATACATGCATGTGTCTCGCTTCATCTAGTCTTTGAGATATTTATCTTGGGGGGGAGGAGGGTGATATCTAAGGTTGTCTCAATTTACCAACAATTCTCCCTCTCCCCGTTTGTTTCTCTATAGCAGTGCTTCTCAATTATTTTCTGTCATGCCCCCCCTAGGAAGAAGAAAACATTTCGCGCCCCCCGCGCGACTGTAAATAGTATCATTTGTCTATAAAATTGTTATAAGTACACCAATCTCCCCACAGGCGAGGGCCATTAACACCCCCCCCCCCCCATATATCATGTGCAGGCTCCATTAACCCCCCTCCCCAATCATGTGCAGGGTCCAGGCTTCCCCCCTCCCCCCAAATCATGTGCAGGCTCTCTCCCCCCCCAAAATCATGTGCAGGCTCCATTAACCCCCCTCCCCAAACCCCAAATCATGTGCAGGCTCCATTAACCCCCTCCCCCCAATCATGTGCAGGCTCCATTAACCCCTCCCCAATCATGTGCAGGCTCCATTAACCCCCTCCCCAATCATGTGCAGGCTCCATTAACCCCCTCCCCCAATCATGTGCAGGCTCCATTAACCCCCTTCCCCCAATCATGTGCAGGCTCCATTAACCCCCTCCCCCAATCATGTGCAGGCTACATTAACCCCCTCCCCAATCATGTGCAGGCTACATTAACCCCCTCTCCCCCAATACTTACCTCCCTGGAAGTGCTGGATGCAGGCCTCTTCCGGCCTGTGTCCTGCTCTGCACTCTGCTCAGGCGGCGCGATGACGCTATCGCGCCGCCTGAACCGCTCTGATAGGCTGCCGGCACAAGGCCCGTAGCCTATCAGAGGAGCAGGGGAGGGAGACGCCTCTCCCTCCCCTGCCGCACAGCACAGCGATCTGTATCGCTGTCCAGAGGACGGCGATACAGATCACTATGGAGATGAACGCTTCCACAGTGGAAGCGTTCATCTCCTGTGACCTGGAGCCCCCCTTTACGGAGCCTCGCGCCCCACTATTTGAGAAACACTGCTCTATAGTAAGAGCCCCTGATAAGACCCCCTGGGAAGAAACACGTTGAGCCAGGCATGTCCAAACTACGGCCCTCCAGATGTTGCAAAACTACAACTCCCATCATTCCTGGACAACCTACAGCTATCAACCTACAGAAGGGCATGATGGGAGTTGTAGTTCTGCAACACCTGGAGGGCCAGAGTTTGGACATGCCTGCGTTGAGCCAATAGCTAATATAATGAGACATCAGAACAATTAAAATCCTACCTTCCCTTTTTCTGTGTAAATAGGTATACAAGTATTTTTTTTTTTTTATCCACTTCTTTACCTGGACACCCCAGTGTGCACAAGGTTTTCTAGGGACAATAAAGAAGATAGTGGGATCGCCCTTGTCAGGGCAGAAGTTCTGTTCTTACGTAGGGGGGAATAGGGACTTTGTAGGGTTTTTTTTCTGGGGTTTTCCTTGGTTATATTTTTGAGATCATAAAAGTAAAAAAGGTTACATTTTAGGGGAAGTTTTTTTGTTTTCTGTTATATACTTTGAATACTTCTCCCAGATCTTTGGACCCACTGAGGCTAGACGTCTCAGGTCTGTGATGCAGATCAGTAGAAAGACAGATTGATAGTATAGGGATCTTTGTTCTTGTGGTGGGGTTGGCAATGACAGACTCTCAAACTTCGGGGGTTAAAAATCCAATTGGTGCTTTATTTTGCATCTAGCACTACACAATTCAAAGCATTCAAGTTAACCGTCGTTTGAGTGAAGCCACTGCACATGAAGCATAACACAAAAAACATCAAATAAACACCTGCCCTACCACATAATCTCATAGCCAGCATACTCCGACAGTGAGTGAGGCCTCTATTTATTCCCCAGTAATGATCCAAGTAGCTGCACCTGAGATCTCCTCAGGCTAGGGGGGATAGCTGTTCTGGAGTAAGGGTGTGGACTGGTAGGTCCTACTGCCAAACCTACCTACCAGTCAAAAAAAATTCAGGCCACAACGGCGAACTATGCTTTTCTACAACAACCTAGCTTCCTGGAATCACTTTTACCTTACCCAGCTGAGCAATATGGATATACTATACACCCCCTCCAGCACTTTGCCACACACAGTGTTACAATAGCCACTTAGAAGATTTAAAAATAAGTTAAATGTAATTAAAGCATCTTTCACAGAGGAAGGCCCATGGTGGAGCGGACATTACTCTTACTGAAAGCACCAGCATGTTGGCTTCCGTGTCTGGAGATCTGTACAGTGGGCTAAGATAACCTGGCCCCCCTGCTTCAATGAAGCCAATTACATGCTATAGGGTAGTTCTCAAGTGGATCATCGGATTATTTATGTTGGTCAAGTGCCCAATTAATGAAATAATATTGTATAAAACAAACACATACAACTCAAGTAGTTTTGAATACTGCAAATAAGGGTTGTCTATTTCAGCATTCAACTATGTAAATGACAAAACAATTTATTGTGCCTCTCCAGTCACAACGAATAGTAACATCAGTGCTTACAGTAGACTTTCCTTAATAAGATGCCCCTATAGAATTGAAAGTTTCACATTATTTTATCCCAGGGGTCCTGTATACTGCACAATGATGGCAAGAACTGACAAGAGCTTTAGGCGTTTTCTGGGATCACAAATGCATTACTTTCCAAGGATGTCTACTAATAAGGCAGACTGATTGCCATCAAAAACTAATATAATACTCGACCAGAATATGGGCCTGAACAGATAGGCCAGATTTGCTCCTGGACTGTAAATCCTCTTCACAAGTCTACTGCAGCCAAAGGGGTCACAGCCTTTATAGACGTTCATACTTTCCATATATTTATGTCTAATAGTAATATAATAAAACTTACCAGATATGTACTTTTGGATCCATTAAGAACAGCTTGATATCCACTTAACACTTCCATTATTACCTTCGGGATAAAGTAAGTAGAGTTGTATAAATCCCCTAGTTTCTCAGTCATAATAAGAACCCAGTTTGTGATTGTCTATTACTGATTTACTGTGACCAAATAGAATTTAGGAATTATATAAAGAATAAATAAAAAGGTTTTTACTTTTGTTGGGTTACTTAGGTACAGAAATGTCAAGCAGTGCCAAAAGTCTAACGTCTTGCAATCTGGGGCTAATATACGAAGGCTACTTTCACCCCAGCGTTTTTGCTGGATCCGTTATGGATGAGCAAAAACGCTTCCGTCATGATAATACACCCGCATGCATCCGTCATGAACGAATCCAGTTGTATTATGTCTTCTATAGCCAAGACGGATCCGTCATGAACACGATTGAAAGTCAATGGGGGTAGGATCCGTTTTCTATTGTGTCCGAGAAAATGGATCCGTCCCCATTGACTTACATTGTGTGTCAAAGCAAAGGAATGGCACTCCAAACTTGCTGGTAAGGTGAGTTTTATTTGTCACATATCACTTCAGTGACGCGTTTTGGCACACGTAGGGCCTTTCTTAAACTGTGAACAGATATTGGAGGTGTGTCTTTTCTGCTAGAGCTCTCTCCCTATCACAGCTCAGGAGATGTGTCTTTTCTGCTAGAGCTCTTTCCCTATTTCAGCTGAGGAGGCATGTCTTTTCTGCTGGAGCTCTCTCCCTATCACAGGTCAGGAGGTATGTCTTTTCTGCTGGAGCTCTCTCCCTATCACAGCTCAGGAGATGTGTCTTTTCTGCTGGAGCTCTCTCCCTATTACCGCTCAGGAGATGTGTCTTTTCAGCTAGAGCTCTCTCCCTATCACAGCTCAGGAGATGTGTATTTTCTGCTGGAAATCTCTCCCTATCACAGCTCAGGAGGTGTGTATTTTCTGATGGAGCTCTCTCCCTATCACAGCTCAGGAGGCATGTCTTTTCTGCTGGAGCTCTCTCCCTATCCCAGCTCAGGAGGTGTGTCTTTTCTGCTGGAGTTCTCTCCCTATCACAGCTCAGGAGGCGTGTCCATTATGCTGGAGCTCTCTCCCTATCACTGCTCAGACTGTGTGTCTTTTCTGCTGGAGCTCTCTCCCTATCACTGCTCAGGAGGTGTGTCTTTTCTGCTGGAGCTCTCTCCCTATCACAGCTCAGGAGGTGTGTCTTTTCTCCTGGAGCTCTCTCCTTATCACAGCTCAGGAGGTGTGTCTTTTCTGCTGGAGCTCTCTCCTTATCACAGCTCAGGAGGTGTGTCTTTTCTCCTGGAGCTCTCTCCTTATCACAGCTCAGGAGATGTGTCTTTTTTACTAGAGCTCTCTCCCTATCACAGCTCAGGAGGTGTGTCTTTTCTCCTGGAGCTCTCTCCTTATCACAGCTCAGGAGATGTGTCTTTTTTACTAGAGCTCTCTCCCTATCACAGCTCAGGAGATGTGTCTTTTCTCCTGGAGCTCTCTCCTTATCACAGCTTAGGAGATGTGTCTTTTCTGCTGGAGCTCTCTCCCTATCACAGCTGAGGTGTGTATTTTCTGCTGGAGCTCTCTCCCTATCACAGCTGAGGTGTGTCTTTTCTGCTGGAGCTCTCTCCCTATCACAGCTCAGGAGGCGTGTCTTTTCTCCTGGAGCTCTCTCCTTATCACAGCTCAGGAGATGTGTCTTTTTTACTAGAGCTCTCTCCCTATCACAGCTCAGGAGATGTGTCTTTTCTCCTGGAGCTCTCTCCTTATCACAGCTCAGGAGATGTGTCTTTTCTGCTGGAGCTCTCTCCCTATCACAGCTGAGGTGTGTATTTTCTGCTGGAGCTCTCTCCCTATCACAGCTCAGGAGGTGTCTTTTCTGCTGGAGTTCTCTCCCTATCACAGCTCAGGAGGCGTGTCTTTTCTGCTGGAGCTCTCTCCCTATCACAGCTCAGGAGGCGTGTCTTTTCTGCTGGAGCTCTCTCCTTATCACAGCTCAGGAGATGTGTCTTTTTTACTAGAGCTCTCTCCCTATCACAGCTCAGGAGGTGTCTTTTCTGCTGGAGTTCTCTCCCTATCACAGCTCAGGAGGCGTGTCTTTTCTGCTGGAGCTCTCTCCCTATCACAGCTCAGGAGGTGTGTCTTTTCTGCTGGAGCTCTCTCCCTATCACCACTCAGGAGGTGTGTCTTTTCTGCTGGAGCTCTCTCCTTATCACAGCTCAGGAGGTGTGTCTTTTCTCCTGGAGCTCTCTCCTTATCACAGCTCAGGAGATGTGTCTTTTTTACTAGAGCTCTCTCCCTATCACAGCTCAGGAGGTGTGTCTTTTCTCCTGGAGCTCTCTCCTTATCACAGCTCAGGAGATGTGTCTTTTTACTAGAGCTCTCCCTATCACAGCTCAGGAGATGTGTCTTTTCTCCTGGAGCTCTCTCCTTATCACAGCTTAGGAGATGTGTCTTTTCTGCTGGAGCTCTCTCCCTATCACAGCTGAGGTGTGTATTTTCTGCTGGAGCTCTCTCCCTATCACAGCTGAGGTGTGTCTTTTCTGCTGGAGCTCTCTCCCTATCACAGCTCAGGAGGCGTGTCTTTTCTCCTGGAGCTCTCTCCTTATCACAGCTCAGGAGATGTGTCTTTTTTACTAGAGCTCTCTCCCTATCACAGCTCAGGAGATGTGTCTTTTCTGCTGGAGCTCTCTCCCTATCACAGCTGAGGTGTGTATTTTCTGCTGGAGCTCTCTCCCTATCACAGCTCAGGAGGTGTCTTTTCTGTTGGAGTTCTCTCCCTATCACAGCTCAGGAGGCGTGTCTTTTCTGCTGGAGCTCTCTCCCTATCACAGCTCAGGAGGCGTGTCTTTTCTGCTGGAGCTCTCTCCTTATCACAGCTCAGGAGGTGTGTCTTTCTGCTGGAGCTGTCTTCCTATTACAGCTTAGGAGGCAGTTGAAGGATGAAACTGAGCATGTGCGGCCACCTCAGTGAGTCAGACAAAGAAAAATAACAAACAGCAGATGGCGCTATATAGATACATTTTATCAAATAACTTTTAACTAATTAAATGTTTAATTACATACAATTACAGAAGTATTCAGATCCAGGTGCTAATTTGAAAACTGTAGAATATTTTTCATAGGACAACCCCTTTAAGAACATTGCAATAGATTTACTAATACTGCCTAAAGTTAAATTAAGACCAGATATTCCTAAACTGCACCAGATTTATCACAGTGGCTAATGCTGGATAATAAATCTAGAGCATTTTTAGACTGTAAAGTCTAATGCTGGCCATACATGAGATAAAAGTTGACTGTAATGGCTGATTTTAGCCATTTCCACCAACAGTCATTTGAAAAACAAGTGCAAACAATTGTTCATGATGACTGAAAATTTAATTGGCTGAAGATGCATGTTTATGGCATGAACAGACACATTTGGCTAATCATTTGTCATTGTGCTCAAGGACTAGGGAGTAATTTTTAAAAAAAACTCACTTTCTAGTCAGTCAGTTCAGTCTGACATGATGCTGGTTCATATGACGCGGCTGATCATTGTATGGCCAGCTTAACTTTATACCGCCTATTTGTTGGCTTCGTTTTACTCCAAAAATGTGCCAAATATTTGGAGCATTTTCAGTAGTAAATCTTTCCTAATGTGTTTTTTTTACAGGAAAGTTGAATTGCATAGTAAAAGTCTGTAATAAAATTCATCATAAAATGAAAGGTGGTTTTTACACACTCACAACTCCATAGCTGTACACATCAGTTTTTGGTGACAGTTCTCCCCTCCTAATGTACTCCTCTGGCAAGTATCCCAGGAACTGTAGTGTGGCATAATCCATCTTTATGGTGTAAATGGGATTTATCTGGTAAGTTCTCAAATGGACCATGGCAAAGTCTGAGAGTTTTGCTTGAAAATGCTGATCGAGCAATATATTTTTGCTGGAAAATAGGGAAACAAATGAACTAGGAGTTATAATAGAATATGTTCATTTCAGTTATAAGTTCCAGTCTACATTCAGGAAACAGATGAACCTAAGCCTACTTAAAGTATGACGTGAAAAGTGAGCAAAGACTTACTACAGCAATATGTCTTTATAAGGCTAGGGCTACATGGAGCTTTGTCCCACACAATGATGAACAGACTGCTGCTCAAGTCAAATCATAAGATGTGATTTTTTCTAAATCGAGTCTTGAAGCTTTCAACAACTGCAAATCTTCTGAATCATACAAATTAACACTAGGTGATATATTTCAGTGGGAAAAAATGCCACATTTAATGGATCTACACATCTCTTTGAATTTTGTTTACTTTTGTTAACCCCTTAAAGGGGTTCTCCAGAAAATAAGAAAATGAAAATACTTGAAGTGTAGTTGCCATTCTAGTTTTGTTTGTGTAATGTGTAGGGGCAGTAATGCTGACCACTTTTGTACTATACTTTAATTACTGAAAACATACATTTATATTAGAAAAAAGCTCTAAAGTCGCCCACCTACAACGAGAACGGAGCGGGGAAATGAATGGAGGGCATACTGCGCATGCGCAGCCGCTCTCCATTTATTTCAATGGGGCCGCCGTCTGCCCTATAGGCGCCGGCGGTCAGATACTTTCTACCACTACTGTGGCCTGATGAAGGGCGGTCCATAAAACGCCCGAAACGTTGTAATATTGTACCTATATTGTACCAATTACTAAGTCCGGCAATAAAACAATAACTGCATTTGAAAATACATTTGGAGTGCCGTCTGAATTGCTAAAATATGTACATGTACCCTGAAGTGGAGCGGGATACAGCCCTCTGACGTGCACCCACCAGCCTAAAAGTGACGGAAGTGCCGTGGCTATAAAGTCTAGCTATAGAAATTAATGGGAGCAGGGACCACACGATTCACTTGTATGGGAGCAGCGGGGAGCAGCTCTTGGTGGTGGACGGACCCCAGGTAACCCGAGGTCTTCCAGCCACAGCTTTCCCAGCTCCGTTCTTCTCTGGGACCCGCACCTATCAGACAATGGGGGCATATCCTAGCGATATGCCCCCATTGTATGTGATGTGAATGTGTTAGTCTAACAATATGGACAAAAGATACTTAGCTTTATGGGCCCGTTATAGGGACTGACAATTGAAACGATCATTGCTAACCAGCGTTACTAGTGGCGCTTGTTAGTGATGATCTTGCTGTGTAAATGCAGCACCGATTACCGATGAACGAGCAAAACAATCGCACAAAACATTATTGTTTCCCAGTGGCAGATCGAGCCATGTAAACACAATCTGCTCCCGGGAAACAACAAGGCAGTATGGGGAAGAGTAATGGCATTAGCAATTGCTCCTCCCTATACTCTGGAGGAGACATGTACTGGTCTCGTCCGCTAGTGGTCAGCAGAATGTTGTGAAGGAACCCTTCCTTCCTGACAATCTGCTAGATCGTCATTCCGTGTAAAAGGACCAATAGAATGTAAGGTGGTCCTACTTCTTCCATCTAAGACTTCACAGGAAGCTGGCCTGGGTGAGGAATGCCCCAGCGTCGAGGTGTATTGCCACCATATTAACACCTGCCTACCCAGAATTCATTGTACCTGTGATGGCAGCACAGGAAGGGGTGCCATGACTATGACTATACCATGTTCCACTATGGAACCATATGGCAGTGTGAAGTTACTCATTCAACCATGTTTCTAATTGAAATATAAAAACAGAACTGAATCTCAGTCCTGTAACATTTATATATGTAAAACTTTAAATATATTGGTGGTTTTTTGTCTTTTTTAAGGGTAAATAGGATTCTTGTCCCTGCTGAGTTGTGTCTCGTGCATAGTTTAGCAGGGAGCTTACCATGGCAGGCCTGGAAGGCTTCAGAAACGTCCAGGCTGCCATGGTAACCAATTGGAGCCCTGTGATTTTTACTGTGGGGCTCCAATCAGAAGGCAGAGGGAGCCTAATGCGGCATCTGAGGGGTTAAATGACGGGGTTTGGTGTGATCGCCATTCTTTATCATAGCGTGCTCACTGCAGCAGCTGGCTCTGTACGAATGCAGGCGCACAATGCCATACATGTACGGCATTATATGTTAGGGGGTCACAGGGAACTTGTCAGCTGTTGTAGGTCAGAAACTGCCCACAACACCTTTTTTTATATCCTTTCATAATTGACTCTTGAATCCTTGATGTAACTTGTAAATCCGTATAAAAAATCCACTTTTATTTGTGTTCCTGTCATATGCAAATTAGCTTTTCTGCAGATTTACAGGTTGCAAAAAGGATCAAGATTCACTTTTGGAGCACCATAAGCATATGAAAAAGATACTGTAGGCAGTTTCTATGATCTAAACCAGCTGACAGGCCCCCTTTAAATAATGCCATATAAATACATGACCAGTGCATAGTCCTGGTCATAATTTGGTCACCTGAAGCAGGAATGGAGCCTACAACAGCTCTGTGCGACATCTATAGTCAGACAGATGTGATGACATGATATTTTCAAGAAATCATATATTTTAAATTACCTGGTTATGTTCCCACATGTAACTGGAGAAGGGTTCATTGTATGCAGATAGTAAATGGCATGTGCTACATCAAGCAGAATATTGTACCATATTTGCCAAGGTAATGGAGTAGTGCTGTTCTATTAAAAAATAGCATAGTAGTTAGACACAATATCTAATGGCAAAAACCTATTATTGAAAGGGATCAATCATGCTTTAAAAATGCATGGTCTATGCATACAATAGCGTTGTGACATAATATATATATTGTGGTAAGGTGCAAGGTACTGTTGTCGATGGCAGGTACGTGTCACCGAGGTTCCTGGCCTCGGTGAGGTGAGAGCCAGGTTTTTATGTGTCAGCAGCAGCTAGTGCTGCTTGACATTGTTAGTTAGTTTGGCTGCAAAGCCAATCCGGGCCGGCTCTTACTGGGAGTAGGCAAAGAGTTGGGTGGGTGCCTACTCCCCACGGTCCAGGCCGGACTTTATCCGGGCCTTTAAAAGGCAGCCTCCTCAGCAGCTGAGGGGGTGATTATCCTGGAGCTGGTGTTAGGCTGTGGAATCATCTGAGTTTGGGAGTTCTGATCCATTCTGTGCTGTGTGGAGTTCACGCTGGAAGCAAGAGCCCAAGCAAGGAGGAGTGCAGACGGCCTGGAAGCATGAGGTCGATCGCCTTGCGGCTGGACTGACAGCCAGGTGCGAACCTGCACCTAAAACCTCCCAGGTGACTGGAACCTGTTTTTGGACTGTTTTGTTTTGCCTCATGATTTCGGATGTGTGTGATTTAACACCAAGAGACTGTTTATTGTTTATGCTGTGCAAGTGTGAATAAAACACTGATTATTGCACCTTCGGGACTCCTGTTTTGCCTCTGTACTGCACCCGCACTGCTATCTACCAGAGCGACTCCCCACAATATTTATATATTTATTTTTTAATCCTTATACATTACACATACATTTTATCCTAATTAATGTGTGTAATGTATGTGTATATATATATATATATATATATATATATATAAAATTGGCAGCAGTCTATCACGATAGCAGGGTGCAGGGCCCACTGGAATAGCCAATCCAAATAATATAAATGAAAAAAAGGGGCAGCACTCCACAAAAGCTTAATTAAAAATAAAGAAAAAGTTTATTCACCCATATGGCAAAGGCGACGTTTCGGCTCTATACTGGAGCCTTCATTATAGAGCCGAAACGTCGCCTTTGCAATATGGGTGAATAAACTAAACTTTTTCTTTATTTTTAATTAAGCTTTTGTGGAGTGCTGCCCCTTTTTTTCATTTATATATACTGTGTATATATATATATATATATATATATATATAGCGTAGAAAACGGACAGCACTCCAATAGATATCCAAGGTACTTTTATTCACCCAAGTGGGCAGGCAACGTTTCGGCATAACAATAAAGCCTTTCTCAAGCAATAAACATATGTGCTAGACAAACTTATATAGTGCAAAACAGGAAGTACACACGAATCATGTGATACACGAGGAGGGCGTGGCCCAATAGACAAAGTGATACAAAGTGAATAATGTCAGTATAATGAACAATTGTAAACATCACATCAGTAATAAAAGTGTCATGGTGACCAGTGTATAAATCATTATACAATCAAAGTGGCGTGATAGTATGCAATACAGTGTTGAAAACTGACCCGGAAGGAAACGCCCTCAATTGGGAGGAAGACTAAGGCATGCCCAAACATAGAAAATGAGAGTAAAACACACCGCACTGTTCCGCCGACCGGAAGTGAGTATGACCACTTCCGGACATGCTCAGTAAAGGACAAGGCCGGGACGGCCATATTGGAGAAGGGCAAAGGAGCCGATCTCTTAAAGAAACAAGCACGCGCTCCAGAACAAGGTGATCAGCCGGTGCCATATTGGATATTGGCATAGTGGCCATAACGGCCAGTAAAGCTCTTACGGATCAAGAAGACTCAAGGTGCGGTGGGGGAACTGGCCTCTCCCAAGGCAAGTGACCCCCTACCAATGGTAGCCCTACTGAAGAACCACAGTAGAAAACCTCCGTGAGTCCTTTATCGGGTGCCCATCCAAACCACCATAAGAGTCACACGATCCTAACTTGGGGTTCTCCATTTCAGCCAAACGTGGCGCCTAAGTATCACCGTCAGAAGCGCTGCTCATAAAAAATATCAAATAAAATATGCGGTAATGTGTAGAATAATATCGACATGGGTGTGCCATCTTCCTCTCATGTGGGCGTTCCCAAAACATCTACAAGAAAAGATAAAAACAAAGATCATTAGAAACGAATATACTTTCAGTCACCTTCAGATATTTCAAATATCCATAATTATATTGGCACATAATGTTTCAAAAGGTATAACTACACACATGGGGAAAGAGCCATTCATATCGGAGTGCAGTGGGCAAGTCAGGACTCTCATACAATCTGCATCGGGTTATACTCTACGTTGAGGCCATGGGGTCTCAGCGTATTCAAAGTATGGATCCAAAACAATTCTCTCCCCTTTAATAAGGCAACTCTATTGCCACCACGTCTAGGGACCATAACATGGTCCACAATCCAACACTTGAGTTCTCGTTCAATATGACCCTGTTCAGTAAAGTACTTAGGAACAGGGAGATCCTTTCTTTTCTCCCTTATAGAGAACCTATGATTGTTCAACCTGGTCTTAAGGTCCGTGGAGGTCTCCCCCACATATAGCAGTTTACAGGGACAAGAAAGAACATATACCACAAAATTTGTGTCACAAGTCAGGTGATATTTGATGGGGTGCACGGATCCTGTAGTGGGATGCACAAACTGTTTGCTTTTGCAAATGTATCGACAATTGACACAGTGCAGGCAGGGAAAGCAACCATGACTGCGCTGTGTCAAAAATTGCTGCACCGGAACTCGAGTAGGTCCTAAATCGGCCTTGACCAATTGATCTCTTAAGTTCCTAAATCTCCTGTAGGAGAATAGTGGAGGCCGTTGGAATTCTGGTATATCTTTGAGTCTGCCTAAGATACCCCAATGCCTTCTGACAATATTTTTAATGTCATTGCTTTGTTCGTTGTAGGTAGATATAAATGGAATTCTGTCCATACTCTTTTTGGGCCTACTTCTTTGCAGTAGACTCTGTCTGTCTATATTGCGTACCTCACATACTTGAGGGTGCAATATAGAATTCGGATAGCCACGTTCCTTAAATTTAGCTACCATGGTGTCCAAAGTCCGATTGAGTGCGCAATCATCAGACTCTATCCTTCTTGCTCTTAAAAACTGAGAAAAAGGTAGATGTTTCACCATATGTCTGGGGTGATTGCTCTCAAAACGAAGGACTGTATTCTGACCTTGTTTATTAAGCCTACTGATAGGAATACAGTCCTTCGTTTTGAGAGCAATCACCCCAGACATATGGTGAAACATCTACCTTTTTCTCAGTTTTTAAGAGCAAGAAGGATAGAGTCTGATGATTGCGCACTCAATCGGACTTTGGACACCATGGTAGCTAAATTTAAGGAACGTGGCTATCCGAATTCTATATTGCACCCTCAAGTATGTGAGGTACGCAATATAGACAGACAGAGTCTACTGCAAAGAAGTAGGCCCAAAAAGAGTATGGACAGAATTCCATTTATATCTACCTACAACGAACAAAGCAATGACATTAAAAATATTGTCAGAAGGCATTGGGGTATCTTAGGCAGACTCAAAGATATACCAGAATTCCAACGGCCTCCACTATTCTCCTACAGGAGATCTAGGAACTTAAGAGATCAATTGGTCAAGGTCGATTTAGGACCTACTCGAGTTCCGGTGCAGCAATTTTTGACACAGCGCAGTCATGGTTGCTTTCCCTGCCTGCACTGTGTCAATTGTCGATACATTTGCAAAAGCAAACAGTTTGTGCATCCCACTACAGGATCCGTGCACCCCATCAAATATCACCTGACTTGTGACAAATTTTGTGGTATATGTTCTTTCTTGTCCCTGTAAACTGCTATATGTGGGGGAGACCTCCACGGACCTTAAGACCAGGTTGAACAATCATAGGTTCTCTATAAGGGAGAAAAGAAAGGATCTCCCTGTTCCTAAGTACTTTACTGAACAGGGTCATATTGAACGAGAACTCAAGTGTTGGATTGTGGACCATGTTATGGTCCCTAGACGTGGTGGCAATAGGGTTGCCTTATTAAAGGGGAGAGAATTGTTTTGGATCCATACTTTGAATACGCTGAGACCCCATGGCCTCAACGTAGAGTATAACCCGATGCAGATTGTATGAGAGTCCTGACTTGCCCACTGCACTCCGATATGAATGGCTCTTTCCCCATGTGTGTAGTTATACCTTTTGAAACATTATGTGCCAATATAATTATGGATATTTGAAATATCTGAAGGTGACTGAAAGTATATTTGTTTCTAATGATCTTTGTTTTTATCTTTTCTTGTAGATGCTTTGGGAACGCCCACATGAGAGGAAGATGGCACACCCATGTCGATATTATTCTACACATTACCGCATATTTTATTTGATACTTTTTATGAGCAGCGCTCTGACGGTGATACTTAGGCGCCACGTTTGGCTGAAATGGAGAACCCCAAGTTAGGATCGTGTGACTCTTATGGTGGTTTGGATGGGCACCCGATAAAGGACTCACGGAGGTTTTCTACTGTGGTTCTTCAGTAGGGCTACCATTGGTAGGGGGTCACTTGCCTTGGGAGAGGCCAGTTCCCCACCGCACCTTGAGTCTTCTTGATCCGTAAGATCTTTACTGGCCGTTATGGCCACTATGCCAATATCCAATATGGCTCCGGCTGATCACCTTGTTCTGGAGCGCGTGCTTGTTTCTTTAGGAGATCGGCTCCTTTGCCCTTCTCCAATATGGCCGTCCGGCCTTGTCTTTTACTGAGCATGTCCGGAAGTGGTCATACTCACTTCCGGTCGGCGGAACAGTGCGGTGTGTTTTACTTTCATTTTCTATGTTTGGGCATGCCTTAGTCTTCCTCCCAATTGAGGGCGTTTCCTTCGGGTCAGTTTTCAACACTGTATTGCATACTATCACGCCACTTTGATTGTATAATGATTTATACACTGGTCACCATGACACTTTTATTACTGATGTGATGTTTACAATTGTTCATTATACTGACATTATTCACTTTGTATCACTTTGTCTATTGGGCCACGCCCTCCTCGTGTATCACATGATTCGTGTGTACTTCCTGTTTTGCACTATATAAGTTTGTCTAGCACATATGTTTATTGCTTGAGAAAGGCTTTATTGTTAAGCCGAAACGTTGCCTGCCCACTTGGGTGAATAAAAGTACCTTGGATTTCTATTGGAGTGCTGTCCGTTTTCTACGCTATTACTGTGGGTTGCTCACACCCTCGGACCTTGCACCCGCCACATTGTCTGTGTTTGGTGCTGCCTGGTTTTTTCTTCATTTATACATATATATATATATATATATATATATATATATTTTAGAACTATCCCATATATTTTTTTAACAGTATACAAGTAATAGTAATTAAATACATAGAACTCACAGCACAATGTAGCCTGCGAAAGAGTGATCCATTGGTCATATTTGGGTAGACCAAACATGTAAATCCTTCCATAGTGATACATCCAACCAATTTTATAATATTCACGTGTTGAACTCTAATAATAAAACAAAAACCTTGTTAAGAATAATGTTTTAGTGGTAACTAGGGTGCTGCAGAGTAGGGCTGAAGATCTACAATACACACATTATATTGAGAAGGGAAGCAGGAAATAAAGACACCTCATAAGAAACAGAGGAGGATTTTAAACCAGTAGATCAACAGTTAATTTAGGTGTTATTAAAGGGGTTCTCTGCGACAGCTGTCAACCACACTGGGACTATTCAAAGAGCTAGTGGCTCCCTTGCAGCGAAGTCCAGATCCCTGTAGAGGGGCCAAGAGTGAATACCCGGAGACTGCCAGGATAACACCCTTAGATTTAGCCCAAAATCAAACCAGTTGTTTGACACAGTTGGTTTCACACATAACAGAGGTTTGGAATAACCCTGATTCTTCTATGCTTTCAAGTAATTTCACAGATTCATATTATTTGCTTTTACTTTTTGCACAGCAATATGCCTCATAATGTAATTCAACAGTTTATAGGGTTATCCCACTTTAGTACTTTATGGTAATTCAATAAATTCCTGCCCTATGCTTAATAATACATTGCCATTCTAAGTGAATTCCTGCTGGAATATGTTTGACTACACATTTAACATTTGAAAAAGCATAGAAAAAAATGTGAAAGGAACATTAGTGTACAGATATAGCTTATGACAAAAAATGTGCACCAACCACTACTCTTAAGTTTCTAACTGTGTGGGGAATAATTGCAACCATGAATTTTAGTCACTGTGTATCCCCAGCCTTAAAAGGGTTGTTTCAGTTCGGGTTCGTGGAAGCCGCCCCTTATGGATTACATATGCCGGAATAGTCCGCGGTAGTGGAATCCATAACGGGATGTGGCGATTACCACAACCCGAACGCCGAACTTTTTTTTAAAGTTCGCTCATCTCTACTGCCGGCTAATACTACGTTTCCCCTGCAGTGACTGACTGGCTAGAAATATTTGCTGTTTGCTGTGTGTGCCTGTCTAAGATTTTAACAACCATTTCTAGCTATTTCTCTTCAAATAATGCTGAATACATACTTATTTGTAAATAAAAATAAAAATAAAAATTTATGATAGATCTGTTGACTAATCGTATTCTTTTCAATGGGAACAATAATGCCAGTGAATCGGGTGACATCATTACTTCTGCTATAATGATTTATTTTTATAGGATGTGTCATGATTTTTTCATCTTTGAGGCCTATACTATTTGATGTAATGAAGATTGCACATTCTAGTCCCCTCGCCTGTGGGAACAAAAGAATGGCTAATGCCCATTTCTAGGAAATAGAGGAGGGTCCCACTGGCCTAAAGTTTATGGCATATATAATTCGTATTTTATCAATGTTCTGTTGTGGAAAAAGCCCTAAAAGTGACACTCACTCCACTTCTGTACTTGTAGGTTGTAGTGGTCTGCAAGAGATACTCCTGGATCTCTTAATTGGCATGGATCATAAGAGTAATGGTAGGTTTACCATGCCCAATTGTTGGGCAGATTATTAGGAATGAATGTTTCTACGAATGTTTGTTCCCAATAATCTGCCAGTGTAAAAGATGAGCAGATCACCCGATGAATGAGCAAAACGCTTGCTCACCAGGTGAATTCATCTTTCGCCTGAATCATCATTTCTGGCCAGCACTCTGCTGCCCAGAAACAATAAATCTGTATGAAGACGAGTGATAGCAGTAGCCATCGCTCTTCTATATGCAGTGAAGACTAGCAGGCAGTCAGTGGGAAGCAACGGTCCTTTCCCGATAATTGTCTGCTTGTCGGAGCATGTAAATGCACCTTAAAGGGAATCTGTCAGCCCCGAAACACCCCCCAAACTAGAGTAAGCAGTGTATAGTGTATCTGATGCAAGAGTCCAGTTATGCAATTTTTTTGTTCATACTTACTTGCATTGTGACAATGTGCTTCCACAAACCAGCAATAAAATGCATTGAGAGGACTCATAATGGAGAGGACTCAAAAAGGAGTCTTCTCAATGCATTTTACTTCTGCTGTCTGGGAGCACAGTGTTGGAATGCAAGTATGAAGATAAAAATTACATAACCAGACTCAGTGTTAGGGCTCATGCACACGAACGTATTTTCTTTCCGTTACCATATCATTTTGTTTTTTTGCGAAACCATTAATCTCAATGGTTCCACAAAAAAAAAATGGAAGTTACACTGTGTGCATTCCGTTTCCATATGTCCGTTCCGCAAAAAAAATAGAATATGTCCTATTATTGTCCGCATTACGGAAAAGGATAGGACTGTTCTATTAGGAGCCAGCTGTTCTGTTCCGCAAAATACGGAATGCACACAGACGTCATCCGTATCTTTTGCGGATCCGTGTTTTGTGGACTGCAAAATACATTCGGTCGTGTGCATGAGCTCTTAATTACACTATACATCGTTTACTCTAGTTCAGGGGGTGTTTCGGAGATGACAGAAGACTTTGGTGGTCTTGTGGTGAGGTGGTTGCTAAAGAGAGTCAATAGATATTTTTTTACGCTCCTATAACTCAAGCATGGCGTTTTCCAAATACGTTCCTGATATAATTTTTCTAGATAAATTCCCTTTGACAGTTTTATTTAAAAAAAAAATGATCATTTCAAAAGTCCACTATCATGAAGAGTATAAACACCTGACTATGAGAATGTAGAGTGTGATGAAAGTAGATACTTAGTGAGTTAGAGAACCTCAAAACTGAATAATTCTGCAAGCAAATACAGTAAGTTATATCGGTTAAGTTGCTGTCCTCATTATTATTATAGCCAGTAGAAAGAGCTTTATTCATCATGAGAGAGGCAGAATATACTCCACTCCACAATGATTGATTTTGAAAATTGCCTCTATTTGTAATTTTTCTTCTGTGGAAGAAAGTGTAAAAATCAGATATTACAAGGTAATACATATGAAGTGTGCTTGAAGATGTTGAAAAAAAACTCTATGAATGCAGTAAAGGTGCTGTTTTTGAACCTATCTTGATATATTTGGAAATTAATAAAGGTCAGTTTCCTAATATTCCTAATATTGCCTGACATAAATGAAATTGGTCCACTAAAAAATATGAATTAACAAACATAAAAAGTTACAATTCTATTAAAATGATGCTATAAAATACTTGCCTAGGCAAAGTTTTCCATTTTGACATAAAATGGTTCAGTGTTTTCTGATCTACGTCTTGATTCTTCTGTAGGAACAGGAAACGAAAAAATGAAAGATCCATATTTTGATATAAAGTACCGCTGCGTGGAGGGGTAGACCTGTACAGATGAGCAAATGTGCAGTTCTTGACAAAGTCAAAACTATACTTATGGGACCAAAATATTGCATTGTAATGAGTGTTATACACCTTTATTGAATTTAACTAACAAGATGGGTGCTGTAAAAGATGTGATCTCATAGATACAGTAGGTATCAGAAGATCACATCCATTTAGTCTGTCAGCCTGGACCTCCACCAATTTCTGATAACATAGCGTGGCAAACTCGTTCAGCACTGCTTAAACACTACCATCACTGGATATTTCTGACACAACACATGGCCATTCAAATCAGTGAAATATGTTGTGTGTAAAATACTGTATCCAGTAACTGAAATCACAGCTAGACCAAAAGTGTTTGGGTATGCAGCATAGAACTGGCAGATCCATCATCCTGGAAGTCATTGTTGGGATGAGATCACAGGTTCCATCAATGTAATGTGGTCTTCTGACATGTATCTATGACAAGTCAGCAGAACACTTTACCAGACAAAATCTGGGAATCTGGAATGAAGAACATCCCCAAATAATAGCAGACAAATCTAAAAAAAAACCACTGCAAGCTCACCCCCAACACAAAATGTGACAATATTACTTGTAATAATATTTGATATGATCTAGTCAAGGCCACAGATAAATGGGATGTTGTGTGCCTCGTACATATACCCTGACAGGCAACTTCCATTGTATGTACATGCATCCCGCACTATTGAGACTGAGCTACCAGGGCACATAGTTCACCTGCATTCACACAGAAAAATGTTTAACTGTACCTGTTTTAGCACCTTTACAGCATATAATTTTTTCTTAACTTCTGCTTTGAAGATGTCAAAAAAGTGTCCTTCTCCAATCAAGAAGTCTTTATGGAAGTTATGAGTTGCTTCTGTAATCTCCTTAAAACTCACACGCGACAGGACATTTATCTCTACAGGAAGATGGAAGCAGAAATATTGTTTCTCATCATGAGTTATTTCATATCATTGAGGTCTTAGTACAATGGTTGTTCATGAAATGATTGTAGATGGCTTTATTAGGCTAAACCAGGCATGCTCAACCTGCGGCCCTCCAGCTGTTGTAAAACTACAACTCCCACAATGCCCTGCTGTAGGCTGATAGCTGTAGAGTGCTTTTCAAGACCTCATTCCTTTCATCAGTTCATCTGCTAGCTTCATCCATGGTGGTATCATCAAGAGTTGTAAAGCATTACCACTGCTATGAAGGTAAAATTCAGTATGAGCCAATGCCATATAAACATTCTCATGCCCAATGGTGGAATACCAAATGCCTTCTCAGAAGCTACTTATGAGATATGCATCATGTGGTGGGACCTCTAAAAGCAATTTACAAAAATTCTGACCAGATACAGAGCAACCAGATTTCCTCTCTAACAGCTATAACAAGCTTCTGATCCTCTCCTGTGGATGGTAGATTTGGAGCCCCACACTGAGTAATCACAACAGATATTTTGCCCCACTCCTTGTACATAGGTGCTGAGGTCACTTCCTTCTTGGAGGTATTCTCAGCTGTTCCTGTCCAGAATGTGTTGCACTTGTTAGCAATACTGTGGACTACAGGCTGACCATTGTATTTCTACTGCATTCCATGCCAAAAACTGGCATGCTTATTCTTTTTCTTCCACGGCATGGATTTCAAATCCATGTGAAGAAAAACATGTGTCATCACCCACAGTATAATGGAGGTCACAAGTGATGTGCTATACAGGGGTCTATCAGCTTAGCAACAGGAAAATTGCATGCACCGTCCCTACTGTGCTGTGCAACTTCCATGCATGCTTCACAAGTGGACCTTGGCTCGTAAAAATGATAGGAGGAGAGAGCATTATACCCCAGCACTGCGCATCAAGCTGAAACTACCGACACGCCTCACAATTGCAGGCCTGTGATGAAAACTAACGATCTTTTAGTAATGATCTTATTAAACCCTTTAAAAGCGTTGTCCAGCAGTATTCATTTATATATATATATATAACTCACAGGGTGTTGAAGGGGTTTTCAGAGATTTTTTAACTGATGACCTAGCCTCTAGATTATCTGTTTTAGACGGCACCAGCGATCGCAATGGCGCTGTGGCCTTCATGTAGCTTTGCCAAAGCCATGTGATGTCGCATGTCCTAGGAGCATCTCAGTCCCATTGAAGTGAATGAGGTTGAGCTGCAATACCAAGCACAGATGCTGCACAATGTATAGCGCTGTGCTCGGTGAGCAGAGAGATGGCCGCAGCACTACTGTGAGGGCTGGTGTCTTCTCAAACAGCTGATCGGTGGGGTCCTGGGTGTCAGACCCCTACCGATCAGATACTGATGACCTATCCAGAGGATACGTCATCAGTAAAGAAAATCTTGAAAAATCCCTTTAAAAATAAAGAAGAACTCACCCTCACAGAAACCTTACCCCTGTCGTTCTGATGCTAGTCTGGTTCCCTCGGCTCTCCACTTCCTGGTCCTGGCACCACACACTGGAAATTCCAGGATAGGCCCTCTCAGTAAATCACTGGCTCCTCAGCCAGTAATTGGCTGGGTGGAAATTACCTGGAATTTTCAGCATGTCAAGCCAGGACCAGGAAGGTGAAAGCGGTGGGAACCAAAGTGGTGTTGGAACAGCAGGATTGGTGAGGGTGACATTTTTATTTTGAACTCCCTGGTTACACAGGTTAAGAATGTACTACTGCTGAACCACCCATTTAATACCTAAGTACAGTACATGCAAATTTTTATTAGGCACAGCTTGTTATTCATCATCTCCCCAAAAAAAAAGTTTGCCAGAAATTTTCTACACATCTTCTAATGAAATACAATAAACACAACGTGTATACCTTTGAATAAAGTGATTGCTCTCTGATGTCCCATTTCATGAAGAACCTCCAGCAAATCACCGATGGTCTTATTTTTGTGTGCCCATCTCCATAGCAGTTCCTTTGTTCTGCTTTTACCTTGTTCAGCACACCTCTCAATTTTACGGAAGTCCATCCAGTCTGAGGAGAGGCGCTCAGCTAGAAGAATAATTATTCTTAGATTGAAATTATGGTAGCTTTGCTGTCTACATGCTATCTACATGGGGAAATATAGTGATAGGACAAGGCATAGTCCACCATGTCTGTTATGTAATCAAAATGAACTTTTGGAAACCTAATAAAAACATGCACTGCACTAACTAAGCAATTATTTAATTTCTAAACAGTGGTGATTAACATAGGGGCGTTCAGGTCGGCAGCCCAGGGCCCAGCATACTGCCCCGCTGACTATCAACGCCATAGGCTTCAGGCGTAGTAGGCCTGAGGCCTATGTGGTAGTATAATCCCAGGGCAGGCGAGCGTGATGACATCATCGCGTGCCTGCACCAGGACACAGGACAATGAAGATTGCGTGGCTGCGGCCTGCCTCACCATCCTGGACACAGGTAAGTATTAGCTTTTAGTTGTTTTTTTTCTGTGTGTGCCAACTTTGGGGGGCAAAGGAGGACATGGGGGCAGTGTGGGGACAAATCACTTCAGGGAGCTCAGTGTGGGGGCAGATTATTACATGGGAGGCAAATCACTTCATTGGGGCAGATTATTACATGGGGCAAATTACTTCATATTAGTATATGGGGGCAGTGTGGGGAAAATTACTGTGTAGGGGCGTTGCTATTAGGGGACATTATTTTTGGGGACACTATACAGGTATTATTACCTGGAGTAAAATATAGAGTGTTAATTTTACTGGGGGCACTCTAGTAGACATTATAACTGCTGTAGACACTATAGGGACCTTTGGGTCAAACTGGTGTAAAGTAGAACTGGCTTAGTAGCCCACAGCAACAGATTCCACCTTTCATTTTTGATAAGCTCCTTTGGAAAATGAAAGGTGGAATCTGATTGGTTGTTATGGGCAACTAAGCCAGTTCTACTTTACACCAGTTTGATAAATGACCCAAACTATAATCTAACGTGTCTGTGTAACAAACTTTGTAGAGACGAGATGCGGCTGAAAGAATTTGTCATGGCGGTCTGGGTTAAACGGAGGAGAAGAGGAAAGAGAAGATCTACATGACAGAAGAAAGAGATATGTCGTGCTGTATTCTTTTATATGTAGAGCTGGCTCACTACTGTGACCTGCATCTCATCCAGTGGCGTAACTACCGGGGAAGCAGGGGAAGCGGCTGCTTCGGGGCCCGGGCTGACAAGGGGCCCCGGAGCAATGTTTCACACACACTCACTGTGTGATCATAATTTTACATTTTTAGACCAGGCCGGGCCCCCCTTTCACATTAGGTGCGGTCACATAAGGGACCGCTCACCATGCCCACCCTCCCTACATCACATTCACATTAATTAAAACAGGGCTCGCTCTGCCGCCCCCATGAAGGATAATGAGCTGAGTTGCCTCTTCTACCGGCCTGAATAGCATGCTGCCTGGCACAGAACAAGTCAGCAGCGCGCTATTCAAATTCATCTCTTTAGTCTTCAGGCAGCGCACGCCCACCAAGTGAAGTCCTCCTCAAGGGGCACAGTGAGCGGCATAAGCAGGCCAGAGAAGCAGCAGCAACATGGCAGAGGGATCCACAGCAGGCACGCACGGCACTAGTTTTTTCAGGTATGTGACCTGCCCCCACCCTTGCCTTGCCTGCTGCCGCAGTAGTGCACAGTGGTTCTGCCGCCTCTTTGAACATGAGGAAGGATGAGGGCAGGGCAGAGTCCAAGCGGTTAACCCTTTCCTCCTCTCCCAGTCTGTGACAGGAGGAAAGGCCAGGTACAGCAGCAGGCAAAGTTCTGAGTGTGCAGCCAGGGCAGGATGTAGGCTGCAGCATGTAGCTGCCACAGGCTGCCATCCCAGTCCCACTAGCCTCCTACATAATAAAAGGCATACATCTGTTATAATACTGGAGGCTGGCAGAGGTTGGGATGGCCACCTGGCAGCTGCATGCTGAAGCCTTCATCATGCAGCTGCCAGGTAGCCAGATCGCAACCTATGGCGGCTCCTTCCTCTGCCAGCCTCCTGTACTATAACATGCAGTACATGGCAGCCTCTCCTCTCCGCTGTTATGCCATCTACTAGTCCATACTATGGCACTCTTAATATACTCTTTATATATACACACATATGATGCCAGGATGGTCCTGGGCTGGCATCAGATGCATGCATATGTTTGCCATAATAAGCACTAGTACATGGCGGAGCAGCGGAGGTAGAGAAGGAAAGCTGCCATGTACTGCAAGGTACAAACAGGAGCCTGGCAGAAATTGGGATAAAAGTTCAAATCACCCCCCTTCCTAATGTTTTATATAAAGATGAATAAACATAAAAAAAAACATGTACACTTGGTGACCAACTAACACCCCCCGGGGCCCGTACAAAAATTTGCTGTGGGGCCTAGTCACTTCTAGTTACGCCCCTGATCTCATCTTCTCCTCCAAGTCTTTATCATAATCATATGTATTTTAAATTTGGCAACTAAAATTTTAATTTGTCACTTGCAGTCCTATGTAACAGCCTAGATGACAGTGATACCTTTCTGTGTGCAGATAATGTAGTAGTTGTTCCATGCAGTCCTATGTAACACCCCACATAACACAATAGTCCACTGTGTTATGTGGGGTGTTAAATAGGACTGCAGATAGCATCTATGACATTTGTACTCGGAGAGTTATGACATGGTGGGGTTATGATTCCTGGCATCCCCGCCAATCCGCTGTTTGAGGACACCGCAATGTCCCAGCGAGTGCTGCAGCCTCTTTGCTCCTTACCAAGCACAGCTCTGTCCATTTGATAGCACTGCGCTTGGTATTGCAGATCAGCCCCAATCACTCAGATGGGACAGAGCTGCAGCTAGGCCATGTGAACGATGAATGTGACATCATATGGCCTAGGAAGAGACTGTGGCGCTCACGAAGCACTGCAGCCTCTTCATACAGAAAAAGAATAAACTAAAATGGAGGGAGGGGCCCGAGTTGGGTAGACAGCCCCGGGCATATCATGCACTTAATCCGCCCCTGTTTATAAATGAAATTGTCCCCTTCACTAATCATCAGATTCCTGAACTGTGTTCAGGCAGAAAAGGACAATACCATTTTAAGCAAACACCATTAGAGGCTGTGTGGCTGCAGAAGGGTGAGGCACTTCTCAGAACTATCTCTTGAGGCGGGTTTAGACGGGCCAATGGTGAGGACAGTCGTTTGCTCGCTCAGTGAAGGAGGCCGCAGCATTTACATGCAGCAATCTATTTTACAGTATGTGGATGAGGGATGGCTATAGCGAACCCTCTTTCCCATACAGAATCATTTTTTTTGGGCAGCTGATCACTGTTGAGACAGCATGATCTGCTGCCCAGAAATAATGATTGGTGGTACCTGCACAAACAGCAGGCGTTTTGCTCGTTCATCAGGTGATCGGTGACCCATTTAGATGGCCAGAATATCAGGAATGAGCGTTCGCAGGAACAGTCGTTCCCCGTAATCTGGACAATTATTGGTTCATCTTTCTAAATCCACCTTAAGGCCCCATTCACACTTCCACAAATGGGTCCGCATCCGTTCCGCAATTCTGCGGAACGGGTGTGGACCCATTCATTCTTTATGGGGCCGGATGTGAAACAGAGAGCAAACTATGTGCTATCCGCTTCCGCATTTGCGGAGCACAGCCCCGAACTTTCGGGCTTCGGCCCTGAACTTCCGGTCCGCGGCTCCGCAAAAGATAGAACATGTCCTTTTCTTGTCCTCAGCTACGGACAAGAATAGGCATTTCTATGGGGGACGTGTGAATGGAGCCTAAGGCCTCATGCACACGGATATTGTTGGCCAGTTTGTGCACCACTTCACAGATCCAAAAGGTGCAGAACGGAGGCACGGAAGCAGTACAGGGTGCTTCCGTGAGTTCTCTGTCCGTGCCTCCGCACCGCAAAAGAGTAGTGCATGCACTACTTTTTTTGTGGTGCGGACCGTTGGATGCAAATCGTGGACACCATTCAAGTGAGTGGGTCTTGGGTCCACATACGGTGGCCCTCTGGTTGGTGCCCGTGCAATGCGGGCCAACAATGGCCCAATGGCCGTGTGCATAAGGCGAAGGCTGTAATTGGGCTACAAACACAATTTTGGTCACAGCCATTTGGCTGTGATCTTAGAAAACCTGGAAGAGGAAAGGGCCAGTGGGACACATGCTGGCTGACTACAGGAAGGAGAAAAAAAAAAATTCTCTCAGTGTAATTATACATGCCCCCAGGCAGGGGTGGACATACCGCCTGTGCAGCGGGTTTAGCTGCACAGGAGCCCAGTGCGGGAGGGGGGTCCGTGAGAGGTTTGGCGCAGGGCACGGAGAGATGAGCGCTTCCATTGTGTAAGCACTCATCTCTATACTCATCTGTATCACCGTCCTCAGGACAGCGATACAGATGGATACTGCGGCGGGGCAGGGGAGAGGCGTTTCCCTTACCCGTTTCTCTGATAGGCTGCAGGCCTAGTGCCTGCAGCCTACCAGTGGCCAGTGCAGGTGGCGCGATAATGTCATTGCACCGCCTGAGCTGTATACCGCGGGAGGAGGAGTCCTGCACCACTTCACTGAGAGTGTCATGGAGGTAAGTATGTGAGTTTATTTTTTTTATTAACATTATGCTGTTGCCCAGAATGGGGAAGGGGGGAGAGGAGCAATATGAGGGCATCTACTAGGGGGCATTATACTGGCAGTCATGGGGGAAGAGGAGCATTATGGGGGCATCTACTAGAGGGCATTATACTGGCACACATGGGGGGAGAGGAGCATTATGGGGGCATCTACTAGGGGGTATTATACTGGTACACATGGCGGGAGAGGAGCACTTTGGAGGCATCTACTAGGGGGCATTATTTACTTTCATAGATGGGGAGCACTATGAGGGCATCTACTAGGGGGAATTATTTACTGGCACACATGGGGGGGGAGCACTATGGGGCATCAACTAGGGGGCATTATTTACTGGCTCACATGAGGGGCACTATGGAGAAGTGGGGAAGAGGAGTATCTGCTGGGGGGAGATTATATAGGGGCATTTTATACTGGCACAAACCATATGTGCAATATGGGGGTGGGGATGCGTACTATAATGGCATTTTATACTGGCATACATTATGAGGGGCACTATGGGGAAGGGGAGAGAGGAGCATTATCGGGGCACTCTATAGGGGAATTTTATACTGGCACATTATGTCAGGCACCATGGGACGGGAGGAGGAGCACTATGGGGACATCTACTGGGGGTACTATATAGGAGTATTTTATTCTAGTTCAATTTATGGGGCACTATAGGGACATTGG
This sequence comes from Bufotes viridis, assembly GCA_033119425.1. Lineage (NCBI taxonomy): Eukaryota > Metazoa > Chordata > Amphibia > Anura > Bufonidae > Bufotes > Bufotes viridis. Next base: position 257,928,573 of record CM065590.1, read on the forward strand.
CTCTACTGGGGGCACTAAGAGGAGGCATTTTTTTTACTGCCACACAACAGGGCATTTTTTTGTATCATTATTTTTGGGGGACATTATGTTTACACTATTAGTGTCGGGGACACTGTTTCCTGGGCACAGTTATTTTTTAGGGCACTGTGTGCTAATAATCATTGGCTCTATCTGGTACTAGTATTTGCAGGGGGTTTATCTGTTTCTGCAGTATAGTATTGGGGAGCACAGCGGGCACAGTATTAGAGGTGGCAGGATGGCATGTTCAGAAGGTTGGATGGTGTTGGAAAACTAAGAAACTAAGATGTCTGTCTATCAAACTTTGAAGAGATGGCTGAAAGAAATCATTATGGTGGCCTGGTCTGAAACGAGAAGATGTCACTGGATGTACAACGTATGTGGCGCTGTATTAGGCTACTTTTACATCAGCGTTAGTGATTCGGGCAGGCTGTTCCAGCAGAGAACAACTTGCCGGAATTCACTGGATCCGGCACTGTTGGATGCAGACAGAATGCCCATCGGCCCCGTTAACTATAATGGGGTACAGCAGAGATCAGGCCACAATCTGGCAAAAATGCAGAGAATCAGCAAGACAAAAACAGCTGCATGCTATGGTTTGTGTCCGGACGGATCGTAGTGCTAAAGGTGTGAAAGTAGCCTTACCCTGTATGTTTTGTATTGCTGTATATAATATTAGGAGGGAATAAGCTAGGTTGAGAATTTCACATGGGGGATGGAGGGGCCCAGGCACTTTCTTTGCACACAAGCCCTCTGGCTCCAGGGGATTAGTAACATGGACTTCTGTGCATGTTGTAAACTCTTTTCACCCAACAATTACACAACATATTTGCTCTGAAAAGGGTGTGAAGATGAGTGCTTGTTCATCTAATCACTCTTCTGTGCCTAGTGCCTAGTTAGGTCGTTCCTTGATATCATGACCCAGATGTTTGACAGTGTCCAGGTAATAGGGTTAAATAAGTCACACCAAACATTTGTCCCCATACACACAAACATCAATAAAGTTTCCATTTTACACTGCCTGTATCCTGTCCATAACCGATCTATAGAGTGAAATATATAGACCGCTTCTCTAGCAATACGCGTTATATTACATGCTGCAGTAATAGTGCTGATTATCACTAGAGAAGAAGATTTCGTATTGTTGACAGACGGGAAAGGTTTCCATTAATCAGAACAGATTTTCTCTCACTGTCACCAATTCATTTTACAAAACCTACCAGCAGTGTCGGACTGGGGAGCCTACTGCCCACCAGTAAAATTTATTTTGGGAGCCCACCATACGGATGCATTCAAATATTACCTACTCACACATCAGCAAAATGCTACCAGATAATTTAATATGGGGGTCCCTGCAGCAGCTTTGAGAAGGTAGGTTCTGGGGAGAAGAGGACACTGGCAGCTTTCTTCTATACCTAGAAGTTATCTCAGCTCTGATTGTGTTTATAATAATAAACTGGGGAGTTTATGAAGCTGAAAGAAAATCCCAAATGGGCTGGAACTGGAAAAACAATTCAGCCATAGTTTTATTGGTTTCATTTTTACCATGTTTTCTGTGTGGTAAAACTGACAAGTAACCTTTATTTTGCGGGTCGGTACGATTACAGTGATACCACATCTTATGTTTTTCCATTGGAAAACTTTTTTTTTTCTTTATGTCTCCATATTCTGACCCCCATATCTGTTTTAGGCCTCATGCACACGACCGTTGTTTGATTCCGTGTCCGTTGTGCCGTTTTTCGTGATTTTCTGCGGACCCATTGGTTTTCAATGGGTCAGTGGAAAACTCGGCAAATACCGCTTGTCCTCCGCGTCCGTGGTCCGTGATTCCAGTCCGTCAAAAAAATATAACCTGTCCTATTCTTGTCCGTGAAAAACGGTTCGTGGACCCATTCAAGTCAATGGGACCGTGAAAAAATGCGGATGGCCATCCGTGTGTCATCCGCGTTCCGCATCCGCATTTTTTGCGGATCCCTTGGCAGGCACTTGGCAAAAATAGTCAGCCTGTATTTTGGTAAAAATTTTTGGGTCATGTCCGCTAAAAAAACCGAAAGACACTCGGAAACACAACGGAACACCGTTTTGCGGACCGCAAAAAAATACTGTCGTGTGCATGAGGCCTTATAGTTATGACCACGGAGCTGTGTGAGAGAGAATTTTTTGCAGGGTGATCTGTACCATTTTGGACTGTGTATCACTTTTTGATTACTTTTTATTCAATTTTTTTTTTTTTTACTTGACAAAAACAATGAATCATCTATTTAAAAAAAAACAATTTCTACTTATGGCTTTCATTGTACGGGATAATTACTTTTAGATTTTAATAGTTTGGCCATTGTGGGACATGATGGTGCTAATGATCTTTATTTTTTGTGTTGTTTTTTTTTTTTTTTTTGAAGCTCTGTTTATTAATTTTTTGCGGCAAAATACAAATGTAACAGTATGACAAAAAGCAAAAAGAAAAGGTACAGAAACCGCTCATTAAAGTTAACAGATGCATAAAAAGCCAAGAAAACACAGTGAGAAACAGTGTCATAATCACACAAGAACAGAAACAAACCACAACCCCCCCCCCCCCAACAGTTTGTGCGAACCATAACAAATGGAGATATGCTGCAGGTGAACCCCACTACAACGGTTGTATAGACAATGGAGTACGACCATGAAGCAGGTACCAAGCAGTATTCCCAAAATGGGAAATGAGTTTGGATATTAATGTATGCGATAAGGTATTCATAAATTTGTGGTTTATTTTTAATATGGGGAAAGGAGGGTGACTTGCCTTTTTACATTTTTATGTATTTTTTTTTATAAATAAAAAACTTTTTTTTTTAGGCTGCATTCACACGAGCGTGATTTCCGCGCGGGTGCAATGCGTGATGTGAACGCATTGCACCCGCACTGAATCCTGACCCATTCATTTCTATGGGGCTGTGTACATGAGCGTTTTTTTTCACGCATCACTTCTGCAACGCGTGTAAATCGCAGCATGCTCTATATTCTGCGTTTTTCACGCAGCCCTAGCCCCATAGAAGTGAATGGGGCTGCGTTAAAAACGCATTGCATCCGCAAGCAAGTGCGGGTGCGTTGCGTTTTTCACTGATGGTTGCTAGGAGATGTTGTTTGTAAACCTTCAGTTTTTTATCACGCGCGTGAAAAACGCATCAAAACGCATTGCACCCGCGCGGAAAAAACTGAACAACTGAACGCAATCGCAGGCAAAACTGAATAGCTTTGCCTGTGAAATCGCACAGTTTTCACTGAACGCATCCGCAACGCATCCGGACCTAATCCGGACACGCTCGTGTGAACCCAGCCTTACCGTTTATTTTTTGCTATTGTATACAATACTCTAGTACACTATGCCATACAGAAAAAAGGATATAGTGAAATATAACAGCCCAGTGGTGACCAAAAGGCCTCCAGCTGGTGAATGGGGGCACATGACCGTATGTATTTTGCTGTCCGCAAAACACTGATCTGCAAAAAATACGGATGATGTCCGTGTGACATCCATATTGCATGCAGGTTTTTTTTGCGGATCCATTGTAACAATGCCTATCTTTGTCTGCAAAACAGACATGCACACCGAGTCATTTTCGTTTTTTTTTGTGGACCCATTGAAGTGAATGGTTCCGCATATAGGCCGCAAAAAAGCCGGAACGGACATGTTAAATACAGCATGCTACAAAAATTTTTCTAAATAAAAAAAACAAAACAGAAAAGCAACTAACTATTCAGAAAGGATGGAGTATGACCTAAATACCACATCCTTTTTAGGCCTCTTGCACACGAACGTTTTTTTTTATCAGTGTTTTGCTGTCCGTTTTTAACGGATCCGTTTTTCCATTTTTTGCTTCCGTTTTGTTTCCGTTTTGGTTCCGTTGTTCCGTTCCGTTCCGTTTGGCATATACAGTATACAGTAATAACATTGAAAAAATTGGGCTGGTCTTAACATTTTCAATAGGTGGTTCCGCAAAAAACGGAACGGATACGGAAGACATACGGATGCACTTCAGTATGCTTTCCGTTTTTTTTGCAGACCCATTGACGTAAATGGAGCCACTGAACGTGATTTGCGGACAAGAATAGGACATGGTCTATATTTAAACGGAACAGAAAAAACGGAAAAACGGAAACGGAAGGCATACGAAGACACTTCTGTATTTTTTGCAGACCCATTGAAGTGAATGGTTCAGTATACTGTCAGTATACTGAACTGAAAAAACTGCCAGTATACGGTCCGCAAAAAACGTTCGTGTGCAAGAGGCCTTATACTGACACAGAAAAAGTGGTATAAGTGCATGAATTCATCTTTCTACATCAATTATAACATGTAGAATTCTCATAAACAAGGCATTTTTATGTGGGTTTTGGTACAAAATGCACACAGATATCTAGACTTACCTAAACCTTTCCATCCTAAATCTCCATCACTGCAGTCCATAAGCTCACAGAAATGTTCCATAAGTATAGGTGGAACTTCAAAAAGCGAAGCATTGAAACTGAGAGAAAGCTCTGCCATTGTAAAAGTATGAACAAAGCATAAACTGGACGGACATCTGTTATGGATGTGTTCTGCACAAAAGAAGAAACGCACAGAGGGCTGGAATTTCCCAGTCCACACCCATCACAGAATGGTTAGTAAAGAAAGGAAATCCTGCGGTTGCACAAGTTCTGTGTGTGCAGTGCTCATACATCAGCTGTAGTCATCGGTGGGAGAAATGACTATGTGCAGTTATTTGTATAGCCGCTGGGGTTATGCTAAAGGGGAAAAGAAGAAAAAAAACACCGAAAAAGAGCAGTAACACAAAAGGAAACCACATTAGCTGTCTATCTTACCTTTGAAATCATTTTATTTTCCTATTCACATTTTAATCTTTAACTATGGATAGCAGTGAGCTATATATTATTACTATATAGTATGTTATAAACTGGGCACCATAAGCAACATATAATAGAAAAATATGTAACACTGAGGTACACCAATCTCTTATACAAAATATCAATCTTTATTAAATCCTCTCCTCTTGAAGAAGCTGTACGCGAAACGAGCGTCGAGGGGTGCGCCTACTTGCATGACGGGGTGTATGTGGCCGAGGTAAGGCACGAGTTGCTAGTGTATTTGCACCGGGAGGGAATGAGCACTCCACCATTAGACAGATTGGGATTTGAGTAATGTTCCACACACTGATGGGGTAATCATTATTCGAACGTTTATAGTCTGTTCTGTCTATGGTTCATTCCGGTGAACCGCTGGTTTAGGACCCACTAATAGCCGCGTATCCGTGGCGTAGCAAGTTGTTTGGCTCATGTTTTTCCTCTTTTATGGTATGTAATGTGTATTTTAATGATATTTAATAAAGATTGATATTTTGTATAAGAGATTGGTGTACCTCAGTGTTACATATTTAAAGTTTTTGGGTACTACCTCGATGAGTTTAAGATCAGATTAGTGTTTGGTATATAATAGAAAAAGTATAATAATAAAAGTTATGTGAATGTGGTCGTTCTCTTACTGTATTCATTGGTTGTACTTATCCTTCTTTGTTCTTGTGATGATGACAAAAGTCTACGCAATCAGATGAAATGGGGTGAATTATGCAGTTGTGATGTCAGGGTGGTTGCACGAATAGGGGGAATGTATTAAGACTGGCATTTCTGATGCCAGTTTTAATAAACTCAGCTGGCATATGATGCACCAGAAATATAAAGAGGTAGCAACTCTGGCGCACCTTCATGAGTTCTGTGGACCAAAAAATGACATCTACACTAGCAAGGGAGTTGGCGAACATTTCAGGTGTAATGTGCGGCAGTTTTCTAAAGGACAGATTAATGTTAGGGTTTATATACACAGCCGTATCCGTTTTTGTGGTACGCAAATTGCGGATCTACAAAACACAGATACTGGCCGCATGCATTTAGCATTTTGCAGAACGGAATGTCCTGCCCTCTACAGAACAGTCCTATGCTTGTCTGTAATACGGATGTGCACTATTTTTTACGGGTGCTGTGGAACAGACATACGGATGCTGATAGCGCACGGAGTGCTGTCTGCGTCTTTTGTGGCCCCATTGAAGTGAATGGATCTGAATCCGACCCGCAAACAACGCGGATCGTATGCGTACAAAAAATACGTTCGTGTCCATGAGCCCTAAGGCTGCTCACCGGATGAAATAAGAATGTGTTCCGTATGCATTCCGTATTTTTTGCGGACCCATTGACTTGAATGGAGCGATGGAACGTTATTTGCGGACAATAATAGGACAGGTTCTACCTTTTAGCGGAACGGATATGCGGAAACGGAATGCATACGGAGTACATTTTTTTTTTTTTTTTGCGGAGCCTTTGAAATAAATGGTTCCGCATACGGACAGCAAGCGGAAACCGCAAAAACGGAACGGAAACTGAAAAAAAATACGTTTGTGTGGAAGAGGCCTAAGGCTCCTAACAGCCGTTTATGTGGATTTGGTGTAAAATATCTTGAATGTTAAAGGGGTTTTCCGAGATTTTGATACTGATGACCTATCCTCAGGATCAGCCGATCAGCTGTTTCAGAAGGCACCTGTGAGCACTGCGGCCTTCTCTTTGCTTACCAAGCACAGTGCCATACATTGTATAGTGGCTGTGCTTAGTATCGCGCTCAGCCTCATTCACTTCAATGGAGCTGAGCCTGATACTAAGCACAACCGCTATACAATGTAATGGTGCTGTGCTTGGAAGGCTGCGGACCCCCACCGATCAGCATCAAAATCCTGCCCAACCCCTTTAAGAAGAAGTTATTACAAGGGTCCATGTCATATAGGATGCTCCTGATGATACAAGCAGATTTGAAAGATTAGGGGATTTTTTTCCATTCTAATTTCTTTTTTAGCATGTGCTTATTTGTTTTACTGATAATTTTTTTTATTAACCTTTATGTCACACAAATGGATGCACTGGCAGTTACTGGGAATGAACCAAATGTTCCTGATAATTGCCTGCTCGTGGGAGGAGGCGAGAGCTGCATTTACATGCATTAATCATCTCCCCTGTAGGAAGACAAGTGATCACTACTGCCCCAGATCACTCTTTATGCCTCATTCACACGTCAGTGTTTCACATACGTGTGCTGTACGTGTTCTCTGCGGACAGCACACGTCCCCATTCATTTGAATGTGTGTATTCACACATCAGTGTTTTAGCACGGTCCGTAGGTCCGTGTTTTCAGCACGGATGCATGTCCTATCTTGGTCCGTGTTCCCGGATCCCTCACGCCCATTATAGTCAATGAGTCCATGAAAACCACAGATGCAACACGGATGCCATCCGTGTTTCACGGATCATTAAGAAGAGATGCTTTGAAAATTATTTTCCAGCTGCTCAGTGTCAGTGAAACACGGATGGCACACGCACTGCATAAAACTGACCCAACATGGATCTGTCTCGGGAGGAAACACGGATTGAACACGGTCCGTGTTACCACTGATCCAAAACTGACACTGACGTGTGAATGAGGCATTACACAGAATGGTCTCCTGCCTACAAACAATGATTTAGGGCCGTGCATCAATGATGCTTTCAGTTTTGTGGCAACTTTACACAGGGCAATTATTGGGAACAAGTATTTAACCGTTCCTGATAATATGCCTGATAATCTGCCAGTGTAAACGGGTCTCTAATGCCCTGGAACTGGAGAAAGCTGGGATGGTATAATCTGTTTCCTCCCTGCATTCCTCTGTGTACAGAATATCATTGATAACAGCGATCTAATGCCTGGTGGGGTTCATACAGAGGTACAGAGGATTGCTGTGAGGACACAGATCATGTCCACCCACTGTGGGGAAACGTCATTGTGAGGTTACATATTTCCATAGCAATGCGCCAGATACTTAACCCCTTGAGCCCCGAAAGATTTTTTCTGTTTCTCACTCCCGGCCTTTCTGGAGCCTTAGATTTTTTATTTTTTCATTCACATTTTTGCCATATGAGGGCTTGTTTTTTGCGAGACAAGTTGTACTTTCTAATGGAACCATTTAATATTGCATACAATGTAGTGGGAAGCTGGAAGAAAATTCAAAATGGGGTAGAATTGGGGGGAAAAAACTTAATTCTGCCACAGTTTTACAGGTATTGTCTTACAGCCTTTCTTATGTGGTAAAACTGACCTGCAAGTCAGTATGATTACAATGATACCACATTTATATAGCTTTTTTTCTTGTTTTAATACTGAAAAAAAAACTTTGAAAATAATTATTTTTTGTTTTCATTACCATATAATGCCCCCCCCCCCCATATGTTTTTTATAGTTATGTCTACGTAGCTGTGTAAGGGCTCATTTTTTACTGGGTGATCTGTAGTTTTTACCATTTTGGCATGTGTATGACTTTTTGACCATAGGCAATGCCTATGATCTTTATTTATATAATTATTTATTTTTAGGTGATTTAAGGGGGTGATTAAAAAAAAACCCACGCAAACAGCATATAGTACATGACAATTTCTTTCTAATAAAGCTAGATCCAGCCGTATATCTCACATGGATCTAGAGAAAACCACAGTCATTGCTAGATTTATATCAAGCAGACGGCTAAAGGGGTGTGTCTTTTCTGCTGCAGCTCAGGAGGCGTGTCTTCACTGCTGTAGCTCTCTCCCTATCACAGTTTAGGAGGCCTGTCCATTCTCTGCAGATCTCTCCCTATCACAGTTTAGGAAGCCTGTCCATTCTCTGCAGATCTCTCCCTATCACAGTTTAGGAAGCCTGTCCATTCTCTGCAGATCTCTCCCTATCACAGTTTAGGAAGCCTGTCCATTCTCTGCAGATCTCTCCCTATCACAGTTTAGGAGGCCTGTCCATTCTCTGCAGATCTCTCCCTATCACAGTTTAGGAGGCCTGTCCATTCTCTGCAGATCTCTCCCTATCACAGTTTAGGAGGCCTGTCCATTCTCTGCAGATCTCTCCCTATCACAGTTTAGGAGGCCTGTCCATTCTCTGCAGATCTCTCCCTATCACAGTTTAGGAGGCCTGTCCATTCTCTGCAGATCTCTCCCTATCACAGTTTAGGAGGCCTGTCCATTCTCTGCAGATCTCTCCCTATCACAGTTTAGGAGGCCTGTCCATTCTCTGCAGATCTCTCCCTATCACAGTTTAGGAAGCCTGTCCATTCTCTGCAGATCTCTCCCTATCACAGTTTAGGAGGCCTGTCCATTCTCTGCAGATCTCTCCCTATCACAGTTTAGGAGGCCTGTCCATTCTCTGCAGATCTCTCCCTATCACAGTTTAGGAGGCCTGTCCATTCTCTGCAGATCTCTCCCTATCACAGTTTAGGAGGCCTGTCCATTCTCTGCAGATCTCTCCCTATCACAGTTTAGGAGGCCTGTCCATTCTCTGCAGATCTCTCCCTATCACAGTTTAGGAGGCCTGTCCATTCTCTACAGATCTCTCCCTATCACAGTTTAGGAGGCCTGTCCATTCTCTGCAGATCTCTCCCTATCACAGTTTAGGAGGCCTGTCCATTCTCTGCAGATCTCTCCCTATCACAGTTTAGGAGGCCTGTCCATTCTCTGCAGATCTCTCCCTATCACAGTTTAGGAGGCCTGTCCATTCTCTGCAGATCTCTCCCTATCACAGTTTAGGAGGCCTGTCCATTCTCTGCAGATCTCTCCCTATCACAGCTCAGGAGGCGTGTCCATTCTGCTGGAGCTCTCTCCCTATCACAGCTCAGGAGGCATGTCTTTTCTGCTGGAGCTCTCTCCCTATCCCAGCTCAGGAGGCGTGTCTTTTCTGCTGGAGCTCTCTCCCTATCACAGCTCAGGAGGCGTGTCTTTCCTGCTGGAGCTCTCTCCCTATCACAGCTCATGAGGCGTGTCTTTTCTGCTGGAGCTCTCTCCCTATCACAGCTCAGGAGGCGTGTGTTTCCTGCTGGAGCTCTCTCCCTATCACAGCTCAGGAGGCGTGTCTTTCCTGCTGGAGCTCTCTCCCTATCCCAGCTCAAGAGGTGTGTCTTTTCTGCTGGAGCTCTCTCCCTATCACCGCTCAGGAGGCGTGTCTTTTCTGCTGGAGCTCTCTCCCTATCACAGCTCAGGAGATGTGTCTTTTCTGCTGGAGCTCTCTCCCTATTACCGCTCAGGAGATGTGTCTTTTCTGCTGCAGCTCTCTCCCTATCACAGCTCAGGAGATGTGTATTTTCTGCTGGAGCTCTCTCCCTATCCCAGCTCAGGAGGTGTCTCTTTTCTGGTGCATCTCTCTCCCTATCACAGCTCAGGAGATGTGTATTTTCTGCTGGAGCTCTCTCCCTATCCCAGCTCAGGAGGTGTGTCTTTTCTGCTGCAGCTCTCTCCCTATCACAGCTCAGGAGATGTGTATTTTCTGCTGCAGCTCTCTCCCTATCACCGCTCAGGAGATATGTCTTTTCTGCTGGAGCTCTCTCCCTATCCCAGCTCAGGAGGTGTGTCTTTTCTGCTGCAGCTCTCTCCCTATCACAGCTCAGGAGATATGTCTTTTCTGATGGAGCTCTCTCCCTATCACAGCTCATGAGGCAGTTAAAGGATGAAACTGAGCATGTGCATCAATCTCAATGAGCAGGACAAAGAAATAAGAAAAAGAATAAACAGGTGGTGCTATACAGTTAGATTTTATTGAATAGCTCAGTGGCTATACAAAATGTTTTAAATTACCGTATTTTTCTCCCTATATGATGCACCGGCCTTTAAGACTCACCTAGGTTTTAGAGGAGGATATTAACCTCTTGCCGACCGCCTCACGCAGGATTGCGTCCTGCGGGCGGTCGGTCTGTTTCTCCTTGACGCGCCCGCGCGTCATCTCGCGAGAGGCGAGATTTCCTGTGAACGCGCGCGCGCGCGTTCACAGGATCACGTCGGGGACAAGGTAAGCTACAGCCTGCCAGCGCTGATCGTGCGCTGGCAGGCTGTAGAAGTTAACAAAAATTGCATATCAGACGCTGTTTTGTTAACAGCGTCTGATATGCTTGCTGATCGTTCCTTTGGTGGTCCCATTTGCTTGGGACCACCAAAGAAACTTTTATAAGTGCACCAAAACACCACACAGACCCCCCACCCATCCACCCCACCCCGTCACTGATTAACCCCTGATTAACCCCGATCACCCCATGTCACCCCCTGACACTAATTACCCCACTGTAAGGTTCATTCAGACGTCCGTATGTGTTTTGCGGATCCATGGATCCACGGATCCGCAAAACACGGACACCAGCAATGTGCTTTCCGCATTTTGCGGATCCGCACATTGCCAGAACTATATAGAAAATGCCTTTTCTTGTCCGCAATTGCGGACAAGAATAGGACATGCTCTATCTTTTGCGGAGCTGCGGCCGGATGCTTGGGGCCGAAACCCGGAAGTTTGCGGCCGCAGCTCCGCAAATGCTGATGCGGCGAGCGCATAGTGTGCTCTCCGCATCACCGCCAGCCCCATTCACACTGAATGGGTCCGCATCTATTCCGCAGAATTGCGGAATAGATGCGGACATTTTTAGCGGACGTGTGAATGGGGCCTTACTACTTTTTTTTGCACATTTTTGGCAGAGATTTATTCATCCACATTGATCGATGCGAATGAGGAAATCTGTGCCGTTTTGTTTTTTTGCACATTTTTGGGTAGAGATTTTTCATCCACATTGATTGATGCGAATGAAGAAATCTGTGCCGTTCATTTTTTTCTTTTCAGCGCAGAGGCTGAACGGGAAAAAATCTCATTACCCGTATGCTCAATATAAGGAGAATCGCAGAAACTCCTAATGCTGGCCATACGTGTAATGATTATGGAGACCCTCAAATGCCAGGGCAGTACAAACACCTCACATGTGACCCCATTTTAGAAAGAAGACACCCTAAGGTATTCCGTGAGGGGTATGGCGAGTTCATGCAAAATTTTATTTTTTGTCACAAGTTAGTGAAATATGATACTATATATATTTTTATTTTGTTTTTAAAAAAGTCTCAATATTCCACTAACTTGTGCCAAAAATTAATTTTTCCATGAACTCGCCATGCCCCTCACGGAATACCTTGGGGTGTCTTCTTTCCAAAATGGGGTCACATGTGGGGTATTTATACTGTCCTGGCATTTTAGGGGCCCTAAAGCGTGAAGAAGTCTGGAACCCAAATGCGTAAAAATGCCCTGTGAAATCCTAAAGGTACTCATTGGTTTTAGGGCCCTTTGCACCCAGGCTGCAAAAGTGGCACACATGTGGTATCGCCGTACTCAGGAGAAGTAGGGCAATGTGCTTTGGGGTGTATTTTTATATATACCTATACTGTGTGTGAAAAATATCTCTGTAAACGACAACTTTTAAACATTTTTATACAAAGTTGACAATTTACAGAGATATTTCTCTCACCCAACATGGGTATATGTAAAAAATACACCCTAAAACACATTGCCCTACTTCTCCTGAGTACGGCGATACCACATAAGTGACACTTTTTGCAGCCTGAGTGCAAAGGGGCCCAAATTCCAACGAGTACCTTTAGGTTTTATATGGCGGCTCACAATTTAGCCCCGCCCAAAATGCCAGAACAGTACAAACACCCCACAAATGACCCCATTTTGGAAAGTAGACACCCCAAGGTATTCACTGAGGGCATAGTGAGTCCGTCTGAGATTTCTTTTTTTGCCAGAAGTTAGCAGAAATTGAAACTTTTTTTTTTTTTTTCTCAGAAAGTGTCATTTTCCGCTAACTTGTGAAAAAAAATGAAATGATACATGATCTCACCATGCCCCTCCGCGAATACTTTGGGGTGTCTTCTTTCTAAAATGGTGTCATTTGGGGGTATTTATACTATCCTGACATTCTAGCACCTGAAGAAACATGACAGGTCGCTCAGAAAGTCAGAGCTGCTTCAAAATGCAGAAATTCACTTTTTGCACCATAGTTTGTAAACGCTATAACTTTTACCCAAACCAATAAATATACACTTATTGGACTTTTTTTATCAAAGACATGTAGAACAATAAATTTAGAGAAAAATTTATATAGAAATGTAGTTTTTTTTGAAAAATTTTACAACAGAAAGTGAAAAATGTCATTTTTTTGCAAAAATTTCGTTAAATTTGTATTAATGGCAAAAAAAGTAAAAATGTCAGCAACAATGAAATACCACCAAATGAAAGCTCTATTAGTGAGAAGAAAAGGAGGTAAAATTCATTTGGGTGGTAAGTTGCATGACGGAGCAATAAACGGTGAAAGTAGTGTAGTGCAGAATTGTAAAAAGTGGCCTGGTCATTAAGGGTGTTTAAGATAGGGGGGCTGAAGTGGTTAAAGGATAACTGTCACATTTAGACCCTAATTTCAGTTTTCATATATGTAGTTACTAATATGATAATATTCCTAAATCAATAACTATTAGACTTACTTACCCCTTATTTAATAAGATTCAGCCCTTAGCAACCAGTCTGCATAAAACTGCAATTTCACTATTCTGTTAAGATGGCCGCCCTCAGCCCTGAGGCTAATCCATAGGACGCCTGCAGTGAAGTTAGTGAAGACCAGCTCTGTATAGGGGGGTCTTGCAGTGAAGTTCCCAGGTCTGGCTGAAGCCTGTAGTCCTTCTACAAGCTCTCCTCTTATCAGATAAGGCTTTCATTTATACACTGAGCAGCCACCATATCTCCCTGGGCTCTACATTATCCAGTACTGCTAAGGGAGTGTCTGCCAAGCACAGGCATGTGGAGAAGTTCACACACAGCCCAGCACTGTTATCTCCTGTCAGGAAGAACCTGGCTTGTTATACACTCCCTTACAATGTTGACTCACTATCAGTTCCCAGTGCACACAGCGTGCTCCGTCCTCATGTCTGGTAGACGGAAGGAGCATAGCAACCTTATTTGAATCTCAGGTAAAAATAGCCAATACTGGGGACTTTTAGGTGGCTTTTAAGGGTTATTTATTAAACAATCAGAAATTAAAACAGGGCCAACAAGGTGATATTAATCACCAAAATCCAATAGTAAAAAAAAATATTTTTGACAGTTATACTTTAAGAAAAAAATATTTTCCATTACACCTCAGGTCAGACCAGCAATCAGATCCCCAATGTTAATCAGACCTCAGCTCACAGCCCCAATCAAACCCCCAATGTTAACCAGACCTCAGATCAGACCCCCAATGCCTCAGATCAACCCCCCAACCTTCAGCCATCTATCAGCCCTCCTTGTCAGCCATCATGCCCCCATGCCGGCCATCAACCCCCTTGTCACCCATCAGCCCCCCCATGTCAGCCATCACACCTCCATGTCAGCCATCAGCCCCCCATGTCAGCCATCAGCCCCCCATGTCAGCCATCAGCGCAAATAAAATAAAAAATCTTACCTCTCCTGCTCCACTTTGGGGGGGAAAAACTGCGTCTTATGGGGCGAAAAATACGGTACATGCAATTACAAAAGTATTCAGATCCAGGTGCTGGTTTAAAATTCTTTAGAATATTTTTTTGTGGGACAACCCCTTTAATACAAGGCCCTTTCTAATGTATTGTGATTATCCATATTGCTTCCTTTGCTGGCTTGATTCATTTTTCCATCACATTACTCACTGCTCATTTCCATGGTTACGACCGCCCTGCAATCCATCAGCAGTGGCCGTGCTTGCACACTATAGGAAAAAGCACTGGCCTATCCATGCTCCCACGGTGCCGGCCACCAGAGAGGCCGGAGCGCTGTCCTATAGTGTGCAAGCACGGCCAACACTGCTGGATTGCAGGGTGGTCGTAACAGTGCATGCATCATGTGAAGTAAAAGTGAATCCAGCCAGCAAAGGAGGCAATATGGACAATCACATTACATTAGTAAGTGCCTTGTATTAACTTTCTCTACTATAATATAAATATAATATGCCACTTGCTGAAGTGAGAGAACCTCTTCAAATGTCTGCGATCAGTGTTATCGCTGATTTCGGACATTAGCCCTGGACCCCGGCTGTTTGAAACAGTAAAAACTCTGCAGTTATGGTACCTGTCGTGCTCTCAAACGGAAACCATATTTAAACAGATGACTTTCACAGTACACGTAAGGTGTCAGTTGTCTAAAAGTCAAGGGAAGCTTCCTACATTCAGGTCTCGGTTAGAGTTGTTTCGGTACCAAAATTTTGATTCGGTATCCATACTATAAAAAAGTATTGCGATACTCTATACCATTCGATACCACGCAGAAAAAAACGCCAAAAAATCTGCGTGCATTCCACATTTTATGGAACCGCCGGCTCATAATATAACAGTCCTATCCTACTTTTTTACAGCGACTAAAAGAAAATGGCGAATCGTGCATTTTTTCTTTTACGGCGTTCACCGCATAAAAGTGGATTTTTAATAGTCTGGACTTTTGAGACGCGGCGATATGTAATGTTTTATTTATTGTTTATATTTTATATGTAAAATTGGGAAACTTTTTTTTCTTTTACAGTTTATTTATTAACCATTTCCCCTTAGGGGCTAGAACCTGGAATCATTTTCCTCTTATTCCCACTGATACAGCTCTATCAGGGTGAATAGGATCTCACCCTCTCCCTGCTGCCCTGTGTACACAGCAGCTGGGAGCAGACTATGGCAGCCAGGACTTCAGGAGCGTCCTGGTTACCATGGTAACCGATCGGAGCCCCAGCATTACACTGCTGGGGCTCCGATCACTGCCACTGCCACCAATGAGGAGGAGGTGAGGGGACCCTGTGGCCACTGCCACCAATGATTTTATTACTGGGGGAGGAAGGGGGACAGGGAGCCACACTGGCCACCAATGTTTTAATACAGGGGACTGGGGGGAGGGGCGGGGGCACTGGCCAGCACTGCCGAGTACCGTTTCATACCGGGGTTAATTGCCGCGGATCGCAGTGCTGGGTCACAGGCAGGTGCCTGCATTTATATATGAAACGGTACTAGGCATTGCTACCCAGTGCTCCCGTCCCCCGCTCCGCCCCTCTCCCTCTATTGGTTGAAGCGGCAGCACAGGGGAGGGAGAGACTGCCTTCTTCTCCCTGTGCTGCCAAGGAGAACATGGCGCGCTAAGAGCAGCGCAGCCACGTTCTCTGATACTGGGCTGTGCACTAGCGCAGCCCAGTATCGATAAAATACTTATCCTGGTATCGAGCTCGATGCCAGAGAAAAGTATCGATTGGGTATCGAAAGTTCGATACCCGAAACAACCCTAGTCTCGGTACTAAAACAGTGCTCACACAGGCCCAGGTTTACTGTCAGTTATGCAGGGGCAAACGCTCTGACATGCAGTCTTTAACCCCTTAACTCGTAGAGGACCAGCGGCGTACATGTACTGCGCTGGTGGACGTCACTTAAGGACCAGCGACGCACATATATGGCGGGCTGATCGGGTAGGTGCAGAAACTGCGCCCGCCCAATCAGCGGCACGGATGGCGGCGTATTAACCCCTTGTATGCCGCGGTCAAAGCTGAAGTTAAAATCCCATAGTGGGACAAAAAAAAAAGGAAAAATAAAAAATAAGTGTTTTCATAATAAAAAACTAAGTTCCAAGTAAAGATAACATTAAAATTACATTTCCCAAAATATAACACATGAAATTGTAAAAAAAAAAGAAAAGAAAACCAGACATATTGGTTATTGCCACATCCGTAACGACCAGCTCTATTTAAAATATCACTTAATCAACCCCGTTACCTGAACACTATAGAAAAAATAAAATAAAAAGTGTGTTGAAACAATCATTTTTTTCACCTTACATCACAAAAAGTGAAACACCAAGCGATCAAAAGGCGTATGCCCCCCAAAATAGTACCAATAAAACCGTCACCTCATCCCGCAAAAAATGTACGCCGAACTTGAAAACAGAAGTTCGCTCAACGTGATTTTACTGCAGACTGCTGCGGTTTCATAAGCATCACCTGTGCCAGCCGCAGAAACTCAGCCATTCACAAACCACGTGTGTTATCCGCCTAGCTGATCAGCCATCAGCCCCCATGTCAGCCATCAGCCCCCATGTCAGCCATCAGCGCAAATAAAATAAAAAATCTTACCTCTCCTGCTCCACTTTGGGGGGAAAAACTGCGTCTTATGGGGCGAAAAATACGGTACATGCAATTACAAAAGTATTCAGATCCAGGTGCTGGTTTAAAATTCTTTAGAATATTTTTTGTGGGACAACCCCTTTAATACAAGGCCCTTTCTAATGTATTGTGATTATCCATATTGCTTCCTTTGCTGGCTTGATTCATTTTTCCATCACATTACTCACTGCTCATTTCCATGGTTACGACCGCCCTGCAATCCATCAGCAGTGGCCGTGCTTGCACACTATAGGAAAAAGCACTGGCCTATCCATGCTCCCACGGTGCCGGCCACCAGAGAGGCCGGAGCGCTGTCCTATAGTGTGCAAGCACGGCCAACACTGCTGGATTGCAGGGTGGTCGTAACAGTGCATGCATCATGTGAAGTAAAAGTGAATCCAGCCAGCAAAGGAGGCAATATGGACAATCACATTACATTAGTAAGTGCCTTGTATTAACTTTCTCTACTATAATATAAATATAATATGCCACTTGCTGAAGTGAGAGAACCTCTTCAAATGTCTGCGATCAGTGTTATCGCTGATTTCGGACATTAGCCCTGGACCCCGGCTGTTTGAAACAGTAAAAACTCTGCAGTTATGGTACCTGTCGTGCTCTCAAACGGAAACCATATTTAAACAGATGACTTTCACAGTACACGTAAGGTGTCAGTTGTCTAAAAGTCAAGGGAAGCTTCCTACATTCAGGTCTCGGTTAGAGTTGTTTCGGTACCAAAATTTTGATTCGGTATCCATACTATAAAAAAGTATTGCGATACTCTATACCATTCGATACCACGCAGAAAAAAACGCCAAAAAATCTGCGTGCATTCCACATTTTATGGAACCGCCGGCTCATAATATAACAGTCCTATCCTACTTTTTTACAGCGACTAAAAGAAAATGGCGAATCGTGCATTTTTTCTTTTACGGCGTTCACCGCATAAAAGTGGATTTTTAATAGTCTGGACTTTTGAGACGCGGCGATATGTAATGTTTTATTTATTGTTTATATTTTATATGTAAAATTGGGAAACTTTTTTTTCTTTTACAGTTTATTTATTAACCATTTCCCCTTAGGGGCTAGAACCTGGAATCATTTTCCTCTTATTCCCACTGATACAGCTCTATCAGGGTGAATAGGATCTCACCCTCTCCCTGCTGCCCTGTGTACACAGCAGCTGGGAGCAGACTATGGCAGCCAGGACTTCAGGAGCGTCCTGGTTACCATGGTAACCGATCGGAGCCCCAGCATTACACTGCTGGGGCTCCGATCACTGCCACTGCCACCAATGAGGAGGAGGTGAGGGGACCCTGTGGCCACTGCCACCAATGATTTTATTACTGGGGGGAGGAAGGGGGGGACAGGGGAGCCACACTGGCCACCAATGTTTTAATACAGGGGACTGGGGGGGGGAGGGGGGGGGCGGGGGGCACTGGCCAGCACTGCCGAGTACCGTTTCATACCGGGGTTAATTGCCGCGGATCGCAGTGCTGGGTCACAGGCAGGTGCCTGCATTTATATATGAAACGGTACTAGGCATTGCTACCCAGTGCTCCCGTCCCCCCGCTCCGCCCCTCTCCCTCTATTGGTTGAAGCGGCAGCACAGGGGGAGGGAGAGACTGCCTTCTTCTCCCTGTGCTGCCAAGGAGAACATGGCCGCGCTAAGAGCAGCGCAGCCACGTTCTCTGATACTGGGCTGTGCACTAGCGCAGCCCAGTATCGATAAAATACTTATCCTGGTATCGAGCTCGATGCCAGAGAAAAGTATCGATTGGGTATCGAAAGTTCGATACCCGAAACAACCCTAGTCTCGGTACTAAAACAGTGCTCACACAGGCCCAGGTTTACTGTCAGTTATGCAGGGGCAAACGCTCTGACATGCAGTCTTTAACCCCTTAACCCGTAGAGGACCAGCGGCGTACATGTACTGCGCTGGTGGACGTCACTTAAGGACCAGCGACGCACATATCTGGCGGGCTGATCGGGTAGGTGCAGAAACTGCGCCCGCCCAATCAGCGGCACGGATGGCGGCGTATTAACCCCTTGTATGCCGCGGTCAAAGCTGAAGTTAAAATCCCATAGTGGGACAAAAAAAAAAAGGAAAAAATAAAAAATAAGTGTTTTCATAATAAAAAAACTAAGTTCCAAGTAAAGATAACATTAAAATTACATTTCCCAAAATATAACACATGAAATTGTAAAAAAAAAAGAAAAGAAAACCAGACATATTGGTTATTGCCACATCCGTAACGACCAGCTCTATTTAAAATATCACTTAATCAACCCCGTTACCTGAACACTATAGAAAAAATAAAATAAAAAGTGTGTTGAAACAATCATTTTTTTCACCTTACATCACAAAAAGTGAAACACCAAGCGATCAAAAAGGCGTATGCCCCCCAAAATAGTACCAATAAAACCGTCACCTCATCCCGCAAAAAATGTACGCCGAACTTGAAAACAGAAGTTCGCTCAACGTGATTTTACTGCAGACTGCTGCGGTTTCATAAGCATCACCTGTGCCAGCCGCAGAAACTCAGCCATTCACAAACCACGTGTGTTATCCGCCTAGCGACAAGAACCGCGGCACAACCGCCACATCTGAATACGCCCTGAGGGGTCACATTTCAATTTCAAACCTTTTCCCTAGTTTTATTTGAATGAAACAATTGCTGCTCAAAATATCAATAATGACCATAAAAAGTTAAAAATACACCACCGCTCTGGCAACGAAAGTGTTAAACATGTCTAACTGAACAAGAACGTGCCTCATTCCGCTATGAGTAAATAACGTACTTCCCACATAACATGACTACAGCAGCAGAATGAGGTAGAGTAGACACAATGTGGTGTTCCCACAACAAAGATGTCGGCCGCGAGGCAGCGGCGCAGTCAGCTCGCCCCAGTCACATAGTCTGGGACCACGTGACACGGAAGCTGTGCAGCCTCTGGACGGGAGACAGCTCGTGAGGGGCGCAGGTAAGCGGCTGTGCAGGGGGTGGTGCGGGCGCTACAGAGGTGCCAACTGTGCGTGTGGCAGGCCCTCTATTGCCAGGCTGGAGGTGCGGAGTGATATCTGGCCGTCACACGTAGTCTGTGGCCTGTGCGGCACTTTATTGTCACTCCTGTGGAGCATCGTCTATTCTTACTTATAGGTGGCTGGAACAGCTAGTCACATTCCTACAGAGAGGTAGGTCTCCTCGGATCCAGGGTGTCTCAGGGTCTCCCTTATTCCCACTGTATCCCTCTGTCCCACCTCCTCTAAATCTGTATGACTGCTACTGTGTAAGGCCTCTTACACACGACCGTATGTATTTGGCTTCCTGCACATGAACGCGTGCGCCCTGTTGCCGTATTGCGGACTGCTTATGCGGATCCACAATACACGGGCACTGTTTCATGCGCATTCCGCATCACGGATGCAGACCCATTCACTTCAATGTGCTCACGGAACATGTCCTATCTCATTGTGGAACAGGCGGGTCGCAGACCTGTTCAAGTGAATAAGTCCGCGATCCGCTGCGGTTGCCCCACGGTCGGTGTTTGTGCATTGCGGCCCGTTCATGTGCAGCAGGCCTTTTGGTGTTTTTTTAGGTCCGTTTTTCTCGGATGCGTTGTTTCGTTTTTTTGTTTCTGTTCTGTAGTTCCGCAAAAAATCTCCGTATGGTTTCCGCATTTGCGACCCGTTTTTTGCCAACGGAAATATAAAATTTGTAATCATTACTGTAATGTTTGTAAACGATAAACACATGGGCAAAGTGAGCATGGATCCACAAAAAAATGGATGACATACGGATGTGTTCGGTATGCATTCTGCATTTTTTTGCGGACCCATTGAATTGAATAGAGCGACTGAACGTTATTTGCGGGCAATAATAGGGCAAGTTCTATCTTTTAACAGAACAGATATACGGAAACAGAATACATACGGAGTACATTCCGTTTTTTTCGGAACTATTTAAATCCAATTTCCTGCGCGAGTGCAATGTGTTTTGATGCGTTTTTCACGCGCGTGATAAAAAACTGAAGGTTTACAAACTAGCAACAGTCAGTGAAAAACACATTGCATCCGGACTTGCAGAATATAGAACATGCTGCGTTTTTCACATAGAATATGCTGCGTTTCTTCAACGCAGAAGGGATGCGTGAAAAAAAATCGCTAATGTACACAGACCCATTGATATGAATGGGGCATGTCACGTCACGCTCTGCACCCGCGCGGAAAACTCGCTTGTCTGAAAGGGGCCTAAGGCCTGATTCACATGTCCGTATGTCCATTCATTTCAATGGGTCCGCAAAAGATGCGGAGAGCATTCCGTATGCTCTCCGCATCCGCAAATCCTTTCATTTCCGCAATGCGGAACCGTAAATAAAGTAGAGCATGTCCTACTTTTGTCCGCAAATTGCGGACCGTAGCCCCATTGAAGTGAATGGATCCGCATAAATCCGGATGACCTGCGGAAAGGTTACAAAAGTCATCCGCATGTCATCCGTATTTGCGGATCCGTAATTACGGATCCACAGGAAATGAAAAGTTACCCTGGAAACATCTTTTTTTTTTCTTGTTCTTCCAGATTTTTGCGGAAATACGGAAGGTATACGGAGACACTAAAAAACAAAAACGGAAGAATTTTGCGGAAACACGGATCCGCAAAAAAACGGACCGTGATTCTGGAAAGAAATATTACTGATGTGTGAATAAGGCCTAATACTGGCAATGCTGACTGATACTGCGTACTGATACAGGCTGACTGGTACTGCATAAGGCCTAATTCACACGTCCCTAGTGTGTTTTACGGAAACACGGATCCGCAAAACACGGATGGCTGCAATGTGCATTCCACATTTTGCGGACCGCACATTGCTGGCACTATATAGAAAATGCCTTTTCTTGTCCGCAATTGCGGACAAGAATAGGACATGTTTTATTTTTTTGCGGAAACACGGATGCGGACATCACATAGTGTGCTGTTCACATCCATTCCTGCCCCTTTGAAATGAATGGGTCTGCAACCCTTCCGCAAAATTGCGGATGGGATGCGGATCCATTTTGCGGATGTGTGAATTAGGCCTAATACTGATACCGGCTGCCTGGTACTACAGCGTAATACTGATATCCGGCTGACTGGTACTACAGCGTAATGCTGAATCCGGCTGACTGGTACTACAGCGTAATACTGAATCCGGTTGACTGGTACTACAGCGTAATACTGATACCGGCTGACTGGTACTACAGCGTAATACTGAATCCGGCTGACTGGTACTACAGCGTAATACTGATACCGGCTGACTGGTACTACTACGTAATACTGATACCGGCTGACTGGTACTACTGCGTAATACTGATACCGGCTGACTGGTACTACTGCGTAATACTGAAACCGGCTGACTGGTACTATTGCGTAATACTGAAACCGGCTGACTGGTACTACAGCGTAATACTGAATCCGGCTGACTGGTACTACTGCGTAATACTGATACCGGCTGACTGGTACTACAGCGTAATACTGAATCCGGCTGACTGGTACTACAGCGTAATACTGATACCGGCTGACTGGTACTACAGCGTAATACTGATACCGGCTGACTGGTACTACAGCGTAATACTGAATCCGGTTGACTGGTACTACAGCGTAATACTGATACCGGCTGACTGGTACTACAGCGTAATACTGAATCCGGCTGACTGGTACTACAGCGTAATACTGATACCGGCTGACTGGTACTACTGCTTAATACTGATACCGGCTGACTGGTACTACTGCGTAATACTGATACCGGCTGACTGGTACTACTGCTTAATACTGATACCGGCTGACTGGTACTACTGCGTAATACTGATACCGGCTGACTGGTACTACTGCGTAATACTGATACCGGCTGACTGGTACTACTGCGTAATACTGATACCGGCTGACTGGTACTACTGCGTAATACTGATACCGGCTGACTGGTACTACAGCGTAATGCTGAATCCGGCTGACTGGTACTACAGCGTAATGCTGAATCCGGCTGACTGGTACTACAGCGTAATACTGATACCGGCTGACTGGTACTACAGCGTAATACTGAATCCGGCTGACTGGTACTACAGCGTAATACTGATACCGGCTGACTGGTACTACTGCGTAATACTGATACCGGCTGACTGGTACTACTGCGTAATACTGATACCGGCTGACTGGTACTACTGCGTAATACTGATACCGGCTGACTGGTACTACTGCGTAATACTGATACCGGCTGACTGGTACTACAGCGTAATACTGATACCGGCTGACTGGTACTACAGCGTAATACTGATACCGGCTGACTGGTACTACTGCGTAATACTGATACCGGCTGACTGGTACTACAGCGTAATACTGAATCCGGCTGACTGGTACTAGTACTACAGCGTAATACTGATACCGGCTGACTGGTACTACAGCGTAATACTGAATCCGGTTGACTGGTACTACAGCGTAATACTGATACCGGCTGACTGGTACTACAGCGTAATACTGAATCCGGCTGACTGGTACTACAGCGTAATACTGATACCGGCTGACTGGTACTACTGCGTAATACTGATACCGGCTGACTGGTACTACTGCGTAATACTGATACCGGCTGACCGGTACTACTGCGTAATACTGATACCGGCTGACCGGTACTACTGCGTAATACTGATACCGGCTGACCGGTACTACTGCGTAATACTGATACCGGCTGACCGGTACTACTGCGTAATACTGAATCCGGCTGGCCGGTACTACAGCGTAGTACTGAATCCGGCTGGCCAGTACTACTGCGTAGTACTGATACCGGCTGGCCGCTACTACTGCGTAGTACTACTGATACCGGCTGGCCGCTACTACTGCGTAGTACTACTGATACCGGCTGGCCGCTACTACTGCGTAGTACTACTGATACCGGCTGGCCGCTACTACTGCGTAGTACTACTGATACCGGCTGGCTGCTACTACTGCGTGGTACTACTGATACCGGCTGGCTGCTACTACTGCGTAGTACTACTGATACCGGCTGGCTGCTACTACTGCGTAGTACTACTGATACCGGCTGGCTGCTACTACTGCGTAGTACTACTGATACCGGCTGGCTGCTACTACTGCGTAGTACTACTGATACCGGCTGGCCGCTACTACTGCGTAGTACTACTGATACCGGCTGGCTGCTACTACTGCGTAGTACTACTGATACCGGCTGGCTGCTACTACTGCGTAGTACTACTGATACCGGCTGGCCGCTACTACTGCGTAGTACTACTGATACCGGCTGGCCGCTACTACTGCGTAGTACTACTGATACCGGCTGGCCGCTACTACTGCGTAGTACTACTGATACCGGCTGGCCGCTACTACTGCGTAGTACTACTGATACCGGCTGGCCGCTACTACTGCGTAGTACTACTGATACCGGCTGGCTGCTACTACTGCGTAGTACTACTGATACCGGCTGGCCGCTACTACTGCGTAGTACTACTGATACCGGCTGGCCGCTACTACTGCGTAGTACTACTGATACCGGCTGGCTGCTACTACTGCGTAGTACTACTGATACCGGCTGGCCGCTACTACTGCGTAGTACTACTGATACCGGCTGGCTGCTACTACTGCGTAGTACTACTGATACCGGCTGGCCGCTACTACTGCGTAGTACTACTGATACCGGCTGGCTGCTACTACTGCGTAGTACTACTGATACCGGCTGGCCGCTACTACTGCGTAGTACTACTGATACCGGCTGGCCGCTACTACTGCGTAGTACTACTGATACCGGCTGGCCGCTACTACTGCGTAGTACTACTGATACCGGCTGGCTGCTACTACTGCGTAGTACTACTGATACCGGCTGACTGCTACTACTGCGTAGTACTACTGATACCGGCTGGCACTACGCGTACTACTGCGTAGTACTACTGATACCGGCTGGCTGGCTACTACTGCGTAGTACTACTGATACCGGCTGGCCGCTACTACTGCGTAGTACTACTGATACCGGCTGGCCGCTACTACTGCGTAGTACTACTGATACCGGCTGGCCGCTACTACTGCGTAGTACTACTGATACCGGCTGGCCGCTACTACTGCGTAGTACTGATACCGGCTGGCCGGTACTACTGCGTAGTTCTGATACCGGCTGGCCGGTACTACTGCGTAGTACTGATACCGGCTGGCCGGTACTACTGCGTAGTACTGATACCGGCTGGCCGCTACTACTGCGTAGTACTACTGATACCGGCTGGCCGGCTACTGTGTAAGGCTACATTCACACGACCGTATGTGTTTTGCGGTCTGCAAATTGCGGATCTGCAAAAAAAAAAAAACGGATGACGTCCGTATTTCATCCATTTTTTTTTTTTTTTTTTTTTTGCTGATCCATTGTAACAATGCCTATTCTTGTCCGCAAAACGGGGCTACGGAACGGACACACAGATGCACATGATGAAATGAATGGGTCCTCATCCAATCCGCAAAAAAAAACGAACGGGCACGGAAACAAAATACGTTCGTGTGAATGTAGCCTAATACTGATACCACTAACTGGTACTGTGTAATACTGATGCCACTGACTGGTACTGTGTACTGGTACGGTGTACGGATACTGCTGAAAAAACTAAATAATTAAGCTAAGGCCTCTTTCACACTTGCGTTCTGAGGATCCGGCAGGCAGCGCAGGTAAGTACACTGCTACGGAGTACTTACCATGGCAGCCAGGACTTCAGTAGCGTCCTGGCTGCCATGGTAACCGATTGGAGCCCCAGCTTACACTGGGGCCCCGATCGGAACTGCTGCTGCGCATGCGCAGAGCTAAACGTCGGATCCGTCGATGTGCTGAAACAACGTTTAGTTTAATTCCGGATCCGGATTAATGCACTTCAATGGGCATTTATTCCGGATCTGGCGTTACGGCATGTCTTCCAGGTTTTTGGACGGAGACAAATCTGCAGCATGCTGCGGTTTTCTTAACGTCCGAAAAACGTTCATATACTGAACGGAAGACATCCTGATGCATCCTGAACGGATTTCTCTCCATTCAGGATGCATGAGGATAATCCGGATCAGTATCTTTCCGTCCTAGAGCCCCGAGGACGGAACTCTAGGACGGAAAGGAGAAACGCTGATGTGAAAGGGGCCTAAACTAAATTTTTTTTTTGCTGTTTTCACCTTATTGCTGCATTTCTCACTTTGACTTCAGTAAGGAAAGATTATGTAAAACGCGTTTCTAGGAGCAGTATCCCAAAACTTGATAAAAGCCAGATGTATTTACACCTGGTGTGTGCAGAGCATTTCTCCGAATAGCACTGGTGGGATGATGATGTCTTTGGCCAGTTTTCTTCTTGAGATACGTTAGGGATTAGGTTTACATGTTAACCTTTACATCTGTGTGAAGGAAATGAAAGCAGCACGTAGAAAGTGAAAGTTAATGCATGGCACTGTTACCACACCTTTCTCCATGAGGAATGCTGTGAGCCCTCCGCCTCATGGTACATATCGCTATCTAAAAGAAGATGTAACCCCATGGAAAATAGGAGTCCATTTCCACATAAATACAGGAAACATCAGACTGTGTAAGGACACCAGTCTTCTTGAGACTGCAGAACTGGACTTAAAGGGGTTGTCCCGACCACCAGCCAACCGGAAAATAGTGAGTGCTCCTGCACTCATAGCACAGCAAGCTATGGTGTTACTGAGTTAGGGAAACAGCAAAGCTTGCTGTGCTACATTGCTTCCGTAGCTCTCATGAACCGCAGTGGGAGCTAATGAAATGCAAGCGCCGAAGCGCTCTGCTGTTCCCTGGCTGGGAAGTGGCCGGGACTGTGCCTCATCTCACCCTAGTAATAGTGAGATGAGACAACCCCTTTAACTAATTGCTGGCACCACAGGTATAACTGTGTCTCCCAGTACTCAGATACCCCAGAACTTGTATTAGGGTTGAATTGTATTACCAGTGGTCGCAAGAAAAACATATATCAACACTGGCAGGCAACAAATGTTCAGAAATAACTCACCGATAGACAACAGGAACCGGGTGATGATCGCAACAGATGAAGGATATGTCGGTCCGATATCTAAGCAGATAACAGGGAGCCAAAATAAAGCCACAAGAGAACTGACCCAGCAAGACAAATCAAAACCAAACTGCAAACAGACAAAAACTTCAGTGCTAGCAGCTATGAAAAGCAGGAGAACCACAGGTCCCAGAACACATTGACACAACTCAAATAGACTAGAACAGGCATCCTCAAACTGCGGCACTTGTGTAGAAAGATATGTATAAAGTAGTTTTTTTTGTTTGTTTTTTTAGATACCTTCAGGTACCGCTACTGAATGACTGACAAATTGCTTGGTGCCTGGTGACCTGTAGGTTAGGCCTGGATGGTGGCAGTGTGAATTGCAGAAAGAACAAGGTCCCAAATAACGTTGCAGCTTTTGTAAGTTTACTAGCTGTAGATCCAGCCTTGGAATCGGGTCCAGCTATAACGTATGTCTTTTCTTGTCTTTTCCAGAAGTATTGCGTAATTTTGCAACCAGGCAAGATGCAGAGCACTGCAAATTATCTATGGCTACTCTCGGACATATTGGGACAAGGAGCCACGGCCAATGTGTTTCGTGGTCGCAACAAGGTAAAAATGTAATGTGTGTTTGTTAGTGATGAGGAAACAATTGTCTTCTGGCATCTTTTTTTCATTCATTTTACCTAAAGTTCCAGTCGTTCTTCACAATCAACTTATATGGACATCAGTGAGATAAAATAAATCTGTGAGGTCATGCAGCTGACATCATTACTTTGAGAATCAATGGATCCACACTTTCCATGTAGAGGAGACCATGAATACACTGTCACTTCTATACAGACATTAGTAGAAATCACTGGTGTGTGTGGTTTTGTATATTGGATAATAACCTCTTTAAGAAAAACATGAAATGTTACCCATTTTTCTAAAATTGTACCTGTTGGGAGGTCACGACCAGTTCACCTCCTTTACTACATCCCTTTTTGGGAAATAAATAATTAGGGAGTCAAATATAACATTAAAATCTTTTGGAATATTCCAGTTCACTTGTCAGCTTTACTGTGTAGACTGGGAGAGGTCTGGAGCTCTGTACTGCTGGAGGCTCAGATGAGGCACAGTAGCACTATACACACAGACTTCTCCACAGGTACTTGCAGGTCTGTAGGGGAGATGAGTGTACTACCAGGGCTCCAGACTAAAAAAAATTACCTAGGAGCCATTGGCTCCTAAACTGAAAAATTTAGGAGCCAAATAAAATTTTTAGTCGCCAAATTTAAATAGATATATATTCATGATAGAAAAAATTGCCTCATTAACACGTCAGTGTTTGGTCAGTGATTTTCATCAGTGATTTGGAGCCAAAACCAGGATTGAAGCCTCCATAGACATAAGGTATAAGGGAAGATCTGCACCTGTTCTGTGTTTACAGCCGCAACTGGTTTTGGCTCACAAATCACTGATGGAAATCACGGACCGAACACTGATGCCACAGTCACACACGGGTTCACATTATGTTTCGGTCATATGTTATATTATACTATGACTGAAACATAACGGACGCCTCAGACAGATGCCATACTGCGGCATCCCTCACCATAGCGTTCCATTGTACAAAAGATGTATAGATTTTTTTCTGGACTTTACAGGATGGGAAGACGTGGTACACTACGATCTCCCATTCTGCAAAAAAAACGTATAAATTAGCATATATGTTTTTTTGTACAATGGAACTCTATTGGATGGATGCCACAGTATGGCATCTGTCTGAGGCGTCCGTAAACATACGTTTTTTTTTGTATATGTTAAACGTATGACAAAAATCCAATACTTCCATTACTTTCATTGTTCTGCTCATCAAACGGAGCAGAACAACAGAAATAAATAGTGGTGGTGTGAACGGGGCCTAAGAGGTGGGTATGCAGGAACCATTACTGGTCTAATAACATGAAGCAATTATAGCGAAGTGATAAAGTCCAGTCCAATATGGCGGAACCGCCCTGTACGTTATCACTTGGCTATAATAGCCTGCTGTGTATTTACTACACACTGCACCACATACATCACTGCACTACATACATCAGTATGAGCTGTATGTAGTGATGTATACATGTGTGTGATGTGTGTAGTGCAGTGTGTGATGTGTGTAGTGCAGTATGTGATGTATACATGTGTATGATGTGTGTAGTGCAGTGTATGATGTATGTAGTGCAGTGTGTGATGTATACATGTGTATGATGTGTGTAGTGCAGTGTGTGATGTATGTAGTGCAGTGTGTGATGTGATGTATACATGTGTATGATGTATGTAGTGCAGTATGTGATGTATACATGTGTATGATGTATGTAGTGCAGTGTATGATGTATGTAGTGCATGTGTATGATGTATGTAGTGCAGTATGTGATGTGTGATGTATACATGTGTATGATGTATGTAGTGCAGTGTATGATGTATGTAGTGCAGTGTGTGATGTATACATGTGTATGATGTATGTAGTGCAGTGTGTGATGTATGTAGTGCAGTGTGTGATGTATACATGCAGTAGTGATGTATGTAGTGCAGTATGTGATGTATGTAGTGCAGTGTGTGATGTATGTAGTGCAGTGTGTGATGTATACATGTGTATGATGTATGTAGTGCGATGTGTGTAGTGCAGTGTGTGAGGTAAGTAGTGATGTATACATGAGTACTGTATGATGTGTGTAGTGCAGTGTGTGATGTATGTAGTGCAGTGTGTGATGTATACATGTGTATGATGTATGTAGTGCAGTATGTGATGTGTGTAGTGCAGTGTGAGCTGTATGTAGTGATGTATACATGTGTGTGATGTATGTAGTGCAGTGTATGATGTATGTAGTACAGTATGTGATGTGTGTAGTGCAGTGATGTGATGTATGTAGTGCAGTGTGTGATGTATGTAGTGCAGTGTGTGATGTATACATGTGTATGATGTATGTAGTGCAGTGTGTGATGTATGTAGTGCAGTGATGTGTGTAGTGCAGTGTATGATGTATACATGTGTATGATGTATGTAGTGCAGTGTGTGATGTATGTAGTGCAGTGTGATGTATGTAGTGCATGTGTATGATGTATGTAGTGCAGTGTGTGATGTGTGTAGTGCAGTGTGTGATGTATGTAGTGATGTATACATGTGTACTGTATGATGTATGTGATGATCACACACTCCACTACATACATTACACACATGGATACACAACACCTTGCTCTGTCTCCTTCTTATGCGGCCCCATCTTGATTCTTCGGCTCCTCAGCGCGCCCGGCACTTCTTCCTTCAGCCCCCCCCAGAGCCGGCCCCTCCTCCTTTCATCTCCCGCCGGCTTTCTCTGGTGCAGGGCGCTGTATGGCTTCGGCGCCTGCCCAAACTAGCCAATAGCAAATCTCCTTACTGTATGGAGCTTTGCTATTGGTTATTTCAGGCTGCGCTGCCTGTGCTGTGCCGCTCGCTGCGTCTGCTGAAGTTTTTTTTTCTTTCTTAAAGCTGCAGCGCAGCGGTGGGACAAGTTGCAAATGGCGATAAGACTTAAATTTCTTATCGCCATTTGCAAATTCCTAGTCGCATTGGCGACCATTTTGGTCGCCATCTGGAGCCCTGACTACACTTCCTTTAGACTGTCTTTTTGCACTTTGCCCATGAGCTCCCATTCCTGCTGCAGTCATAAGGCGGGTGCACACACCCTGTTGCACTGTCTATACCGGAAGGAATTCTGTGTCTCTAATATGTCTGCCTCAGGAAAGATTTTAAAACGCACACTGTACTCCTTATATTATTATTTTTTTTTTTTTTTTTTTTACATCTCATTCTAAAATTAGAGCGGTTTTCTGGGAGTTTTTTTTTTACTGATATACGGCCTTCTTGCAGATTTTCCTGAGCCAGTGATGACACATTCATCAGTCATGTGGCCTAGGAAAGTGGTGGCGAACCTATGCCCTCTCTGGCACCCATGCCCTGGAAAAAGTCTATGGTGTACTAATATGCCTTAGACTTTTCCTGCCATTCATCAGCGCAGGGCGCACTATGAACAGCACAGGCAGCGCACTGAATGTAGGCAGGATATTATAGCTAAATGATAAAGTACATGGAAGATATACTATATTGGTATTCAGGGTAAATTGCCGTGTTGGCACTTCCCAATAAATAAGTGGGTTTTGGGTTGCAGTTTGGGCACTCGGTCTCTGAAAGGTTCACCATCACTGGCCTAGGAGCAGCTCAACCCCATTCACTTGATACCAAGCACAGCTGCTATAAAATGTACGGCGCTGTGCTTGGAGAGCTGTGAGAAGGCCACAGGGCTCACAGGAGTGCCAGTGCCTCCTCAAAGAGCTGGTCAGCGGGGGTCCCGGGTGTCAGACCCTCACCGATCAGATACTGATGACCTATCCTGGGGATTCATTCCCTTCATTATAGACTTTACTCCTGTGTTATATACATTGTTTATATAAGACTCCTATCTGTGGGGTCATATACTACTGCTCCCCTACCTGGAGAGTATTCTTATACTATTATACAATTAAAGAGGGAATTTATCATGAGGATAATATTATAGTTTTGCTTTAGTCTGCCTTGGTGTAGCTGGCACCAAATTTATCTAACTGGTTCTCCAGGCTACAGATATTGATGACCTATCCTCTGGATACTCTACAGCGTACAGAGCTAGAGGCAGACAGCGCCATGCACTGTGTAGTGGCGGTGCCGGGGTACTGCAGCTCAGCTCCTGTTCAAGTGAATGGCTGCTGAGTAGGGTTGAGAGAGCTTGTATTTTAAGTTCGGCGTCTAAGGTTCAGGTTATCTTAGAATCCCGTTATGGATTCCGCTGCCACGGACCATAACGGAATTTGGAATCCATAAGGGGATTCTTCGATGAACCCGAACCTTGGATTCCGAACTTAAAAAACAAGTTCAACTCTACGGACCTGGGGTGACGTCACTGTCATGTGATCAGTGCAGGGGGCGTGGCTCAGTACTGGATTGGATAAGAAGTGGTTGAGGGCCTGGTATAATGATCATGTGACGTGAGGGGCGGAGCTTCTGTGCTCTGTGTGGAGGAGAAGAAGGAATGCATATTACCCTATTTTTTTTTTTTTCATTAATCCAGGTATAATATATTACCTTATTTCCATATGTCTTCTTCTTTTAATTGTGTGCCTTGTCTTTTCTTAAAAAAAAAACGCTTTATCCGATATGCTAATTAGGCTGTAAGGAGCCCAGAGGGGCGTTATTCCTTTTCCAAGGTGCCCAGGAATGAACCCCCCCTGATGTGCCTGGCCCGCCTAAATTTGAAGAAGAACGCCTCCAGCATGTAAAATCGCCTTCCAGAGGCAAGGCTAAGTGCTCCAACGAAAAGCACTTCCATGGATTAATGAAAATTTTTTTTTGGTAATATGCAGGTGACAGATTTCCTTTAAGTCCGGCGTTTGGGTTCATTGAAGAATCCCCTTATGGATTCCAAATTCCGTTATGATCCGTGGTAGCGGAATCCATAATGAGATTCTTCGATAACCCCAACCCGAACTTTAGACGCCGAACTTAAAATACAAGTTCGCTCAACCCTACTGCTGAGATTCAGTACTCTGCTGTCAGATACTACACGTTGTATGGAGCTGTCTGCCTATATAGTATCTTGTGCTGTGGCTGCTTGAAACAGCTGATTTGATTGGGATGCCGGATATCAGAATCTCCCCCAGAGTAGGGGTGCCAGGTGTACGGAGGCCTCTGCTGAGATTGTAAAGTAAACTTTCGGTCCAGGGACAACATTTTATTTGTGATGGGGAATAGGATATAATATTAAGTGCTGGTGTTTGTGATTTATGAGCGCTGAGGATCTCATCACTATGTCCGTCCTTTCTGTTTCCTGACATGTCCAGTCAGTATTGGTTCCAGGGCTCTGTTGGAGGCTGCTCCCCTGTTGTCACAATCTCCTCCATTGGACTGGAGGGTCACGCTAACCTCCGAATTATTATTATACATTTATAAATATTACTATGAAAACTGCTACATAATAACCTATAGTAAGATGGCAATTATTAGTACTTTCTAATATGGGTTTGTGTTAATTGTGGAAACCCTGGTGTTGCGTTAAACTTTATCGCCATGTTTTTATCATAGAAAACAGGGGATCTGTACGCAGTAAAAGTGTTCAACAGTCTAAGCTTCCTTCGCCCTGCTGACGTTCAAACAAGGGAGTTTGAGGTGCTAAAAAAGCTCAACCACAAGAACATTGTCAAGCTCTTTGCAATTGAGGAAGAGGTAATATTGCTGTCAAGCTGACATGTACACACGTGCATGATTTATGATATGTACATATTCTCTCCGCTATTTTTCATAAGATCTGTGACGGAAGTCCGAAACAGAGCCTTCTACACAGATCTGAAGGTGCCCTGACAGTCTTAAGCTGCATCAGAATATATCATAAATCTGATGGGCCTTTAGACTGTCCAGTCAGAGTTTACGTCATCTATAAGATGACACAGTTTTAGTCCAAATATTTTAGATTTTCGCACATCGAGATGCTTTTAAGCCACACCCTTTTCCCCACAAAGCCAGACTTCCTTCCTGCGATACCACTCCCTTTTGTAAAAAGGTTAGAAAATTATATTTTGATAAATGTGGTTCAAAGCACAGTTTTTTAGGCACAAGTTGCATCAAAAAGTGAATTTTGTAATAGTACATCTTCTCCAGTATGGGGCAGATTTCCTAATACTGTCTCGATTAAGACAATTGGACGTCCTAAATTGAGCCAAATCTATCACAGTGGATGACTGATTAAGGGACATTTATCAAGACTCTTAATTTATTAAGAGATAGGTGCCTCCTAATAAATGAGTTGCCTCTCTGGCGCGTATGCTGGAAACTCAAGTCTATGCCAGCGGGGAGAAAAGCTTAAAAAGCCGCAAATTATAATGCAAATATAGCGTGCATTATAGTTTTCGACTTTTTACTCCACAGTAGTGCCATTAAAGCATTACTAAATGCTCCCCACTGTCTTCCGTGCTTTTCTTATCCGTACAAGTTAATAGAAGCAATGGCATGCCAGGGCCAGATTTATGAAACATATTGCAAAGGGAGAATGGAGCAGTTGCCAATCTTTGGAACATGAAAGCTGAAATCTGATGGCAGCTGGGCAGCTACTCCACTTTTCCTCTACAATGCTTTCGATAAATCTTCCCCGCTGTTGCCTGTGATCTTTGTCCTCATGCCTCATGTAAATTAGTTTCTATGAGCAATTGAAAGTTCCTTTTTTTTTTTTTTTTTTTTTAATGCTTTTTATTTCTGCATTTCAGATGTCAGGTCGCCATAAAGTGCTGGTTATGGAGTATTGCCCATGTGCAAGCTTGTACTCTGTGCTTGAAGAACCCACAAATGCATATGGATTGCCAGAGTCCGAGTTTCTCATTGTTTCCCGGGATGTCGGTATGTCATTCGTTATCCATAAAGTAATGTTTTGTTCTCTGTTTAAAGGGCGGTCCAGACACATAAAACTTTATCACTTAGGATGGTATAAAATGAATGTATATAGAGAAGTAATGTTCACCTTACCGATTCCCCGACGCTCCCATTGCGACTCTTCTGTATCCCTTGCCGTTCTCTGTACTGCCGGGTCCCTCTTGACGTGAACATGTCGCTCTGCATCAAATCAGTGGCGGTTCACTGCAGGGGCCAGTGATTGCCTCCACAGCATCCCATGTCTCTAGAGAGGAACCAGGAGGTACAGAGACGGGTTAGGATTGGTAAAATGATTAGACCATTTGCTATAAAATAAAACATTGGGGGTCATTTATCAAACTGGTGTAAAGTAGAACTGGCTTAGTTGCCGATAGCAACCAATCAGATTCCACCTTTCATTTTGGACAGCTACTTTGGAAAATCAAAGGTGGAATCTGATTAAGCCAGATCCACTTTACACCAGTTTGATAAATGACTCCCTTAGTGTTTGGAATTTAGTGTTATATTTTGTACTAATCATTAACCACCTACGTTACGTATCAATCATTAAGGCCTCATGCACACGACAGTATTTTTTTGCGGTCCGCAAAACGGGGTTCCGTTGTTCTGTGATCCGTGTCCGTTTTTGCTTCCGTTGTGTTTCCGTGTGTCTTCCTTTTTTTTAGCGGACATGACCGAAAAGATTTTACCAAAAGACACGCTGACAATTTTTGCCAAGTGCCTGCCAAGGGATCCGCAAAAAAAACGGACGCTGAACGCGGATGACACACGGATGGCCATCCGCATTTTTTCACGGTCCCATTGACTTGAATGGGTCCGTTAACCGTTTTTCACGGACAAGAATAGGACAGGTTATATTTTTTTGACGGACTGAAATCACGGACCACGGACGGAGGACAAACGGTGCATTTGCTGAGTTTTCCACGGACCCATTGAAAACCAATGGGTCCGCAGAAAATCACGAAAAACGGCACAACGGACACGGAATCAAACAACGGTCGTGTGCATGAGGCCCAAGATAGAAAGAAAGATTATTGTGAAGAGTGAAACATTGAAAGGAACGGATGTATCAGACAAATATTCCGATATCCATTTTGTATTTGCAGATGTTGACGTATGCTGGAGTAGTAAAAATAACAGCAAGAGAATCAGACATAGCAATACATTTTCTGAATAATCAAACATAATTATGCATATATGCCAAACAAGATGTCGTCTGTAGACCGCACAGTTTCTTTTTTGACCCTCATCAGTACAGAGTAGGGTTCTGGTTTGCTGAGTGAGATGCCGTTGATGCAGCTCTTGAATTGTACTCATTCTTGTATTGCTATGCGAACGTGGCCATAAGCTACCTTCTTACTTTGTTGATTATGCACGTTTTTTCTGTGCGGATTTTTGTGCAGAAAAAACGTAGCGTAATACAGTAGCAGCAAAGTGAATGAAATTTAACACGTGTCAAGAATCTTTAGGGGTCATTTATTAACCTGAAATACGCCTATATTAGGAGCATTTCCGACGCAGATTGCGGCACAACGGTTAGTTGTGCTGCAATCTGCGTCTTCTCCCCGCTCTCACCAGGTCTAACAAAGTGGGCATGGCATGGGCAGGGAAGGGGATTGGCCGGCAAGCCCGTCTCACTCATCATTTTCCACGCCTGTTTTAGGCATAGAAAATGGTCTAAATGTAAGACCACTAAGAAGCTGTCTTACATTTAGAACTGGCTCTGGATGTGCGGAAGTTATCTAGAGGCTGGCGCCTATACATAACTGCAGCAGATCCACTGCCAGCGCAGGGTCTTATTAGGACCGGCGTCTAAAAGGCCAGCCTTAATAAATGACACCCTTTGCTTTTTCTTCCTGTGCGGAAATTGACCTGCCGTGCAAATTTAGAAATCTGCAGCAAGTCAATAGTTTATGCGCATTTTTTTGGGAAGATTTCACCCTTTTCAATGCAAAGTGTGAGATCTGTGCCAGATCTGCAGCAAGAACCATAAGTAACCCATGCAGATTTGGTGTGTAAATGCAGAAAAATGCACAAATGCAGAGCTTGTCAACCCGCAGCGACGTGCAGGTACCCTAAGGCCTCTTTCACACGAGCGTGTCCGGATTAGGTCCGGATGCTTTGCGGATACGTTCAGTGAAAACTGTGCGATTTCACAGGCAAAGCCATTCAGTTTTGCCTGCGATTGCGTTCAGTTGTTCAGTTTTTTCCACGCGGGTGCAATGCGTTTTGATGCGTTTTTCACGCGCGTGATAAAAAACTGAAGGTTACAAACAACATCTCCTAGCAACCATCAGTGAAAAACGCAACGCACCCGCACTTGCTTGGAGTGCGTTGAACATGCTGCGATTTTCAATATAGAACATGCTGCGATTTTCACGCAACGCACAAGTGATGCGTGAAAAAAAACGCTCATGTACACAGACCCATTGAAATTGATGGGTCAGGATTCAGTGCGGGTGCAATGCGTTCACATCATGCATTGCACCCGCGCAGAAAACTCGCCCGTGTGAAAGGGGCCTAAGACTCCTTACAAGGAGAACCACTACCTTCCAAGAGATAAATAACCATACAGGTTTTCTTCTGATAGAAATAAATGTTTCATATAGACAGCGCACTAGTGGCACAATTTGTGGTTATTGGTTAGATTATCTGTACAGCATTGAACAGGTTAAGACTTTAAAATAATGTTTTTGTGAAAAATGTCTTACATTTTTAATTTCTAATTTCTTGGATTGTATCTTGGATTTCAAGAAACATGAACTATATATATATATTACTTTTTATTTTTCCCTCCTTAGTGGCAGGAATGAACCATCTCCGAGAAAATGGAATAATACACCGAGACATCAAGCCGGGAAATATTATGCGGGTCGTCGGAGAAGACGGGCAGTCAGTTTATAAGCTGACTGACTTTGGTGCAGCCAGGGAATTAGAGGATGATGAGCAGTTTGTTTCTCTGTATGGCACTGAAGAATATTTGGTAATTAATAGGTTTTGATGAATGACCTATCTCTGGTACTGTATATAACATTTTTATGATCTTTTCACTACATTATGTAAATCACGTAAATGACAGTAGCCTCCATCTGCTTAAAGATACTGTTAAGATCTCTGCTCGTAAATCGTTAATAGGAATATTTGTGTTTAGGATGAAAGTTTATCCTGGTTGTGTAATGATCGTACCATTATCTCATGCGAGCCTCACATGACTAGGACAGGTTTTTCATCATCTGAATACAGAAAAAAAATACTAACGGCAAGCAAATATTGAGAGATTGAGCTGTTATCGCCGAGGGAAGCAGCCGGCTCAGTGTGATGTTCCTTGCCGTAATGAAATCAGTGTGCCATCTGTGTAGTTCATGGGTGAGAGGGGTTCATCAGAGAAAGTCACTCTGCGTCAGCAGCAGGAAAGAGGTAAAAGAGTCTTAAAGTTTCACAGTCAGTATAGCCCATGTGCTTACTCCTTTTCAACTATTTCCCATCTGGATACGTGGGCACCTCTCCATTCAGTGGGAAAGCACTGAGCTATCTGCAGGTCCCACATTTATCGTACATTCTGTGAGTATGTTATAAATCTCCAGATGGAAATAGCCCTGTGAAACGTATTTTAGAGTTTAAAAATTCTCTTCTCCTGTCTGCAAGTGACACTATTATGTCCCGTGACATTTCTCGGATTATATATGCTTTTTTACTTCATGTGTACACATCCTGAGTATCTGTCCTTTTTTTTTATAGCACCCAGACATGTATGAGCGTGCTGTGCTTAGAAAAGACCACCAGAAGAAGTATGGGGCCACCGTGGATTTGTGGAGCATTGGAGTGACATTCTACCATGCAGCAACTGGCAGCCTTCCCTTCAGACCTTTTGAGGGTCCTCGTCGTAACAAAGAAGTCATGTGTGTCTTTAATTTTACTGTTGGCACATTTAATGCTAGTGCTAGACGACTGTGTCAGATCTGGTCATGGTTATATAATGTGATATTAAAGGGGTATTCCGGTTGTTAAAAGTTATCCTCTATCTACAGGGTAGGGGATAACTATTAGATTGGTTGGGGTCCTACCGCTTGGACACCCACCAATCACGAGAACGGGGCCCCGTACCGTATTCCCATGCATTTCACCCTGACGGAGGGTTAATGAGGTTTATGCAAAGCATATGTTCTATGAAACCAGGCAATGGAGTAAAAATATTTCTGGGATCTTTCGTTTTAGACTGTGAGGGGCCTGTCATAAGGCAGTTAAACAATTAGCGTTAAATT
This sequence comes from Bufotes viridis, assembly GCA_033119425.1. Classification (NCBI taxonomy): domain Eukaryota; kingdom Metazoa; phylum Chordata; class Amphibia; order Anura; family Bufonidae; genus Bufotes; species Bufotes viridis. Next base: position 257,967,357 of record CM065590.1, read on the forward strand.
TAAACCAAAATCTTTGTTTCGGTTTAAATCATCTATTTTCATCAAATTTTATACTGTGTATTGGCACCCTAAGACTCTGAGTCCAAAGGCTAGCATAAATTATTGCCGAAAACTACACGAGCGCATAGCTGGCATAGATTTCAAACTCTGGTGCATAGACTACGGGAAAATGCAGGGAGTCTGTGACCTACTTTGATATGTCATAGAGACACATTATATGTTTAGATTGGTGGGGTCTGAGCGCTGAGACCCCCACTCATCTCTAGAATAAGGGGAGAGAAGTCTGCGTTTATCACTCTCTCTCCCTGCAGCACGAAATGGGCTCCATAGAAGTCTATGGGCCTGTCTCAGTTCTGTCCTCTGCTGCCAGAGAGATTGCGATATGCAAAGTTGCAAACCCTGTGTTTGTGACTTTTTTTATTTTAATGCCACTTGTAACAAATTTTGTTGCAAATGGCGTTTTTATGCTGCCCTCACCACTTTTCCTAAAAGGGGGAGCGGTGATGGGGCAAGGCCAGCAGCCCAGGTTTCTGGCGTAAATGAAGACAGACAGCTCTGAGCTGTCATAGATTTTTGTTTAGGTGCACGGATTGCCAGAGGTAAGTCTAATTTATGATGAGGCCATAACATTTGTAAGTAAGGCTTTTTCAAGGCCATAACAACATTATAAATTAGGGGCGCATCTTCTGGCAGCACATGGATGATCATAGCCTGGTGTTAAATGCTGGTCTATAATAAATCTCTCCCAATCAGCCCTTTTCCTGCTTGTATGGCAAGATTCCTCAGAAATGTGGCCCACAATTCTGGTGTAAAGTGAGCCAGCTAATAGGTGGTATGAACTTAGCTACACATACAGATTAGTCTAAAGTTTATCAAAATGGAGAATCCTCTATCAAGTTAAGTTTAACAATGAACAACTGTTTTAGCCGACTGATGACAGACCATTATCTTCTGAAATCAGCTGTGTCAGACAAACTTTTTTTTTTTTCTTTAGAATGTTTGAATGACTAAAATGTGTACAGCCTTGTCTGCTAAATGATTGTTCAACTGCTGTCAGACCATCAACCTACTTCGATCTAATGTGTATGACAAGCTTAAAAAGGACCTGTCCCCACTCCTGACATGCCTGTTTTAATAGCTCCATGCATTCCCCATGTAATAACAATTCTGGAGCATCTACTCTTATGGCTCTATGATGTGCCATTCGTTTATTTCTACTAGAAGTTATGAATGAATTGCTAGCAGGCTGCAGTAAGGGTACAGAGGGGGGTAACCAGTTGGGGGGGGGGTCTGAAAATGGCAGCACTTATTTGGATACAGTGAGTCTGTGCAAGTGCACCCCCAACTGGTTACACTCGGTACCCTTACTGCAGACTGCTGGCAATTCATTCATAACTTCTAGTAGAAATAATAAAGGAATGGGACAACATGCAGACAAGAGAATAAATCATCCAGAACTGTTATTACATGGGGAATGCATGAAGCTATTAAAACAGGCATGTCAGGAGAGGTGAAAGGTCCTCTTTAAAGGGTGTATTAGACCCTGATTACAATTGCCGGGAGGGAATAGTTCCCTCCCGGCAATCGTCTGCTCGCTTGCTGAGGAGACCGCTGCTATTACATGTAGCGGTCTCCTCAGCAAAATGGGGAGGGCTGATCACTATGCCATCGCTCGTCCCCATGCGGTACAGTGGTTTTCCAGCGGCAGATTGTAATTAGATATCACTAACTGCTGCCAGCAAATCCAGATCTTTCAGCATGCTGATAGATCTGCATTGCTCGAAGAACAAATGTTTTCTCATTCATCGTACAGTCGGCGGCAGTATTACACTGCAAGATTATCGCTAGCAAGCGTTACTATAAACATTCATTAGCGATCATCGGGCTGAAAATCTGCCTGTCTAATATTCCCTTTAGACAGCATTAGTAAATTTGCTCCTTTATTACAGCAGTGTACATAAACTTTTTGGAATTCCATTGTTTATGTGCATGAACAGTTCATGTTTCATGACTTTCTCTGTCACTGTCTAATCTTTGGTGAGCAGTGACCATATACAGTAGTGGTAGGTAAACATTTTTATAACTATGTTTCTATGAGTAATGTAAATATGTGATTTTGTTTCTTCATACAGGTATAAAATTATTACTGGGAAACCATCAGGGGCAATATCAGGTGTCCAGAGAGCTGAAAATGGTCCAATAGAGTGGAGTTGGGATCTGCCCCTCAGTTGTAATTTGTCCTTGTAAGTACATGTCATTGGAGATTTTTGTGTTTTTTCCCCCAACAGCATTTTCGTTAAAGCGATTTTCCAGGAGTTGACTTTTGATGGCCTATCCTCAAGTATCTGATCTGTGGGGGTCCAGCACCCCTGCCGATCTGCGGTGCCCTGGTGAGTTCCCTGTTCCTTGGCCGGAGACGTTACATTTGTTGATCACGTGGCCTATTTGCAGCTCAGCCCCATTCATGTAAATGGGATTGGGCTGCAGTGCCGAGCACAGCCGCTATATGCACGTCACTGTGCTTTCTAAGCTGTGAGGAGGCTGCAGCACTCACCAGAGCACCGTGGCCTCTTCAAATAGCTGATCATTGCCAGTATCGGACTCCCAACAATCATATATTGAAGACCCATCCTGAGGATAGGCCATCGATATCCAACTCCTGGAAATTATTTTCAGTGAAGTGTAACAAAGTCTTTTCTGTATATAACGATGTACATTATACTAATATGGAATCTAGAAGGATTCCTTGATGATTACGGATTTGCATATGACAAAGATGTTACATTTAGTTTACATTTAGGCGTCGTGCACATGGCCGTAAGTGTTTTGCGGTCTGCAAAGCATCCCTGGATCCACGTTTCCTCATCGTGCTTGGGTGGGTAAAAGTTTTTAGTGGTACCGTGGTAGTGTTTTATTGTTCTATATTTTAGGATGTTCTAGATGCTATACTGAGTCCTAGATGTGGGTTTCAGGAGTCAGCCGCTGCATCCACTGGGAGATGCTGATACATTATTGATATTTGAGTCCATAGTTACTATTTATTGGCACACTACAGGATTACCCCTTTTTTGCCACGGCACATGTTATTCCATCTCTTTGGGAGAGTTTCATGATCTGATGTTTTCCACAGGATCATTCACAGTTATATGTCATAACTGTATTTTTCAATAAACTTGGATTTTATTTTATGGAGGTTGCCTCTATTACTTGTGGGGAATTGGTTTTGTATATCTTGTAGTAACTACATTAGTAATACCACTGTCTTCAGTTTAGTTAGTAATTCACAAAGTGACTCAGCTTAATGCTTAATACTTTGGAAGTAGTAATGCTCTTATATGTTGAGGGAACAGGTCCAGTGTCTGGGAATAGGTAAACAGGGGTCCAGGAGCTGGGGAAAAGGTGAATGGGTCACCAAACCCCCGTTCTCCCTACAGGTGAGGATCCCAGTGGTGGGACGCCCAGCTGGAAGGCACTTATAGTATGCCCTGTGGTTATGCCATAAATTCCTAATATGGGAATACCCCTTTAAGTAGTATGTGTTTTGTATGATGTATTTCGGTTTTTATGATGTCTTTTATTTATGTGTTTTTCCTGTTCTCTTTTTAGTGGCCTACAATCTCTTTTTACTCCAGTACTGGCAAATATTCTAGAAGCCGACCAGGAGAAGTGTTGGGGCTTTGAGCAGTTCTTTGCTGTGACTAATGATGTTTTCCACCGAATTGTCATCCATGTCTTTTCTCTTCAGCAAATGACACACCACAAGATATACATTCATGCTTATGATAAGTAAGTTTTTAATATTTATGGTCAGAAGTTTGAGCACTTTTAAAGGGGTTTTCCCACAGGATAGGAGATAAATGCCTAATTGATAGCGGTAGGAAATCACAAGAATGGAGGTCCCCATTCCTTGCGTATTACTGTTTCTGTATGGAGCAGTAATGCGCATGCGGGACCACCGCTTCATTCACTTCTGTGGAACTGCCAGACATAGATGTTAAAATGCTACTGGCATTTTAAGTGACACTGAAAATACAGAAGATATACCATATTTTTGGGAATAAAAAACGCATTTTTAGCAAGAAAAAATCTAGCCAAAAAGTGCCTTTGTCTTATAGGCCGCAGTCAGGGTGGTCCAGCAGTGCGAGACCTCCCTGAGCACTCATACAGCGCTCTGCTTGACCAATGAGAGAGCTGTGCATCTGTACGCTTGATCAGTGCAGGCAGGAGGGGAGCCTGAAGGTTCATGGAGATGACTGTGAGAAGCACAATACCCTCTCCATCCTGAAGGTCCCCAAGCTGCAGGGAAGGAGATGAAAGCTCCAACTAACTGCAGCTTGATGACCTTTGATGATGGCATCAGTGGGAGTAGCCAGATCCGAAAGACTGTACAGTGGATGTCAGTGTACAGAAATGTGTGTTTTTATTCGTGTGTGTCAGCTTTGTAGGCAACAGAGCTGTGTGTGTCAGCAGATGACACACTAAGGTTACCGGAGCTGGCCAAAACCATTACCCCCTTTACGCTAGATCCCAAAGTTAGTGACCTTGACCCCATCCTTCCTTATTAAACCACCTGGAAAGATCAATAAGTAGAAAATATTTCTTTAATTTTCTGTTTCTAAACCTGGGATCCATCTTATAGTATGAATAATATGGTACTTCTATAGGCATAATGAACTCTCTAACCATAAAGAAACACTACCAAAATCTCTATGCGTTTTCAATTAGTCGCACATTTGGAGCTTGGTTTAAGAAGAGATAGGTCCAGAGAAAGGTGCTTATTTAAGTAATCCCAAGCATCAAAATACATCTTAGGCCTCATGCACACGGCCGTGCGTGGACCGTGGTATTCCGGCCTGGAATCCAGCTGACAGCAGGAGCTGGACTACAGTAATGCACCCGTACAAGTGTATTACTGTAGTCCAGCGGTGGCATGAAGCGCACGGCATCATAGCAACCATTGACGCCGTGCGCTCCTTCTGTCAGCTGGATTCCAGGCCTGGATACCACGGTCCGTGCACGGCCGTGTGCATGAGGCCTTAAATGCATTAAAAACACACGCAACTCAAAAATAAGCCACGGTGCAAAATGTGCACAAAATCTAGGCTTGCCTACCACTTCCAAAAAGCATTTCGCCAACGGCTTCATCTAGGGGTGGTTGGTAACAATGCATACAGTTATTTAAAGGTCCCGAAACCAAGGAGATCTCCTAATATTAATAGGAATATATAACTCACATGTCCTAAAAATGGAGTTCATGTTCCCATATGCTGTCTGATGTTAGCTGATGTAATACATGCACCAAAATGGTCTTTAACCAGTCACTAATAGCGGAATTAGCCCACCAGATGAAATGACCACTAGAGATGACAAAAATAAAATTACACATTCATACACATTTGTGGTTATGGTGTATGAATGAGTAATTTCATTTTTTATTCTACTTTTTATTATTTTATTTTATTTTTTTGTCACTTTGTACTTATGTCATTCTCACCTTTTGCACTTGTTCTTACTTTAAGATCAGATAAACCACTTGGCATCATCTTAGGTTATGCATGTCCAAACTCTGGCCCTCCAGGTGTTGCAGAACTACAACTCCCATCATGCCCTTCTGTAGGTTGTCCAGGAATGATGGGAGTTGTAGTTTTGCAACATCTGGAAGGCCGGAGTTTGGACATGCCTGTCTTAGGAGATGTGTGGTGTTTTTCCCATCTGAGACAATAATTGCATATCATTAGACTATGCCATCAATGTCAGGTTGATCCACACCTATATCCAGAATGGGGTCCCTGAAATGAAGAGGAGCACATCACGCATGCGCAGCTTGTTCTCTAGTCATTGCCATGGGACTTCCAAAAATAGCAGAGCATGTGCTTGGCTATGTTCAGAAGTCCCATAGCAGTGAATGGAGAGCAAGCCGCGCACACAAACGGCCACTGAGTCAGCACTCAGCTGTTTTCTAAATTCCTATAGTGGTGAATGGAGAATGGCTGGACACCATTCACTTCGAGGTCACAGTTTGGGAGATAGGAGCGAGTTTCAGAGGTAGGACTTGTATCTATCTTACATTGATGGAATATGCTAGTGATGGAATACCCCTTTAAGCAAACATCCTCTCAAAGCAAAGGCAATTTGGTACTTTGTGCAGTTTATTATAGCAGTCTATCTGATCTTATGGTATGAACAAGTGCAAATGGTTAGAATGTCAAAAGTGCAAATTGCCCAAAAATAAATAAAAATACCGGTATATAATAATAGGAAAACGTATATTAAAATTACCTTTAAAATGATTAAAGGTTTTGTTTCAAGTTCGTTCGTATCCTTTCTTTCTGATTTATTTTAATTCGCCATTGTTTTGTGATTGACAAAAGTTAATCTGATTTGCAGATATTTTGTTCCTAACACGGGTGTGAATATTATGCTTGTATATATCAACTAGAGACTTTTTTAATATATATTCCAGGCCTGCAGAGTTTCATGACTTGGTGTACAAACAGACAAACATCCAGAGTCAGAACCAGGAACTGCTCTATGAAGGCAGAAGATTAGTTTTAGAGCCTGGCAGACTAGCACAGCACTTTCCTGCAACTACAGAAGAAAATCCCATCTTTGTGGTAACGAGGGAGATGATGACAGTCATTGGCCTACGATATGAGAAAAGTAAGTACGCTTCGCGCAAAATTCAACCTAGACTGCAGTAACATACAGCAGTATGTTAAACTATACAGCAGTTCTAGTACACTGAGATAAGAGCCCCCACGTGCTCCAGCCATTAGAAACCTTCTAAGCAGTGTTAAAAATACCACAATAAGCTGAGATTAATGAAATCTGTTTTTCCCCAGTATTGATCCCTAAACCTCACTCGCATTATGACTTGGACATTGATGCCAACATGGCCAAGGTTTGTGTATTACTTGCTCATATTAATTATGATGTATAGATTTCACTTTGTCATGTTAAATATGTCTCAATTTGGTCTCTAGGCAGTAACTGGGGTTGTCTGCTACTACTGTCGTATTGCCTTATCATTGCTGCTCACACAGGAACTGACACGGAAAGGAATTTCTTGGCTCATGTAAGCTTTTTTCTTTCTTCTTTGCATCCAATAAATATAGTTCAAAGGGGTAGTCACATCATGTGAGAAATAGATGGTTTACTGATTTAGGCCCCATCCACACGACCATAATTATGCTCTGCATCTGATCCACATTTTTCACGAATCTGATGCAGACCTATTAATTTCAGCACCGTGTGCTGTCCATATCCATATGTTCGTTATGCAGCCCCGCAAAAAAAGAACATCCTGTTCTTGTCTGTATTGCGGACCAGAATAAAGGGCCCGCAAAAAACGTCATGCAACACTAACGTCATCCAAACTTTTTGCGTATCTGCGTTTTGCTGTCTGCAAAATACAGCCGTGTGAATGCACCCTAACAAAAATGCATTAGTGCCTAAGTGCCCATTCAGCCTGTGTATTTCTACTGTAAGCTCTTGTTCTGCAAGTTGAGATCACTTGTAAGCAGTGGATTCTCTTTTTCAGTGAAATATTAAAGGATGAGTATAATGAGACTGTTCACAAGAATACAGAAGTCACTCTGAAATTTAACTTCTGCAACAGAACCATTGAAAAAGACCTTAAGACGTAAGTTCTGCAAATCTCATCTAAAGCGCAGTTCAAAGTCAATCACCCTTGTGAGTTCAGTTATTGTAAAACAATGTTCTACCGATTGAATAAACAGTACAACGAAAATATTTCCCATAAATTAGGGCAAAAAAAGACATTAGGGCAAAGAAGTAATCTTTGTCATGTGTAATTGCAGATATGAACATATGATGCAGATGAGCGTGGAGTCAGACATATATGAAATACATTCCAAGCTGCTACGGGTGAGTATTTCTCATCAGACATTGCTGTTTATTTAACCTCTTCCCGACCAGCACTGTACATGTACACTGGCACAAAACAGCAGACACCCGGGATTTATGCATGCGATCGACAATAACATGGATCGCATACATTAAACCCCCCCCCCGGCATCTGGGATCGCAAAAACCTCGAAGCTAGCAAGGATGGGGGAGCAGGATGGTGAGTGCAGCATCCTTGGTCCTCCTGAATGATACGAGCCTGCAGCAGGTAAGTTCCTATAGAGCACTTGCCTGTTGCAAGGCTCCATAGGAGCATAATGTAATACTCACAGACTCCAATGCTGAACTGGAGTCTATGAGAGAAGTAATCTGAGGACTGCTTGTTACAGTTCCCTATAGGTGCTATAATTTTTTTTTTTTTTTAAAACTATAAAAATTCAAATTTACCACTGTCCCCAAAATCAAAATACATAAACAATATAAAAAATAAACATTATGGGTATCGCTGCCTGTGAAAACGCCTGTACTATTAAAATATAAAACTATTTATCACCTATGGCAAATAGTAAAACGGGAAAAAAATGTCAAAATGGCCGATTTGCTGTATTTTGGTCGCTTCACCTCCCACAAAAAAATTTATTAAAAATTGATTTAAAAAAATCCTACACACCCCAAAATGGTGTCAATGTGCAAAAGTCAAAAGATCGCCCCACAAAAAATGAGCCCTCTCACAGCTCCGTACACTAACTACAAAAAAGAAATAAAAATTTTTTTTTCAAGGTTTTTCTTTTCTTTTCAGTATTAAAACACAAGAAAAACTATATATATGTGGTATCGCCATAATCATACTGATCCGGAGAATGAAAGTAACAGTTCAGTTTTACTACATAGAGAATGTGCAAAAGGAAAACCCATAAAACTGTTGTGGAATTTTTTTATTATTTTTTTCCATTTTCACCCCATTTGAAATTTCTTTCAGCTCTCTACCACGTTGTATGTAATATTAAATGGAGGCATTAGGCTACATTCACACTAGCATTTTTGCTGGATCCGGCCGGGTTCAGTAAAAACGCCTCCGTTACTGATAATACAACCATCTGCATCCGTTATGAACGGATCCGGTTGTATTATCTGTAACATTGCCAAGACGGATCCGTCATTGGGGCACGGATCTGTTTTCTATTGTGTCAGAGTTAAACGGATCCGTCCCCATTGACTTGCATTGTGGGTCATGTCTTGCTCCGCATCTCATGACGGAAAGAAAACCCCAGCATGCTGCAGTTTGCACTCTGGTTTGAAAACGCAACCAAACGGAACTGAATGCATTTGGAGCATTCCGTTCTGTTCAGTTTCGTTTTGTTCCCATTGACAATGAAAGGGGACAAAACTGAAGCGTTTTTTTTTTTACGGTATTGAGACCCTGTGACGGATTTCAATACCGGAAAAATAGGAAACGCTAGTGTGAAAGTAGCCTTAAAGTGCAACTTGTCCTGTGAAAAACAAGCCCTCATATGGCTATGTGAATGGAAAAATAAAAAAGTTATGGGCCCTGAAAGGCAGGAGGTGAAAAACAAAAACGCAGAAACGAAAAAATCTCCGCGGCTGAAAGAGTTAAAATCATACTTCCAGTTATCCACTTATACCTGCTCACGATACATACCTTAGTGTCTAAATACACATTTCTAATAACATCTAAAATAAGTCACGTCTGTGTTTTTTTTTGTTTTTTTCTGGCTACATTTATGTGCAGGTTGCATGCTTCATGTACGTTAAATCATTGCAGCCCTTTACTTCCTCCGATGCTTTGAATGAGGCTCAGTTTGCCTTGGCTATATTTCCTTGTCAAATCCCAAGGTTTGTTGGCAAGTCGGATTCTGACTCCTAGTGAGCCAGGAGGTGGCGCTAGCGACATGGCTCTCTTCCTTGGGAGATACCTCTTTGCATAATCTTTTTCCGTGGAGCATTGCCAATAAGTCTACGTAACATGGAGTGCTTCCAGTCAGTCTCCACACAGGACTGGTCTCTTTAAGGAGATTCAGCACCCTGTCTAAGCCTTCCTCCCTGCTAAAAGATAGATGGCCTGATAAATGGAGAACGAGAGCGATACAGCTAACATAAAGAGAATATGTTACCCAGACAGGGAATGACAAACTTTCTGTGGGGGAAATTTCTAGCGGATGTGATCTGTCATCCCAGAAATACCAACACTGCTCCACGCAAGCAGTTTCTGCAGTATAAGTGGAGAGACATGGTGGCTCGGGCACTGAAGCCTTGCAGGAATCCTAGGTGTCAATCCAACCAAGGACAACATCTGCATGGAGTTTGTATGTTCTCCCCATGTTTTCATGGGTTTCCTCTGGGTACTGATAGAAGATCTAAATTGTGAGCCTTAGGTTTCGTTCACATTACTGTTTCCTCTTTCTGTTCTCTGGCTCCGTTGAGAAGCAGGAGAACGGAAAGGACGAATTCTGCAGATAACTGAGCCCGAACGGAGCCTAAAGACCCATAGACTATAATGGGGTCGGTGTCCGCTCAGAACATCGGCTCAGTTATCTGCAGAATCCATCCTTTCCATTCTACTGCTTCTCAACGGAGCCGGAGAACGGAAAGGGGAAACGGTGATGTGAATGAAGCCTTACTGGGGACAGTGAGTAATGATAATGTACGGAAAGTGCTGCAAAATATGTAGGCGCTATATAAAAATAAGAGGGGGTTTGGAGTTTAATATGAGCTAGCAGGCTTATAGACAGAGTGATCGGGACCGGACTGCTGCTCCACTGGATGGTTTAAAGGTAAAGGCGTCATTACTAAGAATAATTTACAAGATTATCAGAGCTGTGTTATTGGCACCATTCGTTTTTTGAAACAGACCATGCCCATAGCAACCAATCAGATTCCACCTTTCATTATTTATAGCTCCTTTGGAAAATGAAAGGTGGAATCTGATAGGTTGCCATGGGCAACTAAGCCAGTTCTACTTTACACCAATTTGATCTCCCCCCAATGTTTGTACCATGTGTTGAATTTGAAGAATTCCAATTCACTGTACTCTTTTAACAAAATATAGCTTTTGTGCCAATACAGAAAAAAAGTTGTGTAATTTGTCATTGTACATTAATGTGAAGCTTATTTTCATTTTTCCCAGCTCTCTAGTTCTCAGCAAAATCTGGAAACATTGCTGCGGGAAATCAAGAATGAACTATCTCCTGGGGGTGGTCTTACTGACTCTTGGATCAATGTTGAAGGCACACTCCCCAGTGACAGGAAGTAAGTACATTAGGGGCTGTTAACAGCACATTTATATTGAATAGGAAAGAACTGGACCAATAGTGGTTGTCATTTTCTTCTTTGTAGTGTGGAAAAGATGCAAGTGTTGCTCACCTTGATCACTGAAATCAGCTGTCAGTTCAAGAAGGATAAAGCACAGCGCAGTGAGTCCGCCTTCTCAATGTTCATTAGCCGTATTTTCTGTTTTCTCCTGTGTTTTATTAAGAAATGGGTTGTTTTTTTCCTCATACAGAAGGTTTACCACACATATGGTTTACCACACATATCTCAAGGTTTACCACACATATGAGTAGATGGAAAAAGAATATTTAGCTCAAATTTTATCTGACGTATTAACTGATAAAATCATTCTCTGTCTTTTTTAAAAAAAAAAACACAGTTAAGGGTCCATTCACACGTCCGTCGTTTTTCTATAATCCGAAAATAGGACCGTTTTTTGCGGATCCTATTTTCCAAGAATTCTTTCCGTTTGTCATCCGTTTTTTGCGGATCCGTAAAAAAAAAACTGATAGAAGAATACATTTTCCTATTCCAATAAAGTTTGACGGACTGCAATTTTCGGATTAGAATAGGACATGTTTTATTTTTTTACGGACACTATGTACTGAGAAAATTATGCGGACAGCACTCTTTGTGCTGTCCGCATATTTTATAGACCCATTGAAAATCAATGGGTCCAAATTCTGTCTGCAACTATTCCGTGACTAGTCTGAAAAATCGGGATCAGATGCGGAACTAAACAACGGACGTGTGAATGGACCCTAATGGTTACGGTCATTAAACAGTTGGGCAAGAATGAGGGAGGGGTTTGGCAACACTTGATCCGACCTGTGAAGGGAAGCTTTCGCAGTGATGGATCCTCGCTCCTTCTCCTCCTGGTCTGGGCCTGCTCCTTAGCGCTCCCTCGCTGAAAACATCCAGTTTGATGCTGCAGCCAATCACTGGCCACGGCACTGACCAGCTCCCCTTATGTCATGACAAATGATGACATGAAATAAGGGAATCCGGTCATGTGCAGCGCAGCAGCCTGGCTGGAAGGAGAAGGAACGAGGATCCATCATGGGGAAGCAGGTATTAAATGTCCCCCGCCCTTTTGCCAATCTTTCACAACCCTTTTAAAGTAGACTATTTCTCCAGTTAAGGATTAGGAAGGAGATCATTGATCTATATCAACCAAGGGTGTTTTAGTTTTCCCTTCTTCTGGATCCACTAGGGTTTGTAAATATAAAAGACTGAATTTGAAGTACTTGGTTGTTTTTCAACCTGCTAACAATAAGTGCTCAGTTTGTGCATCTCAGAAGATCTTCGAGCATCCATCATCATAATAGAAGATTACATAAAAAGCTGAGAAATTGTCCAGCATTTTTCCATTATCTGATAGGAATCTGAGATCTCATCAGGAAAGACATTATAATAAGTTAATAATGGAAGTAATAGATTACAATGGAACAGAGATTTGTGCGTTATGTAAAAGTAATTGATGATTATTTTCATTTCCATGTGTTTAGATGTATATCTGTTTGTTTGCAGGACTTCCATACAATGAAGAACAAATACACAAGTTTGACAAGTAAGTCCTTAGGTTGGGTTATGTTGTCATCATAGCAAACCAATGACTGTATGACTTTAGTGTTTCTACTTTATCTCCTTTCTTTTCCACATGCGTGTCAATGATAATTACTTAAAGGAATATTCTGGTTAGAGAAAGTTATCCCCTAGCATATACTCGGCTATCTCCGGTGCTCCCATACAGATGAATGGACCTGCGGCGCGCATTTCCAGCCTCACCATCCATTTTGGGGGGCTCCATGGGGTACGGGGTCCCCGTTCTTGTGGCTGGTGGGGGTCCAAGCAGTAGAGCCACTATCGATCTAATAGCGGTTCTCTATCCTGTGGATAGGGGATAACTTTCTCTAACCAGAACACCCCTTTAAAGGCACTGTGCTGCGCTACAATATTGATGACGTTTCCTTAGAATAGATCACCAATATCAGATCAGTGTAGGTGCAGCTCCCAGGCACCCCCACCGATGAGCTGTTTAAAGGGGTAGCAGCGACGCGTGAGCGCTGCTGCTGCCTCTAATAACCTGCATGTTGTCTCCTTTGTAGGGGAAACACAGTGTAATTGCAACTGCTTGTCCCATTCAAGTGAATGTATTGTAATCACACTGCACCGCTGCTGCAAAGGAGAAAACACGCAGGTAATTGTGACGAGCAAGCAGCGCTCACTGAGCGCCACTACGTCTTGAAACAGAAGCTGTGATATTGAAGATCTATCCTGAGGAGAGCTCATCCATATTGTAGCTACAACTGAGCAGAATTGCCACATTGTTTGGACTTTCAAGAAAGCGAGAGAGCCAAGCGTGGGTGTGAATGGGGTGGGATTAGAAGCGATATGGCTTATTAGATAGTTAACTCTCAGGTATGGCTGGCCCAGCATCCTCCCTATAGAGGTCACGTCTGGATATGGGCACACAAAAAAAAGCCTTTTGGGTAGCAGTAAAGCCAGGTGGCTTTCAATATATTTGTACTTTATTAATTCTGTAAATCTATGGATATTTAAAATGTACTGCTTATTTAAAGGGGTATTCCGGTAAAGTAACTTAATTTTTGAGAAACTTCATTAAGACTGCAAGCTGTGACCCAACCAGAACCCATTCCTATACATATAACCAGAGCTTCATTTTACCTTGCAATCCATTTGTCTAGCTCCTGTGTGAGCCTACAACACACTGAGAGAATCATGGCGCCTGATCTCTTACAAAACTACAATCCCCACAATCCCTAGCTTTCCTGCTGTGAGTGTTGATGTTTATTGATTGGTCACGCCCCCTCTACTTGGTTATCAGCAGCACACTGACACTCTCTTTGTTTCACAAGACATTTAGCTAGAGAATTAATAGCCGCACACTGAGCATGCTCGACCTGACTGGCTCAGAACTACAGGTCGATGCCATGGTAATTTATGATGAAACTTAGTGGGTAGCAGAGGAAGAAAACTACTTTTATAACAACTGAACGGTAAATATGTAAAATTTACAATATATTAGGTAATTATTGATGATGAATTAGTCTAGAACATACTTTATATTTATGGTAACCGGAATACAACTTTAAAGCAATGGCTATTTATTTTTCATGTCAGTAGTTCATGTTATTATATGAAACTTTTTGATGTGTCTTATTGGGGAAGGTTTCCTTGTCTGCAGGCTCTAAATATTGTGACTAAATATGTGACAAGGAGGAGAGGGATGCAGACTCTTTCAGTTAAAGGGGTATTCCCATCTTAATGATCACTGTTATATCTATTAATGATTTAACAGTGATCATTTTTCTAAATATTAATACTAATTTCCACCCATTAGGAGAAAATGGATCTATACTTACCTGATTGTTGTCTTCCGTCTCCCCTGGTTACGGCCACCGCTCTTCTCTGGAATTGCGGTGGCCATGCTTGTGCAGAAGACTTCTTCTTTTCTCCTAGCCAAGCCGCGCGCAGTCCTGAACGCCGTGCATGCGCCATGGTGACTTCTTCCTGGCCAGTATAGTATACTTGCCAGGAAGAAGTCACCATGGCGCATGCGCGGCGGTGTGCGTGTTCAGTCCAGCGCGAGGCCCGGCCGGGAGAAGACTTCAATCAAGATGAAGCCCGCCCCCTGCCGAAACCAGGAAGTGGACGGCGCGCCGGTAGCAGGTAAGTATGAAACGGAGTGATGGGAATACCCCTTTAAACTGCCTGACGGACAGAGAAGAGAGGGAGCAGCTTGGGGATTGAGGGGGGAGACATTTGGTTACCTCTGCTGTTTTTTTAACGCATTAATGACTTGTCTATAATTAGTGGGTGGTTGTATCTTGCATTTGCGTATGTTTTATTTCTATATCATTAAAAGCTTGCTTAGTAGAGCAGTCTCTTCATATCCAGTATCATTTTGTGCAGGCAGAAACTGTGCATTCATGCAGCAAAAGCCTACAGCCTGTTCCAAGATGAATGTGTTAGCAAGTATGAATGCTTCCACAGCAAAGCCCAGGAGTGGATGAGGTAAGTGTAACTTGTCGTCTTCTTGTTTTCTGCTGGGCTGTGGCTTTATTATTCTTAAAGGAAATCTGTCACATGGATTATCACTAATAAAGTAAAACTATTCCCATGCAGAACATAACACCTCCTTCCTTGATGTACCTTTCATTTGGCGTTCCTGGTTTTCTATCTTGTGAAAATCTTCTTTGTATGATATGCAAATTAGGCAGTAAGGTGCCCAGAGGGGCGTTATTTTCTTTCAATGGTGCCCAGAAGCATGGAGTCCAAGCACGCCTCTCCTCAGCTGAGGCTTAACATCCCCATCAGCGCCGGCCCTCCCCCTGCTACGTCACTGACCCGAGGTAACGCCGCCCACACTTGCTTTCAGCTACGCAAAGAAATCTCGCGCAGGTGCAGTACCAAAGACTGCCTGTGTGCTATATGCGAAGCTGACGGCAAGTGTGGGCGGCGTTACCTCGGGTCAGTGACGTAGCAGGGGGAGGGGCGGCACCGGCGCTGATGGGGATGTGAAGCCTCAGCCCAGGAGAGGCGTGCTTGGGCTCTGCTGGAGGGCGTTCCTGGGCACTGGATGGGGGCGTTCCTGGACACCATTGAAAGAAAATAACGCCCCTCTGGGCACCTTACTGCCTAATTTGCATATTCCTGGGCACCATTGAAAGAAAATAACGCCCCTCTGGGCACCTTACTGCCTAATTTGCATATCATACAAAGAAGATTTTCACAAGATAGAAAACCAGAAACGCCAAATGAAAGGTACATCAAGGAAGGTGGTGTTATGTTCTGCATGGGAATAGTTTTACTTTATTAGTGATAATCCATGTGACAGATTTCCTTTAAACATTTCCCCACCAGGAAGATGATGCTCTTAAGAAAAAAGCTAATCACACTGAAGAATCAGTGTTTTGACATTGCAGAGGAAGTGTCAAAGTGCCAGCTTTACATTAATGAGGTACGTCTATGCTCAGTGCTGATTTCATCCTGTAAATTTATTTAGTTTAGTGCATTCTTTATCACTCTGCAGTCTTGAATACTTTTCATTAATGTTGTACTTGCCACGTTTGAATAATTGCAGTATCAAGAAAACATGCCTCAAAAAATGTTTGCTAATCCTGGGGGAATAAAGCCAACAGTAAACCCAATCTACACAAGCCCTAACACTTTGGTGGAAATGACCCTTGGGTGAGTGTTGCCTTCTGCCTAACTGATTATAGAATTATGTAATAACTGTTTCCATCTTAAAAGTATTTTAGTTATCTAAAGGGTCTTCTGGAAATGAAATAGTGATGACCTACCCTAAGGTTAGGGTCCATCTCTGAGAACCTCTGCCAATCAGCTGTTTGAAGAGGCCGCAACGTTCAGGTGAGTACTGCAGCCTCTTTCACGTCCAGTAGTCACACGGACTTTGTGCAGCTCGGTCCCATTCAAGTGAATGGGGTTAAGCTGCAATACCAAGCACAGCCACTATACAGTGTGCAGCGCTGTGCTTGGTATAATATGAAGAGGCTGCAGCTCCTTCAAACAGCTGATCAATGGGGTTCCATTAGGCGGATCCCCATCAGGTATGAGTGACCTATGTTAAAGAGGACCTTTCATTACCCTAAAAAATCTGAACTAAGTATACAGACATGGAGAGCGGCGCCCAGGGATCTCCCTGCACTTACTATTATCCCTGGGCGCCGCTCCGTTCTCCCGGTATAGTCCTCCGGTAACTTCAGCTCTTCGGCTCAACTGGGAGGAGCCTGCCCTTCCTCTCCTGGGCGTCTCCTTCTTCCAGGCTGTAGCGCTGGCCAACCGCAGCGCTCAGCTCATAGCCTGGGAGGTTTTCTTCTCCCAGGCTATGAGCTGAGCGCTGCGGTTGGCCAGCGCTACAGCCTGGGAGAAGGAGACGCCCAGGAGAACAAGGGCAGGCTCCTCCCCGTTGAGCCGAAGAGCTGAAGTTACCGGAGGACATACCGGGAGAACGGAGCGGCGCCCAGGGATAATAGTAAGTGCAGGGAGATCCCTGGGCGCCGCTCTCCATGTCTGTATACTTAGTTCAGATTTGTTAGGGTAATGAAAGGTCCTCTTTAACCATTTTAATTCTGAAAAACCCCTTTAAAGAGTTTTTTCTTCATTTTGGAGTATACTTGTTTTACATGTTTCTGCTTTTGTATTACACAACAGACACAGTTAAAGCCCCACTTTGTACAGGATCTCCATTGTTCTGTCTTATCCCCATCTTTTTGTCATATGATACTTAAGGCAGGTTTACACAGCTCGACTGTCGGCAGATTATCTGGGATGAACGTTCCTTCGAACATTTATTCACGATAATCTGCCCATCTAAAAGGTGCCACAGATCACCTACTGAACGAGGCAAAAGGCTTGTTCATGGGGTGAAATGGTGGTTGTTGCAGACAAGTAAATGATAATTTCTGGGCAGCAGATTGTGCTGTCTAAACAGCGATCTGCTGCCCTGAAACACTCTAGCTGTTTGAGGTTGAGGAATAGCGGTAGCCATTGTATAAGGTTGAGGGATATCGGTAGCCATTGTATGATGCTGAGGGATAGTGGTAGCCATTGTATGAGGTTGAGGGATAGCG
This sequence comes from Bufotes viridis, assembly GCA_033119425.1. Classification (NCBI taxonomy): domain Eukaryota; kingdom Metazoa; phylum Chordata; class Amphibia; order Anura; family Bufonidae; genus Bufotes; species Bufotes viridis. The sequence goes on from CM065590.1 coordinate 257,985,128, forward strand.
GTAGCCATTGTATGAGGTTGAGGGATAGCGGTAGCCATTGTATGAGTCTGAGGGATAGCGGTTGCCATTGTATGAGGCTGAGGGATAGCGGTAGCCACTGTATGAGGCTGAGGGATAGCGGTAGCCACTGTATGAGGCTGAGGGATAGCGGTAGCCTATGTATCTAGCTGAGGGATAGCGGTAGCCATTGTATGAGGCTGAGGGATAGCGGTAGCCATTGTATAAGGTTGAGGGATATCGGTAGCCATTGTATGAGGCTGAGGGATAGCGGTAGCCATTGTATGAGGTTGAGGGATAGCGGTAGCCATTGTATGAGTCTGAGGGATAGCGGTAGCCATTGTATGAGTCTGAGGGATAGCGGTTGCCATTGTATGAGGCTGAGGGATAGCGGTAGCCATTGTATGAGGCTGAGGGATTAGCGGTAGCCACTGTATGAGGCTGAGGGATAGCGGTTGCCACTGTATGAGGCTGAGGGATAGCGGTAGCCATTGTATGAGGCTGAGGGATAGCGGTAGCCATTGTATGAGGCTGAGGGATAGCGGTAGCCATTGTATGAGGCTGAGGGATAGCGGTAGCCATTGTCTGAGGCTGAGGGATAGCGGTAGCCATTGTATGAGGCTGAGGGATAGCGGTAGCCATTGTATGAGGTTGAGGGATAGCGGTAGCCATTGTATGAGGCTGAGGGATAGTGGTAGCCATTGTATGGGGCTGAGGGATAGCGGTAGCCATTGTATGAGGCTGAGGGATAGCGGTAGCCACTGTATGAGGCTGAGGGATAGCGGTAGCCACTGTATGAGGCTGAGGGATAGCGGTAGCCACTGTATGAGGCTGAGGGATAGCGGTAGCCTATGTATCTAGCTGAGGGATAGCGGTAGCCATTGTATGAGGCTGAGGGATAGCGGTAGCCATTGTATGAGGTTGAGGGATAGTGGTAGCCATTGTATAAGGCTGAGGGATAGTGGTAGCCATTGTATGAGGTTGAGGGATAGCGGTAGCCATTGTATGAGGCTGAGGGATAGTGGTAGCCACTGTATGAGGCTGAGGGATAGCAGTAGCCATTGTTCATCCTCATACCATGGAGCTGATTGCTGCATGTAACTTTACAGTGAAAAATAGTTATACTTAGTAGGTACAGTATAATTGTACATAGTATACCATATAAGTATATGTTTCAGCTTTTTAGCACTTATCTTTCTTTCTATCTATACTTACCTTTGTGTACCACGCTAGGCATTTAGTCACTTTTGACCATCTTGATTGTTTGTCAGACACAAAAAATAAAATGTATTTTTTTTTTTTTTATTAGAATGCGGAAATTAAAAGAAGAGATGGAAGGAGTTGTCAAAGAGCTGGCGGAAAATAACCACATCTTGGAAAGGTAAACAGCACAAATATTTTTTCTGAAAGAAATGTTTTTGATGTCCATTCTCAAAAGCCTGTCTTAGGCAGATCAGCAAGCGATTGTCGTGAGGGAAGTGTTTTCTGCCGGCAATCACCTGCTAACTAGCGGAGGAGACCATTACATGCAGAGATCTCCTCTACAGCATGGGGAGGAGCTTGTGCTATGCCATCACTCATCTCCATACTGTCTAGTGGTTTGCCGGCTGCAGATCACTATAAGACCTCACATTCTGCCGCCAGCAGGATGCTTAAAAATCAGAACTGTCCGATGAACAAACGGTGGCAGTATTACATGGCAAGATGATCGCTAACGAGCGTTTAGCCATTTTCGGACAAAATATCGGCCACTGTAATACAGCCTTAAGGTAATTATAGATGTAAAGATGTCAGATTGTCATTGATACTGATGTCTATGGCCACTTTTACTTTTTGCTGGGTTTCCACTTGCAGCTGCAATCCTGTCGACTGTGGCCACTCGAATGTCTGGGTTCATGGAGGTATTACCTTCAAACCCATCTGGCCATTGGCTGCTGCAGGTGGGCAGTGTTGTGGGTGCTGCATTGCATGCTTCCTATGAAAACCCTGCCTTACAATTTGGTCTGATTACCTTTTCTATGTGGGAATGGGCATCATTTTTTTTTATGCAATTTTGCCTTTTATTGATGCCAACAATTAAAATGTTTCATTGCAAACCACAGATCTGCCGGCAGTCTGTGTTTTCAGAGGGAGCTATGCTAATTCTCCATCACAATGCTATGTAGTGAAAATCGAGGGTGGGGTTGTCCTTAATATTAGAGATATTGAATGAGGCTCCCCACAAAAGTCCTTGATCAACTATACACATGATAGGTGACACATGCAATGATTACTAGAACCTCTAATGATCTCTAGAACAGAGGTCCTCTTTTCCTCCTCACCAAGGGACTGTGGTAAGGATGAGTTTGAATGGAGTGGTGGTCAAGCATGTGCACTGCCACTCTAGTCATAGTCTATAGGAACGAGAGAGACCGCAAAGCATACTTTTATCACATATACTGTAGATGATAAATGTCTTTTATGGGAAAATGCATTTAATGATATGTTACATGTTTTGCTCACGATCATTCCTTTGCATACTGTTTATATATGTATATATCCTGAAAGTACTGTAATTATATTTCACTCATTTTTTGTTTGCTTTGTTGTTTTCATAGATTTGGGGCTTTGACCATGGATGGTGGCTTTCGAAATGTGGATTGCATATAGTCTGCTATTCGGAATATGTTGATCTACCACTAGCCTCATGTGGCATTTCTTTGGACCTTAACCCTTGCCTGCTTCCTTACCTGTAATTTTAGTGCCAGAGATGTATGTATATATGTACTATAATGTGAATATATGGCAGTGTTTGGGTTCATTCATTTGATTTAAGCAGTATTCCCATTGTTAACGATTATCCCCTATCTACAGGATGTGGGATAACTGTAAGATCGGTGCGGCTCTTCCCACTGGGACCCCCACCGATCATGAGAAGCAGCATGTGTTGAGCATGTGCACTGCTGCTCCATTCATCTCTACGAGGGTTCCAGGGCAGAATACAACGCTTAGGTTTTTCCGAAACTCCCATAGAGATGAATGGAGCGGCAGTTCACATGCTCAGCCTGCTGCTCAGATTCATTTTGGGGGGAAGGGGGGGGGGCGCTTAGAGGGGTACAAGCTACCCATTCTCATGATCAGTGGGGGTCACAGTGGTAGGACCCCCACTGATTTTAAAGTTATCCCCTATCCTGTGTATAGGGGATAACTTTTACCAACAGGAATAACCCTTTAGGTTACAATGGCTGTTGTCCAGTTTCATAAACTCATAAAGTACTGTAATTTCCAGTTGAATAGTGTACAGAAAAATATATTAATAATGCATCTGAACTCAATGACTGTTTCAATTAAACCTTTAGTATAATGTATTTTTCTTAAGTGTTTTGCTTCATGTTCATGTATTATTTCAAAAGCAGTGTCTTATGGTCACTCTGGGGCCAGTAGAGGACATTTGCAAAAAAAAAAAAAACAAGGCTACTGATCTTCATGTATTATATCACAGACTCTTACTGAGCAAAACTGAATTTTCATATTGGCAGAAAGTAGTGGCTGCTAAACCCTTAATAAGTCTTCCAGATTCTGGGTCTCCCATTATAGATTTTCATCTGCAGTATGACTGTAGGCAGCATGTTCCAGCTTCTTCATCTTGTTTTTTCGTTGTGTTTTTTTCACAATGCACAGGTTGGCATATACCCTTTATGTTAGATGTCCCTCGTCGTTGTGGTAGCCCTTCTGTACATACTGCTACCACAACTCATGCAGAGGCAGTATGTAAAAGCCGCTGGCAGATATTTTCCCTAGCGAGTTATCATACAACATCAAGTGTGACTACCGACGAACAGTGCACGGCATCACTCCTACTAGTCCAGTATTATTCCCACTGCTACTCCCCCCGTAACTGTGCATACTAATATGCAACTGCCAATGTGAGTACTGCTTTAAGCTTAGGAGATTGTTCAAGAGAGTAGAAAGAGGAACTGGAGAGTCATCAGTAGCATACTGCAGCTTTTATGTATTGGAATACATACATGCTGCAGAAGCCAAAAATGACAAAAGTTATAATAATTAAAAGGTGTTAATAGCTTTTAAATGTAATTATTTACTTTTATTTCTTAATTGGAATCCTTAAAAAAATACTCTTGCGTCTAGATATTGCTGTTAGATACTTGTTTTGGTACCACCTGGTGTTTTTTTTTTTTTTTTTCTCTCAGAACTTCCACTAGGTGTCCAATATTGGTGGTCACACATGCTCAGTTCCGCCATCTTTATGTACAGGACAGTGGAGTGCTCTCTGCGTTTGTGCATGCTAACCAATCAGTGCACTAGAAGGTACTGATGATATCACCAGCACTGCACACATTAGATCAGGGATCGGCAACCTTCTGCACTCTGTATATGTATAACTCCCAGCATGCACACTTAAACGCCTGTTCTTGTAACTCCCATAGAAGTGAGAGGAGGGTCCTGGGAGTTGAAGTTTCAGAACAGCGAGAGTTCCAGAGGTTGCTGATCCCTGCATTAGATGGACGTTCTGAGTGGGAACCAAAAGAACACCATGGAAGCCATAACAAGTGTGTACATAATGTAATATCCCTGCTCAGAGATTTCTGTAACTGCAAATCTGACACAACAATGTAAGCAAAGATCATATCAATGTCAATTTACTTTCATGAGAAAAAAGGAAAGCTTGTAAAATTGCAGGAGCTGTATGTAGCTATTAAGATACTGTTCCCATCATCCAAAATATTGTCTAATAAAAACTTACCAAACACTATATTGCCATATAGGGGATTCTGGAAACATATCAGATTGTAACCTCCCTCCTTTGACTTTCCTTATGCACCCTATATTGCCCTATATTCAACTAAAACTCTGGTTTCTAGGGAGAGAGTAACAAGTCCTAAGCCAATTGTTCTGTAAAGTAGACAGCTGTTTGTAATCCGAAGCTCAAGCACAATTGTCTTTTGGTCAGGGTATGACCACACATTCAGGTTTTCTGATGCAGTTTTGGAAGCCCAAACCAGGAGTTAAATCAAAAAAGTAGCCTAATGAAAGTACTAATATGAATTGAGATGCTGTAGTAGGACCTTAACTACTTGCAGACTACCAACCATCTTAAAATGTCATGGTGGTCCACATATAATTCTCCAGAGATATCTCTAAATGTTTTTGAGAGGTTGCAGCTACTTGGAAATGGTGTAACTGCATGAAAGGGTTGCTGGTTGTCAGAGACTCCCCACAGAGGAGGCAGAAACTATTTCTCACCATCGCTAGTATACGTGACCGCAATTCCACTCACTGCTGCAGTCCTGACGATTACTTCATCTCTAGATGGCAGGTAACTGTAGGAGCTGCTGGGTCTTGGCAGACCCAGAGCAGCTCTGCACTCTTTGTCAGGACACTGTATTTCCCGAGTAACTGGGACTAATATGCTAGTATCAGTTTTAGGGATCATGCACACGGCCATATGTAATCCGGAAAACATGACTCATGTGTCAGCCACATCTCCTGGACTGTCAAGTAGCTCCTCTGACCCGAACTCGCTGTATTATATTAATGATGCAGTGAGCTCCTATCTGATTGTGGGTCTGTTGTACTGCACTCACATCATCAGGTCAGATAGGACCTCACTGCATCATAAATTACTATGATGCAGTGAGTTTGTGTCAGAGGATCCATTATCAGTCCAGGAGATGAGGCTGACACACAGGCTGTTTCCTGAAATGCACATTTATTGCAAATCGGCAATAAAATATGAAATTAAAGGGGTTCTCCATGCTTTTAATATTGATGACTTATCCTCAGGATAGGTCATCAATATGAGATTAGAGGGGGTCCAACTCCCAGCACCCCTGCCGATCAGCTGTATGAGGAGTGGGCACGTGCCATCTTCCTTCTCTCTTGCTGCTTCTTTGCCACAGACATAGCAGCAGAAGCGGAAATGGCACATGCAAAGTGCGCGCCGCCTCTTCATACAGCTGATTGGCGGGGGTGCCGGGTGTCGGACCCCTGCCTATCTGATATTGATGACCTATCTTGAGGATAGATCATCAATATTAAAAGCCCAGAGAGCCCTTTAATGAAATGTTAAAATGTCCCCTAAAGCTTTATGTGGGGATGCAATTTATATAACAAAAATAAATAATTGCAAAAAAAAGGGGGTCAGTCAGCACATCCCAATGTGCAGGTGCACGCTGCCATTGCTAGAAACACGAAGAAGCCTTGACGTTTGGCAGACGGGCCCAAATAATAAGTGTAGCATTAGCACCAGAATGATTTCTATAATTATGGCATAATTATATGCTGATGCATTTTCTTTTTTTTTTCTAAAAAATAAATAATTACAAAAAAATAAACAAAAATACAATAAAATCCAAAGAACTCAATCACTAGCACAAACTAAAGTTATGGTCCTGCTCCAATTATCATGTGTGTGTTTGCAGTTGTTGCTCCTATAGGTGGCACAACCAGGTATTAGGTGTAGCAAAAAGGCGTCTAATTACCTTTTTACATGGGTGTTAGAGGTGTTGGATGCAGGGGCGTAGCTAATCGCTCATAGGCCCTGGTGCAAGAGTTCAGCTCGGGCCCCCTGTCCCTTAGTGCTTTGTGGCCATGGACAGGGGAGCCATTGCCTGGACATTGCCTTTCTGCCTGAGATAAAAATTGAAATGGCACCCCTCATGCCAAATTCTCAACCTAACCGCTTCCCTCCAGCCCTACTGTTGAAGACATACTTGGAAAACATTACCTACAGCTCTACGAAACATACAGGGTAATAGAGCAGTTGAGGAAGGCTGGATGGGTCAAAACGCATCCTTTTTATCTTTTGAGTATCTGCTGAAATAAAGAATATACCTTATTGCAACATTGAGCATTTGCTGGGCTTCTTCTGACATAGGCCGCCATATCAGACCTCAGATCTGACCCTCATTAGACCACCATGTCAGATGCCCAGATCAGATCGGGTGGGGGGGGGGGAGTAACTAATAATTGAGACCTGCAGACACATAAGAAAACAGATGGTGGCTGTGGCTGCCGAACAATCTGCTTGCTGATGACCAATACAGTGTAATACTAAATGTTTATATACAGAACACAGAGTTTAGCCCCAGAAGAAGCACGAGATCATTGTCTGATCTCCTGCATATCGTACACTGTCAGCGCTCACCACAGACTGTGTACTGATGTCAGCCAGACAGGGCAGAATATGTATAGTATATATGGCCAGTGATATAGGAGGGAGGCAGTAGGTCCATCAACAGTGAGCCACGGGGGTCTTCACTGTTCAGAACTGTGCTGTGAAGACGTATGAGGAAAAATTTCAAAGGCAGTTTTGTAATAATAATCTGAATCACTTGACTTGCCCTACACATTTATGAAAAAAAGACACTAGTAAAGTGAAGTTTTAAAACACCAATAATACACATGAGGAAGGTAGTAGTGTGGGAATACAGATTTTGTTGTATATTTCTCAGTTTTAATTTTAGTAGGAACAGAGGAAAAGAGGAGACGAAAAGAGGAAATCCTGAGATATTTTTTTTTTCTTTTATGCATTTTCTGTGTTTAGTGTTCCTTTTATGTATCAAGTTGTGCCTTTGTATTGTATTAAACTTTAAGATTATAAACAATTAACCCCTTCAGGACTGCCACCATACGTGTACGGCGGAAGTCAAGTCTTGACACAGTCCACCATAACCTCCTGGTTTCTTCTGTTTTAAACAGCAGACACCTGGCGCTAATATCTGCAGTTGGCAGAGTCTACCAATGCTATGCATTCCTATAGAGCAAGGATGGCCAACCTGCGGCCATCCAGCTGTTACAAAACTATAACTCCCAGCATGCTCGAATAGCCTACAGCAGGCATGCTCAACCTGCGGCCCTCCAGCTGTTGCAAAACTACAACTCCATCATTCCCGGGCAGCCTAAAGCTATCAGCCTGCAGAAGGGCATGATGGGAGTTGTAGTTTTACAACAGCTGGAGGGCCGCAGGTTGAGCATCCCTGGCCTACAGCTATCAGCCTACAGCAGAGCATGGTGGGAGTTGTAGTTTTACAACAGCTGGAGGGCCACAGGTTGGGCATCCCTACTATAGAGCCCTTCCTGTGACAGTGCTGCATAGGAACGTATTGACTCTTCCATAAACTGAAATTTTTAAAACATTGCAGTCTATGGGTGAAGTAAGTTTTTAATAATATGTAAAAAAAAATTGAATTACCCCCTTTAGGCATAATAAAAATAAACAATAAAAAAATAAACATCACTTGCATCCGCACATCCCAAAATGCCCATACTATTAAAATATAAATGTCCTGCACAGTGAACATCGTAACAGAAAAAATACAAAATAGCCGATTTGCCCTTTCACCTACCCACAAAAAATAATTATAAAAAGTGATCAAAAAGGCATACACATTCCAAAATGGTATCAATAAAAACTAGAGGGGACCCAGCAAAAATGAGCCCTCACATAGCTTGATGCAATGCAAAAATTATAATTTTTTTTTTTTTTAATGTATAAAAATAATATAAATGTGGGAGCAATGTAATTGTACTGACTTGGACAATGAAGGGAACAGGTCAGTTTTATTGCATAGGGAATGTCGTAAACATTTCCAGCTTCTTATTACATGGTATGCAATATATAAAAATAAAAATGGTATTGTTCTGGGAAGACCAGGAGTTAAACAGAAATAGAAAAACAGAAAATCGCTATCAGGCAATTGTTTAACTCTTTCCCATAGACTACAATGGAGATGGCAGTTACAACTGTATGTATAAATAGTCCTTAAAGGATTTCTTTGGGACTTAAAGCATTTGTCTAAGTTATTACAAAATGTACCCTATGTCAGTGAATGCTATAAAATAAAAAATATACTCACCTGTTTCTCCCCTGCCGTTCTGAGCATCACCACTTTGGTCTTTCTGACGGTATTTGTATATAAAGCTACAATGGTGACACAGAGGTGTAAAGCACATGATCGCTGCAGCAGCGTCGCCTTAGCTGTATACGGCAATAGATTCCTGAGACTGGTGATTGGCTGCAGTGGTTACATGCCGTATACTTCTGTCATCGTTGCAGCCTTGTATACAGACATCAGGAGGCGGACCAGAGCTGAAGCACCAAGAACGGCAGTGATGAAACAGATCGGGGTATAGGATGATATTTTATTTTATGGTATTTACTGGCATGGGGCATTTTTAAACTAACTGCAGCCCTTTATGGTAACCTGAGCATAGGACATTAATAATAAATTGGTAGGATCTGACTCCTGATACCCCTGCCAATCAGCTGTTGGAAGGGGCTGTGGCCTTTTCTTCGGCTTTGGACATGATGATGTCCATCGGTGATATATCCTTTGTGCAGCTTAGTCCAAGTGAATGGAATTGTGTTGCAATACCAAACACAGCCACTATACAACATATGGCGCTGTGCATGGTATACTGTGAAAAGGCCACAGCCACTGTTCAGATATTGATGACATCTTTGGAGATGGGTAATTAGTATTTACTTTCAGAAGCCCCCTTTAATATGTGGTAAACTGTCCCCGGCCCAGGCCTAGTAGTTGGTCCAGCGTTGTCTTTATAGTCTGAAAATATAGTCCTGCATACAGTGAGCTAATCAGTTTTAGTTTAGTGGCTGTAGAAGGCAGACCTCCCGGCTTTGCAGGGTGCCTTCTTTTGTTATTTTAGCTTTTTCCTCTTTAGGTACGGGAAACAGACGCCTGGCCTCTCTGTTTAACCAGGGAGGAAGGCCGGTGTTGGTTTCCCTCACTGCCCGACCTCCCCCAAGAAGGCAAAACTGGACCTGGGCGGCCCAGCTCCCCTGCATCCCACCAGCCATGGGGTCACCTGCAATTCTGCAGTCAGACCCTGCCCCTCCCCCTCCATCCCAGCCTCTTTACCACCTCGGTGCTAGTGGCTGAAGAGGTGACCCTGCTGGTACCCTGAGGGGGGTGGGGTGAACGTGAGAGTATGAAGATGGGGTATGTATTGTAAACACAGGGTGAGTATAACCCCCTCCATCTACCTCCCCTCCATTCCCCGGCCAAATGCTGTTTCCTCTCAGCCTGGGTTCTCTCCTTGCGCCCCCCTCTCTTCTCCGGGGCCGACCAGTACCAGTTCCCAGCGGTCACGTCCCCTCCTGGGGCGACTGCTGCATCCAGCTGCCGGGCATCGAGTACGCCCGTCCCAGGTCTCCTATGTCTGGGGTTCGAGAATCCCACGGCCATTGTTCCCAGCCTCCTGTTCCGGCCGGAAGTCCTTCCGGTCGGCCCGCTTCTACGCGAGTCCCAGCTTTGCGGACTACTAGACTGCAACTTCCATCCTGGAGTTTGGTGGGCAGGGGCTGTCCCATGGTCGCGAAATCTTCGCGCCAGAAGCGCCCCTTCTCCAGGAGCCTGCTGAGCTCTGCCCCCGGGCCTCTCTATCCCCCAAAAAATAAAAACCTTACTTGCCTGCCACCTTACTGAGGCTGGCTTCCCCATTACATGGCTGTGCAGTTTAAAATGAACCCCTTCTTACCTCCAGTTGAGGCTGGGGGGTTTCAGTTTTCAAATACATGACTATATGTTTATATATAAAAAAAAAATAAGTTACCCTGGCACTATCAAGTGCTGAGTGTGGTGTCTGTTGCAGAATTAACCCCCTCTAAGGTGGTGTATGTGCTCCAACACATGCAGTTACTGCCGCACTTCCCTACAACAAGTCCACAGGATGTTTTTCATGCCATCTCAACCCCCTTCCATTAACACACTGGCGGTGTACTTCCATTACTACTGTGTGCTGTGCATCCTGCCGCGTTCCCCCTTCCTTAAGTGGAGTAGTTGCACTACCACTGGTTGCTGTACATCTGGTTATATTCATTTCCTCGCATAGACTGAGTAATGGCACTACCAATGTATACTGTGCATCCCGTCATATGACCTTCCATCCATATACGGACTAATTGCACTACCCACATATACTGTACATCCTGTTACTCATGAGTAATTACCACTGGATGCCTCACACTCTGTAGCATTGCCCCCAATCTTAATTGGCGTAAATGCACGACCACTGGATACTGTACAGCCTGTCGTATAACCCCTCTCCATATGCATCGTAATTGCACGACCAATGGATACTGTACAGCCTGTCACATTACCCCCTCCATAGGTGGCGTAATCGCACTACCACTGCATACTGTACAGCCTGTTGCATTGCCTTCCTTCATAGGTGGTGTAATTGCATGACCACTGGATAAGGCACAGCCGGTCGCATTACCCCCTTCCATAGGCGGAGTAATTGCTCTATCACTGGATAGTATATCTTGCGTTACCTACTCCCACAAGTTCAGGCATTTTGTAGAGTATCAAGCAGCTTATTTTGTTAGAAGTCTCACGACAAGCCTCTATGGCTCTGGAGGGCATCTGTCTTCCTCACTATCTGCTCCTTAGGGAGCATTTCCTTTTTAAGCAGAGACGTATGCTGCAATCCTTACCTTTTGGATCGGCTTCCATGAGTGTATTCCGGTGATGTATGTGCTCTATCTCATGTATTGTAACCTGCTCTCTTTTAACAGTGCGGTTGCACAGTTTCCTCAGGCTGTCTAATGTCAGTCACGATATGGTCTTGGATCCAGCATCACTCACAGTCTGCCTTTTGTCCAGTGGCGGAGGTTGTTTTGGATGCACTCTTCTGCCACATTGCTCTCTGCTGCATGGCTGGGATGCTATTGATCCCCGAGGACACCGTCTTTTCCTCTCAGACTACTCCCCATTTGCCTATAGTTTTTCATTTTATACCTCTGATTGGTTCCCGTTGTGGCTTTTTGTCCCCCTTGGCCATCCATGATCTGTCTTGATGAGTGATAGTGTTCTATGTTAGTCTCTTCTCGTGCTGGATTATTTACAAGGGAGTGACTACTCGCTATCTTCATCTCTGGGTCTTACTGTTGCTCGTTCCCCAGGTCTCGTGCGTACCCAGATTCTACAGACCCATTTCTGTTGAGTAAACCCCCCTCAGTTTTCCATGGGGCCTATTGTCATGCAAGACATCCTGGTTTTCCAGTCCGGGTCCCCACAGAAATTCTGTGGTCCTCGTTATCCTAAAGTACCTTCCGCACATCATCTTCAGTCATCAGACATGCTTATCCTTCTTTTGGACATTATGTGCTGCTATCCACTAACTGGGTTTTCCTCTTTTTGCCCAGTCTAAGACACCGTGCGGTCTACAATATCTGGCTGGCCTTCCTGGTTCATGCTCTTCCTGTCCTATTCAGGGTTCCTGTGCATCTTTTCCCCACATATCTGTGCGGGATCCCATGGCCAGCCTTAGATTTGTTCTAGTCTTTTGTTCCCTCCCCATGATACTGCTTTAAAGCGTCACATTTCAATGATAAGAAGGGAAAAGGGCAGTCTGGCCTTCCTGTTAGCCCTAAGAAAATTACTAAAGATCTTTTTCAATTTTTTTTCAATCAAATCATTTTTATTAATTATTGTCACAAACAGTATTGAAATGACATACCGGAGCAAACATCCAGCATCAACCAATCCATCATGACCTAATAAAGGACATTTAGTACATTTGGGTACAATGCCGAATGTCATTACAAACAAACATACCCATAGAACATTCCCCACCCACACCCGATCCCTTATCCCTCCCTCACCCCCCCATTCCAGCATCAGCTAGTTCAATCGACACTACTAGCGCTACTTCTAAGAAAGCCATGCCAAGGTTCCCACAATTTGTCATACTTCCCTAGACATTTTCTCTTTTGAAAAATCAACTTTTCATATACCAACATTGTGTTGACTTTGCTTATAAATTCTCTATAAGTCGGGGGATCGGCCTGTATCCAATGCATAGCAATCAATTTCCTTGCCACATATAGAAGTCTACCAATGGCCACTTTATAGTTTTGCTCCGTTCCTAAGTCTGATACGTATCCCAGTATGCACACTTTAGGGTCACGCGGGAGAGTGACTGCATACGCCTTCTCTATGGCTGATCTCACCCCTGTCCAGAACCCCGCTAGAGAGGAACATGCCCACATCATATGTATCAGGTCTGCTGACTCCCTGAGCACCGTGGACAAGTGTCATCAGACCTGCACCCTATTCGATGAAGAAAAACCGGAGTCTTATAAACTCTATGGACAATGAATAGCTGTGACAACTTGCCACTCTCACTCAGAGAGGACAAGGGCACCGCTTCCAAAATATCCGACCACTGATCGGCCTGTATTTGACCAACATCTCGTTCCCATTTGCGCATTCTGGACAGGGGATGAGACTGCAAGTATTTCTCCAAAAGCAGCCTGTATATTATGGAAATCATCCCTCTCTTGCCTCCTTTAGAGAGTATGAGATGAAGCGTGTTATCCCCTGCATCAGCTGAGAACCGTTTTTAATGGTAGTGTCATACGCGTGGCGCATCTGCAGGTATTTATAGAAGTGACTCTAGGTAGAGTATACAGGTCTTGCATACTGGTAAAGGATCTGAAATTACCATTCTCCAATAAATGCTCAAGCCTCCATATACCTTTTGTCCTCCATTCCTCAAAGCCTTCCAATGATTTAAATTCCGGCAAGGCTGGGTTATTCCATAATGGAGTATACGGCACCAGCCCTTTTATCCCTCTCAGTTGCTTAACCTTCTGCCAAACCGTGTATATCATCCGATATAATGAGCAACCTAATCTCTCCGACCTCATTTCTCCCCTTCTAACAGATGTAGCAGATCTGGACTATTCAAGCGGGATCTCAATATCTGGTCAGTCGTATCTGAGTTTCCATATCAAGCCAGCCTTTAAAGTGCTGGCATTGGGCAGCTAGGTAATAGATCCAGGGGTTTGGTATAGCCAGTCCCCTTCCGATTTAGGATACTGTAGTGTTTCTAGTTTTATACGGGAGACCCTTTACGCCATATCAATTCCCTAAAAATTGAGTTAATCATTTTAAATTTCCCAGCGGAGAGCCAGACCGGGAATTGTGGAGCACATATAGAAGCTGGGGCATCAGCACCATTTTAATAAGGTTTGCTCTGCCCACCACAGATAGATACAGTTTACACCATGCCTTAACTTTATTTCTAAACTTATGAATCAGGGGAGCTAAGTTCAAATCCTCAAAATCACGCAGCCTGGGAGACACATTTATACCCAAGTACTTGAAGGTACTCACACAGGGAATATTTTTATCTTCAATCACCCGTGACGTCTCTTGTCCGTCTAAAAGCATTAGCGCAGATTTATGCCAATTAATTGTCAGACCTGACAACCGACCAAATCTATCAATGAGGTCCATTACCGCCGCCAGAGATGCCCGGTGTCACCTAAAAAAGCAGAGTATCATCCGCGTATAATGCCACTTTGTTGTGAACCATTCCATAGCAAAATCCTGTAATATCAGGACTCTGACGGATTGCAGCAGCTAATGGCTCTATTGCCAGGGCAAACAGTAACGGCGACAATGGGCATCCCTGACGAGTGCCCCGCTGTAGAGTGAACTTCTCAGACACCCCTCCATTAGCCCTAATACTTGCTTTGGGGTCTGAGTATAACACTTTGACCCAGTTGATGAATTGCTTTCCAAAGCCCATACGCTCAAGAACACACCACAGGAACTGCCATTCCACACTGTCGAAGGCCTTGGCCGCGTCCAATGAAAATATGGCCCTGTCTCCCATATTATCAGCCGGTACATGTATACTGGTGAAAACACGCCTGATATTAATGGCGGTAGATTTCTGAGGCATAAACCCAGTCTGGTCTGCATGTATGACAGACAGGATCACCTTGGAGAGACGCGTGGCCAAGACCTTCGCCAGTATCTTTACGTCCACCGACAGTAACGATATGGGCCTATACGAATCCGGCAATTGAGGATCTTTACCCGGTTTAGGGAGTACTACAATCAACGCTTCCTGCATAGAGGCAGGAAGTACCCCAGTCTCAAGCGAATAGTTAAAGACAGTAAGTAATTCAGGTAGCAATACATCTCCAAAATGTTTATAGATTTCTGCTGGCAGCCCATCTAGTCCTGGCGCCTTGTCATTGGCCATAGATTTCACTGCCTCCTGCAACTCCTCCAGCTGTAGGGGAGCGTCCAGCATTGCACATTCCTCCTGTGACAACTGGGGAAAGTGTAAGGCATGTAAGAATCCTTGAATTTCAGAGTCGGAACAGGACGTCTTGGTGGAGTATAATGAGGAGTAAAATCCCACCAATATATCTAGAATGGAGCCTGTGTCATGTCTGAGAGTCCCTCCCCCATCTTTCAAACCAGTGATACACGTGGAGCCCTGCTGTGTTCTAGCAATCATAGATAGCATATGTCCTGCTCTTTCCCCTTCCGAAAAGAATGTTTGTTTATAAAATAAACGTTTCCGTTCTGCCATCTGAAGAAGGTGACATCTGAACTCCTCCTGCTTAACCTTCATTGCATTGCTATTTTCTACTGAGGGGTCAGCTACAAACTTCATTTCTGCTTCCCGCATACCTCCCTCTAGGCATAAGTCTTTTTTTCTCGATTTAGTTTTAATCTTACTAATATCTTTAATTAATTCCCCTCTCAGGAACGCTTTCATTGCCTCCCAGACTACGTGAACCGAGGCAGAGCCCACATTATATGCAAAGTATTCCTTTAACGCCATTTTCAAATCTGTGGTGTCGCCTATCAGGGTCAACCAAAAGGCATTGAGTCTCCAACATCTATTCCCGGTCTGGCCGTGCCCGGCAATGACAACTCAACTCTCAACACTGAGTGATCAGATAACGATCTGGGTAGGTATTCTGCAGCCTTCACATATGGAAACAACAACCCATTTACAAGCCCCAGATCAATTCGGAGAGAGACATGTACGTGGATGAACAGCAAGAGAATTGTTTATCAGTAGGGTGAGTCGCCCTCCATACGTCAATTAGTCCCACTTCTGCGAGTAGTCTACCAAAGGGGGTCATTGTTACATGTCTCGCATCACCCACTGCACGACATTTATCCATGGATTCATCGGGTACATTGTTAAAATCCCCACTATAATTGTCGGTACATCCGGATAGGAGGCCAGGAAATCCAAGACCATTCTCAGTGGAACCGAGGAGTAAGGCGGAGGGATATAGATATTGACTAACACCATGCGTATACCGTAAAGTATACAGTAGACACATATAAACCGACCTTCAGCGTCAGCATATTCCTTCAAGCACTCAAAGCGAATGTTTTTATGAACCAAGATGCTGACACCTCTCGAGTAATTAGAATGTACCGAGTGTGCAGAGAATCCTACCCACGTCTTATGGAGCAAATGTAATCTCGACTTGGTCACATGTGTCTCCTGCATACAACAAATAGCAGGTTGATGTTTCATCAGACATTGAAAGATACTACCGCGTTTAATGGGCTCCGCCATACCCCTCACATTCCAGCTAACTATTCGGACATGCATCGCCATCATATACACATTGTAAATAAATTGCCCAACCAATAATAGTACAGATACAACCGCTAGGGAGCTGCCTCCTAAGAATCGGTACATTGATGCTGGAATGTTCCCTCCCCACCCCTCCTCCCCTCCCACCCCAAGATAACCAAACATATATGCAGAGTAAAGCATAGAAACTGAACTTGACAGATAAACCTCAGGGCCAACCAAAGAACCTCAGCCCAACATCGTTTGTGTTGCATAAGAAACCAGAACAACGGTATGCAAACGACATACTGTGCAACATATGGCATTACTATTATCCCACATTGTCCCGTGAGACGCCTCCCGCGTCCTGCTCCATACACTTATCTGAGTCCCGGACTGCTACCAGGTTAACTATAGTTCTCCCACCAGATGAAGACAGTTTCACAACAGCAGCAGGAATCATTCTTGCACGCTTTGATCCCGGAGTTGTCTCTCATTTAAATCCAGCCACTGAATCGCCGTCTCCGGATCTTCAAAAAATCGCGTGGATCCTTGAGCCACTACTCTCAGTTTGGCGGGAAAGATCATGGAATAAGGAATCTGTAGCTCACGAAGCCTTTTCTTTATTTCAATAAAGCGAGCTCTTCTTTTCTGAACCTCCGACGAATAGTCCGGAAAAATAGAGATCTTGACCCCATTAATGGCAAGTTCAGGGTGGTCACGAGACTGACGGAGAATGGTGTCTCTGTCTTTAAAGTGCAATACTTTAGCAATGAAGGGCCTAGGGGTCTCCCGGGGTAAAGGCCTGCTGGGAACACGATGCGCCCTTTCGATCGCATATAGGGGCGATAATCCCTTGTCATGGAAATGGGTCGCCAGCCATTTGTCAATAAACTCCGTAGGGTTTTCACCCTCCGCCTTCTCAGGGATCCCAATAATCCTTATGTTATTCCGGCGCGACCGGTTTTCAAGATCATCAGTTTTGGCAAACAGAGCTTCAATATGTTTTACGGCAAGTTTAGCAGTCTTGTGCAGCGGTTTGGCGCCATCTTCCAGCTCGGAGACCCGGCGTTCCACTTCGCTGGTGCGTTCCGCCACCTTGTGTAGATCATGTCTTATGATTGAAATGTCCTCCTTAAGGCTTCCGAATTGCGAATTCAGGCTCTTGAGAGTGGAGTTACACCCAGCTATGGCCGCCATGACATCTTTCAGGGTAGGTTCCCCAGGCGCCTTTCTGCGCTCCCTCACCTCTGGGCCACCGCCACGTTGGTCTTCCTCAGAGGACAGGTCGGCCTCCTCAGACGCAGAGTGCACTTCTTCCGAACCTCCCCAGGGCTCTCGCATTCCCCTCAATGATTTATGGGCGAACTTCTCCAACTTTGCCGCTATAGTAGAGCGTGCACCGCCAGGCGAGATCCTCCCGCCATCTTCATCAGCGCCATATTGGTTCCGCGCCTCCTTCTCTGGTTTCAGCGGAGTTTTGCCCTTTTTCGGCATATTGAGGGATAAATTTTTGCTCCCCTCACTTTCGGGTCAGTTAATAGCACCCGGTAGTCGGATGCAGCAGGATTTTTAGCAGTCCTTCAGGCTGTAATACAGGATTCTTGCAGGAGCAGTTGAGATGCACGTCTCACTCCATGCGCTGTCAGGCTCCGCCCCCGATCTTTTTCAATTTAGCAAGAAACATACTAGGTATGGAGATTGGAAGAGAGCGGAATGTATATAGCAAGTGTATTGGAGAATGCATGTAACTAATAGGTTCTGCCTACCCAGCCAGGACAACATGGGCATTGAGATGCCTGAGAGAAAAGTCTGAATTTTATTTAGCAAGGGAGAATAGTTAAGTTGGAAGAGCAGGTTCGGATTGGCAGGGACCATGATCCCTAAATACTTGATCGCATTAGATGGGCATTTGAATGGGGTTATGTCTTTAATTCTCTGCAGTTGAGAAGAAGATGAAGAGATTCCCAAGGCCTCAGATTTATCAAAATAAATTTTGAAATTAGAGACCTTGCTGAATGCTTCAAATATGTCCAACACGAACGGCATGTCTATCTCCATATTTGAGATCATTAAAAGCATGTAGTCTGCGAACGCAGCCATCTTGTGGACATATTTGTTTAACTGCAGACCTCTAATGCTGGTGGTATGCCTAAACTCCAGAAGCAGTGTTTCCAATGTTAGGATAAAGAGCGTAGGGGAGAGGGGGCAACCCTGTCTTGTACCATTTCTAATGACAAAAGCTTCTCACATGGTTCAATTTACTAGAATGCGAGCTGAAGGAAAGGAGTATAATGTGAAGATGGCCTGTATAAACCCGTCTGGAAACCCAAAAGATGCAAGGGTTCTACGTATAAATTGCCAATTCACCCTATCAAACGCTTTCGCTTCTTTGTGAATGATAGTGATGTGCGCCTTTAGGGACTGGGCAGGAAGGGCAGAGCCCCTCATCAAGTCGTTACATAGCCTCACAAAAAATAGTTTTGAACTTCTTATAATAGTATATGGGGTATCCATCCGGGCCTGGATTTTTCCTGATGGTATTGTACATAGAATCTTGTCTACTTCCTCTGTTGTAAAGGGTTGTAGGAGTTTGGACTTGTCTGCAGAAAATGTAGGAATTGTAATAGATTGGAGAAAGGAGTCAATATAAGAGTTCAAGTGTTGTTGATTTGCACCAATCTTTGAGTCTTCTGTATCTAAGTTTTATATAGAGTTGTGTAAAATTTACAGAATTTTTTTGCTATAGCAGGCGTGGTAGTAAGTCTATTACCTTCTTTACATTTAATTGCAGGGATAAAGGTTTTGCTTTGTGAGCGTAATAGGTTAGACATCAGTTTAGATCCCTTATCCCCATGGGCGTAATACTTGAAGAGTAATGATTGCATTATTTTGGCCGCTTTAATGTTTAAAAGATCTTTAACCTGAAAACGTAGGGATTTGAGAGTATTTTGTATCTCAGGGGTTTGTTTCTTTGGTTAAGAGTTTCTAGGGTAGCAATCTGCATTAACAGAGAGTCTAATTGCTTGGTTCTTTGCTTTTTTATTTTGGTTCCTAAACAAATTAATTCCCCTCTAGTAACTACTTTATGGGCTTCCCATATTACGGGCATAACAGTTTGAGGAATATCATTCTCCTTAAAATAATCTTTGATCTTTTGTTCTATGTGATTCCTACCGACCTCCTCCTCCTACAAAGTAGTGTTGAGATGCCAAGTCCATACTCTGGGTGGAAGTTCATGCAATTTTATTTGCATTTTAACTGGAGCATGATCGGAGATTGTGAGTGGACTTACCTATGTTTGCACTCGCTATAGAAGACAGTGAGCTGTTAGAGATATATAGTCCAAGCACTGTTAAGACCCATGGACGTGTGAGTAAAACGTATAGTCCTTCCTGTCCGGGTTGAGGACCCTCCAGACGTCCGAGACCCGCAAGTCAGATAGTGCTAGTTTCAATTTACGTACCTGCTTTTTGGGGATATGTGAAGATTTGGAGGTGGAGTCCAAGGTGTGGTCCATAGCCAGATTGAAATCCCGGCCCCCCCCTCCCCCAGTAGCAACAAACCTTCTGCGAACGTCTAGAGGGCACCCAACGTCTGAGAAAACCACTGAACCTGTTTAACGTTTGGAGCTTATATGTAAGCCATAATAATCATTTTATTTAAGACCTTAACCTTGACAAACAAGTAACGTCCATGTGGATCCACCAGTTTAGCTGATAGAGTAAACGGTAAATTTTTACTGATGCCAATAGAAACTCCCCTAGATGCAGAGGAATAGGTGGTGTGGTACCAGACAGGGAAGCACTTTCTAATAACATTTGGGACATGGAGGTGTCTTGTAAAAAGACCATGTCACCGCCCTTCTTTTTAAGGTATTATACACCTGACTCCTTTTTTGAGGGATATTCATCCCATTAGCATTCAGTGAGTAAAGGGTAACCTTAGCCATAGAGCATATCAATCAGAGGGCTATCCAGCCACCACCAGAACCTAAGATTCCAAGCTGACACTGGGGGTAGAACAGGGGTAAGTATAAACAAAAATGGAGGGCTCATATGCCCTAACAACGCAACCTTGCGTACATTTGCTTTGATAATCAAAATATATAAGGCCAGGGAGCGGAGAACATGGGTGATAGAGCCTAGATAGTACCAGAGGCTGCACACACCCGGCCTGTATGATATAAAACAAAACCTATTCATTTCAAGAAACCTAGGAACCGACCACCCGGGGGGCCGATGAGGAGGAAAATCCAGGGTGAAGTGGGAGCTAAATGGCTCAAACGGGTGAAACTTAATGTCTCCCAACTGGACCCCCAACTGGGATACATGACCCGCTTATAACTGTAAGAGGGGTTATCTAAATCTTAAAGGGCTTCTGTCACCCCCCAAAAGTCATTTTTCTTTTTTGGGCTTCCTAAAATCCTTATAGGGCGATTATTCAATATATACTGTTTTTACCTTTTTCTGTTGGGTATTTTCACTAAAAAACGCACTTTTAAAATATGTAAGTTACCTCGCTAGCAGCAAGTAGGGCGGTTACTTGCTTGTAGCCGCCGCATCCTCCTTTCCAAAAAACGCCCCCTCCTCCTGTTGAGTGACCGGGCCGGCGAGCGCTCTCCTCCTCTGGCTGGCCCGGTCTCCGTTCCAGATCTCGTGCCTGCGCTGTCCCAGTCTTCAGTCGGCGCAGGCGCACTGAGAGGAGGACACTCGCCGACTTCTTCCTAGGGGATTTGAATTTCAAGGATAGTCGCCATGATGGAAGTGAGGGTAGTCTAGGGAGATCTTCTGAAGCAGCTACTGGCAGCCACGAGGGTATATCCAGAGGAGCTATCTCTAAAGCATCCCAAATTTTAGATAGATCTTCTGGGTGTCTCACAGTTATTTTTCGACCCTTAATCGTGGTACTTAGACCAATGGAAAAAGCCATCTCATGGGTAATTTTTTTGCTTGCAGTTCCGCTGTTAAGGGATGTAGGATTTAGCGTTTTGCAAGCGTGCTGGCAGCCAAGTCCTGGAAGATCAGGATCTTATGATTGTCCAGGAGAATGTCATCCTTTTCTCTTGCCTTTTTGAGTATTTCCGCAGTGTCAAGATAGTTTAACAGGGCGCAGACTAGTGTTGGGCAATATACCGGTGGCTGCGATATACCGCGGTATTAAGAAACTGCGATATGGTGATATCACCGTTTCCTAATAACCGCGGTATTTAATGACGTCATAGGAGCGGTCGCACGTGTGCCGACCGCTCCTAAAACATCCATGTCAGGGCCGAATTCCTGGCGCCCGGGACATGTAGTGCCGGACGCCGGGCAGGTAGTAAGTAGCGGGCTCTGCCGGGAATTTAGCACCGGCCCCGCAGTGAAGTAGCCCGACCTTAATAACTATTGTTGCTCAGGCTCCCCGGGCAGCTCTCTGCTCCTCCATGCGCCGTCTGCCCCTTCTTTCATAAAGTGGGCGGAGCATGGAGGAACAGAGAGCTGCCCGGAGCCTGCGCCACAATAGTTAGTAAGGTCCGGCTACTCTAAAGAGATAGCGGCGCAGTAAAGGCGGCTGGAGCGCGGTCCCGGCTCTCGCGGTACATGCGCCGTCTTCCTTTCGTGCGCTGTGCGGCGAAAGGAAGACGGCGCATTGTACCCTCGGGAGCCGGGACCGCGCTCCAGCCGCCCTTTACTGCGCATGCGGCCTTAGAGCGCGGTCCCGGCACTGCGATCACGGCTGTCAGTCAAGGAGCCAGAGGGCGGAGAGAGCACTGTGGAGAGACGCCTAGGCCGCTGCCCCCATGACTTCAAGCCTGACTTGAAGCACGGGGCAGCGGCAGAATAAAAGTGCAATTTCTCAATGAGGCTAAGAGTGAAAATAGGAAGAAAAGGTGCATGTGGACACAGTTTGCGGGCACTAGGAGGTACTGTTAACACATTTAAATGGTATTTTTTGATGACAGGTTCCCTTTAAGGTCGGGCTACTTCTACAGAGATTAACTACATAAATACTGGATAAGAGCTGCGGGGCCGGTGTATTACTGCAGAGTAACACTGCACCGGCCCCGCAGCTCTTATCCAGTATTTATGTAGTTAATCTCTGTTCCTCCATGCTCCGCCCACTTTATGAATGAAGGAGCAGGCGGCGCATGGAGGAACAGAGAGCTGCCCGGGAGCCTGCGCAACAATAGTTAATAAGGTCGTGCTACTTCTAAAGACATTACAGTGTTGGGGGTCTGTGGCTGACATTGTTATGGGGGATCTGTGGATGACACATATATAGCATAAGATGCTATATATGTGTCAGCCACAGTGCCCCCATAACAGTGCGTCAGCCACAGTGCCCCCATAACAGTGCGTCAGCCACAGTGCCCCCATAACAGTGCGTCAGCCACAGTGCCCCCATAACAGTGCGTCAGCCACAGTGCCCCCATAACAGTGCGTCAGCCACAGTGCCCCCATAACAGTGCGTCAGCCACAGTGCCCCCATAACAGTGCGTCAGCCATAGTGCCCCCATAACAGTGCATCATACAGGTATAACGTCTCCTTGCCTGACCACGGCATCTGATCGCGCAAAAACCGAAAGTTTCACTTTCGGTTTGCTCCAGCTCCCTGATGGCCACAAGGGGAGCCGGAGCATGCATTTAGTACCCTAGGTTTCTGTGAATGAAACCTAGGTTACTACTAGTATTCCTATGGAGCCTATGACTGTAATAGGCTCCATAGGAAATATGCATTTTCTCATATATTCCAATGCTATTGCATTGGAATATATGAGAATAACAATCTGATGATTGCATCTTATAGTTCCCTATGGGAACTATAAGAAAGATGGTAAAAAAAAAAAAAAGTTTAAAAAATAAAAATTAAATAAAAAAAATATAAAAATTCAAATCACCCCCTTTCCCCAAAATGAAAATAAAATAAATAAAAAAATAAAAAAATTACACATAATGGGTGTCGCAATGTGCGAAACGCCCATACTATAATAATATTAAAAATATTCACCATACGGTAAACATAAAAACGGAAGAAAGCGTCCAAATGGCTAATTCGCCATTTTTGGACGCTTCATTTCCTAAAAAAATGAATAAAAAGTGATCAAAACATCATACGCACCCCATAATGGTATCAATTAAAAGTTCAGATTGCCCATAAAAAATGAGCCCCTACACTGCTCCGTACGCATAATTACAAAAAAAGTTATAGGGGTCAAAACATGGCGACAAAAATAAAATAAAAAAATTCCCACTTTTAATTTTTTTCACTATCAAAAGCATAAGAAAAACTATACATATTAGGTATTGCCGGATTCGTACTGACCTGAAGAATAAAATTAACCAGTCAGTTTTATCGCAAATCGAACGTTGTAATTTAAAAACCCGTAAAACTGTGGTGAAATTGCTTTTTTTTTTGCAATTTCACCCCATTTGGAATTTTTTTCCCGTTCCCACTACATCACATGCAAAAATAAATGGTAGCGTTAAAAAGTACAACTTGTCCCGCAAAAAATAAGCCGTCATATGGCTATGTGAGCGGAAATATAAAAATGTTATGGCTTTTGGAAGGCAGGGAGCGCAAAACAAAAACGCAAAAATCCCAAAACCCCCGGTCCTTAAGGGGTTAAGTGTTTCCACCCTATGCCCCACCTGCTGTACCTCCATCTTGAAGTCGGTTAACTCCTTCATTACCGGAGATAGAGCTTGTGACAAGGAGTGGTTAAGGAAGGACCTTGTTATAGGTATCGGGTCAGCTTCTCCTTGTAGGTCCGAATAAGCGCAGGAGCTGCTTCCATCTGAGTCCTATTCATGCACTTCCGAGCGCATGTCTGCCGACGCCATTTTCTTCCTTCCCGCCGGAGAGGACGGCTTCTTTTTCAGGAACCTATACAGGTCCCCCAGCGATTTCTGGGCTCTCGGTGTGCAGTCTGACTCTCTCACTCTCTCCTTAGATAGTTTGCCAATGTTTGAACATGGTTGTAAAGCTATATGCCCGGGTGATTTGGCAAGGAGCTCAGGTCTAAGTATCCACCACTATACTCAGCTAGCTCCGCGTCCCCCCCCCCCCCATTTTTAAAGAATTTTTGATGATGTTATTTGATGATGTAATTTTTCCTTGTCACCATCTATATTTAAACAAAAAACATAAATTCCTGCAGTTTTCACACTGGCCACTAAGCCTAATAATTGGCACAAATTCTTGGTCTGTACAGATCTCTTTACTGCAGTTACCTGCTTATCTATACACAGAGGTGATATCAATACAGGCAGGATTGGAATGACAGATAAGACAGGATCCACCATTCACAATAGGTGACTGTCAGATGTTAGCTATTCTTTCCTTGTACAATGACCTCTGCCTAGAAAACGCTCCCATAGAAGTCAATGAGGTCCCCTCCTGACCATTGTGTCTATGGCCCATGGGGTTGCAGTAAAGATTTTTTTTTTATGCTGTGTAAATGCTGATGGCAAGATGTCTGCCCCCATAATCATGTTTAGGAAATAGGATTAATAAATTAAAAATCAGAAAATAAAAACAGATTAGAAAAAAGTAAATGTGTTGCTATCTGGTTTTAACTGGCAGATAACATTTTTGGTGACACATTTCCTTTAAGGCCAGTTTCAGACGAGTGTGTCTGCTGAGGGAAACGCTCTGTGTGGGAGTAAGATTTCCAGAGCTGAACACTCCTCTTGTGACAGGACTGCACAGCATTATAATGATTTATAATGCTGTGTGTCTCTGGCCGTCCTCCGGTGTTATGATTTGTGCACCTAATGCCATCAGTACAATTCATTATAGTAGAGGGCTTTTATTTTTCTTAATTCTTTGTCCTGCTCACTGAGATGGCCGCACATGCTCAGTTTCATCCTTCATCAGCCTCCTGAGCTGTGATGGGGAGAGCTGAGACACGCCCCCTGAGCTGTGATCGGGAGCGCTGAGACACGCCCCCTTATCTGCAGCAAAAAAAACACTCCCCTTGATATAAATCTAGCAGAGCAATGAATGGGGAGATCTCTGGATCCATGTGAGGTACAGGGCTGGTTCTAGCTGTGTTAGAAAGAGATTGTCATACAACCACAAAATGGGAGATTTTTAAAAGCATTGTAACATCAAATTGTGATCGATGCATACCTTATAGAAATAAAAGGCTAAGAAATAAAAAGAAACCAATGTGGATAAATAGAACCGTAAAAAAAGCAATAAATGACAAAAAGAAAGCATATAAATCACTAAAACAGGAGGGGAGCCAGGAAGCACTGATAAACTATAAGGAAAAAAATAGAATATGTAAAAAACTAATAAAAACTGCCAAACTAGAGACCGAGAGATTAATTGCCAAAGTGAGCAAAACTAACCCTAAAATGTTTTTCAATTATATAAATGGTAAAAAATATAAACCTGAAGGAGTCGGCCCTCTACATAGCAATGAGGGGGGAGTTGCTGAAAGCAATGAGGATAAAGCCAAGCTATTAAATATTTTCTTCACCACTGTTTTCACTGAGGAAAATAAACTGTCAGATGAAATGCGAAATGTAAAAGTAAATTCCCCTTTAAAAGTGCCCTGTCTGACCCAGGAAGAAGTACAGCAGCGACTTAAAAAGATTAAAATAGACAAATCGCCAGGACCGGATGGCATACACCCCGTATCCTAAGGGAATTAAGTGATGTCATAGCCAGACCCTTATTTTTGATATTCACGGACTCCATACTGACAGGGAATGTTCCACCAGACTGGCGTATAGCAAATGTGGTGCCAATATTCAAAAAGGGTCCAAAAACAGAGCCTGGAAATTATAGGCAGGTAAGTTTAACATCTGTTGTGGGTAAACTGTTTGAAGGTTTTCTAAGAGATGCTATCTTGGAGTATCTCAATGAAAATAAGCAAATTACACCATATCAGCATGGCTTCATGAGGGATCGGTCATGTCAAACAAATTTAATCAGTTTCTATGAGGAGGTAAGTTCTAGACTTGACAGCGGCGAATCAATGGATGTCATATATCTGGACTTCTCCTAAGCATTTGACACTGTACCTCATAAAAGGTTAGTATATAAAATGAGGATGCTCGGACTGGGAGAAAATGTCTGTATGTGGGTAAGTAACTGGCTGAGTGACAGAAAACAGAGGGTGGTTATTAACGGTACACACTCAGATTGGGTCACGGTCACTAGTGGGGTACCTCAGGGGTCAGTATTGGGCCCTATTCTCTTCAATATATTTATTAATGATCTTGTAGAAGGCCTGCACAGTAAAATATCTATTTTTGCAGATGACACTAAACTGTGTAAAGTAATTAACACTGAAGAGGACAGTTTTCTGCTACAGATGGATCTGGATAAATTGGCAGATGAGGTTTAACACTGACAAATGTAAAGTTATGCACATGGGAAGGAATAATGCAAGTCACCCGTACATATTAAATGGTAAAACACTCGGTAACACTGACATTGAAAAGGATCTAGGAATTTTAATAAACAGCAAATTAATCTGCAAAAACCAGTGTCAGGCAGCTACTGCCAATAAGATAATGGGTTGAATCAAAAAGGGGCATAGATGCCCGTGATGAAAATATAGTCTTACCACTTTATAAATCACTAGTCAGACCACACATGGAGTACTGTGTACAGTTCTGGGCTCCTGTGAACAAGGCAGACATAGCAGAGCTGGAGAGGGTTCAGAGGAGGGCAACTAAAGTAATAACTGGAATGGGGCAACTACAGTACCCTGAAAGGTTATCAAAATTAGGGTTATTCACTCTAGAAAAAAGACGACTGAGGGGAGATCTAATAACTATGTATAAATATATCAGGGGTGAGTACAGAGATCTGTCCCATCATCTATTTATCCCCAGGACTGTGACGAGGGGACATCCTCTGCGTCTGGAGGAAAGAAGGTTTGTACACAAACATAGAAAAGGGTTCTTCACGGTAAGAGCAGTGAGACTATGGAACTCTCTGCCTGAGGAGGTGGTGATGGTGAGTACAATAAAGGAATTCAAGAGGGGCCTGGATGTATTTCTGGAGTGTAATAATATTACAGGCTACAGCTACTAGAGATGGGTCATTGATCCAGGGAGTTATTCTGATTGCCTGATTGGAGTCAGGAAGGAATTTTTTCCCCTTAAGTGGGGAAAATTGGCTCTACCTCACAGGGGTTTTTTGCCTTCCTCTGGATCAACTTGCAGGAAACAGGTCAGAACTGGATGGACAAATGTCTTTTTTCGGCCTTATATACTATGTTACTATGTGCTATATGGTGTCTGATTTTTATCTTGTACATTAATCATGAGATGACCCCTCTACTTGGTAATTAACCTCTTGGGGACACAGGGCGTACAGGTATGGGTGGTGATCGGAACAGAGTGCCTGCTGAAATCATTCAGCAGGCACTCTGTGACAATGCCGAGGTGGGTCCTGTGACCCCCCGTATCGGCGATTGTTGCAAACCGCAGGTCAATTCAGACCTGCGGTTTGCAGCGCTTTCGGCGGTTTCTGATCCCTGGAAAAATGGAAAATTTGCCAAAAAATTGAAATTAGGAAATTTCATCTCCATTTGCCAATAACTCCTGTGGAAAACCTAAAGGGTTAACAGCGTTTGTAAAATCAGTTTTGAATACCCTGAGGGGTGTAGTTTCTACAATGGGTCACTTTTGGATGGTTTCTATTATGTAAGCCTCACAAAGTGACTTCAGACCTGAACTTGTCCCTAAAAAGTGGGTTTTTTTCAAGATTTGCTTCTAAACTTCTAAGCCTTGTAACGTCCCCAAAAAATGAAATGGCATTCCCAAAATGATCGATACATGAAGTAGACATATGGGGAATGTAAAGCAATAACTATTTTTGGAGGTATTACTATGTATTATAGAAGTAGAGAAATTGAAATTTGGAAATTTGCTAATTTTTCCCAAATTTTGGTAAATTTGGTATTATTTTATAAATAAAAATGATTTATTTTTTTTACTTCATTTTACCAGTGTCATGAAGTATAATATGTGATGAAAAAACTATCTCAGAATGGCCTGGATAATGCAGCACCGCCACGTCATGCATTCAAGATGCAGTTTTCAATGTAGCCAGTGTAGCAGCCTCATTAACCCCTGGTGTTCTGCATAGTGGGAATGATTTAAGTAGTTTCAGCTTGCTACAATAAAAATCCTGCCACCTGGATGCACTGTGTGGCAGCACCCTAGTACACAGTGGTCATGAAGACCGCAACGCAGGAGCACCTGTCTGATATTGTACCATATGTAGAGAGAGGGTCACTCTGAAGAGACTGAAAGCAGAATGCCCAGGAGATGGGTGCAACACAAGCCACAGGGAGAGTGAGTTAGTGCCTCTTAAAGGGGCAGTGTACCTAATTATGTAGCCTCCAACTAGTCGTCTGCCCTCATTGAGACATTGTAACCACTAGGGCCTTATTTACACATGGAGCGCAAAACGGACACAGATTCTTCACGGATGATCACTGGCCATCTTATTAAGGATTTTTACTAGACCCCCCCCCCCCCGGGTCTAGTAAAAGCCCCCTTGTTTAAGTTACGGTTGTATCCACCTGATTTATTCCGCCATTCTAGACTGGGAGCCAAACATCTAGGGTCTGATGCCCCTTACCTCTGCTGCCACTCAGGGCCGGCGTGTCCTATAGGTTGACTAGGCAGCCGCGTAGAGCGCCCCTTGGGAAGGTGCGCCGCTAGGAGCTCCCCTTGGGAACGGCCGCTGCTAGGAGCGCCGGCCCCGCCTCATGCTGCAGCCACCCGAGCGCTCCATGTAGAGTCTCAGGCGGCTGCAGCACTGCCCGGGCTGGCGTGTCCATGAGGGCGCACCTCCCAGGCACAGCATGAAGAGAGGACTGACAGGAGGGAAACGCTCAGCGCTTCCTCCTGTCACTCCATTGTAGCGTGACCGAGCCCTGTATGGTCCGCGGGTACAGGGAGAATCTGTCTCCAGTACCCAGCCGGACTGACAGGAAGTGCGCACACAGTGTGCACTTCCTGTCAGTCCGCCCGGGTACAGGAAACTAAAGCTCCTGTACCTGTGGGACCATACAGAGCTCGGCCACACTACACTAGAGGTAGCGGAGGGAGGGGGGAAGAAAGAGAATGACAAGGGGGACAAAAGGGAAAGAGAATAACAAAGGGAGTAAAGAGAATGACAAGGGGGGGGAGAAGAGTGACACAAAAGGGAAAGAGAATGACAAGGGGGGGGGGGGAGAGTGACACAAAAGGGAAAGAGAATGACGGGGGGGGGAGAGAACTGGCGTTAGTTAAAGGGGTTCTTCTGCAGGGACCCCCGCCGATCAGCTGTTTGAGAGGGCAGCCGCACTGGCAGTAGTGCCTCGGCCTTCTCGCTGTTTACCGCAGGCACAGTGACGTCACGACTAGTATCACTGGCCTGGGCAGGGTTAAACTCTGTTCACTTGAATGAAGCTTAGCTCCACCAAGGCCAATGATACTAATCGTGACATCACTGCGCCTGCGGTAAACAGAGAGTAGGCTGAGGCGCTACTGCCAGTGTGGCTGCCTTCTCAAACAGCTGATCGGCTGGGGTCCTGGGTGTCGGATCCCTGCTGATCAGATGCTGATGATCTATCCAGAGAATAGATCATCAGTTTAAATAAGCTGCAGGACCCCTTTAATATGGCAGATCATATGGGTGGGGCATTGTGATGTCACATGGGATGGGGGGGGGGTGGGGTGGGTGGCGGCAGCAAACTTTTCTTTTGCCAAGGGCAGCTAAAATCTTTGCATCGGCCCTGCTGCCACTCTAGGGCTGTGTTCACATGTGACTAGTGTTGAGCGAACTTGTTTTTTAAGTTTGGCCTCCAAGGTTCGGGTTCGGGTTATCGAAGAATTCCCTTATGGATTCAAAATTGAGTTATGGTCCGTGGTAGCGGAATCCATAATGCGATTCTTCCAAAACCCGAACTTTGGAGGCAGAACTTAAAACACAAGTTCGCTCAACCGTACATGTGACTCAAAATCCAGAGGAAAAATCTGCAGCAAAACCACCATAACAGCATGGAGTAAGTGCGGTTTTGCCTTTGAAAAGTCAGGGGACTTAACCCTCTCGACTGAAAGGGTGAGATCGCGGATAACGCAGATTTCACATCCACAGGTCAGTTGACAAATTCTGAAATTCTCATCCTCTGCTGGTACTGTAGGCTGCTGTGGATCTGTCATATGAAACGCAGCAGCTATCAATCAGTGTGAACGTAGCCTTATATAAGTTCAGGTGGGGTTGGTTTTAGGATAGGCCCCCACCAAATCATATGCACAGGGGCTCCAGCAATGAATCTATATCGTAAGGACATCCACCGCAGGAGCCTAAACTTGCCGCGTCCAGAGGGGCAGGAGCTGTAGTGCGGTAGCTGGACGGTACCGCTGTCCTGGTAGTGGGGAGGGCCGGGAGGTGATGACGGCACGCCGGGTACTGGGCCGGACTGCTGCTGTGGGAGGACTCGGGGCGGTGACTGGCATGTCTGTGATGACTGCTGCCCAGGTGCTGTCACTACGCTAGACTCTTCTCCCAGCTGGCTCATGTCTGCCCTCGCCAGAGCTCCCGATGCCCGCGTGCCCTTCTCCCCACTGGGTGACAGCAGGAGTTGTGCCGGCAATGGTCCGGGCCGCGGGGGGGTGCTCCCCGGAGTAAGACGGAGGGTCCGAGCTCACAGACCACCGCCAGACGTCCGCTTCATCTTCCAGCCTCAGAAGCCGGGAGCCGGTCACAAGTTTCAGGCCGAGGCCGCTCTCACTGCCTGGTGCGACCTGTGCTGCGGCTTCATCTTCTCGGGGGCCCGGCGCTGTGCAGGTAGGTGGCGGTAACTTCTGGCTGTAGGGGGCAGGGACGATGCCCTGTGTACAGGAGGGCACTGCACATGGTAGTCACCGGGGACACCCCCTCAGGTGTGTGGTAGGGGGGCTGTGCGTTCTAGGGCAGCTGGGGGTGGCACCTCCTTCTGGATGCATTCTTTTCTTACATCTCTGCCCTGATGGATGATTTCAGCTCTGAGGTTGGTTAGTCTAAATACTACTGTTCATGGGCATAAAATAGACAGGTAGACCCCCATGTCTACATCATAGGATAGACACATAGACCCCCATGACTACATCATACGATAGACACATAGACCCCCATGACTACATCATACGATAGACACATAGACCCCCATGACTACATCATACGATAGACACATAGACCTCCATGACTTCATCATAGGATAGACACATAGACCCCCCCCCCCATGACTACATCATAGGATAGAAGTGCAGCCCCCCACAGCGGGCCGTGTCCCCCAGCCCCCCACAGCGGGCCGTGTCCCCCAGCCCCCCACAGCGGGCCGTGCCCCCCAGCCCCCCACAGCGGGCCGTGCCCCCCAGCCCCCCACAGCGGGCCGTGCCCCCCAGCCCCCCACAGCGGGCCGTGCCCCCAGCCCCCACAGCGGGCCGTGCCCCCAGCCCCCACAGCGGGCCGTGCCCCCAGCCCCCACAGCGGGCCGTGCCCCCACAGCGGGCCGTGCCTCCAGCCCCACAGCAGCGGCCGTGCCCCCAGCCCCCACAGCAGCGGCCGTGTCCCCAGCCCCACAGCGCGCCGTATCCCCCAGCCCCCCACAGCAGTGGGCCGTGTCCCCCAACGCCTGCAGGGAGCAGAGCAGCCTGGCTTCGGGCAGGATCCCCAGCCCCCACAGCGCGCCGTGCCCCCAGCCCCCACAGCAGCGGCCGTGCCCCCAGCCCCCACAGCAGCGGCCGTATCCCCCAGCCCCCCACAGCGGGCCGTATCCCCCAGCCCCCCACAGCAGCGGGCCGTGTCCCCCAACGCCTGCAGGGAGCAGAGCAGCCTGGCTTCGGGCAGGATCCCCCATTGCTCAGCATATTACTGCTCATGATCACATTTAGAGATGAGCAAATTTCCGCTTATGAAATTCATTCACACTTCGTTTGGTGGTAAAAGGTGAATTGCGTTATGGATTCCGTTACCACGGACCATAACGCAATTCTATGAAATTTTAGAGGCATTCCGTTATTCATTCCATCGTAATAGAAGTGTATGGTCTGCATAATGGATTCGTCCCATTTCCGTTATTCAGGAGAGGACTCCCCTACATAACGGAAACGGGACGGATCCGTTATACAGCCCATAGTCTTCTATTATGACTGCATTCCGTCATAGAATTGCGTTATGGTCCGTGGTAACGTAATCCATAACGCAATTCACCTTTTACCAACAAACGAAGCGTGAACGAATTTAAAAATATGAAATTCGCTCATCTCTAATCACATTATATGTACTGTACATCCTGCGCTGATCTTGTGGTTTTATACGCCAGTATTCCCAGGGCTGTAGGTGGTAGGTGCTGCTGGATTTCTCACCAGGCACCGCTGGCAGCTCTTCCCACCCTATAGCGGTATAGTAATGGAGTGAGGCTGTATATTAGGAGTATACAGGGAGGAGTGGGCTCGATGTCTTACTATAGACTTCAGGGGGCAGATGGGTTATTTTAGTGGTTCAGTAATAAAAACCGCCATGAGCTCTAGGTGCCCTGGCATTTATGGCAGGAAATTGTGTAATGCCCTGGTACGGCCCATCTGTGGGGGTCCTGTCACCAGGAGCGGGCATTATAGATACCATTTTCATAAGCTTTATCATTGTGGGCTACAGAGTGGTGAAAGTAGTGATGGGTATATATGGCGGCCCTCTCCTCTAGGCGTCACTGAGACCTGTATTACCTCCCCCGATGACACAGGCAGATCTAGCTCCGAAAATTAGGAATTTGTACGTGTTTTCAGAAACGTCACTATAGCAACGGTTTGGCGCAGGATGTATAGAGAGAGTTTACCCACTTGGGACGCACTGCTGCAATCCTGTCTGTATGCCCTATTAAGGTGTATGAATATTATAGGGGGGTTCACCAGCTATGGGCCCGAGAACGGGGAGCTGTCTTGGGGTGCCCTCACACACTGCCGATTTTGTGGCAGAATTTTATGCAACTAGAAATCAGTGCCCGTATTGCGTACTGCAAACGCCTATTGACTTAAATGGGTCTGATCCGCAAAATACGACGAAAGATAGGTCATATCCTATCCTTTGCGGAGCGGAGGCATGGATTGGAAGCTCATGGGAACACTACGAAGCGCTTCCATTGGCTTTAGAGTCTGTGCCTCCACACCCCAAAATATAGGACATGTCATTTATTTTGCAGATCGTGGACCCATTCATCCGAGTGCTCGCGGCCAGTGCTCATCCATTGCGGACCGCTATTTGCGCGGAATGAGCCCTAATGCTCAGATTTAGTGCAAGGGTTCATGTGCCATAGATTGTCATAATGAATGTCGTCTGTTAGCGGTTTTCCAGGAGAGTCTTTGATGTCCCTTTGATGCAGATAATTAGATGTGTGACAACAGCTTGAAATGCATTAGTGCTTTGAGGTGCAGATCCTAGATGGTGTTTTATAACCAGGATGGGATGCTTTCTAGCCTTCTTTAAATGTAGAAGCTTTATATTATGCTGATCTCTATTTTCACCTCATCTCTACAAGTTATTTGATTTTACTCTTAGAACCTGTCACCATTGAGGGTCCAGCCACACGTGGGGTCGATGCTGCAGAAATCCAACCCATTTACAGTAGAGCAAAGTGGAGGAGATTTTAAAACACCTGATCTACACATTGCGGGAGGTTTCCTCTATGAAATCCATACATTACTTTACCTGCGACCCACAGTATGTCATTTTGTGCTATGGATTTCTGCCGCAGATTTCACCCTTTGCAACACAGTATTTAGACCCCAAAATCTGCGGCAAAATCCACACGATTTGGTGTGCTGTCTGCATCCATTCCTGCCCCATAGGAATGGACCCTTAAAGGGGTTTTGCCTCTTCAGCAAATAGCATTTATTATTAAGAGAAGGTTTCCATGGTTACGACCACCCTGCAGTCCAGCAGTGGTGGCTGTGGTTGTACACTATAGGAAAAAGCACCAGGCCTATGTGAGCTTCCACGGTCCTGGCCACCAGAGAGGCCGGCATTTTTTCTTACAGTGTGCAAACACGACCACTGTTGCTGGATTACAGGGTGGTCGTAACTATGGAAACGAGCAGTGTATAATGTGATGGAAAAATGAATCCAGCCAGCAAAGGAAGCAATATGGACAATCACAATACATTAGTAAGTGCCTTGTATTAAGTTTCTCTACATGATAAATGGATGCGGACAGCACACACATAACATTCGTGTGCTGTCCACATAGAAATGAATGGGTCTGCATTTGATCCGTAAAAAATGCAAACCGGAAATACGTTTGTGTGCATGAGGCCTAAGTGTGTATACATATGTACATAGCTCTCAGTCACTGATAGTTGACCGGGGGCCGTCTTAAAGGGGTTGTCTCACTTCAGTAAGTAACATTTATCATGTAGAGAAAGTTAATACAAGGCACTTACTAATCTATTGTGATTGTCCATATTGCTTCCTTTGCTGGCTGGATTCATTTTTCCATCACATTATACACCGCTCATTTCCATGGTTACGACCACCACTGCAATTCATCAGCAGTGGCCGTGCTTGCACATTATAGGAAAAAGTGCCGGCCTCTCTGGTGGCCAGGACCGTGGAAGCTCACATAGGCCTGTGCTTTCCTATAGTGTACAAGCATCACAACCACTGATGGACTGTAGGGTGGTCGTAACCATAGAAACCTTCTCTGCAATACTATTTGCTGAAGGGGCAAAACCCCTTTAACCCCTTAAGGACCGGGGGTTTTGGGATTTTTGCGTTTTTGTTTTGCGTTCCTTCCTTCCAAAAGCCATAACATTTTTATATTTCCGCTCACATAGCCATATGACGGCTTATTTTTTGCGGGACAAGTTGTACTTTTTAATGCTACCATTTATTTTTGCATGTGATGTAGTGGGAAACGGGAAAAAAATTCCAAATGGGGTGAAATTGCAAAAAAAAAGCAATTTCACCACAGTTTTACGGGTTTTTAAATTACAACGTTCGATTTGCGATAAAACTGACTGTTTAATTTTATTCTTCAGGTCAGTACGAATCCGGCAATACCTAATATGTATAGTTTTTCTTGCGTTTTGATAGTGAAAAAAAAATTAAAAGTGGGAATTTTTTATTTTATTTTTTGTCGCCATGTTTTGACCCTATAACTTTTTGTAATTATGCGTACGGAGCAGTGTAGGGGCTCATTTTTGCAGGGCAATCTGAACTTTTAATTGATACCATTATGGGGTGCGTATGATGTTTTGATCACTTTTTATTCATTTTTTTAGGAAATGAGCGTCCAAAAATGGCGAATTAGCCATTTGGACGCTTTCTTTCCGTTTTATGTTACCGTATGGTGAATATTTTTAATATTATTATAGTATGGGCGTTTTCGCACATTGCGACACCATTATGTGTAATTTTTATTTTTATTTATTTTATTTTCATTTTTGGGGAAAGGGGGTGATTTGAATTTTTATATTTTTTATTTAATTTTTATTTTTTAAACTTTTTTTTTTTTTTTACCACTTTCTTATAGTTCCCATAGGGAACTATAAGATGCAATCATCAGATTGCTATTCTCATATATTCAATGCAATAGCATTGGAATATATGAGAAAATCACATATTTCCTATGGAGCCTATTACAGTCATAGGCTCCATAGGAATACTATGTAGTAACCTAGGTTTCATTCACAGAAACCTAGGGTACTCATGCATGCTCCGGCTCCCCCTTGTGGCCATCAGGGGGCCGAGCCAACCGAAGTGAAACTTTCGGTTTTGCAGCGATCAGATGCCGTGGTCAGGATTGACCACGGCATCTGAGGGGTTAAATGTCCGCGATCGGCATCGCTGCCGGTCGCGGACATGAGCTGCGGGTGTCAGCTTGATGAATCTTTAAAGTGCGGACGAAGGGCGTACATGTACTCCCTTCGTCCTTAAGAGGTTAAGGATTAATAGAGGGGGGTATTAGGTCTTGTTTCTTTCTTCTCTTAGTTGTTTCGGTAGTGGACTGTTTTGTCTAATGATTGTGTGTGATTTGGTGTTCAACCTCCGCTGTCATGAACAAAAGTACATTCAAGGGTTTGTAAAAAATCTGGGGTTTTTCACTGCAAATTCTGTAGCAAATCCGTGGTAAAATCCGCAAGTACAACCCCATGCATTGCAATGGGTAGAATCCACAGTAAAAATCAGTGGAAAGAATTGGCCGGGGTTTAATATTCGCACTACATGGTATTGGTCCACAACGTGTGAATGCGGTGTCTTGAACTCCCATCCACTGTAATACGCTGCAGATATTCCACCCTCAAATCCGGATGCAGGATCGATACGTGCTACGTGCCGACATAGCCTAATTATTTAAAAAAAAGAAAGTTGGGTGCTATGTGCAGAGGAAGATTTGGTATTTCTGGGGTCCCAAGCCAAGTTGTGTTTGGTGGGCCCCTGCCTTACCCCATAGCACCGTTAAGGCCCGCCTCATTATACCGCTAATATGGTGCCTCTCACACAGTATAATGCCCTCTTATGTACCCTCCTACACAGTATAATACCCACCTATTTGACCCCCACAAATTCTGATGCCCCCTTATGTGCCCTATACCCAGTATGATTGGCTGGCAGTAGTCTAATCTATAGGGAATTTTTGGAAACCACGCCGCTATTTAATTTCCCTTGAAATTAGACGTGGCAGCATGCTTTTTTTATGACTGTCGCCGGGTCAAATGTTTCTTTAATTGATGTTGGCAGGCCTGTGATTAGAGGGCCTGTGTTTAGGTGACGTCCGGTGTGACGATGACCGGATGCTAGGACATAGGTCGTTCCTTGCAGCCTGCTTACTTTTAGAATTTTGATGACTACATCTAAAGGGCTTATACATTATGACTTACCTTTCTGACATGATTATTTTCCATTTCAGCGGACGATTGGTATGTGGGGCAAAGCATCCATAGTTGTCGAGAAGTATTATCATTTTATCACATCCCTTTATTGGGAAAAAATCTCATGTATTGTTCATTTTACATGATCATTTAAAGGTACAAGTCCAAAAATTGCTTAAAGGGATTATCCAACCTAGGAGACTACTTCACCCCTGCCCGTAATGTGTGCTCAAATAAAACCAGAATACGCTCACCTGTCCACAGTCTCGTCATTCCAGTGCCAAGTCTCATTTCTTAGCCACCTCGGGTGATTACCAGGATGGGGCTAGGTTTCACAATCACTATTCCCTTACGTCCTACCAGCAGCACAGATGGGGTTAACCACCCCCCGTGGACTGGCAGGACCGGCGGAATGTTTAATGAGCCCAAGACTAATAACTCAATTTAACAATTAAGTATCTCCTTAAAAGGAGGAAGTCAACCCCCAGCCCACTGTGTTTTTTTCTGTCCCTGGACAGGTGGACTAGCCGGTTTGTTCCCCCCTTTCTTATGGAAAGTGCGGGGAGCCTTCTTTTCGTTTGGGTAACGGCGTTGCCCTTTTTCCTAGGTACCTTGTCAGTTTGGCCGGCAGCTTATTTGCTGCCGGCCCCGCGCAGTTGCGCCTGGCTGGCTGCCAGGCAGGAAGGCCCTCCCTAGGGGTTTCTTCTTGCTATCTCCCCATCTGTGCTGCTGGTAGGACGTAAGGGAATCGTTAATTTCTAACGATAATTTGTTTTCCCTTAGGCTGGGGACACACCTAGGCGTTTCGGAATCGCGCGTTTTTGGATGCACGTTTTTGTAACTAAGAAACGCGCGTCATACGCGCGATTCAGTGATTCTCCCCTATGGCAACATTGTCCATAGGCGCGTTAAAACGCCCAAAAGAAGCTCATGTACTTGTTTGGGCGTTGGGCGTTTTACAGCGCGTTCAAACGCGCTGTAAAACGCCCAAATGTGAACCATGCCCATAGGGATGCATGGCTTTTCACATGTTGAGCGTTTTTCAGCGCGTTTGAACGCGCTGAAAAACGCTCAGGTGTGTTCCCAGGGTTAGTCCTAACAGCAGCACACAAATTTCCCACCCTAGTAAGTCTAGTTTTTTTCTTACTATAAACACAGTGGGCTGGGGGTTGACTTCCTCCTTTTAAGGAGATACTTAATTGTTAAATTGAGTTATTAGTCTTGGGCTCATTAAACATTCCGCCGGTCCTGCCAGTCCACGGGGGGTGGTTAACCCCATCTGTGCTGCTGTTAGGACTAAGGGAAAACAAATCATCGTTAGAAATTAACGATTCACCAGTCACTGGTCTCAGCAGTCACATGTGCTTTAATGGCTCTTCAGTAGCAACCAGTTTAACACATCACAATGGCCAACGTTTTCCAACTTGACCGATCACATTTTCAGCAGCATTGTTTTTTTTTTTCAAATGATCATTGGCTGAAACTAGTCATTTCAGGCGACTTTAATCTGTGTTTTGCCAGTTTTAGTTGTCACTAACTTTTCACAAATCAATCATACAGGTGAATAGAAGAAATTTTGTAATATATCTTCTCAGAGAAAAATGCCTCTTTCTCCTCTTAGCAGCTATTTTCTGTTTACAACCGCTTTCTTAAACTAACATTCCTCCTTGTGAGACCAAGACAGATTGTCAGCTCACTGAAGGATCATATTATAGTTGCCCACAGAAATCTTAGAAGAGGAGTGAGCTGCAGGGAGAGAGAAGCAGAAAGACACAGACAGGGAGGCTATAGAAGCTGCTAGTAAGTGTTACATCTCACTCCAACTGCCTTATTCACATCAGTACTGTTCAGTACTTGTCTATAATGTCCTAAATGGTGATTCTGAGGGAGTGTGAGAGAGTTAGGGTGAGGAATCTCTTTTGGCAGACATCATAGCAGCTAGTCTATACCTGCCAGCTCAGAGACAACTAACAATTATGGATTCAGCCTGAAGAAGGGAACACTAATGATAATGCCACATACTAGTCATATCATGGGGGACGTAGTGTTATTCCTCATGCACACGCACATGGCGGCTTATCTGCATGTAAAAAGGAAGATGGTGATCTAGCAGCTCCTCGTAAGATAAAAGCACTTCCTTTATTACCTTTATTAACAGATCATTAACCCCTTCCCGACATCCGCTGTACATGTGGATGTTGGGTCTTTAAAGATGGCGCCTTCTCCGGAGCAAAGCGAGCACCAGAGTCGTCAGGTGCCTGCTGTTTCATACAGCAGGCAGCCGCAGCTAATATCCGTGATCAGCGGTAATGCCAATCACGGACATTTAACTCGTCAGATGCCAGGGAGGAAGTGACCACAGTGTCTGAGGAGGCTAAAATCCAGAAGTACGTGCTCCGGGTCAGGCGCGTTTTCCCCCACCAGAGATCGGGGAAAATGCCCTACTCCATAATGAGCTAGAGCCTGTACTAGGCTTCCAGGCTCATTATTAGTATATCCCAGTTCAGGCCAGCAGGTGGCAGCACTGAACTAGGTTATGATCATTTCTGTACAGCATAATGGACCATTTTTTATAATTCTGTACAAGTTGCAATGTGATGATTGTAAATTGTGGACCTTACAAAAATAAAAAATAAAAGAAAAGGTTTTGAAAATTATTTAAAAACGTATAAAAATTCAAATCACCCCCCTTTCCCCAAAATCAAAATAAACAATTAAAAAAAATAACATCATTGGCATCGCTACATGCGAAAACGCTCAAACTATTAAAATATAAATAAGTTAGCCCAAAAGTGATCAAAAAGTGAACCCCCCTCAAAATGTTATTAGCAAAAACTACAGATCGTCCCGCAAAAAAACGAGTCCCTACACATCTCCATAGTCATAACTATAAAAAGTTATGGTGGTCAGAATATGGCAATGAAAAGAAAAAAATAAGTTTTACCAAAGTTTTTATTTTTGTTTCAGTATAAGGGTACTTTCACACTTGCGGCAGGACGGATCCGTCCTGCCGCAAGTGCCCGTCCACTGCCGTGCTGCCGCTCCGTCCCCATTGACTGTAGAGGGGCGGAGCTATGGTGCAGCACGGCAGTGCGCGGCTGGAGATCGCCGAACCAAAAGTCCTGCATGTCCGACTGTAGCTCCGCCCCCGCCCCATTATAGTTAATGGGTACGGAGCGGCAGCACGGCAGTGCACGGGCACTTGCGGCAGGATGGATTCAGCCTGCCGGATCCGTCCTGCCGCAAGTGTGAAAGTACCCTTAAAACACAAGAAAAACTCTACATATGTGGTATCGTGGATTCGTACTGACCTGAAAACTTAAGAGCACAAGTCAGTTTTACTGCATAGTAAATGCTGTAAAAAATCCTTAAAACTGTGGCAGAATTGTGTTTTTTTCCACCCCATTTGGATTTTTTTCTGCTTCCCACTATAGCCTATGTAATATTAAATGGTGGTATTAGAAAGCACAACTTGTCCCGCAAAAAACAAGCCCTGATACAGCTATGTGAAGGGAAAAGGCAGGGAGTGAGAAACGTAAATGCAAAAATGGAAAATCGCCACGTCAGGAAAGGGTTAAGACATGCTGCCTCTGAAGGTTTATGCTTGTAGGCTCTTACACGTTTCAACTACGAAAAAGAACACTTTGTTTGAGACGTGTAAGCGCCTGCAAGCGTGAACCTTCAGAAGCAGCATGTCTTAATGGATTGTTAATAAAGAAAGTGCTTCTATCTTAGGCTACTTTCACACTAGCGTTTTGGCTTTCCGTCTGTGAGATCTGTTCAGGGCTCTCACAAGCGGTCCTAAACGGATCAGTTTGCATCCTAATGCATTCTGAATGGAAAAGGATCCGCTCAAAATACATTGTGCATCAGTTCAGTCTCCATTCCGCTTTGGAGAGGGACACCAAAACCCTGCCTGCAGCGTTTTGGTGTCCATTTGATGAAACTGAGCCAAATGGATCCATCCTGGCACACAATGTAAGTCAATGGGGATGGATCCGTTTTCTCTGACACAATCTGGCACAATAGAAAATTGATCCGTCCTCTATTGACTTTCAATGGTGTTCAAGACAGATCCTTCATGGCTATAGAAGATATAATACAACCGGATCCATCTTGGCTATGTTAAAGATAATACAACCGGATCCATTCTGAACAGATGCAGACGGCTGTTTTATCTAAACCAATCCGTCCATGACGGATCTGCACAAAACGCGAGTGTGAAAGTAGCCTTAAGAGGAAACGCTGGAGCACCATCTTCTACTCTGCATGCATGATACAGTATCTTAAAAGCGGAAGAGACGTTCACTGGACGTCCGAAAATTTGAGGACCTGATTGGAAATATACACATGGAGTGGTGACCATTACTCCTATATCTACCTGCCCTCGCCCATGTGGGGCTGCAACATAACCAATAAAATAGGTCATATTTCCAATATATTAGAAATTTGTGTCTAGAGGCCTGAGGCTTTTGAAAGTGAATGGCAGGAACGGGTGCCATAGGCTGTGAACTTCTGCTCCCCAGAGGCTGGTCGGCCCCCGCCTGATACTCATCTTGCCTCATGGCCTATGCGGCCTGCTGCCAGCTTGATATAAATCTAGCAGAGCAATGAATGGGGAGATCTCTGGATCCATGTGAGGTACAGGGCTGGTACTGGCTTTGTTAGAAAGCGATTGTCAAGTACTATATGAGGTTTGATGTTCATTTTATTCCATTAATCATGGGATGTAGCCATTCAGTAGTCCTTTAACGTACACATCAGTAAACAGTGACGTTATCTCTGCTAGATCATAGACAAACAAGTAAAATCTAACACTCTGTTTTCCATTGCAGAAGCAGACCTGCTGATATTGTATTGAAGAATACATGACCTATTGTGTCTTGTGGCTTACACAAACTTTCCTGCACTAGATAAACAGTGCTTTTTACCTTCTCTGAATAGATATAGCTTTCAAACATCCAGCTTTTGTGATGAGCCTCCAATAAGGGTTTAGCCCAGCTAAGACGCTCTCATTAGTCCTTCTTAGGCAGTTCCTTGGTATGCCGATGCATTAGTCAGTGCTTTCTGAATCTCCTTCTGCTGATTAATGAGAAACCTTGGTGATCTTGACCACAATGAGCACAGCGACTGCGGCAGGAAGATAAGTAGATCAGCAAGATGCAGCATCAGCTCCGTGGGGTTATCCTCAAGGTCCTTTTACCAATAAGTACAATGGTAGTGAAGATTACAGAATGGGAGTTTTCCTATTAGATAGGAAGGATCAGTGTTGTACTGGTTCTCAGGAAATGTTATTTTTATATCAGGGAGGTATTGCTCTGCAGTATGATATACACTCCGGGCGCTATACTATGGGCTGCGGACTGATATCAGACCAATAAAACACACTGGACTACTATTGTTCAGTAGCTATTGTCTCTGGCATTTGAAGTATGTAAGTGCTTGTTTACTTAAAACCGGTCTAGTTACTTGGAAGGATGTGCTACTGCTACTAGAAATGACTCGAAATGCTGTGTTTCCCTAATTCCAGCATGTGTGTATGTAGAGGTCTATTGACTTGTCACATGCATTGCTTCCATGAGCCACAAATTGCTTTAGAGGGGCATTCCCATCTCAGACAATGGGGGCATATCGCTAGGATATGCCCCCACCTCTGGGACCCGTACCTACAACGAGAACGAAGCAGGGATTTCCCGGGGGCCGTCCACCACCAAGCGCTGCTCCCATAGAAATGAATGGGAGCACACCGCGCATGCGCAGCTCATGCTCAAATTCATTTCTATGGGGCAGACGGAAAAAGCCGAGCCAGCACTCGGCCCCATAGAAATGAATAGATGGCGGCTGCAAATGAGCAGTGCGCCCTCCGTTCATTTCCCCGCTCTGTTCTCGTTGTAGGTGCGGGTCCCAGCGGTGGGACCCGCACCTATCGGACAGTGGAGGCATATCCTAGCGATATGCCCCCATTGTCTGAGATGGGAAAACCCCTTTTAAAGGGGTTGTCCAGGTCTTACTTGTTGATGACCTATCCTTCGAACAGGTCATCAATATCAGATCAGCAGGAGCTCAACTACTGCACGCCCCGATGAAATGTTCAGAACTATGGCGCCAGGACCAGGTACAGGAACTACACAGCATTGTATGGTGACCCGGCCTGGTTACTACAGTGCTGCTCCATTTCAAGGGACACCCACTGATCTAATATTGATGACCCATCCGATCAATAAGCAATAACACTTTGATATGTATTCATTGTGTAATCAGACGCTGTAGTAAAGCTTTCCGATTATAATAAGGTATATTTACAAGCTACAATGTACATAATTGATTAACAGTAGCCGACTCTAGAAATTTGGTTACTTACACCATCACAGCTATTTTACGTATGCTTGGGTAAACCTAGATGTGCAGATAATTGCACTAGCCAAGCTGGACGTGCTTTCAGCTCTCCGATATCTCATGTGTATGGCCAGCCTAAGACTTCTTTTATACGGGATGTCCATATGGCCCTACATGCAATAATGATGGATTTCATAAAGCTGGACGCCGCTGCTCTTCATGTATGAGGATTCCCATCATCACTCACCAGTGTATCCTGAAGCCTTGATGTTTCTCCTCTCTACCTATTTCATACAAAAATGTTTTCAAAAGAAGACACACCTTTGTTATTCTAGGAAGTTTTCCTTTCTATTCTACTCAGATTTTCATAATAGACTTGCCATACTATTTTAGTTGCTTACTGTGTTCATGTTTGGTAAGAAAACAGTGTGAAGAAACTGGGAAAGTTATATACTTCCCCTTCATACCAGAACTTCTAAGTAATTTCCTAGGAGAGAGAAAAAGCAAGCGATGCAATGTCAGCAGTCCATGTCCACGGGCACAGATCACCGAAATACTCGTCCTCCTGCACTGCTGTGTTGCCAGTGGCACATAGGCCGGCATCTCTCTGCTCTTTTCCGTCAGGCTCAGCCACTGGAGTGTGTGGGTAGTGGTTAGGCCTCTTCTTGCCTCCCCACCGCCTGCCGAGCATTCTTTGCACTTGTGCATGCGCTCTCCTTAGCTCTTAAAAGGCCAATGTGCTTGCGGACTAATCAGTGGCGAGTGGCAGTCCCTGGGTTATTTA
Organism: Bufotes viridis; assembly: GCA_033119425.1. Classification (NCBI taxonomy): domain Eukaryota; kingdom Metazoa; phylum Chordata; class Amphibia; order Anura; family Bufonidae; genus Bufotes; species Bufotes viridis. The sequence continues at coordinate 258,029,462 of CM065590.1, forward strand.
AGGCTCCTTCCCCAATAGTGCCTGAGCCATAAGTTCCGAGCTTGTCTAATCACGCAAAGGTGCATGCAGCGGTATTTGTCTGTCTGGCTCTCTGCATATTTGCCAGGTTTCGGCCTGATCGATATAATAAATGTGTCCAGCAGGCATTCAGGCAGCGTCTGGCAATGCCGGATCCAGAGAGCTCTGTAATGCTAGTGTAAAACTAGCCTAAAGAGGTACAGTTGTTTCTATTTTTTTTTTTTTTTTTTTTTATAAATCAATAGTACAAATTAATATACAAAACTTTGTAATATATCCTATCAGAGTCAAATGTCTCTCCACTCCTGCTCCTCCCACCTTTACTGTCAATTCACAGCTTAAGGCCTAGTTTACACTTCAGTTATTTTCCATCGGTTATTGTAAGCCAAAACCAGGTAGAGGTTAAAAACACATAACAGGGGCAGATCTTTCCATTATACCTTATCTCTGTGTAGGCTCTGCTTCTGCTTTTGACTAACAATCACGGATTGAAATCCCTGACTAATTCAATGGTGTATGAACTAGGCCTAAATCGGTGGTCTTTTGTGAATACAAGTTAGCCACTCAATGAAGGATCAGATTGGACTTGCAACCCATAGAAGCTTATGGAGAGCAGAGGGGGAGAAGGTAGGGGGTGCTGCCGGAGAGAGGCAAATAATCCAGAAACCGACATACCATGCTGCTGGCTTGTACGTGATTCATGTCTAAACTACCTAGTACTGCTGTACTGTATAATGTCCTGCGTTATCTGCTCCATGAGGAGAGAAAGAAGAGGACGATCTCCTGTTTTCACCCACTAGCTCAGGGAAGATTGAAAATCAGAGATAGAACCTGCAGAGGGGGAGATCTGCTAAAAAATGCTGGACACAAGTCATAAAATGGCCATATACTCCATGGGGCCAGATTTATCATGACACTTCCATCTTACTCCACTTTTCCATCTGCCCAAAGTCACTTTTGGCTCAGTCAGATTTATTAATGGTCCTTTAATACTGTGATAAATGTGGTTTGATGGCAGCAGTTCATCCTTCAGTAAACGGCTTTACAAAAGTCGCACGTCTTTACAAAAAAGTCGCATGTTCTATTAAAAAGTTGCATAAGATAAGCATGGTCCTCACTGGAGTGAAATTGCGCATTTTTTTTGCGACTTTTTAAATGGTTGCAATAGTAAATCTGTCTAGAGATTCATTTACATAAGACAACACGCCCACTTTCACAAAACTGGAGAGCTTAGTGCAGAGCTTGAAAAAGGTGCAAAAAAATGCGCAATTTTACCGATTGCGCATTTTTTTGCAACTTTTTCACTCCATTAAAGTGACTTTAGCTAATGATAAATCTGGCCCCATGTGTTACTCCTCATGCACACACACAACAGTTTCTTCTGAAAGGTATGATTAAGTTGCGAGTGCGACACATATATAGTATCGATCCCCAGGATAACTCATGATCCATAGTTGGTAAGACTTCTGAATGCCCTTACACTACAAACTGGCCTATAAAATAATAGTGAGGGGAAGTATTTTAGCTGGGCTCTCCAGCTCCCTGGTAGTCAGTGTTGATGAATAGATACGGCTGACCTTTGGGTAAATCCTTCTTGTTATAACAGCACTATTGGCGTAATAGGTAAATGCCATTGCGGTTACATAATGGGTACTCTTTATCATATAAATCCTATGTTTAACCTGCTTTAGCAGATCTATAAAATACCAGCGTAATGTATTCAAAAGCCTAAAAGAATGTGTCGGTGTATGCAAATAGGCAGTGTAATATACAAGGGGGGGATTACAAGACACTCGACATGTCATGACATTGTTGTTCTGGGCATAGGAATTACATGGGCTTTGGCGCTGTGCACCCTGCTGTTAGATTACTATAATTATTGATGTATTTCCGGCTGGGACTCCACCGACAAGTCTATTATCTCTGTATGTGCCCATGCCATAGAGCCCAGGGGAGGAAGCGGCATGCCACTTATTGCAAATATGTAGCTTAATCTGTTAACATGTTGAATCCTTTCAATGCCGACTACCTCTGACATGGGAGATTTTAAACTGGCCATAAAGTACAGTGAATATAAATCCAATACAAATGCATTGGTCAGGTTAAAAAATTATAGTTTCTTTTTTATTGTATGATCATTTTATGTATTTTGGGATTGAGTAACCCCATAACGATGTGTCTATTTTTTAATAGATGTTAAAATTTGGGACATTATTAAAATAATTTAAAAAAAACTTATATTTACTGTCCCAACCACCTCTCCGCTCCAGCGCCTCCCCATCTACCCTGCCCGCTGCTGCAGCCATGATACAGTGTTTTAGTTGCTGCAGTGATATGGCCATATACCGAACGTGACCATTTTAGCCAATCATTGGCCTCAGCTGTATACGGCACAAGAGCTCTGAGGCCAGTAGCAGTTATGTGCGGTATACAGGCATGTCAGTGAGGACAGCAAAGCCCAATAGGGGGGCTCCGCTGGAAAGGAGAGGTCTGGGAATTTATCATTTTTTTTATTATTAATAATTATTATTCTTATTTTTTAGATAACATTGACAACCCCTTTAATTCGAGAGCTATAACTCTTTAATTTTTCCATCAGTATAACTATGAAAAGGTTCATTTTTTGGGACAAGTTATATTTTTCACTTATTCCATTTTTAAATACATATAACTTTTTGAAAAGGACGGAAGGCTGACAGAGTTAAAGCCCTACGTTTATGCCGTAGTGTAGGTATGGGTTATTTATGACAACTACTGAATTTTAGTGAACGATGGCATGCACATGAATGATAGGAGTGTTTTTACATGGAATACTCATTTATCAAAACTGTCATACAGGAAAATTCGCCTAGTTGCCGACAGCACGCAGTTTTGCATTTATTTTCTAAAATATTCTGGAATAATGAAAACTGGCAATAAGTTCAGGATACATGAGGCACTTGGTTTCTTCCGAAGATATCAGGAGGCCTATACTGTTTCTGACCGTTGTTGTATTAGTCAACCTGATATCATTCCACAGTGGGGAGCCTTCATATCCATTGTCTAGTCTATCTCGTTTGCTTGAAGCAAAACTTTAAGGAGTTCATTCATATTTTGGTCAGTTATAGAATTCCACATCTCCTGAAGGCCCCATCACAGGTGACCGGTTTCCCTGAACTAGGTTGCTGCTGAAGCCTATCCTGATCCTGACTGTTTGGGAAATGTGACTTTTACATTCAATGGGTTTTCTGGTATTACTATGCTCATGTAGTTGCTTGCCTCATGTAATTCTTCACCATGAGGTAAGTTGGACTCTCCTGACCCCTTTTCTCATGTAAACCAATCACTTTGGTTTTTTACAACCTGTATGTTGCTGTATCCAACCAAACCCATGATGTAGTTCTCTGCCACAGCTCCAGCACCTCTCCTAACTACTTTTAGCTAGTTTATAGCTCCTCCCACCCGCTACTTTCATCGACACACCCCTGTCACGGACACGCCCATGGACATAACATCACAGGAAATGAGAGCTGCATGGACATGGTCATGTGACCACAGTCCAGAAATGAAGATAGGAGCGATAAAGGTAAAATAATACATTACAAAATTACAGCTATCCTCATAAATGATTATTTTAAAGGATGTTGATGCAAACCAGAAAGCCCCTTTAAGTCTTTGTTTTCAGAATTTTAACACTTCTAGGTCAGCCGAGTGCTTTGTCCCATACTTCTTCAGATCTCATTCACACTCATTATTTGTGTCTCGTGTTTCATGAGAAATATTTATAGTCTAAACAGCAGTTGTCCTTGTTGCTGTGCGCTAGTTGTGCGTTACCATGGGAACCATATCTATGCTAAGTAGTGCGGCTAAGAGTCCGCCTAATGCCACATACTAATTCATGGAGATAAAAATAAAGACAAAATGATGATTTCTGGCAGTAATAAAGATTTCAGCAAATGAGTTTCATAGACTTTCAGGCATCGCATACATAATGTCATTGGCTGAACAGTCGGTAAGACCAAAGCTTTTCTATCTATATAATTAGTATTCTGCTTCTGTTCCCCGCTAATCCTGATCCCAAAAGAAATTAAGATAAAATGCAAAAATATTCTACATTCAGCAGCTTTACGCTGGCTCCTAGGGCACACTTCGAGGAGATTTATTAAATGATTGATGCCAGTGTATAAAAGACGTTTAACCAGTGGTGAGAAAGGTAGGTTAGGCAGGGGCGGGGCCACTTGCGGACCAAAAATTGGAGTAAATGATAGCACAAACCTATGCTTGTTTGTAGTGTTCGTAAAAATTTTTCTGGCACACAGACAGGCTAAGATATGCCAAATTTATTACATTTTGAACATTTTACTCCAGTCGCTGTGGCCTCAGTCGTGTACGGCACAAGACCAGTAGACAGTGATTGGCTGCAGCAGTTATGGGTGATCTAAAAGAATCTCACCACCATTACTTTGTGGCTGTAGGTTGACCAAGAGAATGGAGCCGCAGTGCTGGGTCAGAGTGGGTTCGGGATGGTGAGTTTAATTTTTTTTTTACTATTTTACCTGCCTCCCTGCAGTTTGTCACAAAGATTGGCAAAGAATTTGAACTCAGAAAAATCCTTTAAAGTGGTTGTCCAGCCTTGCAGTGATATACTGTTAAAGCCAGGCATCCTCAAACTGCGGCCCTCCAGCTGTTGTAAAACTACAACTCCCTCAATGCCCTGCTGTAGGCTGATACCTGTAGGCTGTTCGGGCTTTCTGGGAGTTGTAGTTTTGCAACAGCTGGAGGGCCACAGTTTGAGGATGCCTGGTTAAAGCCAATGTGACTGCTGAGGCCTATGGATGACTTGAGTGGGGCTGAGCTTCACCTAGGCCAGTGATGTCAGTGGCCTAGGGTAAGCAGAGAGAAGGCAGCGGCGCTTATAGGAATGCCAGGGCCTTCTCAAACAGCTGATCGGCAGGGGTCCCGGGTGTCGGACACCCACCGATCAGATACTGATGGCCTATCCTGAGAGGTTGTTGGCCCCAAGGTCAGATAATCCTTTAACATAAGTATACAGTTCCTAATCATTTTATTATTGGCAAAAATATCTGATAGATGGGATGCCCACCTATGAAACATTTATACCACATTTTGTAGATCCGAAGTCCTTAAGTGGATATGCATGTTTAACATGTAAACATATGAAAGATATGTATTCTAAAAGAATGCACACGTTTGGTAAGAATTAGTGTAACTTACACCTATTTGACCTTACTGTATTGGAATGTGAAAAATGCTAAAGTAAGATTTCCTCTAAGATTTCCAACTATTTCTAGTACCTCTGACTGATAACAGTCATAATTTACATATAACAAGTTTGGCCTGTTCTACCGCATTTCCAGAGGGCACATTACAGGACGAGGAATGCCTAGGCCACTGAAGGGTGACTAACATGACATTACACATGCTTGTTGTGCAGAGGCATACCAGAGGTGAGAAGACCCCATAGCAAAGATTAAAATTGGTCTCCTTTATGTCATAGGCAGTATATAAGTGGGTTGTCCACCTCAGGATTGGTGGTGGTGCGACATCCCACACCATGCCTCATCAGCTGTTTGGCTGTAGCTAAGGCGCCAAAAGCAGTCGGCTCCATCTACTTTGTAGTGGACGGAGCTCATCACTGAAGCGCTGCTCCTGAGCATAGGCCATCACTTAATAACAGGTGGACAGCCTCTTGAATACCACTACACTCTTAGGACTGTTTTTCCGGTCTCCCTTTCAGTACATAGATGTCCTAGAGATGTATCACCATTCTGTGAGATAGAGCGAGGAGTTGCTGTCCTCTCTGGTGGACCTGATCTGTCCATACATTTCATGCTTGGCCATTCATGTGAATGGCCGGTAGGTAATGCTACGTATACGGCAAACAGCTTCCCCCCAACAGTAAGGGCTGATGTCTGGAGCAGCTTCTATGCAGAAATGTGAGGAAAGACCTTTAAAACGGGCAATTGCGCCACGTGGGATGGACTGCATTGCTCTAGATTCCCCATAGCAGCCATTTTGGCTGCTTCTGTGGTACTGTACTTATGCCCTTGTTATTGAGCAAGGGTCAGCAGTCCGGTCACAAGTCAGTATACAGTGTTGTAAGATACAATATAGTTATCTATGCAGATGCAAATCTACAGATGGAGATGAATAGACAGGTTAAACGTAGCTGTGGCAGCAATCCGCCATTGAAATAAACAGCGGTAGGCTAGTGCACGCTTCATCCTTACTGAACTGGTAAGTGCCAGTTACTATAGGTCATAGGCTTCATAATTATATATATACTGTTCCAGGAAAATGCAGCAGTACAGTTAAAAAACAATAATTTGATCATCTAGTTGTCAACTAAGGGTTAAGGGTAATACTAGGTTATAGAGATGACATAATCGGACCTGTCTGCAGGATTTATGCTTTATAACTCGCACTCTGAGCTGTATATTCTCACCAAATGGCTGCATCCTGCATATGCTGCCTCTTAGGCCCCTTTCACATGAGGAGTATTCCGCGCTGGTGCAATGCGTGATGCAAACCCATTTATTTCAATGGCGCTGTGCTCACGAGCGATGTTTTTTACGCATCACTTTTGTGTTGCGTAAAAATCGCAGCATGTTCTATATTCTGCGATTTAATGCAACGCTGGCCCCATAGAACTGAACGGTGGCTGCGTGAAAATTTTCACTGATGGTTGCTAAGTGATGTTGTTTGTAAACATTCAGTTTTTTATCACGCGCATGCAAAACGCAATAAATTGCATTGCACCCGCGCGATAAAAACTGAACGCGATCGCAAACAAAACTGAATGTACTTGCTTGCGAAATCATGCATTTTTCAATGAATGCATCCGGACATAATCTGCTCACGCTCCTCTACAAGGGGCCTTACTGCTGATGATACAGACGGCTGCAGTTATGAGGAGGGTGACAATAACTATGTGCTTCTAATTCATGACCGAAAAGTACAACTAAATGAACATAAATCACACTTTACCTGATCTTCCTATGATGCCTTCACCAAATGACCTTCTACTCTCATTCTTACCCTCTACTCTCATTCTAACCTTCTACTCTCATTCTTACCTTCTACTCTCATTCTAACCTTCTACTCTCATTCTAACCTTCTACTCTCATTCTTACCCTATACTCTCATTCTAACCTTCTACTCTCATTCTAACCTTCTACTCTCATTCTAACCTTCTACTCTCATTCTTACCTTCTACTCTTCTACTCTCATTCTTACCTTCTACTCTTCTACTCTCATTCTAACCTTCTACTCTCATTCTAACCTTCTACTCTCATTCTTGCCTTCTACTCTCATTCTTACCTTCTACTCTTCTACTCTCATTCTTACCTTCTACTCTTCTACTCTCATTCTTGCCTTCTACTCTCATTCTTGCCTTCTACTCTCATTCTTACCCTCTATACTCTCATTCTTGCCTTCTACTATCATTCTTACCAGATTGGAACCGAGAAGGTTTGAGGCATGGAGTAACCTATGCAACATTGTATGAAGGATGTTTCTGGATTTATACATCACTCAAGCCTCCAGATTGTGCAAGCCCAGAAGGACAACCAAGGGTGTAACAGTCGCAGAGGGTAGGACTCGGCCTGGCGGGGGGAGGGAGCCCACTGCACTCACATGTAACGGATCCCGGCTCTATCACTGTACTTCATGCCAGGCCCCTGTCAGAGCGCTCATCACAACATCGTCATATGCGGTCAATCTGGCATCTATCGGGCCCCAGTGCTGCCCTACTAGTAGTATTCACAAGCTACGCAGGTGGACAGAGCATGACTAACATCGGTCAGGCTCCGCCCACGCACGTCATACATGAATACAACTAGTAGGGCAGCGCTGGGGCCTGAAAGATGCCGGATTGACCGTAGGTGATGCTGCTGTGATGAGACGGGGGCCCGGCGTGACGTACAGTGATAGTGCCGGGCCTCGTTACATGTGATGCCATGGGCCCCCTCCCCCGCTAGGCCGAGTCCTACCCTCTGCGACCGCGAATGAAGACTGGGGAAAAATTACTGGGGGGCACCATAGGGAGCTTACTGAGGACAATGGGGGGGGGGGGGAATGATAATTACTGGAGGCAGTGGGAGGACATTACTGGGGGCAGTGGGGGATTATTATTAATACCAGAGACCAGGGGTGTAATGATCTGCGACCGGGGCCAGCAGCTTTCCCTGGGGCCCATAGAACTCTAGTTATGCCAACCTATGGATCATCCACTGTTTTTGACAAGTACATGTCCACATGTGTATTGTTGCCAGTGAGCAAATGTACTCTCAGGACATCTCCACCTTTGTTATAGGCTGTAGTTGTATTGGAGGCTATCAGAGGCGCACACTCGTTACCATTCTGTTGCATAAATAACGTGTTGCTGCTTTTCTAAAGCAGAATGTCTCCATTCATTTGAATAAGGGATGAAAAAAAAAAATCTAAAAAGAAATTTGCTTCAAAATCCACTCGTAAAAATCTGCAACAGAGTCCGGACCTGCGTATTTTCTGGTGGATTTTTTCCACAACTTGTGCCAGCTCCTGTACTGTATTACTAACATGCATGCTGCTAATCTCTTTATGTGTCCCAGTAATACAGTGAAACCTAACGCGCCGGCAGTGTTGACTGCTGCGAAGTAATCTGTGCACGTGTAGGAATCTCCATAGTCGTGTAGCGGTGTATTGTAGAAGCAGTGTGCCCTGCTGCCACTTCTCATACATGCTCAATGTAACTTATACCATAATTAAACCATAGCGCTGAGATGTCCTTAAAATGATTTCCTTGGTCTTGTAAGTAAAACCTATCATTAACCTTCGCCAAAAAGAATTCTTAGTCAATCAGTCAGAAAATTTACCAACCATATTTTCTACTTTTCTGTATAATATAAATTTGCAGTTGAATGACTTTATATTTCCTGATCCTGAAAGGTTTTTTTTTTCTTTCTTTTTTTAAAGTAAAGCAAATAAAAACATAAGACTCACAATTAAGATATATTTTTAAAGGGCCACAAAAGGTTAAAAAAAAAATCCATACTCACCCTAAATATCAGGTTCTTAACTTGTGCAAAAACCCCTGCTCTGATGTCTTCACTATAACTGCCATCAGTAGCCGTGTGTCCATCCCATGTCCAGGACTATATATTTTTTTTTATATTTCATATTTATAATTCATTCAAAGTAAACATTGAAGGTTTATGTTGAATGACAGCAAGCAGAGATCTTGAAAAACATGAGGAATGAATGCAGATGCTATGTTGGAAAATGATAAGCTCTGATATCCCTTTAAAAGCTTTGAAAGATGTAGGGTGATAGTACGTAAAAATTTGGTGACCCAAATATGCCTGATTATGTTCTTTCTGGATGAACGTGAATGATGTGAGAGTGAAGTAATAAAGATGACCTTTGTTTTCCTCTTCATCTCATCTTGTATTCCTCTCATAGAGCAATCCTCATCCTATATGATCTGCCTCTAATAAATGTAATGTGTCCTCCGGTCCACCTCCCAACTGAGAACTGAAGCTTTATATGCTTTCTATATAAACAACATCCGATATACATGCATGTAATGCCATGTAGGCCTTGCTTTCTCATTGCTTACATACCATATGGCCATTGCTGGGTTGTCTTCTGCATGCTGTCCAGTTGGCATGATTGTGTGGTTGTCTATAGGTTTACATTTCATAAGTTATTTCTTAAAAGTTGGAATCAGTATTTCTGTTCATTTCACAAACAAGCAAATTATCTGAAAAGAGAAACGAGTGCAAGTGCTACATGTAAAGGATCGTCACACAGTGGTGGTTACATTGTAGATCCAAGGTGTTACACTCCCCTGAGGGTGTTGTCAGTCAACTTATTTCTTTTTTATTTACTTTGGTCACTTATATAGCGCTGACATATTGCTCAGAGCTTTACAGACATTATCATCACTCACTGTCCCCAATGGGGCTCACAATCTCAGTTCCCTATCAGCATGTCTTTGGAGTGTGGGAGAACCCGGAGGAAACCTACACAAACGCTGGGAGATAGATAATACAAACTCCATGCAGATGTTGATCTTGGTCGGATTCGAACCTAGGACCCCAGTGCTGAGCTACCATGCTGCCCATACAGGGCCGGCGCGTCCTATACGCGGAATAGGCTGCCGCGTAGAGCGCCCCTTGGGAAGGGGTGCTGCTAGGAGCGCCGGCCCCGCCTCATGCTGCAGCCTCCCGAGCGCTCTGAATTGAGCCTCTGGCGGCTGCAGCACTGCCTGGGCTGGCGCGTCCATGAGGGCGCACCGCCCGGGCGCAGCAAGAAGTTAGGAGCTGACAGGGGGGAAGCGCTCAGCGCTCCCTCCTGTCACTCCCTCATTGTAGCGTGGCCGAGCCCTGTATGGTCCGCGATACAGGGAGCATCTGTCTCCTGTACCCGGCCGGACTGACATGAAGTGCGCACACAGTGTGCACTTCATGTCAGTCCCCTCGGGTACAGGAAACAAAAGCTCCTGTACCCGTGGACCATACAGAGCTCGGCCGCGCTACACTAGAGGTAGGGGGGAGAAAGAGAATGACAAGGGGGGGGGGGGGAAGGAAGAATGACAAGGGGGGGGGGAGTGAAGAATGACAAAGGGGGGGGAGAAAATGACAAGGGGGGGAGAGAGAGAACTGGCGTTAGTTAAAGGGGTTCTGCAGTTTATTTAAACTGATGATCGGCAGGGGTCCAACACCCGGGACCCCCGCCGATCAGCTGTTTGAGAAGGCAGCGGCGCTGGCAGTAAATCCTCGGCCTTCTCGCTGTTTACTGCAGGCACAGTGACGTCACGACTAGTATCACTGGCCTTGGCAGGGTTAAGCTCTGTTCACTTGAATGAAGCTTAGCCCCGCCCAGGCCAATGATACTAGTCGTGACGTTACTGTGAGAAGGCTGAGGCGCTACTGCCAGCGCCGCTGCCTTCTCAAACAGCTGATTGGCGGAGGTCCCGGGTGTCGGACCCCTGCCGATCAGTTTAAATAAACTGCAGAACCCCTTTAATATGGCAGATCATATGGGTGGGGCATTGTGATGTCACATGGAGGGGAGGCGGCGGCAAACTTTTCTTTTGCCTAGGGCGGCAAAAATCCTTGCATCGGCCCTGTGCCCATAGTATGTACAGTGCCTTTCAAAAGTATTCACCCCCCTTGACTTTTTTTTTTCGTGTTTTGTTGTATTACAGCCCTAAGTACAATGTTTTGTTAATCTGAATTTTATGTAATGGATCAGAACACAATAGTCTAAGTTAGTGAAGTGGAATCAGAAAAATATATTAATAAAACTATTGTTTGGCAATAGAAAACAGAAAATTGGCATGTGCGTATGTATTCACCCCTTTTGTTAGGAAGCCCAATAAAGCTCTGGTGAAACCAATTACCTTCAGAAATCACATAATTAGTTAAATGATGTCCACCTGTGTGCAATCTAAGTGTCACATGATCTGTTATTATATATACACACCTTTTTTGAAAGGCCCCAGAGGCGGCAACACCTAAGCAAGATGCATTACTAACCAAACACTGCCATGAAGACCAAGGAACTCTCCAAACAAGTAAGGGACAATGTAGTTGAGAAGTCAGAGTTAGGTTATAAAAAAATATCCATATCTTTGATGATCCCCCCACGTTGTGAGTTTGCGAGAAGGCCTGTGCGAGACTTCCAAAATGTATGGAGGAAGGTGCTCTGGTCTGATGAGAATAAAATTGAACTTTTCGTCTATCAAAGAAAATGCTATGTCTGGCGCAAACCCAACAAATCACATCACCCAAAGAACACCATCCCCACAGTGAAACATGGTGGTGGCAGCATCATGCTGTGGGAGTGTTTTTCAGCAGCCGGGACTGGGAAACTGGTCAGAGTTGAGGGAAAGATGGACTGGTGCTAAATACAGAGATATTCTTGAGCAAAACCTGTGCCACTCTGTGCATGATGTGAGGCTAGGACGGAGGTTCACCTTCCAGCAGGACAATGACCCCAAACACACTGCCAAAGCAACACTTCAGTGGTTTAAGGGGAAACATGTAAATGTGTTGGAATGGCCTAGTCAAAGCCCAGATCTCAATCCAATAGAAAATCTGTGGTCAGACTTAAAGATTGCTGTTCACAAGCGCAAACCATCCAACTTGAAGGAGCTGGAGCAGTTTTGTGAGGAGGAATGGGCAAAAATCACAGTGGTAAGATGTGGAAAGCTCATAGAGACTTACCCAAAGTGACTTGGAACTGTGATTGTGAGGCATCAAAAATAAAAAGTCAAGGGGGCTGAATACTTTTGCAAGGCACTGTATATCCCTGACTGCCGCCCAGGATTGGAGCCAGTGGTAATGCCTTATCAGCAGACGTAGTGCAGGCAAAAAGTTAGAGTATTCCGGTTTTAATATTACATTTATTCAAGGGATCTAGGTGTTGAATAATATTCTAATATACATCTATGTAAAATTTTGCTCTCAGACCTTTATAATAACTGCACAATAGTCTCTCTCTAAAGGAAAACATGTCACAGCCCATTTTAGTCCTGTCAAGTGCATCCGTAGGAGATCTGAGTAGGACTAAATATGGGGTCAGTCATGTGACCCTCAAGCCTGTCATGTGACCCCTGGCATTTGGTTAAAGGGGTTATCCCATGGTTAATGTAAAAAATGAAAATCAGACCTCATACAGTACATGACAATATCTTTCTAACAAAGCTATAACCAGCCCTGTACCTCACACGAATCCAGAGATCTCCCCATTCATTGCTCTGCTGGATTTATATCTAGCTGATAGCTCAAGGGGGAGTGTCTTTTTTACTCGAGCTCTCTCCCTATCACCGCTCAGGAGGCGTGTCTTTTCTGCTGGAGCTCTCTCCTTATCACAGCTCAGGATGCATGTCTTTCCTGCTGTAGCTCTCTCCCTATCACAGCTCAGGAGATGTGTCTTTCCTGCTGCAGCTCTCTCCCTATCACAGCTCAGGAGGTGTGTCTTTTGTCTACTGATGGAGCTCTCTCCTTATCACTGCTCAGACTGTGTGTCTTTTCTGCTGGAGCTCTCTCCCTATCACAGCTCAGGAGGTGGGTCTTTTCTGCTGGAGTTCTCTCCCTATCACAGCTCAGGAGGCGTGTCCATTATGCTGGAGCTCTCTCCCTATCACAGCTCAGTAGGTGTGTCTTTTCTGATGGAGCTCTCTCCCTATCACTGCTCAGGAGGTGTGTCTTTTCTGATGGAGCTCTCTCCCTATCACAGCTCAGGAGGCGTGTCCATTATGCTGGAGCTCTCTCCCTATCACAGCTCAGGAGGTGTGTCTTTTCTGATGGAGCTCTCTCCTTATCACTGCTCAGACTGTGTGTCTTTTCTGCTGGAGCTCTCTCCCTATCACAGCTCAGGAGGTGGGTCTTTTCTGCTGGAGTTCTCTCCCTATCACAGCTCAGGAGGCGTGTCCATTATGCTGGAGCTCTCTCCCTATCACAGCTCAGGAGGCGTGTCTTTTCTGATGGAGCTCTCTCCCTATCACTGCTCAGGAGGCGTGTCCATTATGCTGGAGCTCTCTCCCTATCACAGCTCAGGAGGTGTGTCTTTTCTGATGGAGCTCTCTCCCTATCACAGCTCAGGAGGTGTGTCTTTTCTGCTGGAGCTCTCTCCCTATCACAGCTCAGGAGGCGTGTCTTTTCCGCTGGAGCTCTCTCCTTATCACTGCTCAGACTGTGTGTCTTTTCTGCTGGAGCTCTCTCCCTATCACTGCTCAGACGGTGTGTCTTTTCCGCTGGAGCTCTCTCCCTATCACTGCTCAGACTGTGTGTCTTTTCTGCTGGAGCTCTCTCCCTATCATAGTTCAGGAGGCGTGTCTTTTCTGATGGAGCTCTCTCCCTATTACAGCTCAGGAGGCGTGTCTTTTCTGATGGAGCTCTCTCCCTATCACAGCTCAGGAGGTGTGTCTTTTCTGATGGAGCTCTCTCCCTATCACAGTTCAGTAGGTGTGTCTTTTCTGATGGAGCTCTCTCCCTATTACAGCTCAGGAGGCATGTCTTTTCTGCTGGAGCTCTCTCCCTATCACAGCTCAGGAGGTGTGTCTTTTCTGACTGGAGCTCTCTCCCTATCACAGCTCAGGAGGTGTGTCTTTTCTACTGCAGCTCTCTCCCTATTACAGCTGAGGTGTGTCTTTTCTGTTGTAGCTCTCTCCCTATTACAGCTCAGGAGGCGTGTTTTTCTGATGGAGCTCTCTCCCTATCACTGCTCAGGAGGTGTGTCTTTTCTGATGGAGCTCTCTCCCTATCACAGCTCAGGAGGTGTGTCTTTTCTGATGGAGCTTCTTTTGATAAATAAAGGTACTTATGAATGTTTTTACTATGACATAATACCATGACGGATCCGCAAAAACGCTAATGTGAAAGTAGTCTAAGTCCTCACTGCTTTCCATTTTGTGGACCCAGCTTGACACTCCTGAAACACCAGGAAAGGCCCATTCTGCCAATCATTGGCTGAAGCAGGTCACTGTAAAAGGAGGGCATTTCTGGTATTTTCAGCATGTGGCGCCGGGACCAGAAAGTGGAAAACGGGGTGAACCAGAGCAACGTCTGAATAGCAGTGGTGGGCGAATCACTGCGGGTGTGTATGACCACTTCGACATGTAAAATTTATTTTATTTTATTTTTTCTTGATCAAACCCTAACAAAAACATTAAATACGCATCTGTTTGAATGGCTCTGGTCTGGTACTCCCACAGTGGTGAGGTGCCTGCATATGGCACATGGCTGCAGCCTATCACTGTCCCCAACTAACAGCGATTGGTATGTCAGTATGCACATCACAGTAGTCGGTGACAAGTACATGTATCTCGGACAACCCCTTTAAGGCTTCACACATGCAGGTTTTGTTTCAGGTTTTGATGCTTTTTTTTATTTTGCTTTTTTTTTCAGCAGTAAATAAAAAAGCGAGGACAAATATAAGTTGGTCCTTTACGCTTTTCCTTCCTTTCTGATCTGTGGAAAGCCTGGCTTTGGATATATGTTACCCTACCTGTCCATTGTGTCTAATATAAAACTTTCTACATTGTACATATCTGGCTTAGGCCAGGAAATTAGAGTTGAGTGAACTTCTGTTTTAAGTTCGGCGTCCAAAGTTCGGGTTCGGGTTATCCAAGCATCCCGTTATGGATTCCGCTACCACGGACCATAACGGCATTTGGAATCCGGGGTGAAGGACCTGGGGTGACGTCACCGTCATGTGATCAGTGCAGGGCGTGGCTCAGTACTGGATTGGATAAGAGGTCGTAGGCTACCACCTCTTATCTAATCCAGTACTGAGCCACGCCCCCTGCACTGATCACATGACGGTGACGTCACCACAGGTCCTCCGTGTTGTCCAAGGTTCGGGTTCATTGAAGAATCCCCTTATGGATTCCAAATGCCGTTATGGTCCGTGGTAGCGGAATCCATAGCGGGATGCTTGGATAACCCCAACCCGAACTTTGGACGCCGAACTTAAAACAGAAGTTCGCTCAACTCTTCAGGAAATAAGTGGAAATGTGCTCCTTTGTGTCTTCTCCAGGGATCTCTTCTTATCTTCGGTTAAAAAAAAATTGCTTGGGAATGTGGTTCCTTTGAATGATGCCAGTGTGACGAGTCTGGCCCATATCTCAGGATCTCGTATGTCTGTGCTTTCTGAAGTTGTGGTAAGTTAGAGGATACAGCTCATAATGAGTACGTTTGCCAGAGGGCATCTTGAATAGAAGCGTGCTTTAGTGTCTTAAATCTAAGCTGTGATCAAACATTCCCTAAATCTCCAAATGGTTCCCTTAGGTTGACAACCGTTTTTATTCGCACATTATCGCTTTTTAAAATTAAATAGAAGCTAAGTTCCTTTTGCCTAGGGGTGGTAGAGTTGAGTTAAAAGTGACATGGTACTATTTGTCTTCCGTGGGTATGAAGCGGTGCTTTTACTGTATCTCCAGAGGCCTGTTCATCTGTCTGCCAGTAATATGAGATGATGTTACCTTTCACTGCTGCATCACTTGCTGTGGATATTTCAACTTTGTAAGATCTTTTCCTTAGATATCTTTCCACATGCATCATGGCTACCTGTTAATATTTAGACTGATTGAGGTCCCAGTCGCCTGAGCTCCACCGATTTTTTTTTTTTTATTTTTTTTTTTTTTTTATTGATTTTTTGTTAACACGTTTGATTGTGATGTCTTGAAAGTCTACAGTCAAAAAAGTATAAAATGATGCACAAATTATTCCAATGAAATCATTTTATCCTTAAAGGGAACCTGTCATCAACTCACTTAGGGCAGCATAAATTAGTGACAGAAATGCTGATCTCAGTGGTGTGTCACTCATGAGCTAAAAGTAAGTGGTTGCTGAGAACCAGCATCATAATCATTGCAGGCCTTGAAAAGAGTCAAATCTACTTGAGAAGAGTCCTGGTTATTTATAATCTCCTGCTCCCCCGCCCATCTGCTGATGATTGGCAGTTCTCTCCTAGAGAGAAAGGGAGAAAACTAGGTAGAGGACTGTCAGTCATCAGCAGGTGGGCGGGAGAGCAGGAATTCATGAATAACCATGACTCTTCTCAGGTGGCCGTGACTCTTCCAGGCCTAGTCTGCAATGATTATGGTGCTGATTCTCGGCAACCACTTACTTTTAGCTCATGAGTGACACACCGCTGAGATCAGCATTTCTGTCACTACTTTATACTGCCCTCAGTTGAGGTCAGCATAAAGTTGATGACAGGTTCCCTTTAAGGGGGAAATTCACCTTCAGGACCACTAAATGTAGTTTATCACTTGAACCATTTTGCCTTCAACAGTTTGACGCCATATTCAGAGATTTCACTCTGAGCAGTTCTACTGAATTTGCATGCATCTGCACATGAAAGGGATTCTCGAGCTTGGATGACGTCCAAATGCTTGCTCAAATACAATTGTTACCCGCATTCTGAAGAATTAACTGTTTTCTAACATTTTTGTACAGGGGATACTTTGGGATGTTGAAGTAATGGACAGGTATAAGAATAGGCCAGCGCCAAAAGAGTGGCACATTCAGCAGGAGATCCAGATACCACAGTATCTTCTCGTGGTCACTAGATATGTGTATTGGTGTGATATAGCGGTTTGTGGTGTTTTCCAGAATTTATAAGCTCTAATATACCTAAATATAGGAATTACAAAACCTATTTACTTTCATGTGACATTTACACAGCACGGTCGTGCGAATGTATATCTGCATGTGGGGCTAATGACAATGGGTCTAATCTTTGTGCGTGAAGGGGAAATATGAGTCTCAATTTCGAAATATTGCAAGGGTATCACTGACTATTGAAAGGGTCCGTTCACACGTCCGTAGTGTATTGCGGATCCTCAATACACCAGGCCGGCTCCCCTATAGAAATGCCTATTCTTGTCCGCTATTGGGGACAAGAATAGGACATGTTCTATTTTTTCCGGGAGCCGCGGACCGGAAGATCGGGGATGCGCACCAGAAATGCGGACAGCACACTGTGTGCTGTCCGCATCTCTTCCAGCCCCATTGAAAATGAATGGGTCCGGATTTGTTCCGCAACGTTGTGGAACAGACCTGGACCCATTTTACAGACGTGTGAAAGGGCCCCAAAAATATCCAATACTTTATTGGATTCATTTATTTTTAAAAAGGGGGATATTCACACTAAAACAAATAGTGGGTACCTGTGCCAGTAACAGATTTTCTATCAGGCGACAAGACAGCACCCAATTGGTGGTACATATAATTAGTTCCGCCATCTCATGGAACACATGTAATTGGTGCTGCCATTGTCACCTGTTATCTGCCTATATTACCCGACCCCCGGGTGTAAATATCCCCCCCATCTTTTTTTTTAAATAATCAATCCAATAAAGTGTTTGTTGTTTCCATTGCCTATTGCGTTTCAATAGGCAGTGATTTGTGAATTTTCAGAAAACGCGAACCCTGCCTATCCTTTTTGCCAGGAAGTGCATGGTGGCTTTTATGCCAACGTATGAACATGCTCTTAAATATCGTGATGATGTGTATCCAGAAAAACTCAAACCGCCTGTGAGGTTCAGTGGTGCTCTTAATACAAATGCCCAGCTTGATGGATGACGCAGATCAAGTGCAGGGATGAACAGCATCCACGGGGGGCTACAGCTGTCTGCTGAGGCGCAGGGGGACTTGCTACCGTAGCAGGAGATTATGTGATTATGATATACTTAAACCCTCCAATGGATATACCATTTCTACGTAGGTTTATGTCATGCAGATTATGTGACCGTGTATGCCCACATATAGCACATCTTACAGGGATTAATAACATATACTGGTCTATGAAATTCAATAGGCAATGAAATGTTATATCTTTGGGAACATTATTTTTACGTGACCCTGGAGAAAATGTCGTATTAGAATTTCAGCGGCATGTCTGTGGTTATTTAGTCATCTATTAATGCAGGCTACTGGTAGAAAAGAGGGTTGGTCTGGGAGGAACCAGCTGACTGGCAGAGGAGGAGGTGGTGGACAACAGGTGGTCTTAAGACATGCTGTGTGAGGCACCGCTCAGAGCAAAGATGTCACCCATCAGCGTGCAGGGGTTTGCTCTCCTGTGCCGTCTGCATATTCCGCTGATCCTTGACACCCGCTCACCGTGCCAATAGTGACAACCAGTCATGGCTGTCAGACATGAGCTTGGCAAAACAATCAGGAGGCTAGCGCGTCTCTTTTTCTGGTTCCCTAAATCACTGAGAATCACAAGGAGTAGGAAGCTGAAGCTTCTGTGGAGAGCTGCTGGTAAGATGCCTTGATCCCTCTGTATTTCTGCATGCTCTGATCTCAGCTTCTTTGCTCCTCTACCATTTTTCCTTGCGTTTTCGGTGGAGCTGTGCTCTCCCGGGTGTGTGGCATGCACTAGAGGCAGTGAAAGGGTTAGGCTATTGCTGGTGTGATGTGGGCCTGCAGAAGAGTGCACTGCAGAGACATGCACACAATGGAAGTGACACTTCTGCAGCGGCTCTGTGCCTGCTATAGATAGAATGGATTTACGGATCACGACGGCTGCCGCTGCTTATGTGGATCCTATGCAGCACCTCCAGAATGACAGGTGAAGCTTTCTCCTACTGCATGGGTATACCTCTGCAGAGATTTGCTTCATGGTGGCATGAAAACTAGACATGCTGATTCTGCAATGCTTATCACTGCGCTATAGATAGAGAAGGGGTGGATTTTTCTTCATACAGTCTTTTAACAAGCAGTCACTTATGCATCAATATGCGATAGGACAAGCCGGGACTCTGTAGACCTCATTGTCTGCTCATGGGTCCAGACGGGCTATTGCAGCACAGTAACCTGATTTGAAGGTTAAATGTAATGTCCATACATGAGGCTATTGTATATCTTGTTACAATATAAGAATGCCACCATCAAATGTTCATTTACATATTTATTTTACAGCAATTGATGCTTCTCATTGACCCTCTTCCAGAGGACTCTTGCATTTCGCCCTTTTAACCAAGAAACCCTTTGGTAGTTCTGTAATGTAAGAATATATAGGCTCGCCTGATTATTGTAAGTTGTTTTTCGCGTAAATTTTGCACTCGTGCCACGTCTCTTGCTCTGAAGCAAGGGTAAAGGGAATTTATCTGGGTGTGACAAATTTGGGTCACTCCTTTCGTTGTTGAACCTTGGCCAGCTTCAGGATGGCAAAGTATGGCATATCGGTGTAACTATACCTTAAAAGTTACATGATGAGAGGCTAGGGTGTAGCCATGAATAACTTCTGTGCAAACGTATTTCGTACATTTCTATCATTTGCAAATTACTATATGTAGAGATTTCTCCGCAGGGGCACCCGGCCCAGGCTTTCCTAGGTGTTCAGGCAGTGGGGGCCTGATTTTTAAGAATTACAGGTGATATGCAGAGTAGGAGCTGTAGTGGGGCTGCTATACAAAAATTTATTCTTGGGGATGGAGGGTTGACCGCTAATTCAAGACCCATCATATTTGTGCTTGAGGCCCCTTGCAGATGAGCATGAGCCGATTTGGTCCGGATGCGTTGCAGTTGCGTTCAGTGAAAAATGCGCGATTTCGCAAGCAAGTACATTCGCGTTCAGTGTTTCAGTTTTTATCGCGGGTGCAATGCGATTTATTGCGTTTTGCATGCGCTTGATAAAAAACGGAATGTTTGCAAACATCTCTTAGCAATCTTCGGTGAAAATCGCATCGCATCCGCACTTGCTTGCAGATGTTTTGCGATTTTCACGCAGCCCCATTCACTTCTATAGGGCCAGCGTTGCGTGAAGATCGTAGAATAATGAAACATGCTGCGATTTTTACATAACGCACAAGTGATGTGTGAAAATCATCGCTCATGTACACAGACCCATTGAAATGAATGGGTCCAGATTCCATGCGGGCGCAATGTGTGCGTATCACGCATTGCACCCGCACGGAATACTCGCTTGTCTGATTTTTGTGGGCACCATGTAAAGCTTAATTTTTCCTGTGGGGCACTAGAAGGAAATTGAACACTTGCAGCTGGGTTGTCCCAAGGAGCAAAACTGATTGCTTGGGACCCACCCATTATTTTCATGGGGAAAATAGGTTCAGCTAAGGATGCAGTCTAAACAAATATTTCTCAGTCTTTTTATTGTGGGGGAACTCCTACTTCCATTCGTACCTCAGAAAGGCTTATTGAATGGATGGATAATGCATTCTGAAATTCTTCCTTAGTGCCGGATCCATTTTTTTTTTCAGTTTTCATGACCGGACACAAAACCGTAGCTTGCAGCGGTTTTGTGTCCGGTCACAAAACAGAATTCTGCTGGAACGGAAGACACTCTGATGCATCCTGAACAGATCTCCTCCCATTTAGAATGCATGAGGACTAAACGGAAACATTTGGGTATCAAAATTAGGGTTATTCACTCTAGAAAAAAGACGACTGAGGGGAGATCTAATAACTATGTATAAATATATCAGGGGTCAGTACTGAGATCTCTCCCATCATCTATTTATCCCCAGGACTGTGATGAGGGGACATCCTCTGCGTCTGGAGGAAAGAAGGTTTGTACACAAACATAGAAGAGGATTCTTCACGGTAAGAGCAGTGAGACTATGGAACTCTCTGCCTGAGGAGGTGGTGATGGTGAGTACAATAAAGGAATTCAAGAGGGGACTGGATGTATTTCTGGAGTGTAATAATATTACAGGTTACAGCTACTAGAGGTGGGTCATTGATCCAGGGAGTTATTCTGATTGCCTTATTGGAGTCGGGAAGGAATTTTGTTCCCCTTAAGTGGGGAAAATTGGCTTCTACCTCACAGGGTTTTTTTGCCTTCCTCTGGATCAACTTGCAGGAAACAGGTCGAACTGGATGGACAAATGTCTTTTTTCGGCCTTATATACTATGTTACTATTTTTGTCCGGTATTGAGATACTCTGCCGGAAAAGAACAACCTGTTGTTCCTGACAAATGGAAAGCCATTGTCCACATTCTGAAAGATGAATGCCTTATAATACGAACTCCACTTTTAAACAGAATCTCCATAAAATGTATTTTGGGGTGCACTTTTAGTTGTCTAGGATCTATATACTTACATATTGCTATATGCTATATGTTGCTTGATTCAACAGTCACACCTAAAATTTAATAAAAATTCTTCTGGTTTTCTTTCCTTCTTGGAATATTTATGGATCTTCATTCATGTGACTTAAAGAGCATCTGTCAGCATGACCTACCCTAAAAAACCAGGAATACTGCTTGTTAGGGTTGAACACGATCTCTTTTAGTTTGAATCTCTGGCCCCATTCTAGAGAACTATGCATTGTATTCAGTATGTTAATTAAGTGTTCTGAGCACTGGGGAGGAGGCCTAGACCCTTTTGGAGCTGTTTCACCCCTGCCTTTCCCCCTTAGCCACTCCTCCTCCCCTTGAGAGACTGGGCCATGAACCCTCACTATAATCCTGCCTGGCCCTGTAATCTGGTGCATGCATAGATTGGATATAGGCACTGGCAAAAGTGTACCCGATTCTGTCATGTGAACTGTGCATCTGCCAATTCAACTTTAACATAGTAACACCGTTTATAAGGCTGAAAAACGACATTTGTCCATCCAGTTCAGCCTGTTATTCTGCAAGTTGATCCAGAGGAAGGCAAAAAAAACCTGTGCGGTAGAAGCCAATTTTCCACATTTTAGGGGGAAACATTTAATCGGAATAACTCCCTGGATCAACGACCCATCTCTAGTTGCTATAACCTGTAATATTATTACACTCCAGAAATACATCCAGTCCTCTCTCTAGTAGCTATAGCCTGTAATATTATTACACTCCAGAAATACATCCAGGCCCCTCTTGAATTCCTTTATTGTACTCACCATCACCACCTCCTCAGGCAGAGAGTTCCATAGTCTCACTGCTCTTACAGTGAAGAATCCTCTTCTATGTTTGTGTAGAAACCTTCTTTCCTCCAGACGCAGAGGATGTCCCCTCGTCACAGTCACAGTCCTGTGGATAAATAGATGATGGGACAGATCTCTGTACTGACCCCTGATATATTTATACATAGTTATTAGATCTCCCCTCAGTCGTCTTTTTTCTAAAGTGAATAACCCTAATTTTGATACCCTTTCAGGGTATTGTAGATCCCTCATTCCAGTTATTACTTTAGTTGCCCTCCTCTGAACCCTTTGCAGCTCTGCTATGTCTGCCTTATTCACAGGAGACCAGAACTGGAAACCTATTATGTTATTAGCCTTGGCAGCAGGTGCCTTTTCCATGTCAGTGTTACCGAGTGTTTTGCCATTTAATATGTACGGGTGACTTGCATTATTCCTTCCCATGTGCATAACTTTGCATTTGTCAATGTTAAACCTCATCTGCCACTTCTCTGCCCAAGCCTCCAATCTATCCAGATCCCTCTGTAGCAGAAAACTGTCCTCTTCCGTGTTAATTACTTTACACAGTTTAGTGTCATCTGCAAAAATTGATATTTTACTGTGCAAGCCTTCTACTAGGGATGAGCGAATCGACTTCAGATGAAACATCCGAAGCCAATTTGCATATCTGATGAACCGAAGATATTACTTCACAAAGTAATGTTTCATCCAAAGTCGATTCACTCATCCCTACCTTCTACAAGTATGCATGCACAGTTGGTCCAGGGTAAAAGCATGTAAAGGGACTCCCTATTTGGATAATTGCCCTGTGTAAATGTGTCCTAGAGAGTTTGGGCAGCAGATAACTGTAGGCACAGCACTATTTGCTGCCCAGAAACGAAGCGACCGCTCAAGCTCCTACAAAGGAGATGATTTCTGGATGTAAATGCAGTTCTCACCTCTTCTGATGAGCAGACAATTATCGTGAATAAAGGTTTAGTTTTCAATAATTGCCTGCTGAGGTATCCTGAGTAAAGCGGCCTTTACCCTGGAGGAACAAGTGAATAGCGAATCGTACAGATATATTCTGATCCATCTGATAATCCAATGCATCTATAATGCCATGGATCTCAATGGTGAACGCTCAAAAAGATTTCTAAAAATCTAATGCACAGCATAATACTCATCTCATTAGTATATCATATATGACCGCTATTTTCTTCTTGTAACATACTGAGAAATGACTTGGATGGTTTTGTTGAGTCACCAAGGCTATAATTTAGTTTTATAGACAGGTATGCACGATAGAGCTCTTCATAACATTTCTCACATAACTATGAAGGAAAACTGTCTCATAATAGTCATTCCATATTAATCTATATCGCCATACTGTGCTTTTCTGTCTAAATGAACATTAAAGCAAAGTGACATTTCCATAATGTCCAGTTTGTATGTTTGGGAGATGACAGCATACACAGGAGCCAATTTCAGTACTGAGATGATGACCAGAGGATGGTTGTCAGGCACTAGTGTCATATCTATACTTTATACATGACTACATTGACAGATTTCTGATATCTACTGCAATGTGTCATCACATATGACCTTACACAGTAGATAAAAGTTAGGTACCCAACTATAATCTAATGTGCATTTTAAGATCCACAATCCTTGGAAAAAAACAAAGAAACAGATGTTGGAGTAGACTTGCAGTTGCGCATTTCTTGCTATGACGGTAAACGTGCATTTGCCAATCCACATTTGCACTTTTATGGCCAGCCTTAGTAACAGCCTGAAGTTTCTTCTGACAATGAGTGTTGTCCATCTTGTCAAGCATAGTTATGGCACTTCCTCCAGATCAAACCCTGGGGCAAAATTATTTTCTGGAGAAGAGTTTGGTCTATGATAATTCTTAAATGCTATTATTGGAAACATACATTTTGACTTAGTTTATTCTTCTGGCAATTATCAGCACTAGTCTCTAGGGCAAAGACACTGCTGGCCTGCATTTAATATACCTTACGCCTGTCTTCAACTGGCCATACACATTAGAAGTTGGTTGCTGTATAATGTAAAAATGATACCGAGCCTAAGGTATATACCGGCCTATGTAAAAGAAAACAATATAGCCCTTGTGATCATGCCGTATGTTCTACATATAACAGGTATTAGGGAAAGTAGTGATCCGTAGCTGCAGGAGTGACGTCACTAGCCGCTCCGTGAGTTTGCGAACTTCAATCCCCTTACCCTCCACAGCACTGCGCCACCGGCCGGGGCGTAACTATGGACTTCAAGAGAGCGGCCCGCTTCAGTGCAAGTCACTGGACGGATCGCAAAGAATAATCTATCGTCTGGCAAAGAACGACAGCCATAAGGTTAATCGAATTGAGCATACTTTCCCTAAGGCTCCATTCACACGTCCACAATTCTGTTCCGCATTTTGCGGAACGGAATTGCGGACCCATTAATTTCAATGGGGACAGACAATGTCCCGCCCGGGTCCGCAATCGCTTTTCCGAAAAAAATAGAACATGTCCTATTTTTGTCCACAATTGCGGACAAGAAAAGGCATTTTCTATATAGTGCCGGCGATGCGCGGTCCGCAAATTGCGGAACATATATGTCGATGTCCGTGTTTTGTGGATCCCTGGATCCGCAAAACACACACGGACGTGTGAATGGACCCTAATACCTGTTATATGTAGAACATACGGCACGATCACAAGGGCCATATTGTTTACTTTTACATAGGCAGGTATATACCTTAGGTGTGGTATCATTTTTACATTATACAGTACTCCTATTGATTACAGCAGGCAGTGCGGTCCCGGTGTGATATGCAGACCAATAGGTACAGCGAAGTGTGGAGCGCTGTTGTAGCAACCTGATTTAAATTCTGGAAATGGATGAAAGATCTTTGTGGGAAAATTCTTTCAAAGAAAGATCTTTCATTCACTGACGATCTTCCTTTGAGCCAAACATGTTTTGTACGGCTAGAAGTGTTAAACTCAGCTAATTTCAGACAATTATGGTCTATTATGGGTCGGAAATTCACAACAAATGGTGCACTACAATGGTAAATGCAATTGACAATATATGGCTAAACCCTCACACTGATATTAAAATGAGATTTTCCCCAATATATTCTTATATCAAGAACATACTGGAGCTCGCGCGCCCCGTCAAGGTATCTCAAAGTGGCATGGGACCTAACGCTAACCGACCTATATAGGTAGGCAAATATCGGTTGGCCAAAACAATTGTTCTGTGTTCATTTTCAACTGATGAACGTTCGGTTAAAATTGTCCAGTTTTTTTTCTTTAGACTAATGTGTGAAGGACATAAGTGGTAGGATTTATGTCAAATTTATCAAACTGGTGTAAAGTAGAACTGGCTTAGTTGCCCATAGCAACCAGATTCCACCTTTCATTTTTCACAGCTCCTTTAAAAATTGAAAGGTGGAATCTGATTGGTTGTTATGAGCAATTAAGCCAGTTCTACTTTACACCAGTTTGGTAAATGACTCCATTTGTGCAGTTTTCATCTACTCCTCTTAATAAGTCTGACTCAAGCTATGTTCTCCCTGGCCATACCCACTTTTATTATCATTTTCCAAATTGCAAATTTGTAAAACTTGCTGTATCTTACCATTTACAATGTGTTTGTTGCTGCAATTTACACCAAAACCTGACATAACCTGCTTAGTAACTGTGGACCAATGTTCAAGGCACAATACAGGATTCAGTGTAAGAAATCCAGCATGACCCATCCCTTTTTAGGCTACTTTCACACTAGCGTTCCATCATGGATCTGCAAAAACGCTGATACAACCGCATGCATCCGTCATGAATGGATCCGGTTATATTATGTCTTCTATAGCCATGATGGATCCGTCTTGAACACCATTGAAAGTCAATAGGGGATGGATCCATTTTCTATTGTGTCAGAGAAAACAGATCCGTCCCCATTGACTTACATCCGTTTGGCTCCGCTTCGTCAGGCGGACAGCAATACGCTGCAGGCAGCGTTTGGTGTCGTCCTCCAGAGCGGAATGGTGACTGAACTGAGGCAAACTGATGCATTCTGAGCGGATCCTTTACCATTCAGAATGCATTAGGGCAAAACTGATCCGTTTTGGCCGCTTTTGAGAGCCCTGAACGGATCTCACAATTTGAATGGGTCCGTGATTTATCCGTACCACAAAAAAAAAAACATGTTCTCTGTTTTTGCGGTGAGGAGGCACAGAGAGAAACCCCACGGAAACACTCCATAGTGCTCCCATGGGTTTCCGTGCCTCTGTTCCGCACCGCTCCTTTCGGATTGTGGATCCATTGAAGTGTATAGGTCTGCATCAGTGATACGGTGTGCACACCGCCAGTGCCTGCATATTGCACACCTGCTGTTTACGGGCCGCAATACAGGCACATCCGGGCAACAGTCTTGTGCATGAGGCCTTACAGACAATTTTTGGCGTGTATCTGTCACAGATTCGGTTGCAAAGGGGATTTGCAGCCGAATCTGCAACTTCTTCCCTATCCGCACCACTTCTTTAAGAAAGTGGTGTGGCATGGGCGGGGAAAGGGGGTGGGTCGGCCCGTCTCATTTATCATTTTTTACGCCTTATCTAAATCTATGCCAGCAAGGGAGCTGGCGTAGATTTAGGCCGGCGGGGGATACGCTGAAGTTATGTAGAGGCCGGCGGCTCTATGTAAGTTAGGTGCATCAAGCAACAGCACAGGGTTATCAAGACCGGCGTCTAGAATGCTGGTCTTAATATATGACCCCACTAGTGTAACAAGCAAACTTATATGTAGATTACCCCAGAGTGGTCATCTGGGTGGGCTGTTGGTGTGAATAGTCATGGTTTCCTTGTTGTAATCATGTGCATTGAGGCGGGATGGTCTAATGTCAGAAGAGATGCTCCTGAAATCTTGCAGATGCGTTGTTGATTCCTGCTCCCCGAGCATGCACAGCTGCGGGGGGGGAAAGGTCAGTGGTAGCTTGGTCACTTACCACCTGCACAGGCCCCCAGCGCTTGTGCAGTGTGCAGGTGAAGCCTCAGCTAGTACACCTGACATTACTGCACAACATTTTGAGAGCCCTTCTGCTGATAGCAGACCATCTTTGGAACGTCACACTTCAGTGGGCCTGATTACAGGACCTTAAAGGGGTTCTGCACTTTGTTTAAACTGATGATCTATCCTCTGGATAGATCATCAGCATCTGATCGGCAGGTGTCCGACACCTGGGACCCCCGCCGATCAGCTGTTTGAGAGGGTAGCGGCGCTCCAGGAGCGCCGCGGCCTTCTCACTGTTTACCGCAGCCCCAGTGA
This sequence comes from Bufotes viridis, assembly GCA_033119425.1. NCBI lineage: Eukaryota > Metazoa > Chordata > Amphibia > Anura > Bufonidae > Bufotes > Bufotes viridis. The sequence continues at coordinate 258,057,158 of CM065590.1, forward strand.
CGTCATGACTAGTATCAACTGGGCGCGGCTAAGCTCTGTTCACTTGAATGGAAAATGGAAAGATTCGTAGAAGAAGTCAAGGAAATGCTTTCGATAGTTTTATCGAGGTAATTTAGTTCTTATAGAGGAGTTGCTGAGTAATGAGATTTCAAGAATAGACACATCCCTTGGATTATTTAAGATGCCGTGAATTGAACATCCAGTTGCCTGGTTCCTTGATGTCGCTGAAGTATCCTACCCAGATCCTGTCTAGACCTGCAGAATAAACTTCAATAGCTTGGCTCTGCGACTGGCCTTGCAACTTGCCCCTGTGATCTCTATTCGGTAAACCTCCTTTTTAATGCTTTACTATTTCCTTTAATAACGTTTTGACACTCGTCAACATGAAGGGGATTGAAGTTCTTCACCTTTGATCACACAGTTTAAGCCAGTCTCATAGTCCTGTAAACAGCGCCGTTTCTGGTGGCATGGCTTGACTTCTAAGCGGATTCGCCCATCTCCCTTGTTGGACCAGTGCTAATACAGGTTTGAGCCTTTTAACAGCATCTCAGAGTTCAGACATATTGGGTACCATGTATATAACGGCTACAATGTTTTATTTGGAGTTGTCATGCAAAAAATCCATAGAAATCTGTCTATTTTGTATTGCAGGGCGCCTGCTTCTTGCCACAGCTATACAGTTCTATGGTAAAATTCCAGGCAGCATGTATTCACCACTAGGGGGAGCCGTTTGAATATACTGAGTGTAAGAGGGGTAAACAGGTCTGTAGTATATACTGCAGGCTGTCCTAATATTTATATAACCTACAGTCCATTGTTTACTATGTGTGATATGTAACCAAGGTTGGGTTTAACTTGTATGTCTCTCTATATAGAATGAATATATTACTATATGTGATGGAGTGTACTGAGCATGCTCAGACAGCCTGTATCAGACTTTATAGTGGGGGCTGGAGAGGAGGGGGCAGAGCTTGGTGATGACAGGGAGTAGGGCTGTCTGAAAAGATTGTGGAGATCCCTGAGAGTCTTGAGGAGAGCAGCTTCTGGAGAGAGATAAGACTGAGACCAGGGTTAGAGACAGCACAGCTACAGGAGAGCGGCTGGACTGTTACCACTGAGAGAGGCATATGGAAGCTGAGGCGAGATCAATGGCTTGGGGAGAACTGCAGAGAATTATTTTATGGCCCTGTACAACCCAGACTTAGGGTCCATTCACACGTTCGTAAGTGTTTTGCGGATCCGCAAATTCCGAATCAGCAAAACATAGACACCGGCAATGTACACACTGCCGGCACTTTAATAGAAAATGCCTAATCTTGTCCTCAACTGCAACATAGTGTGCTGTCCGCATCTTTTCCGTCCCCATTGGAAATGAATGGGTCCGCACCCGTTCCGCCAAATTGCGGAACGGATGCGGACCCATTTTGCGGACGTGTGAATGGAACCTTATATATTTCATTATTGAAGTAAAGTTGTGTGAAACCTGTCTCCTGCCTGGTTCCTGTGCCCGTATACTACACTGGTTGTGCCACCCTCACACTGTATGTATACGGTTCCCATCAGTATGACGTACATACCCGCTGACAGACTCCTCTATAAGGTGGCGGGAGGTCGCCAGAACTGTATATTTTTGGATTTAGGAAGGGAATTAGGGGATACAGAGATCTGACCATAAGTAATCTAGCACTGAATTTTGGAAAAAGAAATGTTTTCAGCTGTTAAAAAATGTGACATAAAAAAATATCCAACCCCTATAATGACCCCCCCCCCAATGGCCGGGCCCCTTATATAGATTATACTTGCCCCGACACCTGCGTTATTCCTGATCCCTGCACAGCCGCTTACATCAAAACATCAGGCGATAGGGGGAGCAGCCATTGGCAGGCCGCAACGGGGGGCGAACCTCCCTAGCATCGTGGGTGACGCTAGTAGGGGGCGGTACCGCCTTGCAGGGAAATAACATATCCGTCATGGAAAGAAATTTGAAGACCTGGGATTTTTTATACTGTAATGTTTCTGTACAGTCTGAGAGAGGCATATACCATGGAAAGTTTTTGCTGAAATCTATGTAAACACTGGATATAGGTTGAACGATGAGTGCACATTGCTCATATTCGGATGACCTGTAGGTGTCGGAGCTCCGTAATACAAATAATCTCACCCCTTTCCCATATGAGGCTGGTAAGTTTCCCTGCTCATTCATTTTTTACAATGAGAATTTTTGATGGGGGTGATCTGACACTCTGAGCCTGGATCATGTCCACTGTACCTGCGCCCGTTAGACCCCATTAATTTATCTTGAGGTTCATGAGGTACCTTTAAGGTTTACATTTTGACAGAAAGAATAACTTTGCATCCGACTCTTTTTCCTGTCAAATCTGGCAGACTTTTTAACAGAACATCCGACACAAATGTGAACAGATCCTTAGAACAAGACGATTATCCTCCTAGTAAACTGGGCCCTTGCATAATACATAGAGACGCATAGGCCAGGTGCATTACGCTGGTCTAAACAAAGACTACAAAGAGGTCACGATCAGCGAGGATTATTTTGTGTGTAAACTGTTGGTGAATGAAGCTTTTCTTGGAATAGAGAAAGAGGTCCTCGTGTAAAGAAGGTAGCACTGAGAGAGTGCTAGTCAGATTGCAGCTCTTATTTTATAGGCCTGAGGCCTCATGAGCATAGTTTCCCATGGAATGCACATAGAAGGGATCCATGTGTTGCAGACGGCAATACGTACACGGTCATGTGAATGAGGCCTTATCCACACGTCCATGTCTTTAACCAAACTTTGACCATTTTAGATCTGCAAAGGTCTGATTATTGGATGTGTATCAGTATTTTTTTCACCTTCGTGAACAGTTTTTTTTAAATCTGTAAATGACAGCATTTTTAGCAAATGAATCAATTTTCAATTCAGTGGATCAGTGAAAAACTGACAGAACCGTTGTGGCTTCCATTTGCATTCTGTGGTCTTCACAGACCCATTAAATAGAGTGGACGTGTTCTGTCTGTGAACAGACCGAAGTAGTGCATGACCCATGGTCCTCAGTAACACACATCTAGAATTCAGTGTATCCGTGTGCTGTCGGTGAAGAACAGAGCGCATGGAAATGATACATTCAATGGGAATAAACCCCAAAGGCTCCTTTACACTGCACTGCACTCCTTTAAGCGCTGTTTAGAGTCTGGTGCCACAGCAGCCCAAAACAGCTCATCAGTGAGGGTGCTGTGTGTCGGAACCCCCACAGACCTGATATTGGCGACCTATCGGGGGGATAGGTCATCAATATCTATAGCTTGGAGAACTCTTTTCATGTGTCCGCAGTTGAAAACTGCATCAAATTACTTATGCAATCTTCGTGTTCAACTTTTTTTTTCCCAGTGATAAAATGTGTAGTCAACTACAACCTTGAACTAACCTATTTGTACACTCGCATTAGGTTCACATTCCTATGGATACTTCTGTTGCACAAGAAAAGTTTGGGTTCAGCCCTAAATATAGGATAGGGCGGAACGGAGGCACGAATCAGAAGCACTACGGACTGCTTCCATGGGTTTTCGGTTCGTGCCTCCGCACCACAAAAAAAAAAGTGCATGCTCTACTTTTTTGAGGTGCAGACCGTCGGATGTGTATCGCGGACCCCATTCAAGTAAATGGGTCCGTGTCCGCAGACGGTGCCCACACAGCCGGTGCCCAACAAAAGTGCAGTCCGCAGCACAGGCATGGCCAGCACATGGTTGTGTGCATGAGGCCTTAACCTCGGTTCACACGAGCGTATTCAGTCCAAGAAACATGCTCCACGTGGAAGCTGTATTTCTGCTCCTCTGAAGTGAACTCGCAGCATCATACTAATTTATGATCCTGTGAATTCTCATCTCGCCGCGGTTTTCTGAACTATAGCCGCAGCATTGTGTGAGTAAAGTTCAGTAGATCCGCAGTGAGATGGGAATTCACAGCATTATAAATTATTGAGATGTTGTGAATTCGTTTCAGAGGAGCATTGTTGAGGCTGGGAAAATATGGCTTCCACACGGAGCGAAATTCCTAGACTGAAAACGCTGGTGTGAAACTGACACTAAAAGAGAACTAGGGATGAGCGAGGTACCACTTGGAACCGAAACCGAGTTCGGTAAAAGGTTTTTAACAGTAGAAATTAATTTCTGAACTTCACAAAGTAATAACTTCAGCTCATCTGAATTACCGCTCTGTACAGTATTACAACATGCGAATCGCTCATCCCTAAGGGTACTTTCACACGTGTGACGCCGGAAATGCCTGCCGGATCCGGCAATCTGTATGCAAAGGGATACCATTTGTAGACGGATCCGGATGCGGATCCGTCTTTCAAATGCATTGCAATACCGGATCTGTCTTTCCGGTTGTCATCCGGAAAAACAGATCCACTATTTATCTCTTCCACATTTTTAAAGGTCTGCGCGTGCCAGATTCGTTTTTCTGGAACACTTGGGGCAGGATCCGGCATTAATGCATTTCAATGGAAAATAATGCCGGATCCGGCATATGTTCCGGAATTTTGGACAGAGAAAATACCGCAGCATGCTGCGGTATTTTCTCCGTCCAAAAACCGTACAGTGACTGAACTGAAGACATCCTGATGCATCCTGAACGGATTTCTCTCCATTCAGAATGCATTAGGAGAAAACTGATCATTTTTTTCCCAGTATTGAGCCCCTAGGACGGAACTCAATACCGGAAAAGTTTAATGCAAGTGTAAAAGTACCCTAAAGAGAATGTTCACTTGTGAAATGGAATACTTGATATCATACAATGCTTCTTTCAGCCGATCTTCACGTGACACCTAGTGGCCCTCAGAGGCACAGCAGTAGATACAAACTGTGTGACATCATTAAAATTTCCCAGTAAATTTTTACATAAAATAAAAAGTTAAGTAACTCTCGCCTTTTGAGCCCTTTAAATGAGTAACAAGATAGATGCCCATCTCAATATAATTTCTCATATATGTACCATGTAGCTAAATATTTTCTATTATTAAAAGCCCTGACCAAGCACAGTAGATAGGAAATACATATTTACAGGTAAAACACCAAATGATCAGTATAGTATGTAAGACTGTGGGGATCATTTATCAAACTGGCATAAAGTAGAACTGGCTTAGCTGCCCATAGCAACCAATCAGATTCCACCTTTCATTTTTCACAGCTCCTTTGCAAAATGAAAGTTGGAATCTGATTGGTTGCTGTGGGCAGCTAAGCCAGTTCTACTTTACACCAGTTTGATAAATCTCCCCCTGTGTTTCTATATTTTTATTGAATTAAAGAAAATTATTTGGAATTATGCTGAAGCACTGCTTTCAAGTGGTCATCAAAATACGTAGAGAAGCTGACCTAGTTTTAAAAATTCTTCATCAAAGTAATCTGAGAAAATGGCATCAGCTTGTAAATTGGAAAAAAAAAAAAGGATTAAATATTCAGATAACCCCTTTCCCAATTTTATATGTAAAAATAAATAATAAAAAACATAATTGGTGTCACAGCATCCAAAAATGTCCAAAGTATCCTGCGCAGTGAATGGCGCAATGGAAAAAAAATAACCTGAATCTCTTTTCACCTTGTTCTCTCAAAAACATTGAATGAAAAGGTCATATGTACTCTAAAATTGTACCAATAAAAGCTGACCACAAAAAAAAAAATAATAAATCACACCGCTTTGTAGACAGAAATATAAAAAGTCATGGGTGCCAGAATGTTGCAATGCAAAAACAGGTTCAACAGGTTTTAGTTCAGCAGTAGTAAAACATAATAAAAACTATATACTGTAAATTTGATATTGTTATTATAAAAACAGCTGCTTTTTTTTTACCTCGCTTCATTTTTTCAAAATAGTTTTTAAAAATTGGGCTCTTGGTAGGCGGAAAGGAACAAATGAAAACTGGTTGTAAAGGGGTTAATGGCTAATTAAAACAGTGATAAATGGCAAGCTTTCAACACTACATGGGTCTCTTCATCAGACATGGTATAGCATTATCTGATGAGCCACAGAGACAGTGTGGTACGGGAGACAAGTCATGTAAACAGGGGGGCAGTTACTTAGATAAGAAGTGTGAATATGTTTTCTTTATTCTTGTCCTCAGGTTCATATCAAGAAACTTAATACAAGGCACTTACTAATGTATTGTGATTGTCCATATTGTCTCCTTTGCTGGCTGGATTCATTTTTCAATCACATTATACACTTCTCGTTTCCATGGTTACCATCACCCTGTAATCCATCAGCAGTGGTCGTGCTTGCACACTATAAGAAAAAGTGCCGGCCTCTCTGGTGGCCAGGACCGTGGAAGCTCACATAGGCCTGTGCTTTTTCCTGTAGTGTACAACCACAGCCACCACTGCTGGACTGCAGGGTGGTCGTAACCATGGAAACGTTCTCTGCATAATAAATGCTATTTGCTGAAGGGGCAGAACCCCTTCAAGGCTATGTTCACATGTCCGGCACAAATGACAGCTGTCGGCCAGACAAAAGCCATTGCAGTTAGATCACCACCAGAGTCCAGACCCCATTATAATCAATGAGGATCTGGCGGTGAACTGTAAAATCCAGCAATGCCAGATACAGCGAAATCCAGCAGGCCGCTCTCTGACGGATTCACTGCCGCAGGTGTGAACGTACCCTAACTTGTATTCAGACTCCCCTGTCTCTCTGGGATTTGAAAATAACTTTTAATTCTAAATCTATTAGATGATACGGTCAGGGCTGCAAAAAGGTTTTGACATGGGTAGACCCGTCCTGACTCCCTCATTCTGGTTCTTGGCTTCTGCCCTGTTTCACCTACAGAAAGAGCCCCAGTACAAGTAAGTAGGCGGCATTTAGGCTAGGACTACATGGCGACATGTAGAGTCAATGGCGTCGCACTGGGACATGCTGCGACTGCAACACGACAGTTGCAACAAATCCATCCAAGTTGGATCTCTGTGCGACTGTCGCCATCGCAGCATGTGGTAGTGCGACATTATTGACTATCTTTACAAAAAATGTTAACGAAATGTTGTGCGACACATCGCAGTGTAGTTGTACCTTTTTTGTCGCACAACACATGTCGTCCTATAGCCCTAGTCTAAGTACGGTGCAGGGGAAGGTACCTAGGATCTTTCCTATCTAGCTCTGGCTCACACGGTCCACAGATATCATTCCTAATACATTGGGATGGTTATTCACCGTCTCTGCCAGCAGAGGGTGCTGTTGGCACTCTAGATTCACTAGTCGTGGCTTGCGGAGTTGTATTGAGCCTGTGAATGCTAGAAAAGCTCATTTATGCTTAAAGAGTAACTAAACTTTTTTTCCCCCCTCAGTTAGACTGTGTCAGTGCATAGTTCTAACTTACTAATATACTTTATTTACCGGCTCTTTTCCCTGCATAAATTCCGTCCAGAGATCACCTGTTGTAGCCTCTAAACTTGTCTTCTACTGCCCGTTGCCAACTGAATTTCATCTCCGTCTCCAAGGACTCTGTAGACAATTCTTAAACTAGTGTGGGCGGCTCTAGCCTGGAGCGCTCGTCCCCGCTGCGGTCACATGGTATATCTGCGCTGTTTAAAGGGAACCTGTCACCATGTTCTGACATATAAAACCGAATGTACCTTAGTGCTTGTTTTCCCTGATAGTTCCCAGCGATCGATCCGTAACCTTCTCAGGACTAACCTGTCCGATTTTATCGCCATATAAAGCTTTCCTGCCGTTATGCTCATTTGTATAAATAATTCCTTCCCCTCACACCATCAGAGTCTATTCCCCTCCCCTAGACTTTGATTGACAGACAATTTCTGCCCTCACTGCTTGTAATCTCGTCCGAAATCGCGCACATGCGCACTTGCCCTTTTTATGAAAGACCAATCAGCTAGCTTAGTGTATATCCCCTCCCCCTCACGGAGGGCACTACGTAGGTCACGTGGTAGCGTTGCGATACTTGCGCAACGTAGTTTTGCCCGAAATGAATACTGCGCATGTGCGAGATTTTATCTATAGGGGCGTTTTTTAGGCGGAGCTGAGGAGCTTGACTCGGAGAAAATGTGACTCTTCTCTGGTCAAGCATGTAAGATATGACTCTTTTATGTTAATTAGCATAAAAGGCGGGAAAGAGTTAGAGGGCGACATAATAGGACAGGTTAGTCCTGAGAAGATTACGGATCGATTGCTGGGAACTATCAGGGAAAACAAGCACTAAGGTACATTCGGTTTTATATGTCAGAACATGGTGACAGGTTCCCTTTAAACTGCATCCGAAGCTGTAAAAGAGTTCCGTATTGTGTGCCAAGCAAAACAGCGCAGATATACCATGTGACCACAGGGTGGACTAGCGCTCCAGGCTAGAGCCGCCCACACTAGTTTAAAAATCGTCTTTGGAGACAGAGACGAAATTCAGTTGGCAACAAGCAGTAGATGACAAGTTTGGGGGCTACAACGGGTGATCTTTGGACGGAATTTATGCAGGGAAAAGAGCGGAACCGGTAAATTAAGTATATTAGACAGTCTATCTATGGGGAAAAAAAAGGTTTAGTTACTCTTCAATAAATGCCCAAAATGTAAAAATAAAGAAATTAAATTGTCCGAGTTTTTAATATTGATGACCTATCCTTAGGTAATCGATATCAGATAGGCGGGGTCCGACTCCCGACATTCCCTGTCGTTTGAAGAGGCCTCATTCATTGAGCGCCATGGCCTCTGTTTAGGCCAGTGACATAACGTTCATTGGTCACGTGGCCTGGGCACAGCTCAGTTGCATTCAAGTGAATGAGGCTGAACAGCAATACCAAGCACAGCAGCTATACCAGGGGTGCACAACATGCGGCCCCCAGAGCCATGGTTTGCGGCCCCCATCCTGCTGGACAAAAACACAGTTGATCATGCGATCAGCGGTGTTCCTACCCGGAGCCGCCCACTTGCAGGGTTACAAAGACAGCGGGGGAGCTGAGGAGAAGGCAAAAGCAATGTATCAGCGCTTCTGCCTTCTCCTCACACAGGTGAGCGGCACGCTGTAAAGTTTAGACCCGGTGATCACGTGATCGCTGGGTGTCAGGGGCAGAGTAGTGCACCAGCTCTGCCCTGTACAAAGCCCCCCTCAGCAGGCTGATATTCATTTACAATCACTGGGAATGGTTTCATCTTCCAAGCAGTACTAGCAGGAATGCCATCCGGTGGACATGTGAGGTACTGCATGTTTCCCTGCTCTGAGTTCAGTAGGGAGATATCCATAGATTTTCAGATTCCGTACCAAATATCCACAGGTTACAGCACAATACATGTGGATGGGGTTTTCAAAATCTCTTCCACATGTACTGGAAACAAATCCACCCATAACTCAGCATTCTCATTCTATGTTGCAGAATTATTGTAGGTTTTAACACTGATTTTACCCTAAGCCATCTAATATGGGTTTTCCCATGGATTTGCTGCAGATTTGAATCAGAATCCAGGCCGTCCAGTATCCACCACATCTACATCCACCCAGAAGCAGCAGCGTATGTTGTCCAACATGTGCACTTTTGGTAAAAAGGCTTCTATAAGGCTAGTGAGACACAAGTTTTTTTCTGGCCTTTAGAGGGGTTTCATTAATTTTGGTGGCTGGTGTTTTTAGGGAAAAAAATGCACGCTTCAGATGTTTCATTGAAGTCTATAGGAAATATTAAATGCAGGACAAACAGGCTTTTTTTGTAGCATTTTTTCAACCTTGAGGTGTGTTTTTTGAGTCAGTGGCAGTTTTTTCAAATCATAGCGAGAACTGATTATGACATTTTTTAGGCATTTTCCTATAGACTTCCTTAGAGGAAATAAAGGCATACAAAAAACACCAAGAATAATATTGTGTGACTAAAAAACAACACCTGTAAAAAGGAAAAAACACCATAAAGGAGACACAACTGCCATATTGGTCTTCCTCTTCCGACATAGGGTGTTTTTTTTCATTTAGCCAAAGCTAGTAGTGGATTCAGAAGGAATAGAAAGGCATTAGGCCTATTGCACACGACCGTATGGCTTTTTCAGTGTTTTGCGGTACGCAAAAAACGGACCCGCAAAAAATACGGATGAGGTCTATGTGCATTCTGTTTTTTGCAGAACGGAACAGCTGACCCTAATGGAACAGTACTATCCTTATCTGTTATGCAGACGATAATAGGGCATGTTCTAGATTTGAACGGAACGGAAATACGGAAACGGAATGCATACGGAGAACATTGCGTTTTTTTTGGGTGGACCCATTGAAATGAATAGTTCCGTATACAGAACGCAAAAACGGCCCGTCAACTGATAAAATAAACGTTCGTGTGCATGAGGCCTTATCCTTCTCCTTCCTGCTGGATCCACGTTTGGCCCTGACTCAACTACAGTGGCACTAAAAGAAATTCTGGCATACAAAAGTTGCAGGGCCACCAAGCACGGTAAAAATCCATGACAGAAATGTCTACTATGTGAATGGAGGTTGGAAAACCCCATTCCTATGGATTGTACCATCTTATATTGTTACTCTTTATACGTTGTGCCACCATGAAAATGATCCTTTACGTTACATTTACAGCAGGTATTGGAGCCCAGTGCAGGTTCCTGTGAAAGTCCCCACTGGGCAGCAGCATTGATGCTCCTCAACCAGAGACGAGGAATGTCCGAATTTCTGTTTGGAGCCTCCATCAGGGAATAATCATAATCAATAATCATCAGGTCAAAATGATGGAAACTGCAGCCGCTCCAGCCTCCCAATTATAAGTCAGTGGGGTTGGCCAGGGCTGTTGGTGCCCATCTTACGACAGATCCGTGGATTTCATGTTCTTCTCCTTGATTGAACAAAAAAACGGAAACATTGACAGAAATGTGAACAGAGTGTTTATCTTTTGTAGATCTGATATTTCATGGTAAAGGTGGTAAGATTAACAAGGAGTGGACTCCTGTGAGGCCCAACATACAAATATCCAGTAATATGAGATGGCAGTATAACAGAATAGTCCTGTAATGCACTGCCGGCTTCCTCTGCAGACATATCATCTGTATAAACAGTGGCATCAGCTAATCATTAATTTATGTGTTGCCGGGCTCTAATCTTCCTGCAGTTAATGAAGTCAGTTCAGAAACTGGCAAATCTAGTTACAGCCAATAGAGTACGTCACTAGACCCTGGCAACGGAGCTGAGGACTGCTGTACAGGGATGATCCTAGACGTTCTACAGTAGGACTAGCAAAATCTACCAAATCTGTGTAGGTTCTTGTATTCTTACTGGTTAATCCCCTAGTCAATCCCTAGACGTGAAATTATAAAAATGAGAACATAGCTTGGTTGATATTACGGTATTTAAATATGAATTCATAAATTAAGTTTGTAAACCTTCATTTTCTTAGAGTAGGGATTGGCAGAAAAGGCTCTTCATATGGCCTCATGCACACTGCCGTGGCTCGTATTGCGGCCACAGACCGTGTGCTCAACGCATCAGGGATGCGGACCCGTTCACTTGAATGGGTTCACAATCCGCAAGGTGCGGTGCGGATCGGTGGCACGGAACCCCACAGAAGCACTATGGAGCACTTCCGTGGTGTTTCTGTCTGTGCCTCCGCAGTGCAAAAAAAGAGAACTTGTTCTATTTTTTTGCGGTGCGGACAGATCGCAGACCCATTCAAGTTGATAGTTGACAGATAGTGCCAGTGCATTGGGGACCGCAAATTGTGGTCCCCAATGCACGGAACGGCCGGCAAACAGCTGTGTGCAGCAGGCCTAAGGCCCTATTCACACAACCGTATTTTTGGTTCGCATCCGATCCACATTTTTTGTGGTTCAGATGTGGACTGTGTGCTGTCCGCATGTTTGTTCCACGGCCACACAAAAAATGATAGAAGGAACATGTCCTATTCTTGTCTGTTTTACAATGGGGCCTGCGAAAAGTGCGGGATGCACACTGGCCGCACCCGCAATTTGCAGGCTGGAAAATAGATATGGTCGTGTGAATGCCCCATAAGATAGTACCATCTGGACAGCATTTAAAGGGAGCCTGTCAGCTGTTCTTACCATGCTAAACTACTGACCGCACCAGATTGGAGCTAAGAAGATCAGTACAAACATCCCTTTTGTAGCGCTTTTCTCATCAGGAGTAGTGTAAGTATAAAGTTTTATTCTATCCGATTTTGCTCCAGCAAGTGCAGTGGAGGTGGAGCTTCGCCTTGAAGTGCTCACAGCCCCTGCCGTCTGCTCTGGGTGACAGCTGTAGTAGACTTCTGGTTGGATGCTACAGCTGCCAAGCAGAGGGGATTCAACTGTGACACAGCTCAGTGCAACATCACAGTGAAGCCCCACCTCCAGTGCACTTAAAGGGGTTTTCCAGGAGTACAATATTGATAGCCTATCCTCAGGATAGGTCATCAATATCTTATCATGGGGGTCTGACCCCACCAATCAGATATTGATGGCCTAGTAGCAGAATCTGGCAGGACGAAGCTACATATTTCCACTACTTCTGATCATTAAAGCTTCACAAAACATTTATTTACACTGCTGTCCTCAGCCCCAACGAAGACCTGTCCGCTCTCATGCATAACTTTTTGTAAATACTTTTATAGTCATATAAAAATCACCATTATGGATATTTTTCTTGGGATTCTGCTTTGTGATATTGCTTTGTTATTCCTCCTCGAAAAGAATGAATTTAGAAAACTGGGTCTTAGCATTTCCCTTGAAAATAGGGGTGTGTTCAACTGTTAGGGACAACCCCTATTGACAAGGGGAATGGTAAGGCCGACTTGTACATTTATTATGCATTTCCAGGAAGAGTAGCAGAGGAACAGCATCATGCAGCGTTCATTCAAATATTTACTAAAACAGACGTGTCAGGGACTACGGTAATAGGCCCTTTGAAAATTAAAGTGAAATGAAGGTAAATCCTGTTATAGGTTCTTCTGGCCTTGAAAAGTGTGATATTGTCAGTAAGACACAGCCCATATTTTCCTTTGTGACAGAGCACTGTAGGAAAGCTTAAACCTGAAAGTGCGCGCTTCCGGGTCAGGCGCGTTTTTCCCCGGGAGAGATCAGGGAAGCACCATGATGTAATAATGAGCCAGAGCCTGTAATAGGCTTCCAGGCTCATTATTAGTATATCCCAGTTCAGGACAGTAGGTGGCAGCACTGAACTGGGGTATAGTGAGTTCTGTACAGAGTAATGGAACAAATTGAATTATTCTGTACAAGTTGCAGTACAATGATTGCAAGCTGTGGTCCACTTGGGGACTTAACAAAAAGTAAAAAAAAAAAAAAAAGAAACAAATAAGAAAATTATAAAAATTCAAATAATCCCTTTCCCCGAATTTAAAATAAATAATTTTAAAGCATAAAATCATGGGCATCGCTGTGTGTGAAAACACCCATACTATTAAAATTAATTGGCGTAACGGGAAAAAAAATAGTCGACAATGTTTTTCCATAACTTTATCTCCCAAACAATTTAAATAAAAAGTGATCAAAAGTCATACACCCCAAATTGGTATTATCAAAAACTGCAGTTTGTCCTGCAAAAAAAGGAGCCCCTCCACACACACATCTCCATAGATATAACTATAAATAAGTTATGAGGGTCAGAATATGACAATGAAAAGAAAAAATCATTTTTTTTTTTAAGTTTTCTTTTTTTCAGTATTAAAAGTAGCAAGAAAAACTATACATATGTGGTATTACTGGATTCATATTGACCTGGAGAATGAAGTGCACAAGTCAGTTTGAACAGTGAACGCCATCGATAAAAACCTGTAAGACTGCTTTCCACTACGTCCTATGCAATATTAAACGGCGGGATTAGAAAGTACAACTTGTCCTGCAAAAAACAAGCCCTCATACGGCTATGTGAATGGAAAAATAAAAAGTTATGGCTCTGGGAAGGCAGGGAGTGAAAACGAAAATGCTAAATCGGAAAATCGCCGCACTAGGAAAGGGTTGATAAATTAGACGCATCCTACTCCAGCGTAGAGGGATCAGGGTTAACATATGGGAATGCCAGTCTTGATAAATGTCCCACAGTATGTGTTCATTGACACTAGTTTCACTTCCTAATGCCAGTGTCATAAAGAGCCATTCAACATACCGTAAGTATGTTTTCAGGTAGTGGAAAGAATCCATTGGGTAATGATGCTAACCAGGGCGCATATTAGCCCTCAGTCCTTAATTTGCGGGGACTGTCCCTAATTTTCAGAGAAGTCCGGGTTGTCCTGGGCTGAAGATGGACAGGGCCTATGTGAGACCTGCCCATAAGTGGTCAACCCGTGAAATTTGGGGTATTCCCAGAGGCTTACATGCCCTGAATTTAGCAACTGCAATGTTGGCAAGTATGCAGGGAGTCAGGTTTATTTATTTATTTATTTAACTGATTTCCTAATCCTTCAGCATAATACAAATGTTTAGGCTAATTTAGCCTATCATGCCTTACACATGTAATATTGGTCGACAATGGCCAAAATTTAGCAAATTGGACAATCACATTTTCAGCAGGCAGAAGTCTGCCATTGGGAATATGAAACCCCTTGTCACCATAGTGCAATAAGCAGGACCTGCAAAGAATTTCCTTTTTAAATGTACACTTTTCTGGATTCACAATTATTGGAATGTGTTCTATACTATTCATGTGCTGTTACATTTATGTTTAATAGTAGCATAAGTAAGATGCTGCTCCTAATACAAAGCGATCTTATGTCATTGAAGTGCAGTTTATGTGACATGTGCTGCTGACCTATCTTTTGTGGTAAAGCTATTATTCTAGGTATTGCTTGCATGGGTTGAATGACTTAGGGGCTTAGTGATTTTGTTCTGACAGATTTCTATTCACTGTGACAGCCCTTCAGAGAAATCGTGTGCCTATATGACCTTCCTTAGACATCTATTCATGTCACCGTGCTGCGAGTTGGTGACCTGGAATGAAAGATGCTGAAAGCCATGTCCACTAATCCAGTCTGTCTCTGTCTTTACAGTTAGCGGGAGCCAAACTATTAGCATATCCTCTTGTGTTCCAGCAACCGATGGGTAAAATATTGTCCAAGTCCCAAATATTACCACTAATGTCATCACTAGAGACATCACCCAAAGAAAAACTAATGGCCATAATATGTCGTGGGATACTTCATTTTGTCTCCGAATGAATCAGCCAATTCTCGGTGTTAACTAGTGCAAGCGCTGCGTTCTCTTCAATGTTCACTTGCACACCATTTCCTTTGTAGCGGCGGCACAGCTTCCTCTACCATTCAAGTGAGCGGGACGAACAGCTGAAATCACCCTGTACCGCCACTATAATCTAGACGGGGTGCAAGTAAACATTGAAGAAACTGCAGTGCTCACACAAGCGCCCCAGCCTCCACAGCTGATTGGCGGGAGTGTCGGGAGTCGGACCTCTACCAATCTGATATTGAGGACCTATCCTGAGGATAGAACATCAATATAATGATTCTGCACAACCACTTTAATCTAAATCTCTGCTCGTTTTTGGCTTAGGAGTCCAGTGGGTGGTCCTACATAGCGATTGACAGACTTCCCTGTATGAATGTGCATAGAGAGGTAGGTGTTTATCACTAAGTAGGACCACCCACTGGACTCCTAAGCCCAAAATAAATGACCAGTTAAACTGAATCCTTTCCCGTAAAACTATATATGAATCTGCTCAGCTCCTCCTGCTCTGCAACTCTGGACTTCATTATCTGTGTGTCAGTTAGTTCAGAAGTTGCCATATGTGGTCTTATACAATCTATATACAATAGAATGTTATATCTTCTATCTAGATATATATATATATATATATATATATAAAGAAGGACGTATATATTTGCGTATGTATGTATGTTCCGCGATCACTCAAAAACGCAACCATCGATTTGAACAAAACTTGGTACTACACATCCCTTGCTATCTGGAAAGAAATCTTGTGGGGTCATACACCTCTACACAACAGCATTACTCCAGGTTTCTATAACAACCCAGCTATTTTTCTTCACTGCTGTAGGTCAGTTTTAGGCTAGGGCTACATGACGACAATAAGGCTACATGCACACGACCGTATGTGTTTTGGGGCCCGCAAAATGCAAATTCGCAAAAAAAAAGAATGGCGTCCATTTGTTTTTTGCGGATCTATTGTAAGAAAGCCTATCCTTGTCTGCAAAACAGACAAGAATAGGACCTGCTCAAATTTTTTTTGCAGGGCTACGGAACGGACATGCAGATGCGGATAATACACAGTGTGCTGTCAGCATTTTTTGCAGACCCATTGAAATGAATAGGTCTGCATCCTATCCGCAAAATAAACGGAACAGACACGGATACAAAATACGTTCTTGTGCATGTAGCGCTAAGTCGCACGACACATGGGGCACAACTACACTGCTACATGTGTCGCGCAACATTGATGTCGCACCAATGTCGCACGACAATTTTTATAATGATAGTCTATGATGTTGCACTGCGACATGATGCGACTGCGACGCGACAGTTGCTGAAAACTCCATCTTTGTATTTTTTGCGACTCTCGTGTCGCAGTCGCAGCATGTCACATGTTGCAGTGCGACATGATAGCCTATCATTATAAAAATTGTTGAGACAGAGTGTCGCGCGACACATGTCGTTGTGTAGCCCAAGCTTCAAAGGGGCAGGGCGCTGTGGAGGTCGCTGTTAAAGGGGCGGACACAGTGGAGGTCATTGTTAAGGGGGCAGGGGCCACTATTAATGGGGCAACTGCTGTGGAGGTCACTGTTAAGGCAGCAGGGTACTGTGAGGTCACTTTAAGGGCGCGGAATACTGTGGAGGTCACTTTAAGGGGGCGGGCCCCTGAGAAGGTCACTGTCAAGGGAGTGGGGTGCTGTGAAACACTGTTAAAGGGGCAGGCTGCTGTGATGGTCAAAGTTAAGGGGATGGGTTGTTGTGGAGGTCCCATTTTAAAGTGCGGGGCACTGTGGGGGGTCAATGTTAAGGGGTGGGAGACTGTGGAGTTCATTGTTATAGGGACGGGATGCTACAGAGGTCACTGTTATGGGGGATACTGTCGATATCTTTTAACGAGACACACAAACATTAAATGAAATAGATGAAATATACCCGGGTCCTTCTGCTAGAAAGTTATAAATCTAAGACAGTTCTACTTCTGATTATTATATCACTGCGTGCATCCCACAATCATGCCTCTGTACATGCCACAATCGTGCCTCTGTACATGCCCCCATCGTGCCTCTGTACATGCCCCCATCGTTCCTCTGTACATGCCCCCATCGTGCCTCTGTACATCCCACAATCGTGCCTCTGTACAGGCCACAATCGTGCCGGTCTACATGGCACAATAGTACCTCTGTACATGCCACAATCCTGCAGCTGTACATGCCACCATCCTGCAGCTGTACATGCCACAATCCTGCAGCTGTACATTTCACAATCCTGCAGCTGTATATGCCACAGTCCTGCAGCTGTACATGCTACAATCCTGCCACTATACATGCCACAATTGTGCCATTGTACATGCCACAATAGTACCGCTGTACATGCCACAATCCAGCCGCTGTACATGCCACAATCCTGCCGTGCCTCTGTACTTTCCACAATCGTGCCTGTCTACATGCCACTGTTTTACCTCTGTATATGCCACATTTGTGCCTCTGTGCATGAGACAATCGTGCCTGTGTACATCCCACAATTGTGCCTGTGTACATGCAACAATCATACCTCTGAACATGCCACAATCGTTTCTCTGTACATCCCACAATCGTGCCTCTGTACATGCCAAAATTGTGCCTCTGTACATGCCACAATCATTCCTCTGTACATGCCACAATCGTGCTTGTGTACCTGCCACAATTCTGCCGCCGTACATGCCACAATCCTGCCGCTGTACATGCCACAATTGTGCCTCTGTACATGCCACAATCATTCCTCTGTACATACCACAATCGTGCTTGTGTACATGACACAATCCTGCCGCTGTACATGCCACAATCATTCCTCTGTACATACCACAATCGTGCTTGTGTACATGCCACAATCCTGCCACCGTACATGCCACAATTGTGCCTCTGTACATGCCACAATCGTGCCTCTGTACATTCCACAGTCGTGCCTGTCTACATGCCACTGTTGTACCTCTGCATATGCCACAATTGTGCCTCTGTGCATGCCACAATCGTGCCTGTCTACATGCCACTGTTGTACCTCTGTATATGCCACAGTCATGCCTCTGTGCATGCCACAATCGTGCCTGTGTACATTCCACAATTGTGCCTGTGTACATCCCACAATTGTGCCTGTGTACATGCCACAATCGTTCCTCTGAACATGCCACAATCGTTCCTCTGTACATCCCACAATCGTGCCTCTGTACATGCCAAAATTGTGCCTCTGTACCTGCCACAATCCTGCCGCCGTACCTGCCACAATCCTGCCGCCATACATGCCACAATCCTGCCGCTGTACATGCCACAATCCTGCCGCCGTACATGCCACAATTGTGCCTCTGTACATGCCACAATCATTCCTCTGTACATACCACAATCGTGCTTGTGTACATGCCACAATCGTGCTTGTGTACATGCCACAATCCTGCCGCTGTACATGCCACAATCCTGCCGCTGTACATGCCACAATCCTGCCGCTGTACATGCCACAATCCTGCCGCTGTACATGCCACAATCCTGCCTCTGTACATGCCACAATCCTGCCGCTGTACATGCCACAATCCTGCCGCTGTACATGCCACAATCATTCCTCTGTACATACCACAATCGTGTTTGTGTACATGCCACAATCCTGCCGCCATACATGCCACAATTGTGCCTCTGTACATGCCACAATCATGCCTCTGTACATTCCACAGTCGTGCCTGTCTACATGCCACTGTTGTACCTATGTATATGCCACAATTGTGCCTCTGTGCATACCACAATCGTGCTTGTCTACATGCCACAATTGTGCCTGTGGACATTCCACAATTGTGCCTGTGTACATACCACAATTATTCCTTTGTATATACCACAATCCTGCTGCCATACATGCCACAATCCTGCTGCCGTACATGCCACAATTATTCCTCTGTACATACCACAATCGTGCCTCTGTACATGCCAAAATCGTGCCGGTGTACATGTCTTTGTATATGCCATAATCGTGCCTCTGTAAATCCCAATATCGGACCTCTGTACATCCAGTTCTGCTCTTAAATGGATTAATTAGCCTCCCCTTGTAGAGAGCAGGAGAACCCCTTTAATGCCATGTACAGTGCAGAATTCCCACGTAATACCACGTACAGAGCCCAATTACTGCTGTGTCATTACTTAGGAAGCCTGGATCTGGTTACAGAGAATTCATATTTCATCAAAATGTCATGTGAATATTCTAGCACAAGTGATGCCACAATATCTGATTTCTGGGAGGTGCGGATGAGGGTGTTTTAGTTTGTGTACCATGATATCTAGGTACATACAGGTACTTCCTGCTTCTTCTTGCAGCATTATTTGAAAGGCAAATACCCCAGAGCTAAGGATAGGGAGACCCAGACTTCCTTGTGCAGCGGGTCAGATACAATGCAGCCGGAGACCTTCCTCCCCAGCATCAGCAGCACTCTGCCTGATCTATCAGTGCAGTCCATTTACCAAAGCTCGCTTGTTATATGAGCAGCAAAGCTTCCTGGCTTCACCGTCAACAAACGCTGTCTGGGATGGGAACTGCAATATATAAATTATCCAGCAAAATCAAGGTCCAGGTCAAGAAGAGCAAAACCTCAGGTAAGTGTCCAGATGAAGAGCAGCCATACAGTGATATGACAGAATATTTATAAGACTGCAAGTGAGATGAGAGATAATGCTTGTCGTGTGCTAGGCTGGTATCTGGTTTGTAGATGTCCTGATAATATGTTCCCCTGATGATCTATAAGGGGTCATTTTTTCTATGTTACCACTATCAGATGCCGTATATTATCTGGCATGTTGGGTTCCATCCCGAAAAACATAAAAACCATAGGTACATGGATCTACTTTACTGTTAGATTGTGTCGCCAAATCATGTGTGATGCTGCAGTGTACCCTGCCAAATACTGCTACGTGTCTGCTGCCATCAATAGTAAAGGCTGGAGTAAAGTTTTAGGGAGCATGGACATAAGTGACATGGAAGGAATATGCAGAATCATCCCTGCCATATTTCTACATATCCTATAGCCTTTCTGATTCACTGTATGCAGTGGATAGACAGAAATTAATTATGCAGGAGAAACAAAACGCCACGGTGTAGTAAATGCATTCCTTATTTCACTATTTATGTACCTAGTAAGGCTGGATCTGACTGTGTATGTACCTAGTAAGGCTGGATCTGACTAGTAAGGATGGATCTGACTCTGTATGTACCTAGTAAGGCTGGGTCTGACTCTGTATGTACCTGTTAAGGCTGGATCTGACTCTGTATGTACCTAGTAAGGCTGGATCTGACTCTGTGTGTACCCAGTAAGGCTGGATCTGACTCTGTATGTACCTAGTAAGGCTGGATCTGACTCTGTATGTACCTAGTAAGGCTGGATCTGACTCTGTATGTACCCAGTAAAGCTGGATCGGACTATGTATGTACATAGTAAGGCTGGATCTGACTCTGTATGTACATAGTAAGGTTGGATCGGACTATGTATGTACATAGTAAGGCTGGATCTGACTCTGTATGTACCTAGTAAGGCTGGATCTGACTGTGTATGTACCTAGTAAGGCTGGATCTGACTGTGTATGTACCTAGTAAGGCTGGATCTGACTGTGTATGTACCTAGTAAGGCTGGATCTGACTGTGTATGTACCTAGTAAGGCTGGATCTGACTGTGTATGTACCTAGTAAGGCTGGATCTGACTGTGTATGTACCTAGTAAGGCTGGATCTGACTCTGTATGTACCTAGTAAGGCTGGATCTGGCTGTGTATGTACCTAGTAAGGCTGGATCTGACTCTGTATGTACCTAGTAAGGCTGGATCTGACTCTGTACATACAGAGTCAGATCCAGCCTTGCTATGTACATACAGAGTCAGATCCAGCCTTACTAGGTACATACAGAGTCAGATCCAGCCTACTATGTACATACAGAGTCAGATCCAGCCTTACTAGGTACATACAGAGTCAGATCCAGCCTTACTATGTACATACAGAGTCAGATCCAGCCTTGCTATGTACATACATAGTAAGGCTGGATCTGACTCTGTATGTACCTAGTAAGGCTGGATCTGACTCTGTATGTACATAGCAAGGCTGGATCTGACTCTGTATGTACATAGTAAGGCTGGATCTGACTCTGTATGTACATAGTAAGGCTGGATCTGACTCTGTATGTACCCAGTAAGGCTGGATCTGACTCTGTATGTACCCAGTAAGGCTGGATCTGACTCTGTATGTACCCAGTAAGGCTGGATCTGACTCTGTATGTACCTAGTAAGGCTGGATCTGACTCTGTATGTACCTAGTAAGGCTGGATCTGACTCTGTATGTACCCAGTGAGGCTGGATCTGACTCTGTATGTACCCAGTGAGGCTGGATCTGACTCTGTATGTACCCAGTAAGGCTGGATCTGACTCTTCCGGAATCCCAGCCAATCAGCTGTTTTAAGGGACCACGGTGCTTGGACTAGCACTGTGGTCTCTTCACCGTATAACAATACAGTGTATAGTGGCTCCGCTTGGCATTGTAGTCCTAATCACTTGAGTAGGATTGAGCTGCATGTGCCATGTGACTGATGGAGGTGACATCAATAGGTGAGTAAAGGCTACAGTTCTCATAAGTGTGCAGCTTCCCCTTCAAACAGCTGATTGGCGAGCGTGCCGGGAATTTAACTCCCACCAATCAGATAATGATGACCTCATCAATACTGGAATCATGGAAACCCTTGTGATGCTTATTTTTCCAAGTATAAAACTTTAAACAACTCATTAAAATAAGTTATTTTCAGTCGTCTTCAGAGGGCGCCAATTTTTGATATCATGAGAACAAAGAGTCTGATAATGGATTCACATATGCAGTTTTAAGTGAATTTCTTAAAGCTATTTTTTTAGCCAAAACCAACAGAATGTCCGACACAGGTGTCTAGAAAGTGCGTCTATAGTAGTCAGGCCGCATGCACATGACAAATCCTGTATAGCACGCGCAGCCTCCATCTATATGGAAAATGTTTCTGCGTAATCCTCTACGGCAGCTCTATTACATTTCTATACAAAACAGAGCTGTAATATGGCAGTGTGCATGAACCCCTAAACGAAGGATAAATGGACAATGTAATAAAGGGTTCAGCATTTTGTGGGAAAGTTATACTGTTAAGGAAGCATTCGAGGACCATATTTTTGGTCCATGTCCAATTTGCATGTTTTGTGAATTACACAAAATGTGGACAGCACACGGATGTTATCAG
This sequence comes from Bufotes viridis, assembly GCA_033119425.1. Taxonomy (NCBI): domain Eukaryota; kingdom Metazoa; phylum Chordata; class Amphibia; order Anura; family Bufonidae; genus Bufotes; species Bufotes viridis. Next base: position 258,079,540 of record CM065590.1, read on the forward strand.
TGTGGCCGCAAATGATAAAACACGTCCTTTTCTTGTAGGCACTTTTTCAATGGGTCCCGTGAAAAGTGCGGTATACGCATCCGTATTTTGAGGATCCAAAATTTGTGGACCGCAAAACATATACAGTTGTGTGCACACATCCTAATGGGTATATAAAACTCTGTGATTAGGCTACTTTCACACTTGCAGCAGAGCTAATCTGGTCGGCTGTTCAGGAGAAAACATCCTGCTGGGGTTCTCCGGATCTTGCATAGCCGTAAAGTGCCGTTTGCCCGCCGGACCCCATTGACTATAATGGGATCTAGTCGCTTTATGACATTAATGCTGGGATTCGGACGGGAAAAATCCCCATACGCTACAGTTTTATGTCTGCCCAAATCCCACTATTTATGCCGAGAAGCTCTGCACACAGGGTACCTTCAGGTTTTTTTTTTGCGGACCCATTAAAATTAATGGTTCTACATACGGAACGGACATGGAAAGAAAATACGTTTGTGTGCATGAGCCCTTAGTACATGAAACTATCCTTAGAATTACCACAGTGCAAAGCCAATTTTGTTTAACCAGATTGTTGGACTGTGCGCATTCCCCTCAGGCTAAAACGTATAAGAGCACACTGAGAATACATTATAATACGAGAAATAGACTCAGCACTAGATCCACCATAGCAGGCTTACACTTATTGTACAGAGATACAATGGGAGACATTTACTAAGCATGTTGCGCCAGAATTATGGTGTAAAATGCGCCAAAAAGAATGGCGTATTGATTTGTGCCAAATATATCAACAGTTTTCTCCAGAATTTTCACCATAAAGAATGCATCACGCCAGAAGTCAGTTATAAATGTCAAAGTGGGCGCATATTAAGCTCATTTATCATCCTCCTATTGTCAGAAATGGCTCAAATTGTTGCAGACAATTAAGCCAGTTTATGTGATGGTGTTTTGTGTAAAAAGTCACATTTATGGCATAAAGATGCGACTTTTGACAAAAGTCGCATTTATGAAAAGAAAAACCAACTCATCGTGGGAACAAGTGATCGATAAGTATTAAAACAGGATGCCTTTATTTTTATTTTATAGAAATGAGCTAAACAGCAAGGTTTTGTCAGTAAAGTGACATTTAACAAAAACGGCCCAAGTCTGAGACAAAAGTCGCAATTTACCAGTAGAAATGTTGTGAATATGCTTCAAAAGTCACAAATTTGTTTCAAAAGTGGCATGTGCGATCTGGCAGGGTTGCCTGAAATGGTGCATTTCGGTTTTAAAAAGTCGCATTTTAGTGCTACTGCTACTGCAAATCAAGAGAAATAGGCAGATGATCAAGTTTATATTTAAAAAAGTCACATTTTAAAAGTGGCATGCGCTGATATATCGCCACTCTTAATTTGTAATGTTAGTATTTTTTGATGCAAATGAAGCCATTATTGATAAATGTCCCCCAGTATCAGGGGCGGTTTGGCTATAGACCTTGCAGGGAAATTTCCTGGTAGTCCGATGCCCAGGGGGCCACTTAAGCCCTCTTGATGGCCGCAGGCCAGGGACATAATGATCTGCTGCTCAACGGCCCTCCTGAACTCAATTGTATTACTGTCCTCATGATGATGATACAGTTGAATACTGTGGCGGCGGCAGGATTTTGTGCTGTCCTATGGTATTTGGTTCTGCTAGGGCAGGCATCAGCAACCTTCGGCTCCCAGCTGTTGTGAAACTACAATTCCCAGCATGCTCCATTCATTTCTATGTAAGTTCTTAGAAGAGCAGAGCAACTATGCATGCTGGGAGTTGTAGTTTCACAACAGCTGGGAGCCAAAGGTTGCCTACCCCTGTGCTAGGGCGTATTCTGCCCTGCACTACAGTTTTACAGGCCCTGCCTACTTCAGTTTTCCACGCCCATCTTCTGTCAGTTTGAACCCACCTAAAACACGGGGCCACTTTTGGTTTTTTTTTCAGGGCCACTTAGAGCTCCCAATCCGCCACTGCCCAGTTTGTAGGGAGAATGACCATACTACAGATAAAAGATAGTTATTATAGATGTAGAATTCATTACACATGACAGCATGTGTCTATAGCAATGTCTGGGTTCTTCAAGTACTCAGCACTGATCTGACAGAATACCACGTGTGATCTCAGCACCATTATTACTGGGATAAGTACATTAATTGGGTCTGTATAAACAATGTCTGAAGTTTGTGTGGCAAAGAAAAATGTGCATGCAAAGATTAGAGTAATTCCAGATCTATGGTAAGCGATTCCCTAGCAACTCATCTGGACTTGTAGCGTCTACACAAGCAACTTCTTGTGTTCTGTGGTTGTGAAGGCTCGTGTTAGAGTCTTCCCATCTGCACATATGGAGACACCGGTTAAATCTTAGAATTAGATGGTTACTAGAAAGCCCTAAGGAAAAGAACTGATGGTAAGCAACACACATAGGTACTGACGTAATTTATAAGTACCACTGCTGATCAGCTGTTTGGAGGAGTGAGCATTATGGTCTCTTCCTTGGCCTAAAACACTACGTCCTATGGTAACATGGCCTTTCTGCAGTCAGTCACATTCAAGTGTATGGAACTGAGCTGCATCATAAAGCCACTATATAACCTACTATGCTGTTCATGGTATAGAGCAGGCATCCTCAAACTGCGGCCCTCCAGCTGTTGTAAAACTACAACTCCCACAATGCCCTGCTGTAGGCTGATAACCTGTAGGCTGTTCGGGCATGATGGGAGTTGTAGTTTTGTAACAGCTGGAGGGCCGCAGTTTGAGGATGCCTGGTATAGAGAGTCCACAGTGCTCATTCAACTGCCCTAGACCCTTCAAACAACTGATCTGATATCGATGACCTATCTTGACGATAGGTCATCAATGTTCATGCCCCAGGAAGATCTATTTAATGGTTTAGCTACACCTTAGGATTGTACTAGTGATATCATTGCAATTATTATATGTAAGTGATCCTACTCCATTTATAATGTTTGTCTTTTAATTGAAATGAAGGTAACACTTCAGGAGACCATGTTGTACATAGTGCAGACATGAGGGGAAAGTGTATACTATTCAGAGAACATGCTCCACCCCCTCGGGGCCTAGAGCGTATGTGTGCCTGAAATAGTTCTTTAATGGGACATACTAGAAGTCTGTATCATCAGACATGTCCTATTGGGATCCTTGCAAATAGACATAATAATAATCACAACTGTTGTTCCAATGTTACACTGCATCTAAACCTCACATTTCAAATTAGGCAACTCTAGCCTAAAATGTGAGCAAAGATCTTAATCAAGAGCAGTGGCGTACATAGAGAAGTAAGGGCCCCATAGCAAGGATCAAACCAAGCCCCCCACACAGGACAGAAGGGTTTCTGCTTAAACCCTTTCAGTGACCCTTGGGCCTTTTTTTTCCCACTGCCTCATTTACTAAAAGTTGTTCCTTTAGAAAGTTTAGAGGGTAGAGTCCTGACCAGGTTTCACCTCCAGAAGAAATGGAGATAATCCCAACTAAGACTGGGCCCCCTCTTGCCCTGGGCCCTATAGCAGTCGCATGGTCCGCCGCTATGGTAGTTACGCCCCTGATCAAGAGGCCTGGTGGTGATGGTTCATGTCCTCTGCACATAGTGTTGCATCTTGAGACAAATGGACAGAATGAGTTTCAAACAGTTAGATGCATGGTGGATACCTAGACATGGCATTTTCTAGAACTTACTTAATGATGACTTACCCTTAGGATAGGTCATCAGAATTAGATGGGTGGGGGTCCAGCACCTCCATTGATCATCATTTTTAGAAGCTGTGGGAGCAGGAGCAGGCAGCAGAACTACACAGCACCATACATTACACTGCTCTATCCACTGTTTAGCGGCCATGCCTGGTTACTGCAGCACTGGTCCCATTCACTTTAAGAGAAAATACACAAAAATACCCCAGCCCTTCTTCTGTTACTTGCCTCCTGTCCTGTTGATCCTATTGCAGTGTATAATAATTTACCAATCTCCATGTTAGAATTAGTAACATAGCATACCTGGGGTCCTTCATAAGTACCCCCTGAATGACAACCATTCCCCACTTGATTTGCGCAATTGGGGGAAGGGGGCAATTAGAGGACAGAGGAAGCCCCTTGTTCTATCTAACCACTCAGATGCCAGAGGAGTTAAATGACCAGGACCAGATTTATCTCCGTTCCCAGTCACTGCAGGTAGGTGATAACTGTATAAGGGCTCATTCACGTGACCGTAGTTTGGTTCCGCATCTGAGCCGCATTTTCTTAAATTGGGCCGCAAAAGATGCGGACAGCACTCCGTGTGCTGTCCGCATCCGTTGCTCCGTTCTGTGGCCCCGCATAAATGATGTCATGTCCTATTGTCTGTTTTGTGGACAAGAATAGGCATTTCTATAAAGGGACGTCTGTTCCGCAAATTGCGGAAGGCACACGGGCGGCATCCGTGTTTTGCAAAACACGGCACGTTTGTGTGAACAAGCCCTAACACTGTATAATATAATATAAAAGAGGAATGTTTTTGTTTTGTTTTTTAAATGGGTCGAATGTGTTAGAAATTAAAAACAAATATTCAATACTCCCCCTCGCCGATTCCATGCCCTTCCTACAGTGATCTATTCCACACTGCTCTCCACTTCAGTGATTGGATGAGTGGACAGTCCAAGCCATTTGCTGTGTGTCCGCCTGGGCCAGGGAAGTAGGAGAGCGGTGTTGGTACGGCAAACATTATTTTGTCCACAACTGCAGTCCCCGAAATTTGCTGTTGTGGAATTCAGGAGTTACAGTAGAGGAAACTTGCTGCCTTCTGGTCAAATACACTTTCAGCCATATAGTTCCTGGTCAGATAAACCATGAACAAACGTTTTATCTGAACATTGACAGAACATCATCGTCTGAAAAGAAGTAAGCTGTGTTTGACATTTTTGTGCAATATTCGGACAAAAGATCTTACTTTGAAAGAACTTTTGCAGAAAAATTATTCCTCTTTCACCCTGTGTCACAGAACACGTATGGCCAGTCTGAACAACTGTACCGGCCAATATGGACTAAAGTGTGTATGGTCTAGTCTGCAAACAGATCCTTCACCAGATGATCAAGCGTTCAAGGTTTAATTTGCCATCAACCTACCTCTATCTAAGGCTACTTTCACACTCGCATTTGGTGCGGATCCGTCATGGATCTGCACAATCGCATCCGTTCAGATAATACAACCTCATGCATCCGTTCAGAACGGATCAGTTTGTATTATCTTTAACATAGCCAAAACGGATGCGTCTTGAACACCATTGAATGTCAATAGGGGACGGATCCGTTTTCTGTTGTGCCAGATTGTGTAAGTGAAAACCCATCCGTCCCCATTGACTTAGATTGTGTGTCAGGACGGATCCGTTTGGCTCAGTTTCGTCAGACGGACACCTAAACGCTGCAAGCAGCCTTTTGGTGTCCGCCTCCAAAGTAGAATGGTGACTGAACGGAGCCAAACTGATGCATTCTGAGCGGATCCTTTTCCATTTAGAATGCATTAAGGGCAAAACTGATCCGTTTTGGACCGCTTGTGAGATCCCTGAACGAATCTCTCAAACAGAAACCAAAACGCTAGTGTGAAAGTAGCCTAATATGTATGGCCACCTTTATCCTTTGCATGATTAGATCACTGTCAGACAATACTGCATGTAACATACAAGATGACCACCTAGTAATAGAACCAATAGTAGACAATAATAAACTGATTTGTGCATAGTCTATTTATACACGGTCGGCACATAATAACATGATGGGTTATTGCACATACCTAGATTATGTCTGTCACTGTATATTTGTGTACCAAGATAGCCTTAGACGACTTTCACACGTCCGCAAAATGGGTCTGCATCCATTCCGCAATTTTGCGGTACAGGTGTGGACTCATTAATTTCCAATGGGGACGGAAAAGATGCGGACAGCACACTATGTGCTGTCCGCATTTCCGGATCTGCACAAAAATAGAACATGTCCTATTCTTGACCGCAATTGCGGACAAGATTAGGCATTTTCTATTATTGTGCCAGCGATGTGCGGAACGCACATTGCTGGTGTCCGTGTTTTGCGGATCCGTAAAACACTTACGGACGTGTGAATAGACCCTTAGGCTACTTTCACACTAGCGTTTTTGCTGGATCCGGCAGGGATCAGCAAAAGCACTTTCGTTACTGATAATACAACCATCTGCATCCGTTATGAACGGATCCGTTTGTATTATCTTTCAAATAGCCATGACGGATCCAGCATTAAAACCATTGTAAGTCAATGGGGGACGGATCCATTTTCTGTTTTGTCTGAGAAAATGGATCCCGTTTTGCTCCGCATCCCATGCCGGATAGAAAACCACTGCATATGTGAAAGGGGCTTGTTTCTCAAAGTAAGTAAAGGGGGTAGTTGCCATTCCTCATTGTACAATGTTTACTCCCAGCTTTTCCTGGGTTTTATATTCGAGCAGTACAATCAGTACTCTGGCAATTGAATCAGTAACTGTAAAAGAATCACTAAAAACTAGTAGTGGTGAAGAACCTACAAGGAGCCCAACGTGAATGTTACAAAATTCAACCAAATTTTGGCTGACCTGTTGCTGACCCAGTTCTAGACCAGAGATGATTCAGACACGGCTTCAGGCTCTTGACAGATCAGATTATAGGGGCCTAGGCTGTAAAGGGGTGATGTATTCCTGAGGAAGATTTACACATCATGTGAATGTTACACAAAGGACACCTGACAGCTGGACTGTTAAATATTAGCGTATTTAAGGCATGTTACACCAGGGTCACTTACCACCCCTAGGCAAGGCTGAATTCACCTCTACTGTTACTGGGCCTATGGTTTGGATTGAACTTCTTAAATATGTGCACAAATAAGAGATAGAGTTCACAAAGATGTCCTGGGGTGTGTGAATGTACGTACGTAAGTACGAGTGCAGCAGTCAATATATTACTAGCACATGTAATAGTGGCGTGTTCATTCACAGTAATGTGTGATTAATGGAAAAAGTAACATTGTCATATTGGCCCTTTTACACAGGCTGATTATTGCAAACTAACATTTGTATGAGCGTTTGTTCCCGATAAATGGCCCATGCAAAGGTGTCGCGGATCAGCCAATAAATGAGCAAATGCAGACACCCCAAAATCATCATTTGTGGTCAACAGAGTGTCCTGTGATCTGCTGCCCAGAAACAATGAATCTCTACGGGGACGAGCAATTACAGCAGAGATTGCTTGTCCCCATACAACAGGGGTGTTGCTGCGTGTAAATGCATCTCTCATCTCTGCTTATAATCAGGCAATTATCAGGAACAAACAGTTCTTTCCTGATAATTGCCAGGTTAAGTCTTCCTGTGTAAAGGGGCCATTGCCATTTACATCTTTATCACAACACACAAACATTTTTATAGTAAACTGTATAATAATATGGAAAGGAACAATCATGGGCCACAACTTATTTTTGGTCCAAGTTATGAAACTTTAACGAACCACAATTTAAAGGACATCAGTCAGCAGATTTGTAGCTATGACACTGGCTGACCTGTTACATGTGCGCTTGGCAGCTGAAGGTATTTATGTTGGTCCCATGTTCATATGTGCCTGTATTGCTGAGAAAAAATTAAGTTTAATATATGCAAATGAGCCTCTTTAAGCAATGGGGTATTGCCGTTACTCCTAGAGGCTCTGCTCTCTCTGCAGCTGCCAGACTCTCCACACTTTGATTGACAGGGCCAGGCAGTGATGATGTGTACACTGCCTGGCCCTGTCAGTCAAGGTGCCGAGGTTGCGGTAGTTGCAGAGGCCTCATTGTGCTTAGCAATACAGGCCCATATGAACATGGAACCAGCACAGATGCCTTCAGCTGCCAAGCGCCCATGTAACAGGTCAGACAGTCTCATAGGTACAAATCTGCTGACAGATGTCCTCTAAGACCAATCCAATTGGGGGAAAAAGCAATGTTTTTAGGGGAGAATATCATCATACACATGCAATCCTGTACGGCTCCTCATTTTTCAACATGATGCAAAATCTACAGACTATGAGCAAATTCCTTTAGTTTTCTCTTATAAGTCTGAGTAATTATGTCCACTGATCCATTGGTACCACAGATGAGCAGATGTCTTACTGGTTGTCAGCATTGGCTCAAGGTTCTTCTTTGTATGGCGCTGAGCATATCTGAAATGGAAACAAGACCACAACTCTAAAGACAGTTTTTTTTCCTGCCAACCTCTGGGTATTATGCAAAATTCTGTGGCAGCAATCTGCTCAGCTGTATATTTGTGCATATTTCATCGTTTGTACACATAAAATACATTTTTGCTCCACGCATTTACGACGCTTAAGATATTTTTATCTTCTTGAATTTTTCAGATTGTAAATACACGTGCCATTCTCATTGCCAAGGACAGGTGCAATTAAACTGTGAACCGAATGGAAAATTAATGGAATGTCTACCTACGTACGACACACTGGACCACTCCAATAACAATGATAAGGTAACCATTTATTCCATGAAAGCTGGAACTCAAAAAATTCTATATTTTTCATCAGACCTCACCTTAGAGCCCGGTCAGACCCCAAGTGTTAATAGGACCCCCAATCAGACCCCCATGTTAATAAGACCTCAGATCAGAGGAAAAAAAATAAACCAACTTACAAATGTAGTCGAGCTAAAATTGACTGTTATAACGCTAAAAACACATGTCACAGTGTTATCTCCGGCCATCTTTTGACAAAAGCCATTTAAAGAGTTAGTTAATCTTTTTGTGCCATTTTTTACTTAACGTGTTAAGGCCTCATGCACACAACCGTATGGCTTTTTCTGGCGTCTAGAACACCAGTATTAATAAATTAATCCCTTAATAGTTAAATTTAGTCCTTAGGGTTCATTCACATGTCCGTGGTGTGTTGCGGATCACACCCGGTCAGCACCCCCATAGAGCAGCTTATTCTTGTCCGCAGCTGCCACGGACATGTGAATGGACCCTAAGGACTAAATTTAACTATTAAGGGATTAATTTATTAATACTGGTGTTCTAGACGCCAGTCTTATTAAAGGCCCATAGCTGGCGATGGATCACCACCAAAGTTTTGAAGGTCTCTCCATAACTTTGGCACATCTACTGCCAGTCTAAATGGCTTATGTTTAGACCATTTTCTATGCCTAAAACAGACATAGAAAATAACGAATGAGACCAGCCTGCCGACCTGTCCTCTTCCCCACCCACGCCAGGCCCACAATTTTAGACCTGGTGTTGCGCCGCCATCTGTGCCTGAAATACGCCTAATATAGGTGTACTTCAGTAAAATAAATGATCCTCTAAGACTCCATTCATTGTAAACTACCCCTGTCTGGAATATAATTTTATGCCTGGAAAGGGCTTTCATGAAAAAGAAAGATGAGCAGTTCATTAGATGTGATTTCTGGTAAATCAGGAGTGGTAGCGGGAATGACCCTGTTGTTTTATCTAAGAGACCTTGGTAATATCAGAGCAGGGAGGATGACCAGTGCATCAACGTATGATTAGTGATTCTTCCTTCAAAACGATCAATAGCCACAAAAATAAACAGGTAATTGCTTTAAGTACATCACATAATTTCCATTAGCCATGGTCCTCTTCCTTTCCTATAAGCATAGAAGTATAAGAATTACAGGAGTAATAAAGAAATTCAAGTTGTGCCTTGTCTGCACTGTGTTTTCAATTCTGCTTATGTACACGACTCGATCCGCATTGTGCTCCACAAACCACGGATCCACAAAAAATACAGACACCTTTCCTGTGCAATCTGCATTTTTTACACTCACATTGCTAGAAATGACTATTTTTGTCCACAATACAGACAAGAGTAGGACATGTTCTATATTATGGATGACATCCATATACTCTCCATTTTTGGGGGTTTTATGCAGACCCATAGAAATGAATGGGTCTATATTCAATCCACAAAAAATGCAGATCGGACACGTATTTATAAATATATTCCCAAATACCTTAAATTAGTTATAATGGCTTGTTTTGATTAGGGAGCAATCATTAGGAGAAATAAAATGGCTGCCGTCCTATTAGTACACACAGAACCTGTCCTATCACACAGCAGGACAAGTTACATCACAACGCTAAGCTAAAGATCTGTTTCAGCCTCCTCTCTGCTCTGCTTGTCAGGAATTATGATCCTGAACACAGTTTAACATGATCTTCGAATCTCTGTGGGAATGGGGTTCATGAGGAGACATGAAGTACAGAGAGGAGGTGTGGATGTTGCTGATGAGCAGGAGCACTTGTATGCTGTCTCTAGAGATGAGCGAATTTCCGCTTATGAAATTCGTTCACACTTCACTTGTTGGTAAAAGGTGAATTGCGTTATGGATTCCGTTAACGCGAACCCTATCGCAATTCTATGACTAAATGTATAACACAATGCCTTTAGAGGCATTCCGTTATTCATTCCGTCATAATAGAAGTCTATGGGCTGCAAAACGGATCCGTCCCATTTCCGTTATGTGGGGAGTCTTTTATTATGACGGAATGGATAACGGAATGCCTCTAAAGGCATTCCGTTATGCATTTCGTCATACAATTGCGTTATGATCCGGGGTAACGGAATCCATAACGCAATTCTGCTTTTACCACCAAACGAAGCAGGAACGATTTTCATAACATGAAATTCGCTCATTTCTAATTAGTATATTATTGTAGTACGCATTGAAAAACACATAAAAATATAAAAATATATAAAAAACAGCATAAGAAAATATAAAGTGTGCAGAGACGTTTTGTTAAATTGGTATAATAGTTGTATAGATATTCATATATCCGCTAATATATCCGCTTTGTAGAATGTGGATTAAAGGGTTAAAAAAAAAAAACTTAAAGAGGACCTTTCATCAGGCTAAATAATGTGTACTAAGTATGCTGACATGTTGAGCAGCGCCCAGGGATTTCCCTGCACTTACTATTATCCCTGGGCGCCGCTCCGTTCGCCCGGTATAGGCTCCGGTATCTTCTGGGACTTGGTTATACTAGGCAGAGCCTAGTACACTTGGTTATAGTAGGCGTATCCCAGGCTGTAGCGCTGGCCAATCGCAGCGCACAGCTCATATCCTGGGAGTTTTTTTTTCTCCCAGGCTTATGAGCTGAGCGCTGCGATTGGCAAGCGCTACAGCCTGGGATACGCCTACTATAACCAAGTGTACTAGGCTCCGCCTAGTATAACCAAGTCCTATAAGATACCGGAGCCTATACCGGGCGAACGGAGCGGCACCCAGGGATAATAGTAAGTGCAGGGAAATCCCTGGGCGCCGCCCTACATGTCAGCATACTTAGTACACATTTTTTAGCCTGATGAAAGGTCCTCTTTAACTCACCTTAGCCACTTGATTGCGTAGTTTGCGCTCTCTCTTCAAGCATTAGCTGCAGTCTAAAGGACCTTCTTCAAGCATTAGCTGCAGTCTAAAGGACCTGTGATGACCTTATATCACTTGGTCCAATCACATGGTCCGACCATGTGATTGGACCATGTGATGTGACGTCATCACAGGTCCTTTAGACTGCAGCTAATGCTTGAAGAGAGGAGAGAGATCACCAACTACGCGATCAAGTGGCTAAGGTGAGTTAAGTTATTTATTTTTAACCCTTTAATCCACATTCTACAAAGCATTCTTCATTGAGAATGCTATTATTTTCCCTTATAACCATGTTATAAGGGAAAATAATAAAGATCGGGTCCCGTCTCTTAGCAACCACGCGGGAAAATCGCACTGCATCCGCACTTGCTTGCGGATGCTTGCGATTTTCCCGCAGCCCCATTCACTTTTATGGGGCCTGCGTTGCGTGAAAAACGCACAATATAGAGCATGCTGCGATTTTCACGCAACGCAGAAGTGATGTGTGAAAATCACCGCTCATGTGCACAGCCCCATAGAAATGAATGGGTCAGGATTCAGTGCGGGTGCAATGCGTCCACCTCACACATTGCACCCGCGCGGAAAACTCGCCCGTGTAAAAGGGGCCTAAGGCTAGGGCTACACAACGTCATGTGTCACGCGACTCGTAGGGCACAACTACACTGCAACATGTGTTGCGCAACAATTTTTATAATGATAGTCTATGGTGTCGCAATGCGACATGCTGAGACTGCGATGCGACAGTCGCAGAAATATCCATCTTGCATTCTCAGTGTGACACCATAGACTATCATTATAAAAATTGTCACGCGACACGTCATCGTGCATCCCTCGCCTAAGGGCCCATTCACACGACAGTATCTTTCTTTCCGCATCCGTTACGCATTCATTTCATTGGGGCTTCAAAAGATGCAGACACATCTGCACGTCCGTTCCTTGGCCCCGCAAAAAAAAAGAACATGTCCTATTCTTGTTAGTTTTGCATACCAGAATAAGCATTTCTATCATAGGACAGGACATTCCGATTCGCAAAATGATTCAGATTTTCAAAATCCGCAAAAACAGATACGGTCGTGTGAATGCACCCCTATACAGATATAGTGTGCATTATTTTTTAGAAAGGTCTTCATGCAGCTAAGGAAAGCTCTGTACTGTACTCTGCTTGTACAGCAAAGTACCGGGCTATTACTCTGGCCTATCTGACGCCTGCATTCCATGTTTCCCAGCGAGAGGTAATCTCACCATTGTTCATACACACTGGAATGTGTTAAGTATGGATCACTCTCTCCATAGAAATAGCACAGAAGATGAATTTCACTTAATAAGTCATGTACCTTAAAGGTAACCTGTCACATTAAAAACACATATAAAACTGCCAGCATTACCTCATAGTAGCCCCCAGTCTGTTAATAATCATATGTTTGATCCAGTAGTCTGATGCTCCATAGATTCAAAAAACGATGTTTTAAGTCAAGGGGGCAGCGGCTTCCTTGCTTCGAGTCTAGGTAAGCACGCCCCCTAACCATCCCCTCTTTTGTTAGATTGACAGCCTGCAGCGCGGCTGGGATCGCATAAGTCTCGTGCATGCGCAGTGCACCGCTGAAGCCCAGCTGACACCGTCAGCCGGAGACAGGATCACCCCTTACCAAGGAGCGCACCGCGCATGCGCGAGACTTATGTGATCCCAGCCACACTGCAGGCTGTCAATCTAACAAAAGAGGGGACGCTTAGGGGGCGTGCTTACCTTGACTCGAAGCAAGGAAGCTAACGCGAGATTTTAGCTATAGGGGCATTTCTTAGGCGGAGCTGAGGAGCTTGACCCTGAGAAAATATGACTCTTCTCTGGTCACACAAGTAAGATATGACTCTTATGTTAATTTGCATAAAAGAAAGAAAGTACAAAAATGCATAATACTTATTTAATTTGTCCGCAAATGAAATAAAAAGTGTAGTTTATATGTTTAGGGCAACACAATGAACATTTAGGCCTCTTTCAGATTTGCGTTGTGAGGCTCCGGTGTGCACTTCCGTCGCCAGAAATGCCCGCCCGATCCGTCACAACGCAAGACAACTGAAAGCATATTGAAGACTGATCAGTCTTCAATATGCTTTCAGGTAACCATGGCAGCCAGGACGCTACTAAAGTCCTGGCTGCCATGGAAAAGAAGCAAGGAGACGGGGGAGAAGCTACTTACCTTCCGTGCAGCGGCCCGGGCTCTCCTCGATGATGTCACCAGGTCCCTGTGTCGCATGGCTCACATAGCTATGCTATGTGAGCAATGTTCCGTATGATCCATTAGGTGCATTGCTCACATATCATAGCGATGTCATCAAGGAGCTCCCCGGCCGCCGCACGGAAGGTAAGTAGCTTCTCCCAAGGTTCCCCACTGCCGGGGGAAGTAGCGTCCTGGCTGCCATGGTAACCATTCAGAAAAGCTAAACGTCGGATCCGGCGATGCGCCGAAACGACGTTTAGCTTAAAGTCGGATCCATATTAATGCTTTTCAATGGGCATTCATTCCGGATCCGTCCTTGAGGCATGTCTTCCGGATTTTTGGATAGAGACAAATCCGCAGCATGCTGCGGTTTTGTCAACGTCCAAAAAACGTTCACATACTGAACGGAAGACATCCTGATGCATCCTGAACGGATTTCTCTCCATTCAGAATGCATTGGGATAATCCTGATCAGTATCTTTCCGTCCTAGAGCCCTGAGGACGGAACTGTAGGACAGAAAGGAGAAACGCTGATGTGAAAGGGGCCTTAGAAATGCTCAGTGAGGGTAGCATAGTAAAGGTGACAGGTTCCCTTTACCCTGGGTTCAGACCTGAGCGTTCTTGAAATGCGCGTTTTACGTGCGTTTTAGTCGCGCGTATTACAGCGCGTTTTTGCAAATAGGAAATGCGCGTCGTACGCGCGTTCTTGTGATTGACTACTGTGGTGTCAATCACAATAAGCGCGACAAACGCCTCAAAAAAAGCTCAAGTACTTGTTTATGCGCAGGGCGTTTTACAGCGCGTTCGAACGCGCTGTAAAATGCGAAAATGTGAACCAGTCCCATAGGGAAGCATTGGTTTGCATGTGTTGAGCGTTTTACAGCGCGTTTGAACGCGCTGTAAAACGCGCAAGTGTGAACTTAGGGTTAAAGTCCTACACAGAACACATGCTTGTGACTTGTGCTTTTCATAAAATGAATCTGAATCTCAGTTGTGGAGTCGCTCTTTGCACAGAATACAATGGGCATGTTTGCACTTGTGTGTCCCTGAGGTCAGACCAGGGAAAACTATGTGCATTACCACCCTCGGTGCTGTGGAAACACCCCATGCAATAAAAAGGCGCCGCTATGAAGTCTGGATTCTTATAAAACACTGCCAAACTATTTTATCTTTTAACTTTTTAGAATGTTTTTTATTGAGGTCAGGGAGTTTTTATTGCCTGACTAAGGGCTCGTTCACATCACCGTTTGTCTTTTACGTTCTCCGGCTCCGTTAAGGAGCAGGAGAACGGAATGTACGGATGCTGTACATAACTGACACCAACGGAGCCTAAAGACCACATAGACTTTAATGGGATCTGTTTGGTGTCCACTCAGAACACGATTTTTGAGCGGACACGAATTGTTCCGTATACGGTCCGCAAAAAAAAAACAGACTGGACACAGAAAGAAAATACGTTCGTGTGCATGAGGCCTAACAGTAATTTTGTTTGGCAATGTTTATATCAGAAGAATACATCAGAAATATTCCCCATAGTATACCCCGGACATAAGCCTCTAAGTCACTGTATAGGTGGCATATGTCGGCCATTGACTCAATAGGAAGTTTCTTACTGCATCCTTCTTTATAGGAAGGAGCAGCAGATTATGCTCTCCTATAAAAAAAAAACACATTTAGAATACTGAATGGATGAATTGTAACACATGCCACCAGAGCCTAAAGGCTCCTTTACATGCCCCCACTAAGCAGGCAATTATCGGGATTGAACCGTTCGTTCTCAATAGTTGCCTGCTGGTCAGAGGAGGTGAGAGCTGCATTTACAGTCAGCAACCATCTCCTCTGTATGGGGACGAGTGATCATTACAGCACTTTCTCGTCCCCATACAGATGCACATTTGCAACTTATTCAACAGCATTTGTGCAAGTGCTGTTACTCCTCTGGCCTCATCACTCTCCTTAAAAAGGGGGCATGGTGAAGGAGGGGGTGGCAGTACCGCCACATTTATCATCCTCTGTGCCAGTTTTCTGGTGTAGAAGAACACTGAAATCTACGCCAGCAAGGGGCGCCATCCGGACTGCCGGATGCTGCACCTAATTGATGACGAGGTGTATGCAGTGCGCGTGGTTATCATAGGCTGGCATACGCCGCTGGGCTATAATAAATCTGCACCATTGTTTCTGGGCAGCAGATCCCTGTTTACACAAGACGGTCCGCTGCCCAGAAACCATGACTTGCATGTCCGCAACACCCAATGAACGAGTGTTTGCTTGTATATTGGGTGATCGCTGGCACCTTTACAATACAATAATTGACCCGCTAATAGTCCTGTGTATAGGGACCTTTAGAAAGATGTGTGCGCTTACTTGCTGAAAGTGACAAACAACCATATTTGTACAGAAATGTGGACATTTGCAGGGTCTAGGCAGAATCGTCAAGAAAGATACTCCTGCAGTTGTCTTTGACCTTGGCACTGCACAATGGTGTTGAATGCTGTGTGCTTTTAAGAACAATGAAGACTTTCAGATCTTTTACAGGTTTCCTTCCTTTCATTATAGCAGGACTGTAAGCACAACACTGAAGTAGGCTGTTGCTGTAGATCTGACTCTGTTATGATTTCGCTTTATGAAAGATTGGTTCATTCCCCCATTAATTGTACAGCACGGGTATCTTGCAAAACGTGGTATTTCATTTGTAAAAAGCCGTTCCTAAACTAAGTACTATTGATACATGTGCCTCATTGCAGCCACCAGTCACAGAGATAGCCCTGTACTCACCTATCTTCGGCAACCCCTTTATTCAGACAAGGAATATGGGAACCCCATCTTATAATCATTGTGGTCTCACAGGTCAGGTGAATAGATGATAAATTGTTCTGGTTTCTATTTTAAATAAATGTAACTTTATTGTTTTGGTATTCTTAATCCCTTCTTAATATATGAAATAGGTCATCAGTATAAGGCCTCATGCAACCCGACCGTTGTTGTAGTCCGCATCCAAGCCGCAGGTTTTGCGGCTCGGGTGCGGACCCATTCACTTCAATGGGGCCGCAAAAGATGTGTGCTGTCCACATCTGTTGCTCCGTTCGGTAGCCCCGCAAAAAAAAATATAAAATGTTATATTCTTGTCAGTTTTGCTCATAAAAATAGGCATCTCTATAATAGGCCGCCCGGTCCGTTCCGCGAATTGTGGAACGCACACAGATGCCATCCCTGTTTTATGGATCCGCAATTTGCGGACCGCAAAACACACCAGTCGTGTGCATGTAGCCTAAAGGGATAGGTCATCAGTATAAGATTGGTGGAGTTCTGAGTCCTAGGACTGCTTCCGATCAGTTGTTTGATAAAGCTGCAGCGCTTAGACCAGAGCTGTTGGCAGTGGCGGATTAGGATAGGGGCGTTTGGGTCAGCAGCCCCGGGCCCGGCATTGTTGGGAGGCCCAACCCTGACCCGAACGCCCACATACTGCTGCGGGGCACGGGAGCACATAGTTCCCTGCCCTGCTGCTGATCAACACCATAGGCTTCAGCCTAGTAGGCCTGAGGCCTATGTGGTAGTATAATCCCGGCGCAGGAGTTCGTGATGACATAATCGCGTGCCTGCGCTGGGATGCAGGACAATAAAGACTGCGGGCCTGCGGCCTGCCTTACCATCCCGATCACTGGTAAGCATTAGCTTTTAGCTGTTTTTTTTTGTGTGTGCCAACTTTGGGGGGCAGAGGAGGACATGGGGGCAGTGTGGGAGCAAATCACTGCAGGGGGTGCAGTGTGGGGGCAGATTATTACATGGGGGCAAATTACTTCATAGGGGTGCAGTGTGGGGGCAAATTACTTCATGGTGGGCAAATTACTTCATGGGGGCAGTGTGGGGGAAAATTACTTCATGGGGCAGTGTGGGGAAATTACTATATGGGGGCAATGTGAAGGGAAATTACTATATGGGGGCAGTGTGAGGGAAATTATTATATGGGGGCAGTGTGTGGGAAGCAGTGTGGGGGAAATTATATGGGGCAGTGTAGGGGCAATTACTATATGGGGGCAGTGTGGGAGAAATTATTATATGGGGGCAGTGTAGGGAAATTACTATATGGGGGCAGTGTGGGGGAAAATATTATATGGGGGCAGTGTAGGGGAAATTACTGTATGGGGGCAGTGTGGGGGAAATTATTATATGGGGCAGTGTGGGGGAAATTCTTATGTGGGGCAGTGTGGGCGAAATTATTATATGGGGCAGTGTGGGGAAATTATTATATGGGGCAGTGTAGGGAAATTACTATATGGGGCAGTGTGGGGAAATTATTATGTAGGGGCAGTGTGGGAAATTCTTATATGGGGCAGTGTGGGCGAAATTATTATATGGGGCAGTGTGGGGAAATTACTATATGGGGCAGTGTAGGGGAAATTACTATATGGGGCAGTGTGGGGGAAATTATTATGTAGGGGCAGTGTGGGGGAAATTACTGTATGGGGGCAGTGTGGGGGCGTTGCTATTAGGGGACATTATTTTTGGGGACACTATACAGATATTATTACCTGGAGCACAATATAGGGTGTTATTATTACTGGGGGCACTCTAGGGGACATTATAACTGCTGTAGACACTATAGGGACCTTTGGGTCAAACTGGTGTAAAGTAGAACTGGCTTAGTAGCCCACAGCAACAGATTCCACCTTTTTATTTTTACTTCATGAGGGGGCAAATTACTTCATGGGGGCAGTGTGGGGGTAAATTATTTCATGGGAAGGCAGTGTGGGGAAATTACAATATGGGGGCAGTGTTGGGGAAATTACTATATGGGGGCAGTGTTGGGAAATTACTATATGGGGGCAGTGTGGGGAAATTATTATATGGGGCAGTGTAGGGGAATTGCTATATGGGGGTCGTGTGGGGGAAATTCCTTTATGGGGGCAGTGTGGGGGAAATTACTGTATGGGGACAGTGTGGGGGCGTTGCTATTAGGGGACATTATTTTTGGGGACACTATACAGGTATTATTACCTTGAGCACAATATAGGGTGTTATTATTACTGGGGGCACTCTAGGGGACATTATAACTGCTGTAGACACTATAGGGACCTTTGGGTCAAATTGGTGTAAAGTAGAACTGGCTTAGTAGCCCACAGCAACAGATTCCACCTTTTCATTTTTCACAGCTCCTTTGGAAAATGAAAGGTGGAATCTGATTGGTTGTTATGGGCAACTAAGCCAGTTCTACTTTACACCAGTTTGATAAATGACCCAAACTATGATCTAATGTGTCTGTGTAACAAACTCTGTAGACATGAGATGCGGCTGAAAGAAGTTGTCATGGCGGTCATGACGGAGGAGAAGAGGAAAGAGAAGATCTACATGACAGGAGATGTCAGTGGAAGTAAGAGATATGTCGTGCTGTATTGTTTTATATGTAGAGCTGGCTCACTACTGTGACCTTCATCTCATCTTCTCCTCCAAGTCTTTATCATAATCATATGTATTTTAAATTTGGCAACTAAAATTTTAATTTGTCACTTGCAGTCCTATGTAACAGCCTAGATGACAGTGATAACTTTCTGTGTGCAGATAATGTAGTAGTTGTTCCATGCAGTCCTATGTAACACTCCACATAACACAATAATTCACTGTTATGTGGGGTGTTACATAGGACTGCATGTAACATCTATGACATCTGTACTCAGAGAGCTATGAGATGGTGGGGGTCAGAATCCTGGCACCTCCGCCAATCAGCCGTTTGAGGACACCGCAATGTCCCAGTGTAGCCTCTTTGCACCTGAGTCCTTACCAAGCACAGCTCTGTCCATTTGATAGCACTGCGCTTGGTATTGCAGCTCAGCCCCAATCACTCAGATGGGACAGAGCTGCAGCTAGGCCATGTGAACGATGAATGTGATGTCATATGGCCTAGGAAGAGACTGTGGCGCTCACGAAGCACTGCAGCCTCTTCATACAAATTTTTAAACTAAAATGGAGGGAGGGGTCCGAGTTGGGTAGACAGCCCCGGGCATATCATGCACTTAATCCGCCCCTGGCTGTGGGCTCTTAATAGTATATCAAGCACAGCGCTGTACATTGTGTAGTGGCAGTGCTTGGCATTACAGACAAATCCCACTCATTTGAATGGGTGTGTATTATAAGCAATAGGGATTTAGTGTTGCCTCATCTTCTGTTTGCTAACATTTAGGAGCTTCAGGTCCAAAATCCAAAGTCGATTCGCTCAAAACTGCATTTGAATGCTGTACGGAGACCTGTCTCCATACAGAATTAAAATATATGGCCTCCGGCAAGGGAGATTCGTTTTCACTGAAGTCTCCCAGGACATCGGTAAATAACTTTGAGATTTGATTTTTCAACTTTAAAACCATTTTTAAACCGGGATCTGAAGTCAGCTTTAGTAGCGAGGTACCAGCCGGTACCGAAGCCATCTTCAGATTCCTGTTTTAAAATGGTTTTAAAGTTTACGTAATGAATGCCAAAGTTGTTCGAGAGACTTCGGTGATAACTCAGTTCACCTCGAAGCAGCGCATACATTTTAATGCTGTACAGAGAATAATCTGTGTACAGCATTCAAATGAAGTTTTGAGCGAATTGACTTTGGATCTTTGATCCAAAGCGCGATAACTTTCTTGAAGACGTTTTTGCATTACACCTAAATCTGGGCCAGATGATCCATGCTCAGTTGGTTAATTTAGGGAGGAGTTTTTGATTAACTGCATGTAGCCTTCCTTTAAAGGAGTTTTCTGAGACATTTTTACCAATGACCCATCCTCTGGATAGTTCATCAGTATGTGATCGGTAGGGGTCCGACATCCAGGACCCCCACGGATCAGCTGTTTGAGAAGGCATAATCATTTGCAGTAGCACCACAACCTTCTCTCTGCCTGCCAAGCACAGCTCCGTACATTGTATAGCGGTTGTGCGTCGTATCACAGCTGAGTCCCATTCACTTCAATGGGGCTTAGCTGAGCCTAGACCATATCGCCGATGAACATAGCGTTACATGGCCTTGGCAAAGCTGGAGAGGGCCACGGCGATATTGTGAGCCCCACCGATCAGATACTAATGACCTGATCCAGAGGCAGGGGGTGCACCACCAATGAGGCCAGGTGAGGCAATCGCCTCAGGCAGCATTAGGTAGGGGCAATAGAGGGGCAGCGGAAGGACCATGTGCTGAAAGGAAGGGGTTAGGTTAAGAAATTGTGGGGGGGTGAGCGGTTTCAGTTTTCGCCTCAGGCAGCAGAAAGGCTAGGTGCAACTGTCAGGCATTTTCATAGACATATATATTGATACCTGATCATATTATATTCAAAATGCATGCTCATTGTCTTTAAGAAACATACATGAGCCAAAGTTTTCATACACGGCTGGAACAGGCCAAGATTTGAAGTCACACAGAGTTCAGTATGTGAAAAAGTTTGCCGAATACTGAATACAAAGAACATTGTATTTTAAAAGAGTTATTGCCACAAATGTGGGCTTATCTATAAAGGAGTACACTGGATTCTCCAGACATGTCTTAGAGAACAAGGCCCATTCATACCATAATGGCCCATAGATCAATAGTGTCAGAGAGACTCCAAGTTGTCTATCTTTAGTTGATACAAAATGTCTACATTTATCCTTATCTCTGATTTACGACGACGAGGGTCAAATGTATATAATACAAGAGTACCATAGTTAACTCTTCATAGTATGGTGCTAATAGCTTGCACAACAGTGCCATCCGGAGACAGATATCGATACCATTATACCATCCTCCATAGTTGCATTATGGGTAAACATGATCTCATAGGATCTTATTACATATGTTTACACCCCCTTAAGTGATTGGAGAATACTAATCCAGGGGGTGGTAATGTTAGATTACAAGGGAGATAATTACCCTAGGAAGGAGGCAAGAACGAAAAAAAAGAACAAGCAAACAAGCAGAGAACATTCCAGGATTAAGCAGAACACCCAAGATGAAAGCCAGGGTGATGGACCATCCAGCTTTCCTAGGAGCAGAAGTGAGATTCCTGCTAGGACTTGGTAAGAAACACAAAGAATGATGTTTCATTTTATTAAGACTATTTAGATAATGTGGGTAAAATCATAGCATCTATGTTGGCGAACATATTAATTTATTTATCATCTCTTTATATGAGATGTAGTCTTAGATATAGAATAATTATGAGCCTTCATTCTACCTGCAGAAGAATCAAGTTTCATAATTTATCAGAGTATTAAATGATTGCATACATATATGCATAGATATAGATATATTGATAGTAGCATTCTTCGCCAAGCTAGATGATAAATTCCCACTGGAAGATTTGTTCCAAGTTCTTCCAATGTCTAGTTGTCTTAATAGTCTTACCAGGTTATACAGATATGAAAGTAGTCCAGGATAGGGCGGAAGGATACAGTTATCTCTTCTAAGTTATATCCTTGGATGGATTTGCCCATTCCTGAAGTCATGTGAGGTGTAGTTGGTTAGAGGAGGGCAGAATGTAGTTAGCATTCGATATTGGTGTCTAGGATTAGACATGCCCATCCTGATATCATGAGGTTTCCTCTGAACAGAAGTGATGTATATACTGTAATTTAACTTCTTGTTTTGATATCCTAACCAAATAGCTTTGTTATAATGTGACAAGCTGCTCGTACCCACATGTGTTTATTTACTTATTGTGAAGCTTCTAGTGCCTGATATCAATGCCATATATATTAATTGGCGGATATCATTTTTATTTACTTATGATAAACTTGTAATGCTTCATATATCATTGCCATATATATTCCTTGGCATATATAATCGTGTTTATATACCTATTTGTTTATAATCGTGTAACTAATAAATCTGCATGTTTTTATAATATCTGCGTATTATTTAATGTCAAAACTATATCTTTAGCATTAATGTCATCTCTCATGAAAAGAACTTATTATCTGAGGAAATAGTCGGCCTCAGATGTGAATTGTATCGATTGGGTTATCTACAATTCACTAGGTCATAATTTCGAGAAGTTATGGAAAATTGTTGATTAATTATTTTTATGACCATAATTAATAATTCATAATTGTATTATTATAAACCCGACACAACCCTGTCTAGAGAATAGGTCATCCTTGGGATCCTTCTACCTTTTATTGCTTCTAGCATTTAGGATTGTTGTTTCCCTATTGATTCTTGTCTGTTGGCTTAGTTTTTTTTTTTTTCTGCTTGTCTTGCTGGGTTTATATTGTGGGTCAGGTTCTATCAATGTTTTTGTTCGTCAACACCATCTCTTGTCTGCTCAGGCAATCAGAATAACTTTGGATCAACGGCCCTTCTCTAAAAACCTAGTAGCTGTAGCCTGTAATATTATTACACTCCAGAAATACATCCAGGCCCCTCTTGAATTCCTTTATTGTACTCACCATCACCACCTCCTCAGGCAGAGAGTTCCATAGTCTCACTGCTCTTACAGTGAAGAATCCTTTTCTATGTTTGTGTACAAACCTTCTTTCCTCCAGACGCAGAGGATGTCCCCTCGTCACAGTCACAGTCCTGGGGATAAATATATGATGGGACAGATCTCTGTACTGTCCCCTGATATATTTATACATAGTTATTAGATCTCCCCTCAGTCGTCTTTTTTCTAAAGTGAATAACCCTAATTTTGATAACCTTTCAGGGTACTGTAGTTGCCCCATTCCAGTTATTACTTTAGTTGCCCTCCTCTGAACCCTCTCCAGCTCTGCTATGTCTGCCTTGTTCACAGGAGCCCAGAACTGTACACAGTGCTCCATGTGTGGTCTGACCAGTGATTTGTAAAGTGGTAGGACTATGTTCTCATCACGGGCATCTATGCCCCTTTTGATGCAACCCATTATCTTATTGGTCTTGGCAGCAGCTGCCTGACACTGGTTTCTATAGCTTAGTTTTACGGTCAACTAAAATTCCCAAGTCCTTTTCCATGTCAGTGTTACCGAGGCCATGTGAACAGTGGATGTGACGTCACAGGCTGAAGAAGAGGCTGTAGCTCTCGCCCAAGCGTTGCAGCCTATTCCCACAGCTGGAGCCATTCCCCACCGATCTGATATTGATTACTTATCCTGAAAATAGGTTATCATTATTAAGTTCCTGTAAAATCCCTTTAGGTAACAAATACACTATAATAGACTTCATATAGTGATGTGTTCTATTTCTATTGTACTAACAATTGACACTGTTTGTCCTGTAGTGTCTCTTTCTAATAAGGGGTGTCATATGGTAACACCAGTGACATTTTGGCTAAGGCTATATGGTGACATCTGTCACCTGCATGCAATGTTGTCAAAGCAGTTTGACAGCCCGCTTGTTTTTGTCTCCCTTATGATACTATGGATCAGTGATGCAGGACAACTATGTCCTATTGTGTCACAGCCCTAGCACGCCTTACTCGTTTGCAGATATTTTTGGCGTTGTTTGCAGATACGATACAATAAACCTCTGTCCTGATATTTTTTCAGCAGTTTTTGACGGATATATGCTGCACTATTCTATTCAGAAAGAGCACGGAAATTTACACCCATTGTAAGTCGATGGGATAAAAAAAGCCATGGATCCATCAAATCAAGCATGACTGTTCATAGCAATCCCGCCCGATCCATCAGTAATAAACTGAAACTATGACACCAACGAACAACATGTAAAGACATTGCATCCCAGGGTGTCATGTAGATATTATCGCTCATCTTGTAGTCTATGCTTTTCTTATAATTTATGATTTTCTCTTGGTTAAAACAACTTTAAAGGTGTTGTCACAATGTATTAAAAAAATAAGTCACAAATCTCATCGATCGTGTTCTGATGCTTCCCAGGTACCCACTGGTCGCCACTTTCTTTTTCCTCTCTACACACAGGAAATAACCACTCAGCTAGACACTGACCACAGCAGTGACCCGTCTTAGTCTACTTTCACACTCGCATTTTGGCTCTCCGCTCTCACAAGTGGTCCAAAACGGATCAGTTTGCATTCTAATGCTTTCTGAATAGAAAAGGATCCGCTCTGCAGCGTTTTGCTGTCCGCTTGAGGAAACTGAACCAAAAAAACGGATCCGTCCCATTGACTTACAATGTAAGTCAATGGGGACGGATCCGTTTTCTCTGACACAATCTGGCACAATAAAAACGCATCCGTCCCCCATTGACTTTCAATGGTGTTCAAGACGGATTCGTCTTGGCTATGTTAAATATAATACAAACGGATCTGTTCTGAACGGATGCAGACGGCTGTATTATCTGAACGGATCCGTCCATGACAGATCCGCACAAAACGCGAGTGTGAAAGTAGCTTTGAAGGGGTATTCCACTTAGCTGACGTTATCCCCTATCCACAGTATAAGGGCTGTATTACACTGGCAGAGAGTCAACAAGATCATCGCTAACAAGCAGTCGTAGGAACGCTCATTAGGCTCCATTCAGACGTCTGTGTGTGTTTTGCAGATCCAAGGATCCTCAGATCCGCAAAACACGGACACTGGTAATGTGTGTTCCGCATTTTGTAGACCGCACATCACCAGTCCTCTCATAGAAAATGCCTTTTCTTGTTCGCAATTTTTTTGCGAACGGAAGTGCGGATCCGCAATTCTGGATCCAGGCAGGACATAGTGTGTCCCCATAGAAATTAATGGGTCTGCAATAGAGATGAGCGAACTTTAAAAAAAAGTCCGGTGTTCAGCATTCGGGTGGTGGTAAGTCGCACATCCCGTTATGGATTCCACTATAGCGGCATATGGAATGCATAAGGGGCGGCTGCCACCAACCCGAGCTGTTGAACAGCCGAAGGACCTGGGGTGACGTCACCGTCATGTGATCAGTGCAGGGGCGTGGCTCAGCACTGGATTTGATCCCCACTGAACCACGCCCTGCACTGATCACATGACGGTGACGTCACCCCAGGTCCTTCGGCTGTTCAACATCCAGTGCTGAGCCACGCCCCCTGCACTGATCACATGACGGTGACGTCACCCCAGGTCCTTCGGCTGTTCAACAGTTCGGGTTGGTGGCAGCCGCCCCTTATGGATTCCTTATGCCGCTATAGTGGAATCCATAACGGTATGCGCGAGTTACCACAACCCGAACGCCGAACACCGGACTTTTTTTTAAAGTTCGCTCATCTCTAGTCTGCAATTTCGTTCCGCAAAATGCAGAACAGAATTGCGGACGTGTGAATGGAGCCTTTGCGATGATCTCTCCGTGTAAAAGTGCAGCCGATTACCTGATGAATGAGCAAACATTCGTTCATAGGGTGATCGCATCTTATAAGTGGTCACAAAAATCATTATTTGCTGGAAGCATATCGTGCCGTCTAATCATGCTCCGCTGCCGGCAAATAATGATTCTGTATGGGGGCGAGTGATGGCATTACCGATCGCTCTTCCCTATACTGTGGAGGGGAACACTACATGTAAATGCAGTGGTCTCCTTCACTGACGAGCAGGCGCCTGCCGGGAAGGAACGGTTTCTTCCTGACAGTCATCTGCTTAATCTGTGTAATACAGACATAAGGGGTAACTATTAGATTAGTAGGGATTCAACTGCTAGGACCCCCACTGATCATGAGAACCCTGGCCCCATGCCCCTGAAATTAATGGAGCGGCAGGTTGAGCATGCACACTGTTAATGGAGATAGTTGAATACTGCACTCAGCTATCTACACCTATTTCCAGCAGTCTGATAGAGTTGAATAGAGTGGCCGTGCACAACAATGTACTGTATACGAGGAGGGGTTTGAATGAACGATTGCAAAAGTGACCAGGAAGCAATGTCCAGTGGGCATCCAAGAAGAGTCGGCTGGAGGAGAGGGGGATCAGCCAAGCATTCAGGTGTCCTGAATAGGGTGGGGGGAGAAAGCTGCTGCCAGGCACCCCTAGCATCTAGTAACAGCTAGAGGATAGGACAGTTCAAATCAAACTGCCAGATCTTATCTCCCCCAGCATCTGTTGCCGGGGGGGAGGCAGGGGATACACATTAGATGGTCGGCTAAAATCTATGAGTTCGGCCGACATTTATCTAATGTGTATTACCAGCTTTAAATGGCAACCCCTTCCCGTTTGGTAGACCTGCAAATGGATGCATACTTACCTGCTTTCCGGCGCTGGCTTTCGGCTCCTTCTCGGCCTTGGCTTCTCTGCCTGGCCCCCACTGTTGTACACCTCTGTTTGGATGCAGCTGCAGCAATTCACAGTGATGACCTGCTCCCCTTGCATCACGCAACCATTTGACATGATGCTTGGGGAGCAGATCACTGCTGCAGCCAGCAAATGGCTGCAGTGGTGTCAAAACAGAAGTTTGCATCCTGGGAGCCAAGCAGAGAAGCTGAGGCCGGGAAGTGAAGAAGCCGAAAGCCAGCGCCACAAAGCAGGTAAGTATGCTTCTCTTCACTGGTCTGCCAAAGATGCACAACTCCTTTAGGGACATCCCAGGAAATGCAGCAGAAAAACATACCATAAAATGTAATGGTGAACAAGATAAAAGTCAAGTAAGCTCTGCATGTATGCAGAAGGTATATTTTTACAACCATAGTGACTGGTAAAAGGAAATGGATGGGGGCAGGTTTCTTGGCTGTACACCCATCATTGTGTAATGCTACCTACTTGTTTTGGAAACAGCTTCTGACGGCAAGGCGACAATCTGTAGTACATGCACTATTGTACGGTAACTGGTTAATCCTGTTTATGTCTCAGTGATGAGGTCACTGCATCTATAGATTACCTAGTGTTTACCTAATGATATTATGTCTCTTAAGCCAGATGGAAAGAAAAATCCTTGTCAAAGTTTGACAGCTGCCGTGCATCAGGTGCCAGCTGGGCGCAGAGATGCATGCACATTTCATGAGGTCTGTCAGTTTGTCACCGTCAAAGTACCATTCCCATATAGAGCCCTGGAGTCATCTTATATTATAGCGTGCGGCACTGGTAAACTCAAGAAGCTGTATTCTTAATTTTTCAAGCGATATTACGCTACTTTCACACTCGTGTTTTGGGCGGATCCGTCATGGATCTGCAAAAACGGATCAGTTACAATAATACAACCGCATGCATCCGTCATGGACAGATCTGTTTGTATTATCTGTAACATAGCCAAGACGGATCCAAGACGGATCATGAACTCCACTGAAAGTCAATGGGAGACGGATCCGTTTTCTATTGTGCCAGATTGTGAGAAAACGGATCCGTCCTCATTGACTTACATTGTGTGTCAGGACGGATCCGTTTGGCTGCAGGCAGCGTTTTGGTGTCCACCTCCAGAGCAGAATGGAGATTGATCGGAGGCAAACTGATGCATTCTGAGTGGATCCTTTTCCATTCAGAATGCATTAGGGCAAAACTGATCCGTTTTGGACCGCTTGTGAGAGCCCATGACGGATCTCAGAAGCAAAGCCAAAACGCGAGTGTGAAAGTAGCCTTACTTTGACATAAAAATGTGTATAATAATATATCTATGAATCTATTTGCGTGTTTGTGCATATTTATTTATATATCAATCTTATATTGAGGACCTATCCTGAGAATAGCTTATCAATGTCTTTGCACTGCACAACCCCTTTAATGTGAATGGTGACAGTTTCTGTACCGCTCTGTGGAATGTGTTGACTCTATATAAGCAAAGAGAAATAAATGGAGAATACAGAGTGTGATTTTTATCTAGAGTCGGTGTTCGTTACCTTGGGAGAATGACCCCTGGTATGATGAAATACGCTGTTGCTGAACTCTCATTTCAATGAATGTGATAAGATTACAGGAAGTTTGGGATCATTTATTGAATTATTAACTACCTTTGGGCAGTGCTGGGGGGTTTGGTACGGAGCTTATCATTGACATGCCCTTGCGTAGGCTTACCTATGCCTGCTGGAATTGTTTAGCTGCATATACATTTCAGGCATTAGTCTTGAGCAGAGGTGCACTACAAGTACATGAACGGCTCTTCTAATTAGAGCTTCACCTATGAAATGATAGTTATCAGATTAAAAATATCTTAGGATAAATGTAAAAGTTAAAGTTTGTCATTTGCATAGTTTGTAAAGCTGAGGAAATACACCTGTCCATCCAGTTCAGCCTGTTATCCTGCAAAGTTGATCCAGAGGCAGAAACCCCCCCCCCCATGAGGTTGAAGCCAATTTTAGAGGGAAAAAAATCCTTCCCAACTCCAATAGAGCAATGAGAATAAAGCCTCATTCACACGTCTATGTCCGTGCTCAAATTCGTGAGCAGGTGGTCAGTGATGCATCCGTGAAGGATCCGTGTTGGGTCGGGGGTCCATTTTTTTCCTGCCCGTGTGCCATCCGTGTTTCACTGACACTGAACAGCTGAAAAATAATTTTCAAAGTATCTCTTCTTAATGATCCGTGAAACACGGATGCAACACGAATGACATCCGTTGCAAGTTTTCGCAGACCCATAGACTATAATAAGCTTGATGGATCTGTGAACACGGACAAAATAGAGCATGCATCCATGCTAAAAACACGGACCCACGGAGTGTGCTAAAACACTGATGTCTGAATACACACATTGAAATGAATGGGGACGTGTGCTGTCCGCGGAGAACACGTACAAGCACACGTCCATGAAACACTGACGTGTGAATGAGGCTAAACTCCCTGAATCAACGACCCCTCTCTAGTAGAGATGAGCGAACTTTAAAAAATAGTTTGGCGTTCGGGTTGTGGTAATCGCCGCATCCCGTTATGGATTCCACTACCGCGGACTATCCCAGCATATGGAATCCATAAGGGGCAGCTTCCACGAACCCGAACTGTTGAAAAGCCGAAGGACCTGGGGTGACGTTACCATCATGTGATCAGTGCAGGGGGCGTGGCTCAGCACTGATTTGATCCCGTGCTGAGCCACGCCCCTGCACTGATCACATGACGGTGACGTCACCCCAGGTCCTACGGCTGTTCAACAGTTCGGGTTCGTGGAAGCCGCCCCTTATGGATTCCATATGCCGCTATAGTGGAATCCATAACGGGATGCGGCAATTACCACATCCCGAACGCCGAACTATTTTTTAAAGTTCGCTCATCTCTACTCTCTAGTAGCTGTAGCCTGTAATAATATTACACTCCAGAAATACAGCCAGTCCCCTCTTGAATTCCTTTATTGTACTCACCATCACCACCTCCTAGGGCAGAGAGTTCCATAGTCTCACTGCTCTTACAGTGAAGAATCCTCTTCTATGTTTGTGTACAAACCTTCTTTCCTCCAGACGCAGAGGATGTCCCCTCGTCACAGTCACTGTCCTGTGGATAAATAGATGATGGGAGAGATCTCCGTACTGACCCCTGATATGTTTATACATTGTTATTTTATTATTTATTTTAGAATGATTAAAGTAAGTGATCTATGTTTAGTTATATAGGGGTAGATTTATCAAAACTGGTGTAAAGGAAAATTGTCTTTCTTTTTTTTCCGAGCTCCTTTGGAAAATAAACAGTAAAATCTGATTGGTTGCTATGGGCAACAAAGCCGTTTTTTCTTTACACCAGTCTGATAAATCTCCCCCATAGTGTATGATTATTAGCTTAAAATGGACCTGTCACCATGAAATGCAGCGCAATCTGAAATCATCACGTTATAAAACAGAAGAAGTTCAGTAGCTTGATATATATTTTTTATAATTTGTACATTTATATATTTGCTTTTTTTGCAGCCCTGTGAAAAACTATTGGTACAGGGAGGAGGGTTTACCAGTGACTGACAGCTCTAGGTATTCACAGAGCTGCTAAAAAGCTATAAGATATAAATGTATAAATTACAGGTTTTACTGAATCTTTTTCCACAAACCTGTTATAAACAGTTATCCAGGTCATGGGGCTGAGTTATCACTATACGATGCACAACGCTGTGTAGCGGCTCCCTGAAACAGCTGATCAGGAGTGTGTGGGAGGGGGTGGGCAGGACTTGGCCGATCTGAGGATAGGTCATCATGTCATCATGATCTTTAGACTACATGCACACGACCGTTGGTGTTTTGCAGTCCGCAAACTGCGGATCCGCAAAACATGGAAGCTGCTCCGCGTTCCGTTCCGCAATTTGCGGAAGGGAACGCGGCCCGTTATAGAAATGCCTATTCTTGTCCGCAAAACGGACAAGAATAGGACATGCTATATTTTTTTTGCAGGGGCACGGAACGGAGCAACAGATGCGGACAGCACACGGAGTGCTGTCCGCATCTTTTGCGGCCCCATTGAAGTGAATAGGTCCGCGGCCGAGCTGCGAAATATGCAGCTCGGACGC
Source organism: Bufotes viridis (assembly GCA_033119425.1). NCBI lineage: Eukaryota > Metazoa > Chordata > Amphibia > Anura > Bufonidae > Bufotes > Bufotes viridis. The sequence goes on from CM065590.1 coordinate 258,110,406, forward strand.
GGACCCGAACAACGGCCGTTTATTATTTCTACTAGAAGTTATTAATGAATTGCTAGCAGTCTGCAGTAAGGGTACAGAGGGGAGGTAACAAGTTTGGGGGGGGGGTGTATCTGCATAGTCTAAAAATGGCAGTACTAATTGGATAGAGTGAGTCTGTGCAAGTACTCATCCCCAACTCTTTACCATTCCTCAGTACCCTTACTGCAGCCTGCTAGCAATTCATTCATAACTTCTAGTAGAAATAATAAAGGAATGGCACATCATAGAGCCATAAGAATAGATGCTCCAGAATTGTTATTACATGGGGAATGCATGGAGCTATTAAAACAGACATGTCAGGAGGTCCTCTTTAAATCATTTGAATATCTTACCAGAACTGGGCATCAGGCAGTCAGTGTGTCTATAGAGAGAACACGCTAGCAGTCATCCAGTGTCCACTGCAGCATCCACACGGATTCAAGCAGATAGAGGCAGTGACCGGTGACCGCACTGCAGCTCCACTGTATCTGTTACATAGCAGACAGTGAAAGCAGGAAGAAAGTTCTGCAGCACAAATGGCTAGGTTTTTAAAGAAATGACTGGGAAGATATTACATTTTATTAGAAGTATGCAGTCTGCTAGCAGTTTTGTGAATAGGGTGGACCATGGTTACATACACAGAAAGTTCTATGGCAAAGTCACTTAAAAACCACCACATGTGACTCCACCCCGAGAGTACGCCTTCCATCTTAATGAGCGTCGCTTCCGTTGCAGACTTCAAAAACCATGTCCTCACATCTGTGTAGATTTAGTAAAACCCCATATACATCCATTGTTCTGAATGCTATGGTCTTTATATTCCGATTTTTTTTTTTAGTGCCATTGATGTCTTTCCCTGGTGGTGAGGAGGTGTGAGGGAGGCACGCACACGAAGGTTATACAAAAAGCACAGCAGTGTGAGGGCGTGCACAGAGAAAATCAGCTTATTAGCATGAGGGGGTCACATAGGACACAGCGGGACAGTGTTAGGGATCTACATTCAAAACTATAGGGTTAACATATGAAGAGTGCACATGCAGAGGAGCAGCAGGAGACAGCTGTGTATGTCAATGTGAGGCATGAACACACTGTACAAATCTAAGGGGTGTGCATGTGGTACGAGCGTGTCAGAGGAACATACATACAGAGCACTGGGAATGTACTGTGGCCCTCCCCTGCATAACGGAAACGGGACGGATCCGTTTTGCAGCCCATAGACTTCTATTATGACGGAATGAATAACGGAATGACTCTGGTAACGGAATCCATAACGCAGTTCACCTTTTACCAACAAACGAAGTGTGAACGAATTTCATAAGCGGAAATTCGCTCATTGCTGCTAGATGGGGCCATTGCAAACACACAGTGATAGGTAGAGCCTTTTCACTAGGCAGGTCTATTGCAGCGTCAAGCAGAGACAGGTATAGTACTGCCTTAGACAACATGACCCGACAGTTAAAAGGTTAAGTAACAGCTGTCACATGGCCATTTTGAAAGTCTATTGGGCTATTCACATGGCCATTATCCCTCTGTATCCCTCTGTGCTCTCCGCATCAGTTTTTGCGGAGCGTGCCGCCGATCTTACGGCCGCAGCTCCGCAAAAAAGTAGAGCATGTCCTATTCTTGTCCGCAGTTGCGGACAAGAATAGACATTTCTATGGGGCTGCCGGCCGGGTGTGTTTATGGATCCGCAATTTGCGGATCCATAAACACTACGGACGTGTGAATAAGGCCTTAACTGTCCCTTTGTGTTGAAAGCTAATCTTTGTAACTAGTGAGAAAACCTCTTTAATCCTGTTTTCTCCAGCAGATCTGAGATGAGTGCAGCCATTCCTTCCTAGTGCCTTTTTCCTCTGCGGAGGAGCTTCACTACCGAGCATCTACATAAAGGGCAGCACACATTCATCTCAACTAAAAGCCTACATCCTTAGATCAGGAATAGAACAGACATTTATAGGACATTTCATCATTTTCCCTAATTCTTATGAAAATATATTCAGCACATACTGCATTGATCTAACTGTACCAATTTATTATATATTTTTGGAGTCTGAGTCGGTCCATTTTATAACCACTCTGACTCCACCAAAATGGACACGGACTCCTACTCCACAGCCCCTGGTTCCTGTATCCCTCTGACTCTGAGGTGTGTATACAGATCATTCCCGTGTCCCTGTGAGGTGTGTACATACAGAACATATGTCAGGGGTCTGTATACAGATCATGCCCCTGTCCCTGTGAGACATGTACATACAGAACATATGTCAGGAGTCTGTATACAGGTCATGCCCCTGTCCTGTGAGATGTGTACATACAGAACATTTGTCAGAGGTCTGTATACAGATAATTCATGTGTCCCTGTGAGGTGTGTACACACATAACATATGTCAGGGGTGTGTATACAGATAATTAATGTGTCCCTGTGAGGTGTGTACATACAGAACATATGTCAGGGGTCTGTATACAGATCATCTTGTGTCCCTGTGAGGTGTGTACACACATAACATATGTCAGGGGTGTGTACACACATAACATATGTCAGGGGTGTGTATACAGATAATTAATGTGTCCCTGTGAGGTGTGTACATACAGAACATATGTCAGGGGTCTGTATACAGATCATCTTGTGTCCCTGTGAGGTGTGTACACACAGAACTAATGCAGGAATGTGTATACAGATCATTCCCATGTCCCTGTGAGGTGTGTACATACAGAACATATGTCAGGGGTCTGTATACAGATCATCCTGTGTCCCTGTAAGGTGTGTACATACAGAACATATGTCAGGGGTCTGTATACAGATCATGCCCATGTCCCTGTGAGGTGTGTACACACAGAACATATGTCAGGGGTCTGTATACAGATCATTCCCATGTCCCTGTGAGGTGTGTACACACATAACATATGTCAGGGGTCTGTATACAGATCATTCCCATGTCCCTGTGAGGTGTGTACACACAGAACATATGTCAGGGGTCTGTATACAGATCATGCCCGTGTCCCTGTGAGGTGTATACATACAGAACATATGTCAGGGGTGTGTATACAGATCATTCCCATGTCCCTGTGAGGTGTGTACACACAGAACATATGTCAGGGGTCTGTATACAGATCATGCCCATGTCCCTGTGAGGTGTGTACACACAGAACATATGTCAGGGGTGTGTACACACAGAACATACGTGAGGCGGTTTGAAGGGCAGCGTGTCAGCGTGAGGGGTGTGTATCACCTGGCGTGCAGTGCTGTGGGCGTGGCACTAAGTTCTAGGGGGCGTGGCATGCCGGGTGTAAACGAGCAGTGCAGGAAGTAAGTCACCGAGCAGGCAGACACCGAGCGCTTCGTGGACTCGTACGGACTTCTCCGCTAAAGCTGCACCCGGCCGGGCACGGCTCCCATTAGCTCGTCACACCGCCCGTCAGTCTGCACCGTTTTGAGGGATTTAGTTTGCCATGTGAGAGCCGCACAGAAGAGGGTGTCACCGGCGGAGAACAGCCCGGCCGGGTGGCTGAGCATGTAGTGGACGTGGGCGCTTTTATCCACCCGGGGGTCAAGCAGATGACGTGGAGTAGCAGCATGAGCAGCGGATACAGCAGCTTGGAGGAGGACTCCGAGGAGTTTTACTTCACCGCCAAGACCTCCTTCAAGAGGAGCCCGTGGAGGGCAGCCCGGGGCCAGCATGTGAGTGTCCTGGGCTGGGGGTAGCCGGGCGTCCTCTCCGGCCATCACACGCTGCAGGCTTTTTATCTTGACATGGAGATAAAACGAGCTGTGAAGTGGAGCCATGTTTTACGGTCTTGTGCACACGGTGCTGTTGCAGATTTGGGTTGTGCTGCGACATAATGGGTCTCCTGTGGGCCATTGTAAGAACGTGACAGAGAAAGTTCAAAGATCTGCGGGAGACTCCATGTCAGGCTGTAAAGCCGCCTACCCAGTGCTTGAAGCCTAGGGGTGTATTCACAGGCAGCAGTTTTTTTTTTTAAATCTGTGAAAAAAATCCATTTCGTTAATCAGAATGGGGTTGTGTCTGCCCTGTGTGCTGGAGAAAACAGGAGGCACAAGCGAACTAACCCTAAAGGGGTTTTGTAGCTTTCTACCAAATTTTGACAGTCCTCCCTGTCCCTGCTGGGCCGGTGGTGGGAAGCATTCATAACTGTCCCCGACTCCTTCCCCTAAGTGGCATGTCACGGCTTCGGGGGGTTCACAGGACCACTGTGGCCAGTTATTGGATGCAGCGGCACATTTCTACAGACCAACGTGTATGAGGGTCCTGTACGGCTGGCGCTGTGGCCAAGAACGGCACTGGGCAGTCTCCATTAGTAGAGACGAAGGGTGCCGCAGTGTGCATGCCCGACCACTGCTCCACTCATACACGGAGACACAGGACCCCCGTTCTTGTGGTTGGTGGCAGTGCCAGCGGTCAGACCCCCACCCTGGAGGGAGCGCCATTGACTTCTATGTCTGCATGTTCGTGTTATCTATACAAAGGTGGTATCTGTCAGTGTAGTCCTGCCTGTAATGATAAGCAGATTGACCGCAGTAAAGGGATCTGTGCAGACCAAGAAGTGACTTGTGTTTTTTTTTTTTTTTTTAATGGTGACATTCGGCGGTTCCGTTCTGGGGATAGGTGCAGGTCCAACCTCCAGGACCTCCTCTTATCTGACATCGGTGGCATATCGCTAGGATGTATTCCTGCCTGCAGGATAAGGGGTGATAACTATTAGATTGGTGGGGGTCCTTCCTCATACTTTCTGCAGCACCCCTGAAATAATCGGCGCAGCCGCTTAATTTCTTTGGGAATTCCGGAGATAGGTGAACACGGTACTTGGCTATCTCCGGAATTCCCTGCGCGTATGTGTGACTGGCCGCTACGTTCTTTTCAAGGGAGCTGCAGGGGTCCAAGTGGCAGGACCTCCACCGATCTAATAGTTAACCCTTATCCTGTGGATAGGGGATAACTTCCAACAACCAGAATACCCCTTTAAGCCTTGCCGCTAGCATTTTAGGCCACACCCCCTAATCGAGCGGGAAATAGTTAACTTAAACTTGAGAGAGTCAGTAGTGACCAGTATGTTTTCTGAGGACTACATCCGCTGCTGGGGGACCATGCTTGTAGATCAGTGCTCCCCAGTATATGGGGTCCATACCTGCCTGGGTGCAGCCACTGAAGGCCTGGCAGTAGAGCTGAGCGAACTTGTGTTTTAAGTTTGGCGTCTAAAGTTCGGGTTATCGAAGCATCCCGTTATAGATTCCGCTACCACGGACCATAACGGAATTTGGAATCCATAAGGGTATTCTTCAATGAACCCGAATCTTGAACACTAAGGACCTGGGGTGACGTCACTGTCATATGATCATTGCAGGGGGCGTGGCTCAGTACTGGATTGGATAAGAAGTGGTAAAGGGTCTGGTATAATGATCATGTGACATGAGGGGCGGAGCTACTGTGCTCTGTGTGGAGGAGAATGAAGTAGAGCAGTGAAGGACGGTTGCGTGAACTTGTTTTTTAAGTTCGGTGTTCGGGTTCATCGAAGAATCCCCTTATGGATTCCAAATTCCGTTATGGTCCGTGGTAGCGGAATCCATAACGGATTCTAAGATAACCCAAACTTTAGACGCCGAACTTAAAATACAAGTTCACTCGACCCTCCTGGCAGCATTCTGTATTGTGTTGGGAATATTTGGTGTCCACAGCATGAAGAGGAGCCTCATGGCCTCGCCCCTGCCAGCTTTGTGAATCACATGAGGACACGGCTTCCATAATCTCCCTAAGGCTCTCTTTATTTCGGTTAGGCATATGTTTCCTCCTCAGTTGGGGGTATTTTTAGCTTTCTGCATGCAAACCGTTATTATCCTTGTAGACGAGTTACTTGGGATTAGTTGAGGACATCTAGATGTTGTATGGGCTTGCCTTTTGCGGAGACCTTCATGGCAGTAGGGGAAAGGTCTTGGTTTATCAGGTTCCAGTATGATCTCATGTCGTATTTGTGTCCACTATCCTATATCCCTAGGAGTACTATGCTTCCTAAAGTGGAGTATCCCCTGAGCTGTGACCTCCACCACCGCTGGAGGTCCACGTGAGGTCCTGCTTACTTGTAGCTTCCAGTGGTGAACATGAAGGTGTGCCGCTTTCATGATGAGCTCACCTGATACAGTGCGGCACGTAATTGTCTCACGCCCTCGTCTCAGGCTGACTCACATCAGCTACTGGGGCTTTGTGGAGCCTTGGAGGATTTTCCAGGGAAATTGTACCGTTTCTCCTCATTTAGCAGTCGGAAACTAGATGACCTTTCTGAATGTGATAGCAGGCGCGCCTCGGCTGCTCAGACCTGTTCTGTGGGATACAGTAGTGACGTCTGCCTCCAAGCATATGTTGATGTGCATTAAATATTTACAGCGCGCTCCGCAGTGACCCGTGCGTACATAAACTACTGTACCTCCTCGTGTTGTTGGGAATGTACTTTGGGTTGATTATGGCATCAGCTACCAGAGATGAAAGGACGAGGCTGAACTTTGAGTGTTATGATGAAATATGGTCTTTCTCGCTTGTGGCTATATGGCCTTCGGCCCAGCAACGCATTACCAGCAGTGCGTGACCTCCAATATTTGCTGCCATCATGTACCTTCAGGGCACAGGGAGCTATGGAGCATTGGCACTGAAGAGCAATGCCCCCTTTTTTGTCGTGTAGGTTAGTGGCTCCATGTCTGGCCTAGGCAGTATTTGGGTTTTACACTGGTGGGGCCACGTTCACACTTCAGTTATTTGGTCGGTGACTGAGAGTCAAAACCAGGTGCGGCTGTAAACCCAGAACAGGAGCAGATCTTTCCCTAAGGGTACTTTCACACTTGCGTTGCTGGATTCCGGCAGTCTGTATGCAAACGGACAGCATTTGTAGACGGATCTGGATGCGGCTCTGTCTCACAAATGCATTACAATACCAGATCCATCTCTCCGGTTGTCATCTGGAAAAACGGATCCGGTATTTTATTTTATTTTTTTCACGTTTTAAAGGTCTACGCATGCGCAATTTTAATGCCGGATCCGACACAAATACATTTCAATGGAAATCGATGGCATGTCTTCTGGAATTTTGGACGGAGATAATACCGCAGCATGCTGTGGTATTTTCTCCAACCAAAACACCGTTCAGTGACTGAACTGAAGACCTCCTGATGCATCCTGAACGTATTTCTCTCCATTCCGAATGCATTAGGATAAAACTGATCAGTTCTTTTCTGGTATTAGGGCCCCTTTCACATGTGCGTTTTTGCTTTCCGTCCTAGAGTTCCGTCCTCGGGGCTCTAGGACTGATCCGGATTATCCCCATGCATCCTGAATGGAGAGAAATCTGTTCAGGGTGCATCAGGATGTCTTCCGTTCAGTATGTGAAAGTTTTTTTGGACGTTGAGAAAACCGTAGCATGCTGCGGATTTGTCTCCGTCCAAAAATCCTGAAGACATGCCGTAATGCCGGATCTGGAATTAATGCCCATTGAAGTGCATTAATCCAGATTTAAGCTAAACGTTGTTTCGGCGCATCGCCGGATCCGACGTTTAGCTCTTCACATGCACAGCAGCAGTTCCGATCAGGGCCCCAGTGTAAGCTGGGGCTCCGATCGGTTACCATGGCAGCCAGGATGCTACTGAAGTCCTGGCTGCCATGGTACTCTGCAGCAGTGTCCTTACCTGCGCTGCAGCCTCCGGGCGCTCCTTCATGACATCACAGGTCCGTGAGGCGCATTGATCTATGCGCCGCCCGGACCTGTGACGTCATGAAGGAGCGGCCGCAGCGCAGGTAAGTACACTGCTGCGGAGTACCATGGCAGCCAGGACTTCAGAAGCGTCCTGGCTGCCATGGTAACCTGAAAGCATTTCAAAGACTGATCAGCATCCCACCGGATCCTCAGAACGCAAGTGTGAAAGAGGCCTAAGCCCCTAGGACGGAAGTCAATACAGGAAAACTTTAACGCTAGTGTGAAAGAACCCTTAAACGTGGATCATTCCCACCACCCTCTGTGGCTCTTGCCTTTGGGGGGTTTCGGGTGCCAGCAGTTGACTCGGTGTGAGCCCTGCAGAGCTTCTCTCCCCTCCTTACCAGCGGTAGGAGCTGATCACATAGAAATGAATAGGAGCATGGGCCGTGCAGTGTGCTCCCATTCACTTCTATAGGAGAAGCGGGGAGCAGCACTTGATGGTGGAGGGACCCACGAAAAATCTGGAGTCCTCCAGCCACAGCTCTCCCTGCTCCATTCTCTATTATAGGTGCAGCACCCTCACCTATCAGACAATGGGGGCATATCCTAGCGATATGCAACCATTGTCTGAGATGGGAATACCCCTTTAAGGAACTATAAAGAATCCTATGGGGGTGGGGAGCACCATACCGACCTCAGAAACACAAAAATGCAATACATGTAGACTTTACAATATTTTGCTGTATAGTTAACCGCATATCCCAACCTCAAAAGCGGAGTGTGAATCCATCCTTGGTATCAGGATGCCTGACAGGTCTGGTCCTTATCTCCTTCCGGCTGGGGCACTTGTCATGTGGATTCATCGGCCGGAGTGGGCTCTGCCAGGCCTGCATTTCCTGGACGTTACTTTCACTTCTCTGAAATAACAATAACCCTAAACCTCAGCATTGTGTTCTCCTGATGTTTCCTGCTTCTGGCCGCTCCAGTAACGCTGATTGCGCACAACTCCTACCCCCCAGCTTATCTACTGCCTTTTACACAGTTCTCAGTGACAGAAGGGACACTTTGTATTTATTTACAGGGATTAAAAAAAAAAAGTACTCAAACAGCAGCAACTGTAATAAAAAATACAAACCACGACTCTTCATTTAGTCCCCTTCTGCTCAAGTACCATCAGCAGTCCTGCCATGATAACCTCATATGCCTAGTGACCGCTGCAGCCAATTATTGTCTTTGGCGGTCTTATACATGTAAGAAGAAGGTGATTGGCTGCAGCGGTCTGTGGATGTATATGATCACTGTGGTATAGCAAACACCAGTATGGACTGCTGGAGCAACAGGGGAATTAAAGGGTGAGAAGGACCACTGGAAGGGTGGGTGTCCTGCAGAAATTCTGCACAAATTACATGTTCAGCATTTGTAAGGCAAAACTGAGAGAGGAAATATAGATTTGTGCCTATTGTGTGTTTTGTAACCCCTCCTGGTTTTGAAAATACTGGGAAAAATACCAACCATGTACTGACAGTGTGAACACGGCCTGATGGTAAGGTTTTATTTTGTTGCTGTAAAGGTCCTTTTTTTTTTTTAAAGGGAGTCTGTCACCAAAGTTGGACATAATAGACCGCTGACATAGCTTTGTAGCATCACTTTAGATGAATAAAACGGTACCTTTGTTGTCTTCTTCAGCGCTTCACCTGCTTCAAAAACGGACTTTTATTTATATGTAAATGAGGGCTGCTAAGTGCCAGGCGAGTTAGTCTTGAGCTCAGGCTGCTCGGCCTCTTAGTTCTTATCCTCACCTGTCTCTGTCTCTGCCTTCTATTGCCTTTCTTCCTCCTTCCTGTAGCGAACTCCTGCGCCTGCGCTCAGCTTTGCCTGGCGGGCATGCAGACTGCGATGCCCACTGTGGAACGGCATCAATGTAGCTACTGCGCATTCCCCGTCTGACGCTGCAAACCCAGCTGTAAGCTGGTGGACATGCGCAGTAGCTACATTGATGCAGTTCCCACAGTGGGCATCGCAGTGCGCATGCCCCGCCGAGGCAAAGCTGAGCGCAGGCGCAGGAGTTCGCTACCAGAGGAGGAGGAAGAAAGGCAATAGAAGGGCGGGCAGGGACAGAGACAGGGGCGGGGATAAGAACTAAAGAGGCCGAGCAGCCTGGGCTCCAAAGAACTTAACTCCGCCCTGGGCACTTGCGAGCCCTCATTTACATATGAATAAAAGTCCGTTTTTGAAGCAGGTCAAGCGCTGAAGAAGACAACAAAGGTACCGTTTCATTCATCTAAAGTGATGCTACAAAGCTATGTCAGCGGTCTATTATGTCCAACTTTGGTGACAGACTCCCTTTAAACGCACACTGAGTAGTGTTGCACAGGGACTTACTTACCCTGGGTTCACACCTTAGCGTTTCTGAGATGCGCGTTTTAGTCGCGCGTATTACAGCGCGTTTTTGCAAATAGGAAACGCGCGTCATACGCGCGTTCGTGACTCTGGAGACCAATTGAAAAAGGCATATCTACACTTTAACGCGTGTTAAACGCGCGTAGAACGTTTTACGCGCGTTCCCATTGAAGTCTATGGGTGCAAACGCGCGACAAAACGCCCCAAAGAAGCTCAAGAACTACTTTGAGCGTAGGGCGTTTTACAGCCCGTTCAAATGCGCTGTAAAACGCTCAGGTGAGAACCATGCCCATAGGGAAACATGAGTTTTCTCCTGTTGAGCGTTTTACAGCGCGTTCGAACGCGCTGTAAAACGTGCAAGTGTGAACTGAGGGTTATTCCTGGGACTTCTGCTTTCGAAGTGCGTTGGGTGCCATATGCTGACCTGTGGCGTGAGACAGGTGTTCGCTGTTTGCTGTAAGAGCGTCCCCGGTAAACACTTCACCTCCTGTACACAGTGACGGCAGGTTTCCTTCTCCACCCCAGGGTAAGTGTATGAATGTTTGCAGAAAGATAATATCAGAAGGCCTCAAGCACATGACGGTGTCCTCTTTGCAGTCTGCATACTGCGGATCCACACAATACAGATGCGGTCCGTTTGCTGTTTTATTTTTTGGTGGATCCGTTGAAAGTAGGATCAGCTCTCCATTGTGCCATGATCTACAGAGATGTAGTGTAGACCCATGATGCGGAAGAGGGCCCTTAGTCTGGCATGTCGATGGGACAATGTACACGTCCCCTTTCTGGGCTAGCTGATGTTGCTGTGGCTTGTGTGTAGGTTTATGGTGGTGGAGTGTATATGTGAATCTGTGTATGCTGGGATTTTCTCCCGCCAGTGCTTAGTCTGGCTTTCCTGAGGGAGGTATGCAACTATTCTTGGCCAGGAAGACTTGTGAATTCCTGACCAGCAAGTGCAGCATAACTTCACTGCAGATGACTGCTTTCTCCCTGGATTTTCTTCTTTTGTCTTCTTTCTGTGATTGATGCTTTTACAGATCTGACATGCCAAGCATGCAAGGTATTCAAAGAAATCGCTAAGGGGTGGTGGTTGTCTCAGCCCGGTAATTTAGCGGAATAGTTTATGGAATTAACAATATCCTAAAATATAACGCTGCGGGAGCGGCTCTCTAATTGTGTCCTGTGACCTACAGATAATTTACATGCCGAGAGGATTATCTTTTGGCAGGCGGAGTGAATACAAGCAGCAGAAAGTATGTGCCGTTTTTATTGTCTTAGCGGCTGCTTCTATTGCTGTATAATGGTTTTTGGTGCCCCCCCCCCAATTTTATGGTCATGTGAGCAAAAGCAGTGCTATCTATATTGTCCATTTATCTTAATTATGGGATGTAAGTAATGTTTAAGTGGGCCATCCATGCTTAACCCTTTGTCCTTTGAACTTGTGTCCTTCCTTCGGCATGACTTATCACTGTAGTGAATAGCTGGGTAGCACATAGCTAGACTACTGAAGGCAGCAGTCTTTACTTGTGTGTCTTTGTATGTTAAAGGGGTTCTCTGGGAAGTAAGAAAATAAATACTTTAAATATTACTTTACTATAAATATATATTCTCAAATGCCTTTCATTATTTATAATGGCTTATTTTGTCTGGGGATCAATGATTAGGAGAAGTAAAATGGCCGCTGTCCCATTAGTTCACACAAAACCAGTCCTGGTCACACATGTGGACAGGTTACTTCACAGCACTGAGGTAAAAAGCTGCCTCATCCTCCTCTCTTCTTGTCAGGGATTATGATCCTGAACACAGATGATAAGAACTTTAGCTGAATCTCTGGGGAATTTAGGTCATGAGGAGACATGAAGTACAGAGAGGACGGACAGGACAGACTGTGGTAATGGAGACTGTATACAGATGCTGCTGCTCATTGGCCACATCCCCACCTTTTCTCATGTCTCCTCCTCATCTCCATTACCACAGAGATTCACCTGTATTCTGGATCATAATCCTTGACGACTGGAGAGGAGGAGGAGGCAGCTCTTTACCTCAGTGATGTGAAGTAACGTGTCCTGGTGTGTGATTAGGACAGGTTTTGTGTGTACTAACAGGTCAGCGGCCATTTCATTTCTCCTGATTGCTCCCCAGACAAAACGAGCCATTATAACGAATGAAAGGTATTTGTAAATATATTATTATAAAATAATATTTAAGTATTTAGATTTTCTTAATTCCCGGAGCACCCCTTTAAAATGAACATAACCATAAACGACCCATTTAATGTCATTTTATGGTAATTTATCCATTTTGGTAGGTTAATAAAGTATTGATAGTCCCAGCAGGCTATACTCAGTCTACTTGTACTTCACATTGCTCCCTCTCGCCTTGATTTAATTAGAAGAAATATAGGCCTTTTTTATCAAAACTGTCTGACAGGAGGCTGTCTTAGTTGCCCAAAGCAACCAATCAGAGCACAGCTTTTATTTTCCAGAAGTGAAAAGTGAGCTCTGATTGGTAGCTTTGGGCAACTAATCCAGTTTTCCTGTCAGACAGTTTTGATAAATGATGCCCATAGTGCTGTAGAAACGGGGCAAGTGTAACCCTTTGAAGTAAGTGTCTGTGTGTCTGCTTTGGCTCTTTTGGATGCATCGGGCAGTAACAAGTGGCTATTTGCTCCATTAGCATACAACCAGAAGTCTCAGTAAACTGACTGTATCTGGCCATAGATGGTACCTAGGTCAGTTGCTATCCTGCCCAGTCCCCAGAATGTCTTGATGTGTAGCTTCATCCGTTGTTGGATCACTTTATGTATCTCAATTAAAAGCCACAGAGAATGAACATTTCTCCGCGGCTTCCCTGTCAGCCAACATGCAAGGTGAACCTGAAAAAATGGGAGGAAATGTTCTTTTAATAAAAGTACATAAAGATGAAGGCTCCTTTCATGTGGGTAAGTGCACACCTGAGATTGTGTCAGATCAGAAGTATCTGTGTCTGAAGAGCTCTGGTCTAGTAGTAATGACAGGTTATATGGCCGTCTTCAGGCACTGCGTCAGAAAGCCTTGTCCTCCAGGCGACCGGTTGATAAAAGGAGTAGATTAGTCATGCTTCAGAAATGCATGATCTCAAAGCAAGTGTAAAGTAACTTTCTCTAATATTCATGTCATTTTTGTTAACAGTTATATTTAGAGACAAGCCAGTTGATTCGTACGAGTTGGATTTGTACCCTTTTTGAGCCACAAGGGGCTGACCCCGCTGTTTGTGACTCCGTCCCCCCCCCTGCATTGACCGGACCAGATATCTCGCCAGGCCTCGTTACTCTAAGTAACTCCTCTGTGCATGCGCTTTTGGTGTATTATACCAATCTATTTGCTTATCTCTTCTCTCAATTTACTTACCGTACTTCCTGTACAAGGTCACTATACCATGGGCTAGCTCCAAAGACTGGCAATTCTTTTCATGTGTAGGTGGACCCCCCCCCCCCCCTTCAGAGTTGACTGGGTGCACGTACATCTGTCGTTTTTTTTTCCCCCCCCTACTTTTAGGCCTCTTTCACACGGGCGTCATGTTTGACGCCCTGATAAAAGGTGGGTGTGTTGCGGCAAAATGCCCAATTTTTCCGAGCGCGTGCAAACTGTTGTGAAAAATCAGCATGTTTGGTACCCAGACCCGAAGCCGGACTTCATCACTGAAGTCCGGTTTCGGGTCGAGTATTCTGTAGATTTTATTATTTTTCCCTTATAACATAGTTATAAGGGGAAATGATGGCATTCTCAATACAGAATGCAAAGTAAAATGGGTGATTAAGGGTTTGTGATGGAAGCATGTGATTGGACCATGTGACCCAGTGACGTCACAGAGAGTCCTGTACCCCCCAGCTGAAGACAGAACAGGAGACCGGCAGCTACGTGCTCAATTGGAGAGGGTGAGTTTTTTTTGTTTTTTGTTTTTTTAACCCTCAATCACCCATTTTACTTTGCATTCTGTATTGAGAATGCTATTATTTTCCCTTATAACCATGTTATAAATGAAAATAATAAAGATCGGGTCCCCATCCCGATCGTCTCCTAGCAACCATGCGGGAAAATCGCACTGCATCCGCACTTGCTTACGGAAGCTTTCGATTTTCCCGCAGCCCTATTCACTTCTATGGGGCCAGCGTTGCGTGAAAAACGCAGAATATAGAACATGCTGAGTTTTTTACGCAACGCAGAAGTGATGCGTGAAAATTCCCGCTCATGTGCACAGCCCCATAGAAATGAATGGGTCCGCATTCAGTGCGGGTGCAATGCGTTCACCTCACGCATTGCACCCGCGCGGAAATCGCGCTCATGTGAAAGGGGCCTTACTGTCCAATGCCAGTTCACATCCAGCATTACACCTGATGGCCCTGGCTGTACATGAAAGATCCCACAGAAAACTCTTCTGGCTTCAGTTTCCCCCTGGTGCTTTCTGCACCATGCTGGAGGCTAACTGTGCCAGATTGCCGGACATATGTGAAGGGGGCCTTAGAGATGTAAATACAATTACCCTACGTGATTTCCATGAAGTAATGTGAGCGGCGCCATCATGTACGGACTGTGTGAGGCCGAGTCGTGACCTGGAGGCTTCTGCCTGAGGCGATGTGCCGGCTGAGCTGTTAGCAGATTCTAGATGGAGAGAAAATGTGGCCTCTACCATATGGTAATAGACGTATTCCAGTAAAGGTCATGGACACGGTGTGCTGCAGACATAATTAGTACACAGCGTATAATTAGGACTCCCATTTCTGACAGTTGACTGCCCGGGTCTCGTTTTATGCTGTCTGGTTTTGGTTCCCACTGGATGTATCCCTTACCACTAGACCTGATTGTCGAGCTTTATTAGGCAGCAATATGGTTAAACAGGCCAGGACAAGTCTAGTTGACATCACACCTTTTTAACCAACCCCTTCATTCAGCAAATATTCTTGTGAAGTTCCAATAATCCAGAAAATCTGCTTGTGCTAAAAAAAAAAAAAAAAGGGGGGTGCACAAGTCCATGTAGTAGCTTATACCAGGGCAGACCATAGAACAGAAATGAGAGGGTATCGTCCCGTGTCTTAATTCCCACTGTCCCCCAGGAGTTCCTCTACCTTAAGCACTTTCCTCTGACTTTAAATGGTAAACCAGACTATCTGATCCCATATGGGGCTCTATTCCTTTTAGCATTAAAGGAGTTGGGGAAATAGTCCTTTATGTAGTTTAATATACTGCCAACATATATTGAGGGTAGATTCAGCCATGTCTGCTCATAATGCTGTACCGGCACGGGCAGTGCCCATAACGTGGTCCTAATTCCCAGCAATACACAGACTCCAGCAGTGGTGCTGGGAAGGATGCGATGTAGACCAGGTGGTAACTAGATCTGATGTACGACCGTGTGGTATAACTCACATCCGTCATAATCCAAACCTCCCACTCCTGTCTCAAGGTCGGACAAAAGAGATTTCATTCAAAGAGAGCCTTCACGAATGAAAGGGCGTTCTCTAAAGGAACCTTTTCAGAAAGATCCATTGCTTAGTTTCATAGAAAGTGTATGGCTAGCTTAAACAACTGTAATGGCGAATATGGACTAAAATGCGTGTGGCTGTGAACAGGTCATTTACCAGATGATTGTTCAAATGATGTTGAGCCATCAACCAATTTTTATTTAATGTGTATGGTCGGTTCTAGACTGGCCTATCACGTTCCCAAATCCTCTGTCCACCTTCTACCTTCTTTATTTCTCAGAACCTGATCCCTTTATCCAACAGTATCTCCCAGGCTGCGTGCACTTCATACACAAGTACTGTAGGTGGCCGGCTCGTACATCTACTCCCCTACTTAACGAAGAAGGTAAGGCATTGCTCCCGGTTAGCCAGAAACCCACTCCACACTGATGAGGGGCAACACCCCGAAACAGCTGTCTGTGAATGGATAACTGGCTTAGGTTTTCCCTGTCACATCCTTAAAGCTTGTAAGAGAGCGGGATCTTGACATAGGGGCCACTTAATATGGTGGATTTGGTCTCTGTACTGGAGACACCCCTTTGCACCGGTTTTCCTTCCTTTGAGGGATATCTGGCTTTCATTGTGTTGTAGACCCATAACTGGGGCTCCACAGTTATTTTGCACTTAACGAAGATGGCTGGGCAATTGTACAAAAGCAAACCCTTTACCCCTATTGCCTGACAGATTGTAAGCTCTTGAGAAGTCAGATCCTCACTCCTCTAGTTTGACTAGTGCTCTGTAAGTAAAGATTGTTATTATCCATACTGAGTTTTGCGCTCTGGACTGTATTCTCTCGCATGGTCTTCATAGATGGACAGGAGCAGCTGTGTGAAGGCATCTCCAGCAGCTGGATTTTCCAGGCAGTGGTTCAGAGAACACAAGGGGTGAACTGCACGGTCCTCCCATGTAGAAAGTGTCCGTTCAGCAAGCCATAGTTTGTGAACAGTGTGTGCTTTTATTAGAGATGGCATTCGGTCTACATCTCCAGTTGGTTGCATATGAGGGCTTATGCTGAGAGCCTGCTTGGCTACACGTTTTTTAGTGGAGTTTGATGCCAAGTTCCCACGGGTAGGACTGCTTCACGTGCAACAAAACCATGTGGAGATGCCTTCACAGAATAATTTGTTACCTATAGTAGGTCATCCATTCTGTATGTTAAAAAAAAAATATATATATATCTTGGGCCAGATTCATACTTATTTTGTTTTTTGTTAATGAATCCTGTGTTTGTACAATTTTTTTATTTTTTAATTTCAAGATGAAATGACAAAATCTAGTGTCATTCAGAACAGGAAAAATATCAATTCTTATCCAGTAAAATTGTGTTTAAAGTCAGTGTTCAGTGCTGAACATGCAAAGACCTGATGGTGTGCACCCAGGACCTCCTGGAACCCTCTCCTATCGGACATGTAAGACGACCCTTACAGTAGGCTAGCAGGTTTTTCCGTTTTTGACTGCTGTGTCCCTATCTCTTGGCAAGAGGTATGATTTATACCTTGGATGCACAGGAAATTGTAATGGATATGCTGGGGCAGGCACTTCCACTCTGAGTAAGAGATAATCATTTCCATTGCTGCTTTATCTTGGCCATAGAAGAGTGAACTAGAATGATTAGGAGAACATACAGTTCCAGATGTCACATCATTGGCTGGTAGGATCTTCTGAAAGTCATGGACTGCCTTGTATATCCACAGAACAGAATCCGGGCCATTGGTCCCTGCGTGCAGTACATTTCTAGATGGAGATATGCTTGTCCTTATCCACTCCATTTTAGTTTGTCTGATTACTCGACTCCCACAGGCAAGAATGGAGACACATGCAGCCGTCACTCCATTGATTCTGTCAGGATACATTGGCCACCTCACCAGGATCATCAATAGTCCAGGGGTTCCTTGTTCTCCTCCTAGAGCAGGCATGTCCAAACTGCGGCCCTCCAGCTGTTGCAAAACTATAACTCCCAGCATGCCTAGATGGCCTACAGATATTAGGCCATGCTGGGAGTTGTAGTTTTGCAACAGCTGGAGGGCCGCAGTTTGGACATACCTGTCCTAGAGGGACCAAGAGTTGGGGCTTCCACCTACAAGACGTTTGTGGCATATCCCTGTGGATGTGCTGTAAATGTCTTTTGTGGAAAACCAAAACTATAAACTACCAGATTGGTCCACTCCAGCAACATCTCGTAGGCTGACCATCTGTATCAAAGTAAGTCTCTACCGAGATCAATGGTCCCTCATTTTCTCATTAGGTGGAGGGTAGGGTTGTAGCGGGTATTGAATTATCAATACTTTTTGTACTGGTATCAATTCGATACCGGGATTTGACAGATATGGATACTAGGCTGTGCTACTGCTCACCCTAGTATCAGAGCACATGGTGCATGCTGCTCCATGTTCTCCTCAGCAGCACGGTGGCAGCAGCACCCCCCCCCCCCCCGTGCTGCTGCCACCAATGAGAAGAGGGAGGGGCTGTGGCACTGCGCCACCAATGAAGATAAGTAACTCGTTAATACAAATACAGGAGGCGGGTACTGGCTGCAGAAATACATTGCCGGCACCTGACCTCTATGACAGGAGGCTGCGATAGGACGAGGCAGTTACCACTCAGGTGCCGGCATTGTGTTTCTGCAGCCAGTACCCGCCTCCTGTATTTGTATGGTGGCGCAGTGCGCCCCCCTCCCCCAGTACTAAACACATTGGTGGCGCAGTGGTCCACAAATCCCAAGTAGGGATGAGCAAACTTGTGTTTTATCTAAGCATTCCGGAATTCTTATATTGATGACCTATCCTATGGGTAGGTCATCGGTGTTAGTCCTGGAAAACCTCTTAAAGAAAGCAAATTACATTTTCTTTGAAGAAGGACCCGAGGGAGTCTCTTCTCAAAACATTAGTATTTTTATATTGTGGGAATATTTTTTTCTTGCATTCTCGGCTGAACAATTTTTTATTCCAACTGTGTAGAGGACACCAAACATCCTCTCCCCTTTTAAACCTAGGAGATACTTCTGTGTAGACCCTGCTACCTCTGTTTCCTTCATATTGGTGCCATAAACGCCAGGACTTCCCTCCTAGATGAAGGAAAGGCGGATCAGCTGCTCAGCTTCCTGAACATTCATTGAAGGGAAAAGCCCAAGGAATGTTTTCATGTGACATGCATTGTTCTCTGCTGGATCCGAGCAGTGGGACCAGGTCCCCTCTCCAGGGGCAAGGAACATCTTGTACCTTTTCTTCAGCAGCAGCAGCAGGTCACTGCATTCCAGGAACCGCTTCAAGTGGTAACAGCTGGAAATAAACTCTGCAGAACCACGATATCCAGTTTATGTATGGACTATATGCTTAGCAGGAGGCCAAACCTCTACGGTGTCATTTTCATTATTCGGATTAGCCTACCTCAGCTTATACCTGCTAAGGGCAGAGGTGCAAGGAATTGAAATCCCCACCCTCCTCTCGTGGCAATTCCTGATGCGCATGACAGTGTCCATATTGCGATCCGCAAACGTATCTGCAAAATACCAAAACCTTCTTCGTGCAATCCGTATTTTTCTTGCTTCCGTTACTAGAAAGAACTTTTCTTATCTGCAATATGGACACGAATAGGACATGTTGTATAACTTCCAGAATGTTCATATGGATGCAGACAGCACACAGATGACTTCTTTGTGCTGTCCGCTTTCTCGTGGGTCGGTGTGCAATCCGCAAAAAATGCAGATCAGACACAGATACACAGATGACAGGTCTGTGTGATGGCTCACATCACAGGTCTCTTTTGTGAATTATGATGGGAATACCTCCATAAGAATCAGGTGAAGGAAAACTACACAAATACAAGTGAGGTGTAACCAGAAGTAGTGCCATCATTGGAATTACTCCCATCAGCTCCATACCGTATATTCTGTCATTTATAGGGACCCTCTATCATCACTGCTTTTTATTATCCTTTCTAGCTATATTTTACTGTAATCGCCTGATCTGTAATACATATGAGTATACTGGTAATGGTGCTGCCCTCAGATAAAATCTTTGTAAATAACCACATAAAATCTTCCACATGTTCCCATCTTCTCCCTGACCACTGAAGCAGGCGCTGTACACTGATATTTCCTCTTCTTCTCTTTAGCACACTGACTAGTCAGCCACGAGATAAGGAGAATCGTCTCAAAATTAAAGGTGAAGAAGTAAATGGCTGCCCTGTTGTACTACTGGAGGCAGGAGGGCCCGCTCTATATACCCTGTGCGCACACACGAGGCCCTGTATACAGCTAACCTGGCCTCTGAATGAGGACATAATCCATCACTTCCCACTGATTTGCGATTTCTCTGTGAATTGACTTGCATTCAGTTCTGCTTCCATAAAGCCATAGCACCCTTCTGTACTTGTTAAAGGGGTTGCCCCATGACAGCACCTTATTCCCTATCCATAGGGTAGGGGATAAGGTTCTAATTTGCGGGGGCCCAGTGGTCAGAGCCCCGCCAATCACTAAAACTATTCCTCCTTTGAATGGAGCGGCAGGCACACGTGTGCTGGACACTTTATTCAACTCTATGGGTGTGTTAGAGATGGCCAAGTACTTGTACTCTGCTACCCTAATAGTCCCATAGAGATGAACATAGAACATAGTCCCATAGAGTTGGACACACATGTGAGTCTGACTGAAATAGAGAATGGGGGGGCCTCCAATCTAGTGATCGCTGATATATACGGTGGATAGGGGACAATCCCTTTTAAAAAAAAAAAAATATATATTTGTTTTCTCTATAGCGTTAATACTTGCGGAGATATTAATTATATACATTTTATATATGTAAAATTACTTGTTTGTAGCACCAAAGGACTGGCCATAGCACTAGGAGCACTGCTATCGCAAGACCCGTGCTCTTTGTACTCCGCCCTCTTCTCTGACAGAGCTACACATCTCATCTAGCCCCGTGTTCTCGTTCCAGCACCCAGACTGTGACGCTGATGCTGCTTCCTGAGCTTGGGAAGGTCCACTGCACAAGCATCAAGTCGGCTCAGTGATTTGGAGCCTGAGCAATGGATGTAATGAGCTTGGAAAGCGGCGCTCAGACTGTACATACGGGTTACTTACAGCATGTAATTACAGAGACACATTGGTCTGCATAGGAGCTGTAGATGCAAAACTGGAGCTTGCAGTTTATTAATGGTTTACTGTAGATGTGTGTGCAAAACTGTACCCACAATTACTTATGGAGTCTATGATGGCTTTTTCTAATGTCTTGGTCACAGTGCAATATTCATATGCGTTCCGCTCTGTTCAAGAGCCGCAGAGCAGCTTCTTTGGAGCAGTGGGCACATTAGATCAGCTTTTGAGCTGCAAAATCTGAGAGCACATTTTCCTATGAATTGACAAAAAAGGGAAGTGTTACGAGGAAGCATGTTCTGCAGACAGGCAAATGCTTCATCTTTTTGAGGATAGCTGCAGAGCAGTCAAAATACTGTCAGATTTAAAGGAGTTATCTTATGTTGTGTGTTCCAGATTTTTTTAATGTTGGTGTTTTTTTTTTTTTTTACATAAGGGAATTTGGTTAAAAAACACGGTGGTGAAAGTTATGGGTCTTTTACATGGCCAACTGCAAAAAAGGGGGTCAGTCAGCACATCCCAATGTGCAGGTGCACGCTGCCATGGCTAAAAACATAAAGAAAAAAGACAATGCAACATCACTCTGCCAACCAAATAAAGTGCAAAAATGGCATCATTATAGAAAACATTCTGGTGCTAATGCTACGCTTATTTAGCAAGTTGGAGACTCTTGGCAAATACATTATGTACAAAATGATTTGGGCCCGTTTGCCAAACGTCAAGGCGATCTCTATCAAACGGAAACCTAACACTAAATACTATCTAATGTGTCATAGTAAAATTCAGGGAGTGCAGGTTCCACATGCATGCTGGGTCCACTCTGCTTTTTACAATTTTTGGTGCCGTAATGGCCTCCATCAAATCCAGGGATGCAGGTACCAACATGCATGCTGAGCCCACTCTATACTTCTCCTGGTGCCAAATGGCTTCCAATAAATACAATAAGAGCAAAGCTACAGCTTTACGCTGGTTTCAAACTTGAACGTACTTGATACGCGCGTTTGTGAAAATAGAAAACGTGCGTCTTACGCACGTTTGTGTGATTGACCACTCTGGCGTCAAACAATACGCGCGACAATATGCCCCAAAGAAGATCCTGTACTTCTTTGGGCGTAGGGCGTTTTACAGCCCGTTCGTACGTGATGTAAAACGCTCAGGTGAGAACCATGCCCATAGGGAAACAAGGGTTTTCGCCCGTTGAGCGTTTTACAGCGCGTAGGAACGCGCTGTAAAACGCTCAGGTGTGAACCCAGCGTTATACTTACTCTAATTAAAATTAGCCTATGGGGCAGACAGGCTGGTCAGGGGTGCAAGACCAACAGGAGTCAGCCACACCTCCAGTACAACTGCATTATACTTACTCTAATTGGGATGTGCTGACTGACCCCCTTTTTTTGTAGTTGTACTGGAGCTGGAGGTGTGGCTGACTCCTGTTGGTCTTGCACCCCTGACCAGCCTGTCTGCCCCATAGGCTGATTTTAATTAGAGTAAGTATAAAGCTGTAGCCTGCTCTTATTGTATTTATTGGAAGCCATTTGGCACCAGGAGAAGTATAGAGTGGGCTTAGCATGCATGTTGGTACCTGCATCCCTGGATTTAATGGAGGCTGTTATGGCACCAAAAATGGTAAAAAGCAGAGTGGACCCAGCATGCATGTGGAACCTGCACTCCCAGAATTTTATGGTGGCCATTTTGGCACATAACAGGTAGTATTTAGTGTTAGGTTCCCGTCTTATAGAGATCACCTTGACGTTTGTCAAATAAGCCCAAATAATTTTGTACAAAATGTATTTGCCAAAAGTCTCTAATTTGCAAAATAAGCGTAGCATTAGCACCAGAATGTTTTCTATAATTCTGGCATTATTGTACTTTGTCTGCAAAGTGCTGTTGCACTGTCCTTTTTTTTTTTTTTTTTTTTTTTCTTTTTATTGGCGGAATGAACATCCATCGTCAGGTTAGTTCCCAGTAACTGCTCCGTGTACTGGGCTGTAGGCATCCAGTGTAATGGCAGATATTGGAACATGAGACTTGGCGGTGTATGTAGGTCAGGGCATCTCATGTCAGAAAACAGTGGGTTTCCTCTTCTAGCAGACATGGCCTCAGGCATGTATCTCTCCAAGTGCTAGTTTTTGCTCTTCGCATGTGCCCGTCTGTCTTAACATTGGCATATCACTCCCTTTCACAGCGCAGCCTTCTAGGGTAGAACAAGATGGGGGTGAGGTCATTCCAAATTGATGAGAGAGAGAAAACAATTTTGCCCTGTTTGCTGTGTGGCCCCAGTACTCACAAGGCTGACCTTCTTATTCCTGCCTATCGTTTTTGGTTTTAATTTGCTGACACTTCTTATTTCTATAAATTCCATAACATTAAAGGGTTTGTCCCAGAATGATAACTTAGTCACAGTATAGTGGCCCCCATTTTGGATCAGTGGTGGTCCAGCATGTGCACGGCCACCCCGTTCAAACTGTGGGACTACAGGAAATTGCTGGGGAACTGTTGGCTCTCGGCTCCCACGTAATTTCTCTATTTCCCCCATGTATGCCATTGGGGCGATGTCAAGTCCCAATAAACATTAGGCCGTCTGCCTGAATCAGCACATTGTTAATTTATATACCTGCAGAACTGTTAAAAGTGGCAGAAACACAAAATTGATGCACATCACTTGTCCTGTTGGGGTTGGCACTTTCTGTATTACACCTCTTTTGTGGTGATCTAAAGCTGGCCATGTCCTAGTTTTTAAAGGCCATCTGTCAGCAAATTTGTACCTGGTTGTATGTGCACTTGGAGCTGAAGGCATCTGTGTTTGCCCGCATTGCTGAGAGAAATTATTTAATAAATGCAAATGAGCCTCTAGGAGCAATGGGGGCGTTGCAGAGAGAGCAGATCCTCTGGGTGTAATGGCCACTTTGACAGGGCCAGGCAATGAAAACGTCATCAGGCCTGCCCTGTGTCAAAGTTGAGATAACGTGGCAGTTGCAGTGAGAGTAGAACCTCTAGGTGTAACAGCAACGCCCCCGTTGCTCCTAGAGGCTGATTTTGCATATATTAAAACATCATGTTTCTCAGCAATGCGGGCACAGATGAACATGGGACCAAGACAGATGCCTTCAGCTGCCAAGCGGTGAGCCAGTGTCATAAGGACAAATCTTCTGACAGATGTCCTTTAAATGTCCACTTTCTGACTTGTCGTTCATGTTTGGTCTGCTTTCCCCAGATGTCCGTTCATCTGTCACGTTCCTCCTTGGCACCCAGTCTGCAGAGAGTGCTGGCCCATATGGCCGTTTAGCCTTTGACTGCAGTTCCCCATGGCTATCTGTGCCTAACACTATTAGAGGGGAATTCCTAGAATGTCTACAACAGATGGGTTATAGGAAACAGAATATTTTCTTGGCGGGGCCCTGGTCCTCTACCAGTCTCATGGCATCAGTGCTGTGTTTAGAATTGCTCGGCTCTTGGGGCACAATGCTGTCTGAAGATCCCGGCCTCGGACTATATATGGGCCTCCAGTAAGGGCTTGTGCTTTATTTATATCGCAGGCTGCTCGAGGAGCTGCACCGTCAGAACAAATGCTGTTTTGGAAGCTGTCCAGCCCTAAAGGCTGGAGTTTTTTTCCCCAGTTCCATCCTTTTAAGCAGAACATTTCTCAGCGACTTGCAGAGAAGATGATCTGTATAACTCCTACCCAGGAATACAAAGCCGTGTAGCTTACATCATGCAGAATTTACCCCGATGTGCACAAACAATGAGGAATAGCTTTATATTGCCGTCTGTAAATGTGTAGGGAAATCAGCATCTTCCCAGCACTGCTCTAATCACTCCTCCTAGGAATGGATTAGGTTGCAGGGTTTTATATTTGCTTGCCCCATACACGGAGGGCTCAGCTGACAGTCTAATGTATGTGGGGAGCTGGCAATGTTGGGGAAAGCTGGATTGGCAGAGTGAGTGTTTTCCCAGGTGATAAACTGCCTGCGGGAGGGTCTGGCAGCCGCAGAATACACCGTCGGCCGACTGAGCATGTATGGAGGATTTGGGAGAGATGGCGGTCGTCCAGCTGACTGCTCTTGAATGTCTATGGCTGTCTTTAGGATAGTTGCCCCCACAAACTAATGCTATACAGATTAGATTGCTCTTCCGAAACTGCTGATTTGGCTGGGGCCAGCGGATTGGGTGTAAGGTTCGCCCAGACATGAGGGAAAGGTTTGGGCATTTGGATTTGAACACTCCCGATACTTCTGGCGGCAGCAGTTTATCGCCCATTGAATAGGCAGCGGCAAAAGGCATTACACAGGTTGTCTATCAGCCGATATATGCTGTAAGAAACATATCTGCCAGAAAACAAGCTCCTTTGATGCCGCTCACAAATTGTATGTGGACGTGAGAAGATGGTTGTTGGAAGCACATTATGGCTGCCTGTAAACTGGATGTTGCCAAAAGTATGAAGTCCGTATGGACGTGACCGATTGTAGTAGTCGTCCCCACACAGTACCAGGAGTGGCACTCGTTTAGGCTCAGTTTATCTGCCTTTATGAAAGGACTTTCATTGCCATCTCCCCATTCAGAACACATGCATGCTTGGCCAAACTGGTCATGCATGTGTATGGGGGGGGCTGGCTAACCGCTATCTAAAATGCATGTCGAACTTTTTATTCATGGTTCATCCTAATGATAGGGCATAGATTTTTAAAGACCTAGATTCTTTACTGGATATATGAGAATTGGGGATGAGCCAACTTCATATTTTGAAGTTCAGGTTGGGGTATATGCCGAATTGCGTTATGGATTCCGTTACCACGGACCATAAGGCATTCCGTCATGGGATTGTGTTTAGAGGCATTCCGTTATTCATTTTGTCATAGTAGAAGTCTATGGCCAGCATAACGGATCCGTCCGGTTTTTGTTATGCTGGAGGCCATAGACTTATATTATGACGGAATGCCTCTCCTAGAATGGCGTTATGGTCGGTGGGAACGGAATCCATAAGGCAATTCAGCATATCTCTCCCCCCCCCCCAACCCGTACTTCAAAATATAAAGTTGGCTCATCCCTAATGAGAATTCCTGATAATGTATACTGTGGATCCAGAAGAAGGTGAAGGCATAGTTGAGTTTAGAGCAGTCCATAGAGAGCTCATAGGCTGCGGTGTATCCATAAGCAAGAAGTGTCTCCATATCCATCATAAAAGGAGGATTCTTAGTTTTATATATATATATTATTTTTTTTGATAACTGGACAGTAACACTCGAATGTTTTTCTTTTTAGGATGTTGAGAAGGAAAGAGATCCTTTGTCGTACCTTAGTAAAGAAGAAACCAAAGAGAAGATCCAGCTTTATAACACAGCAGTCACCGACAAATTAAAGATGACCCTGGTGAGTGGAGTAGTGTAGAAAGATGATGCATGGGAATAATCTTTTTACATTTAGCATAACCTGATTATATGGCTTTAGCCCTTTTTATACTAATTGGCTTACTAATGTGACATCCATTCATTAGCCTTTAATGATCCTGTGGAATTGTATTAAGGTTTTAAGCGTTGGTTTGGGTTCTATACCTCCTTGTTGCTTTTAGAATTGTAAAGACCTAGAACGATCGGTGTGACTCTATACTGCGGGGTTGTGAGAGCAAACACTTCACTGAAAAATGTGTGCACCCTAATAAGCGGGGTTAGTAATACAGCTGGTACCCCCTACCGATTGGGGGGTTAGTCCCCTCTTTCCCCTGAGAAACAGTCACATTGAATTTGGGAAAAGCCCTCCCGAAAATGTCACATTTTTTTTTATTCTACACTTTGAATTTGTCTAAAGTAAATATAGTTGGTGAACAACAACGGTGACTGACGTGCTTTTTTAACCCCTTACCCTCAGTTCACACTTGCGCGTTTTACAGCGCGTTCGAACGCGCTGTAAAACGCATAACCGATGCAAACCAATGCTTCCCTATGGGACTGGTTCACATTTTCGCGTTTTACAGCGCGTTCGAACGCGCTGAAAAACGCCCGACGCATAAACAAGTACTTGAGCTTTTTTTGGGGCGTTTGTCGCGCGTTTTGGCCCATAGACTTCAATGGGAACGCGCACCGCTTGTATTTTGCGCGTTTTTGACACTGAAAACGCGCGTTCGAACGCGCGTTTATGAATTTGCAACATGCTGGAAAGGCCAAACTTCATATAGACAGGGATATTTGGTCATTGGACAATACTGCAGTCAATCACACAAACGCGCGTGAAAGGGTTTTCAAGGATTTTTTTTTTTTTTTTTTTTTTTTTACTGATGGACACCTGGTCTCTAAAAAGTTACAGTTACAGCATTCAGAGATAGGTAACATGCCCGGAAGTCTATTACCCTCCCCCTGTGGTCATGAGAATTTTTCTCCCCTTCGTGCAACCTGTCGGCTCTCCTACTGCCGCCCCCCCCCCAACACCTCATCCAGGCTGGCTGAGATCACAGCTAGCTGAAGGGGGAGGGTTGCTTTAACCCCCTTCCTATCTCGGGCTGTGTAGCAGATAGAGATATGGGCCTGGTCTTATTTGAAAACTGACAGTCTTAAGATTTCAATATAGACTAGGATTGAAGCATTAGCTGCTATAGGGAATGTCTAAAAGTTTAAATCTCCAGATATAGAGAAGATAATGCTGTCATCCTGTTGAAAGCTTAGATTGACAGCTTTTAAACAAGGCCATATCTGTAGCTAGAAAGCTCAAGGTATGAAGACTTTTCCTGAAGCCTAAGCAAAGCTCTGGCAAAACTGTTGGGGGGTGGATAAGCTCAACCCAGACTTGAAATCCAACATGTCCAATCTTTTGGGGCACCCCCATACACCTAATGGTCAGGCGGTCCAGCTTGAATAAATGTGCCGAGCAGACTAGGCCTGGCTGCGCGTCACCCATGCCTATTTTTCCTGGAAAAGTGGCAAGCGAGGCTCAGAGGCCCCCAAAAGAAGCAGGTTTTTGCACAAGTGTTGCCTGCTCCAAAATGTGTGACTTTTTAGCCAGAAAACTTTCATGGAGGAATGATAAATGTCCCTCCATTACATTGACATTTCAGTCGTAGAATAAAGTAATGACTTGCAAAGCTTTAATCACTGGAGGCAGTTTACACTAAGACAATCCTCAGAAGTGTGAAATTAGGACTGTGTTCAGAGCATAATGCAAACATATGTGAGTTTCTTGAGTTTACATGTGTTTTCTTTTAACAGAACTCCAATGGGATCTATACAGGCTTCATCAAAGTACAGATGGAACTCAGACGACCAATCACTGTACGGACACGAACAAATGCACAAAGCCATGCCAACAGCAATGGAAACGATACTGCCTTCTACCTGCCCAAGGGCAGCATAAATATTTTACACATTAGCAGCACCAACACTGTTCGAGAAGTCATCGAGGCCTTGCTGAAAAAGTTCTTGGTTGCAGACAATCCTGCTAAGTTTGCACTTTATAAGCGCTGTCAGAAGGAAGATCAAGGTAAGATACATGTTGCGCGCCTTCCATCCAGGATCCGCATTCCTGTGTCACAATTCAACAACGCCATGGCAAAGTGCTTATACCTATTTGCACTATGTCTTTTCTTATCACATTTCCTATCAGATTGTAGCAGATTAAACAATTTTGGGAATTTGGAGAAAGTCTGTTCTTTCTCAGTGTACAAGTGGGAGTGATTCAATAGCGAGGCCCCTCAGGAGACACAAGCTATGACTGCTGCTGCTCCATAAGAAGTCTGTATTCTGCTAATGGATTCTTCGAGCGACTGTGGAAATTGAAGTCATCGTCGCTTTCGTACTATTTTCTAAGAGGCCATTCTTGTAGTAATTTCTGTATGTGAAAGCATTGAGTGTCAGGCAGATGTACAGAGCCACTTTACCTTTATATGCAAACCGGGCCTCCTTGTATGAAAACCTTGGTAAAAAGGATTTGTCCTGGTAGCTGATATTTAATTTTCCCAGTGCTGTTCAGTGCCCCTCAGGCTGCCATGAAGAGAAGGCGGTTTATTACATTTCACCTGTGCATTAATTTGAATGTAATATAACCAGACCCAAATTTGGCTGTGAAGTGGGTTTTATAGACCAGAATGTTATTTATATTCCACCCCATGGTTCAAAAGGCCTATAAATATAGGAAAACATATTGAAACTCCACATTCCTTTCCCAATCTTGACAGGATTAATAGAAAAACTAATGCATTGTATGTATCTCCTTCCCAGTGTACATGTGCAGGTTGTCTGACAGAGAACATCCACTCTATCTTCGACTGGTAGCTGGACCCAACCTCGAAACCCTAAGTTTTGTTCTACGAGAACATGAAACTGGAGATGTCATGGTGCGTAAACATAAATGATTAATTTTAATTTACTTCTCCATGCCAGACACTTATGTCCTTGGAATAAAGTCTAACTTCACTTTAAAGAACACTCTGTAAACTGTAGCAAAGATAAGGTTCTTACCAGTGACTGTAGTTGTGAGTTATAACCTCTGATCTGCGCCTCAGCTGTGTCAAATAACTGACTCTCCAAATAACACAGCATCTTATGTGTGGGGAGGAGCCAGTTACTCTATGGAGCCTCAATGTCCGTCTCATGGGAATAAATAGAGAAGTAACTGACTTCCTGTCCTGTGTCAGCTGGAGAGGCAGTGTGTCGGTCACATGACTTGGCTAAGGATCAGAATGGAGGTTATTACTCATAAATACAGGCATGAGTAAGAAGATTACCTTCACCACAATTAATATCATGTACCTTTCTACCAGGTTAGAGAATAACATTTTTGCGGGAGTAGCTCTTTAAACAAGGGGTTCTTCAGCAGTGACTAACATTTGGGTTGGACAAGCTTTGCGTCTCCATCTGATGCCTTATTGTTAACGCAGCAAGTTCAGCCAGAATTACGTTTTGGAGCCTGTAGCGTTTTTGTGTTTGTCTAAGTATTTTCTATGTGCTGTTGCAGTGGGAAGCCTTCACAGTACCAGAATTGCAGAACTTCCTGCGCATCTTGGACAAGGAAGAAGATGAACAGTTGCAGAATTTAAAGCGACGCTATTCGTGCTACAAGGAGAAACTAGAGGAGGCACTGAGTGGCGTACGCAAACCTGGCTAGGGTGATGGCCAGGCGGACCGGTGTGTTGCAGTACGGCAGAGCAATGTGCAGCTCTGCTCAGAGGAGACTTGGTTGCAAGGGAACATATCCATGGGAAGATACATGTGTGGCCTGTCATAAACTGGTCACATGGATATGATGGACTTTCTTTTACTGGAACTATAAAGGCTGCCGCAGAACATGTAGTGTTTGCTGCCGACAATCCAAATATCAAAATCATTTTTAGATTTTGTTTTTTGTCAAATAATTTTATATAAATTATTCAAGCTTTAAGTCTGACAAGAAATGATTGTTTTATCAGGAATTTTATTTAAGTTTTTTTTATTTAAGGTTTTTATTTTGTTTTGTTTCTTTCAAATGTTCTTTGCAACGAATGTCTGTCACAGAGTTGGACTGATTCTGGTCATCACCTGAAGATTCTGAAGAATTCATGAAGGTTGTAAGATGGTTCAGTCCAGCCAGCAGAATAGCAAGTGTTGATCCCGGAGGCGCAGATAAGAGGGGTCCTCCGAGTTCTTGTAGTGGAGGTTGTGTTTCAGAGGGAAAGCAGATGTGGTTTACCAAGGGTGTTGGCCTATGGAAAGTGCGAAGACCTGTTGGCAATTGTTTTTTAAGCTGCTAATAGGGTTTTTGCAATATTCTGAGGAAAAATCCAGTTTCGGATTGTTGCCTAATGAATTGATGTGATGGACAAAGGAGGTTTAATGAGAAATGAGTTGATTTATTTACTGGTTTACTGTATGTAAGAGTACGTTGACATACAAGAGAAGCCACTCTTGAAACGCGCTGTGAGGAGATCTGCTTGCCAGGCAGTGACGCAGTTACAGAGGGTAAGAATGTGATAGAAAGGGTAGAAATAATGGTAAGAATTGTGGAGTGCAGCACTGGTGGGAAAAGAGCATGTTCTAAGAAAACCAAAGAACAAACTGATCACAGGAGGTGTTACTTGGCATTATGGTAGTATAGTTTTATCCTGTTTAAGAAGTATTCTTCTACGATATTCCGTTTCTTTTTTTTCTTTTGTGTTTACGACCAGATACAAAGTTTTGGTTTGTCGTTCACCTATCTCTGCATGTTACCCGGTGCGTATAGGTAGTGCTACTGAAGACACATGGATATAGTGTGACACGTAGCGGACAGACTTCATGTTTTACTTTTACCACTTCATCTCATAGTACAAAAGATCTGGAATCTGGGGCACTAGAGCTGTGTGTGTTTTTGTTTTAATATGTCCGTTAACCACACATAAGAAATCCCACATGTATCCATTAAGGGACACTCGTGATGGGTTTGGAGAAGATGGCTTATGCTGATTATTAGAGGTTAGACTATCAGATTTTTAAAAGGGTTGGGCTGTGGGACTATCCATTTGCTCAGATAGTCCAGTTTTTTTTTTTTCTTTCTTGGTACCTGAATATCAGGAAAGGGTTGGATAGCAGTGTCATACTACACTGTTACCACATGAAAATGGATGAAATGGCCCTGTGAAGAGGACATGTTTAAGCCTAGTTCACACTTCTGTGATTTGGTCAGTGTTGGATCAGTAGATTTCGAGCCAAAACCAGGTTTGGATTAAAAACACAGAACTGGTGCAAATCCTTCCATAATATCTCATTTCTGAGTAGCCTCCACTTCTAGTTTTGGCTCACAATCACTGACCAAACTGACTAAATCACTAAAGTGTGAACTAGGCCTTAGTATGGACACTTGTCTGTTTTTTTTGTTTTTATAGATTTTATTTTTAAGCTGTATTTTATGAAATGGTCAACTGTGAATGAATGCGTTTTATTTTTATTTTTTTTATACTTGAAATGTATTTTACTGGGCATATCCCCTACTTCAGACCTAAATGCTACAATGTCTTATGCACTACACATGGTCTCTGATCAAGGGCAGATTACTGTATTACTGTGTCTATATCATATTTTGTTTTACCTCTTTAAATTATTATTTAAAAAAAGAAAATGTATAAAAATCCCCTTTGAGGCGACAGTAAATTCACGATACTATGTGCTTATTTGCATCTTACCCATAGCGTTTATGATCACGGTGTGTTCACAGTGTGAGCTCTTCTACAGGACTTGGCACTGGAGGGTTTTCAGTTCTTGGGTTTGAGCGCACCTATCTGCGGAAATTGGATATTAGGATTAGAATATGTAAGGTCTTAAGTACATCTGCCATGCAGACACTGCTTGATAATAGCAGAAAGTTACAATTACACAATGAAATGGGGTTCATAATGTTCTAATAAAGTTATTCTATTTATGAATTTAAGAAAATGGTTTCTTTTTCCTAGAATTGTTTTAGTACTTTTTTGCTCTTTTATTAAATTAAAGTTGAGTACTGTACTTTTTATATGCATGTTGCATCGATCGCAACCCATTTTTCGGTTTTAGAGCTACAGCAGATCTTTATAAGGTTCCTCTTGAAATGTCTTGAGTGTCCAATAAATAAAGTCTTGAAATCAGCAGGTTTCCTTCTTCTGTCATTGCTGAGCTTTCTGGAAAATAGCTTGGGTTTATATAATATGGTACATTGTGGAATATAGACCACTGAAGTATTGAATAGTCCTTCCCAAATTTATAAAGTCCAGTATTGGAGGATGAGACTAGGATTATCAACACTAATGGTCAAATTAGCCTCTAATTGGGGTTGTCCAGGATTAGTAACAAGTTCGTCCAGGATTAGTAACAACTGGATTTGATCCTGTGCTGAGCCACGCCCCCTGCACTGATCACATGACAGTGATGTCACCCCAGGTCCTTCAGCTTTTCAACAGTTCGGGTTCGTGGAAGCCGCCCCTTATGGATTCCATATGCCGCGGTAGTGGAATCCATAACGGGATGCGGCGATAACCACAACCCGAACGCCGAACTTTTTTTTAAAGTTCGCTCATCTCTAGTAACAAGAGTGCAACTGTATAGTAGTGTCCCTCTATTCAAGGGCTCATGTACATGACCGTATGGCTTTTTCAGTATTTTGCAGTCCGCAGAAAACGGATCCGCAAAAAATATGGATGACGTCTATGTGCATTCCGTTTTTTACGGAACAGCTGGCCCCTAATAGAACAGTACTATTTTTGTCCGTTATGCAGACAATAATAGGACATGTTCTATCTTGAAACGGAAAGCATACGGTGTATCTTCCGTGGCGTATGTTTTTTTTTTTTTTTTTTTTTTGGTGGATCCATTGAAATGAATGGTTCTGTATACGGAACGCAAAAAAATGGAACGTAAACTAAAAAAAACACGTTTGTGTGCATGAGCCGTAATACCAGAGCAGTCGGTAAAGTACAGCCTCTTTATATCATGTGTTAGGGTTTAGTGTATCTCGCAGATATCCAGACCAAAAAAGTCTAGATTTCAGTGTGGTATTGCTGTGGATTTGCTGCAGGTTTCACCCTCTGCGTTGCAAAGGATGAAATCTAAAACCACAAGTTATTTGCTGCAGAATAAAACGCTTCCATTCTTGGTGCGGTGTCCAGACGGACGTCACTTGAAGCCATGGTGCGTGTCCACCTGTGGCTTAGCTCTGTTCAGTTGGAGCTAAGCCATAAGCAGTTCCACAGCATTCAGAAGTGAACTTTTTCTGCTGTGCAGTGCGCGGTGGATAGAATTGGGTTACAAAGACTCTAAAATTAGTTATGCCAGTGCATCCTGTCCAACAATGTCTCCTGCTGGAAGAAATGATCAAACTCATTGGAATTCCTCTTACTCCATTCTCCAGGAGATGAGCAATCCCAGGCGTGAGCACTGCCGGGTGTGAATCGGCACCCTTTTTTCTTCTAGGGCTGGGTGATTACTTAAACTGATATGATTAATTTGCCTTTTAAATGAATGACTGTTCTGATTTCAGCAAAATTGTGAAATGTATATTCGCTCCACCCTCTATGAGTAACTGCATCTAAGAACCTAGAGAGAGGGGGATCCCTTGTCCCCATTAAGCCCCTTTCATGAATGCAAGCATAGGGTGCTGAATCATTGCCATGGCAGCTGGGAGCTTGCATGACTGTATGCCTATTAGGGCTCATGCACACGACCGTATTTATTTTGACTATAATGGGGTGGAGTTCCTGCAGCAGCGCACAGCGAGAGGCAGCCGGACTAAAAGTACTGCATGTCGTACTTTTATTCCGGCGGCTTCTCGCCGTGCGCTACAGTGCTGCCGCCGGAACGCCGCCCCCATTATAGTCAATCGGGATGAAGCAGTAGTCCGGGTTCACACGTGAACTAGTGGCAGGACGGCTCCGACCGGCTGTTCACCCGCCAGAACAGCCTGACGGACTCCCCTGCCGCTAGTGTGAAACTAGCCTAAAACCATTTATCCCATAAAAAGTAGGTTTCTTTTGGTAAAAGAAACTTCGCATGCCCACATATATGGAATCGCCGCATTTGTCACAACCCACAAAATAAACATAACCCCCTATGAACAATGTTAAAGAATTTTTATTTCCCAGTGGAAACCCCCAAAATATTTTAGTAAGTTCCATGTACCCCAATACAGTACCAATAAAACTACATCCCATTGTGCAAAAAATAAAATAAAAAAATAAGCCCACGTATGGCTACAATGCGTGCGCTGCGAGAGAGATGGGTCAGACGCTGCGTCCCCTTCCTCTAGACAATAATTATTGGATTTCTTTGCTGTTTTGCATAGGAAAGAAACATTCTGGAAGTGGTGGAGGAAGGGGGCAGCGAGCTTCATTAGCCTCCTCTCTTGCAGCGCTGGCACACACTGACCTTGAGCAGGTTAGTGCTGTAAAAGTACTGCCTGCCACCACAACAGTTCCAGACCTCTGAAATCAGTGGATCTGTCACTACAATATCCTGCCCCCCAAGGAAAGCAGTACAGTGCAGGTGACAGGTTCTCTTTTAATGCCAAAATAACATGAGGGATAACTAATCAGTGGGGATTTGACTGCTGAGCCTTCCAGCAGTGGTCCTGTTCTCCTGTCCTAATGCCGTGGTATGTTGAGCATGCGCCCTGCCTCTCCATTCATTATTTGTGGGACTGCCAGGGAGCCAAAAAAAAGAGGAAGATTAAAATCAAGAATTATTTGTTAAGATGCAAAAACCTGAGATGTTTGTTTTAGGCCATATCGCTCGGTGGTAGCTTATCCATAAACCTGTGTTTTTGGCTGATCTGAGCATTCATGTTTATGGGGAAGCTGGAGGACAGTGAGCATTTGACCGATGGCTATCTCTTCTGTATCTCTTGCATCACATTGCATGTTACTCGTATTTCAGTTGCAATTCTTGCATCTAAAGTTTTGAGTGGTGCTGGGGGCCTAGGCAAAGGCAGATGTTTTAGACTGTCAGTGTTAGCCTATGCTTTCATAACTCTTTCCATTACGCTAAATGTATTTTTAGGCTCCCAATGTATACTTCTGATGGACTGATGAAAGGTTCAGGCATGATGTGTGCAGACCCTCATGCTGACAGATATATTACAACAACGCTGCAGTGTATTAGATCAGCATGTTCAAGTCTTCTAGTGACACAAAATGAGGAAAAAAGTTAAAGGGAACCTGTCACCTGAAACAGCGGTCCTAAACCGCCGGCAGGACCTTCAAGACTACAGCAGTGGGATTCTGAGCACATATATCTTACTAAATTCCGATGCGGCAGTAGTAAGAAAATCTATCTTTAATCCACGGCTGGCTCGATTCTCAGCCCAGGCTTGAAGTTATGGGGGCAGCGGCCTTCTTTTTTGGTACATGTGTGTACTATGCAAGAACCTGAAGAAGCTCCTGCCTCACCACAGAAAGTGATTTACAGCTTCCAGCATCTATTCCTGCCTGCTTTATTCATCTTAGGTTGTCTGTTTATTTTTCGTAAAACTTCACTTTTTCTTATTCTGGGATGATCTTTTTGGGTTTTGGAATAAATTACTGGTTTTCCATACAGTTAGGCCTCATGCACACGAACGTTGTTTGGTTCCGCTTCCGGTGCAGACCCATTCACTTCAATGGGGCCGCAAAAGATGTGGACAGCACTCCAGTTTCCGTAGCCCCACCAAAAAAATAGAACATGTCCCATTCTTGTCCGTTTGGCGGACAAGAAAAGGCATTTTCTATTATAGTGTCGGCTATGTGCGGTCCGCAAATTGTGGAATGCACATTGCCGGTGTGCGTGTTTTGCGCACCGCAAAACATACGTTCGTGTGCATGTAGCCTTAGGGACTCAAGTTACAATGGTTTCAAGTTACAGTGGTCGTCGCGGAACCAATTCACATACACTTGAGGAACCACTTGTATATATAATGTAGCTTTTTCGTTGGAAAGCTAGGGGAATCCTGTCTGTGTTCATCCCAGGTTTTAAAGTAGAAATCACATGCATGAAATGTGTCTTCTGTGGCAAAGGCTAGTGGCGTCTTCTTCAGAGCCGTCAGTGTCTGCTCATTTAAAGAGCCTGTCAGGCTTTCCTACTTACTTTTCTTTAAGGCTTCTTTCACACTAACGTTAATATTTTCCGGTATTGAGATCCGTCATAGGGTCTCAATACCAGAAAAAAACACTTCTGTTTTGTCCCCATTCATTGTCAATAGGGACAAAACGTAACTGAACAGAACAAAGTGCTCCAAAATGCATTCCGTTCCCATACCAGCGGTTTTCTTTCCGTCCTGGGACGCGGAGCAAAACCCACAATGCAAGTCAATGGGCACAGATCAGTTTTCTCTGCCACAATAGAAAATGGATCCGTCCTCCATTAACTCCTAATGGAGTTCATGACAGATCCGTCTTGGCAGTGTTACAGATAATACAACTGGATCTGTTCACAACAGATGCAGATGGTTGTATTATCAGTAACGGAAGGTTTTTGCTGATGACTGCCGGATCCAGTAAAAACGCTACTGTGAAAGTAGCCTAAAATCAACTCTTTAGCGTTTTCCCTGCTTTCTCTATTCCTCCTGTGAGGATGACTGCCCAACCAATCTCATACCTACTACTCTCCTACTGGGTGCAAAGTAACAAGCAGACCCCGTGCTGATGGAGTGGCACTGCCCCCTACTGGAGCAGAGCAGGAAATGCAGAAAATATTAAGCTCAAAGCCCTGGCAGGGCTGTACATAGATATTTCCCTTTACAAACACCAGTGATTCTCAAACATGGGTTAGGCTCTGTTCACACAGGGTTCGAGCATTATGTTTTATGTATGTGCTGGGAAAAGCTCCATTCAACTGACTGAGGCCAAAAGAGTGTTCTTATGGTATAGGAAAGTGCAGCAGACAGCATTTTCCTCTACAGAGGGCTCCCGGGGAAAAAAGTGGAGTACTATACGTTTTATACAATTGAACCCTAGATACGATGTCGATACAATGCTTCGGAGCCTTCTGTTGGAAGTATATGCTGGAAGAGCTTCTTGACTTAGGGTACTTTCACACTAGCGGCATAGCTATCGGACAGGCTGTTCTGGCGGGTGAACAGCCTGCCGAATCCGCCATGCCGCAAGTACCCGTGCACTGCCGTGCTGCCGCTCCGTCCCCATTGACTATAATAGGGCGGAGCTACGGCGCAGCTCGGCAGTGCACAGCCGGAGATCGCCAGACTAAAAATACTGCAGGTCCGACTTTTTAGTCCGGCGATCACTGCCGTGCTGCGCCGTAGCTCCGCCCCATTATAGTCAATGGGGACGGAGCGGCAGCACACGGGTACTTGTGGCATGGCGGATCCGGCGGGCTGTTCACCTGCCGCAACAGCCTGCCGGATAGCCATGCCGCAAGTGAAAGTACCCAAATACTGCCGCCAATTGCACGATGAACAAGCAATCAGATTGTGCTGTTTATTACGATCTGCTGCCGGCAAACCACTAGACAGCATGGGGACGAGCAATGGCATAACAATCGCTCCTCTCTGTACTCTGGAGGAGATTGGTGCATGTAATAGCAGCGGTCTGCTCCACTAGCAAGCAGGCGATTGCCGGGAGGGAAGGCTTACCTCCCAACAATTGTCTGTGTGATCAGGGGGGCTAATACACCCTTTAGGCCTGTATGACACCAACAGGTTGCCTGACAGATTTTCTGACCAATCATTGGTCAGATGGCTAATTACACACACATCTTTTATCGGATAATCTGTTAGTGTAATACAGGCCTTACACATAGGACGTTCTCTTTTGTTTCTCTAAAAAGGCAAAAAACCAATGAGACACCATTATAGACACTGGGGTCCATTCAGACTTGTTTCTCTCAGTTATGTGCCATCTCTGACACTTCTGTTATTTTCACTGTTCAGCTCCTATAAACACACGGGGAGATTTATCAAAATAGTGTAAAGTAGAACTGGCTTAGTTGCCCATAGCAACCAATCAGATCCCACCTTTCATTTTTCACAGCTCCTTTGGAAAATGAAAGGTGGAATCGGATTGGTTGCTATGGGCAACTAAGCCAGTTCTACTTTACACCAGTTTTCAGTTACCCCAGAGCTGAGTGCTTACAAATGATTTGTTGCTTAATGTTTGTCATGTATGGGTTCTTTGGGGTTAACCAACCCTGACACAGCTTCTTCTAGACTAGGAGGCTGAGGTGTGGACGGTTTAGATCAGCCCCGGCTCAGTTCAGGGTAGTCTAGTCTAGACAAGTGTTTGGAGAGGAAGGCAGAGCTGCGCCTTGAGCTCCACCCTTATAGGGCTAAAGTTGCAGAGAATCACCTTCTCTGAAGATTATCTTTTGAGAGAAAGACCATGCCATTTCTACAGGGCTCCAGTAAGGCCTAATTCACGCATCCGCAAAATGGATCCGCAATTTTGCGGAAGGGTTG
Organism: Bufotes viridis; assembly: GCA_033119425.1. NCBI lineage: Eukaryota > Metazoa > Chordata > Amphibia > Anura > Bufonidae > Bufotes > Bufotes viridis. The sequence continues at coordinate 258,148,952 of CM065590.1, forward strand.
CAGACCCATTCATTTCAAAGGGGCAGGAATGGATGTGGACAGCACACTATGTGATGTCCGCATCTGTGTTTCCGCATCCGCAAAAAAATAGAACATGTCCTATTCTTGTCTGCAATTGCGGACAAGAAAAGGCATTCTCTATATAGTGCCAGCAATGTGCGGTCCGCAAAATGCGGAATGCACATTGCAGCCGTCCATGTTTTGCGGATCCGTGTTTCTGCAAAACACACTACGGACGTGTGAATTAGGCCTAAGACAGAGAGTGAGGAAGTTCCAGGATCTGCATGGCCAGTCGGGTATTCTGCTGATTAATGCCTCATTCACACGGCAGTGTTCTGTCAGTGATTTCCATCAGTGATTTTTGATCCAAAACCAGATGCGGCTCTAAACACAGAACAGGTGCAGATCTTTCCTAATATCTTATGTCTGTGTCGGCTCCAATCCTGGTTTTGGCTCACAAATCACTGATGGAAATCACTGACAGAACACTGCCGTGTGAATGAGGCATAAGGCTGCATGCACGCGACAGTTCAAAATGGACATGTGATCGCGTCACACAGCTATTTTTAGCACAAATGAAAGTCTATGGGGCTATTCACATGGCGTTTTTTATTTTATTTTAATGGTCAGTAAATAGTGGCCATCCAAAAATAGGACATGTGCAATTTTGGCCATTTTCATGGTCAGACGGACCCAATTGAAATCAGTGGGTCCATTTCAGCATGATGAGGTCACCAGGAGCTCATGCTGGTAGAGTGCGGTGATGTCATCATGCTGAGCGCAGGTCCTTTTTCAATAAAGAGAGGAGCGACTGTCTCTGCGCGTGCATGTGGATGAGGTGAGGGTTTTTTTTTTTTGTTTTTTTTTGCTAAAGCAAAAAATTACAGCTGAAGGCCACAATGAGGGGGACATTACTAATTCTTGGCATCACTATGGGAGACATTATTTAACCACCTCAGCCCCCCTAGTTTAAACCCCCTTACTGACCAGACCACTTTCTACAATTCTGCACTACACTACTTTCACCGTTTATTGCTCCGTCATACAACTTACCACCCAAATGAATTTTACCTCCTTTTCTTCTCACTAATAGAGCTTTCATTTGGTGGTATTCCATTGTTGCTGACATTTTAACAGTTTTTGATATTAATAAAAAAATGATTGAAATTTTTGCAAAAAAATGACATTTTTCACTTTCTGTTGTAAAAATTTTCAAAAAAAAATACATTTCTATATAAATTTTTCTCTAAATTTATTTTTCTACGTGTCTTTGATTAAGTGTATATTTATTGGTTTGGGTAAAAGTTATAGCGTTTACAAACTATGGTGCAAAAAAGTGAATTTCCGCATTTTGAAGCAGCTCTGACTTTCTGAGCACCTGTCATGTTTCTTCAGGTGCTAGAATGCCAGGAAAGTATAAATACCCCCCAAATGACACCATTTTAGAAAGAAGACACCCCAAAGTATTCGCGGAGGGGCATGGTGAGTTCATGTATCATTTCATTTTTTCTCACAAGTTAGCGGAAAATGACACTTTTTGAGGAAAAAAAATAAATAATAAAGTTTCTATTTCTGCTAACTTCTGGCAAAAAAAAAAAAAATCTCCCACGGACTTTCCCAAATGGGGTCATTTGTGGGGTGTGTTTACTGTTCTGGCATTTTGGGCGGGGCTAAATTGTAAGCAGCCATGTAAAAGCTAAAGGTACTCGTTGGACTTTACACCCCTTTACGCACCCAGGCTGCAAAAAAGTGTCACACATGTGGTATCGCCGTACTCAGGAGAAGTAGGGAAATGAGTTTTGGGGTGTATTTTTATATATACCCATGCTATGTGTGAGAAATATCTCTGTAAATGACAACTTTTTAAACATTTTTATACAAAGTTGTCAATTTACAGAGATATTTCTCTCACCCAGCATGGGTATATGTAAAAATACACCCCAAAACACATTGCCCTACTTCTCCTGAGTACGGCGATACCACATGTGTGCCACTTTTTTGCAGCCTGGGTGCGCAAAGGGGCCCAAAGTCCAATGAGTACTTTTTAGGAGGGCATTTTTACGCATTTGGATTCCAGACTTCTCACGCTTTAGGACCCCTAAAATGCCAGGTGAGTATAAATATCCCACAAGTGACCCCATTTTGGAAAGAAGACACCCCAAGGTATTCTGTGAGGGGCATGGCGAGTTTATAGAAGATTATTTTTTTGGCACAAGTTAGCGGAAATTGACTTTTTTTTTTTCTTACAAAGTCTCATATTCCACTAACTTGTGACAAAAAATAAAATTTTACATGAACTCACCATACCCCTCACGGAATACCTTGGGGTATCTACTTTCCAAAATGGTGTCACATGTGGGGTGTTTGTACTGCCCTGGCATTTGAGGGTCTCCGAAATCATTACACGTATGGCCAGCATTAGGAGTTTCTGCGATTCTCCTTATATGGAGCATACGGGTAATGAGATTTTTTTTCCGTTCAGCCTCTGGGCTGAAAAAAAAAAATGAACGGCACAGATTTCCTCATTCGCATTAATCAATGTGGATGAAAAAAACTCTGCCAAAAAATGTGCAAAAAAAAAGAGGGGAAAGGACATAGGAGTGCTTGCGAAGTAAGGCCCCATTCACACGTCCGCAAAAATGTCCGCATCTATTCTGCATATCTGTGGAATAGATGCGGACCCATTCAGTGTGAATGGGGCCGGCGGTGATGCGGAGATAGAGCAAAAGATAGAGCATGTCCTATTCTTGCAATTGCGGGCAAGAAAAGGCATTTTCTATATAGTTCTGGCAATGTGTGGATCCGCAAAATGCGGAAAGCACATTGCCGGTGTCCGTGTTTTGCTGATCCGCAAAACACATACAGACGTCTGAATGAGCCTTACAGGGGGGCGATCAGGGGGGTGACATGGGGTGATCAGGGGTTAATCTGTGACGGGGGGGGGGGGGTGCCGATTGGTGCACTTACATAGCTGCCTGTGTCCTCTGGTGGTCCCAAGCAAAAGTGACCACCAGAGGAGCAGGCAGCAGGCATATCAGACGCTGATGACTGAACTATGCGATTTAGATGGCGTTTTTTTAATATCTACAGCCTGATCAGCGCTGGCAGGCTGTGGTTAAACTTCCTCCCGCGCGCGTTCACAGGAAATCTCGCCTCTCGCGAGATGACGCGCCGATGCGTCAAGGAGGAACATCCCGGCCGCCCGCCACTATGGGGGACATTATGTGTACTGAGGGCACTGCAGGGGTTGGGATCGTTATTAAAAAAAAAACAATGAAATTCATCCGTTTTTCATGGCCATTCTTAACAATCATGAAAAACTGACGCAAACCGGCCAATTAAAAAACGGACAGACGGCCAGAAAGTGGATGCACAAATGGTTGAAAATTGCCATGAAAAACTGACAGAGTGTCCTTTTTTAACGGGCATGGCCGCCGCTCCACAATCCTCAGAACTGCCCCCTATTAAGATGTATGGGAGGCAGAAAGGACGCGGCTGCCAGTGGGTTTTCGGGGGAAATTTTGGCTTGGCTGTCCACACCAAAATTCTGCTGTAAAATCGTGTGAACGTCCCCTTACTGCATTTCTAAGAAATCCCTTATACTTGTACATGACCTGGCAAGAAGTACTTTAAACCCTGTACCCCTGTGGATTACAGACATTACTGTCAGGGATCATGCCCACGGCCGTGTGCCGGCCTGGCCCGTGCTGCAGTCCGCAATGCACGGGCACGACCATGGGCCAGCCGCATGCGGATCGCGGACCCATTCCCTTGAATGGGGTCCGCGATCCGCATCGATGGTCTGCACCGCAAAAAAGTAGTGCATGCACTACTTTTTTGCGGAACGGAAGCATGGAACGGAACACCACGGAAGCACTCCGTAGTGCTTCAGTTCCGTGCTTCCGTTCCGTGATTCCGTTCCGCGACGCATCTCTGAATTTGCGGACCCATTCAAGTGAATGGGTCCGCATCCGTGATGTGAAATGCACATGGCCGGTGCCCCGTGTATTGCGGACCCGCCATATGCGGGCCGCAATACGGCCACGGCAGGGCAATGGTCGTGTGCATGAGCCCTCAGCCTGAGATTCTGCAGAGAAGGAGAGTAGGAGTACATCAGCCCTCATCCTGTCCTATACCCATACAAAGACATCTGGGAAGACTTGCACTTTGTATTGTTGGAACTGTGTTCTGATGGAAGCACTACAACCCTCATTTTGCACTTCAGTAAAGAAAGATGTTTATTTTGCTGCATCTGGCCTGGTTACTGTCTCCAACACCATCTCCTGCCTTGTACCCACACCAAAGGTACCCCAACTACAATCAGGCAAGAGCCCCATCATCAAGGGCGCAGCTTTCTTTCAGGCCCGGGCCCTAGGGAGTGACGGTGTGAGGATTGCCACTGCGATAGACGTTTGCAGCTAGAGCCGCTCCCATCCTTTACTCCAGCTCCTCAGGGGCTTGGCCATGACCTGCACCTATGTCAAGGACAAGGCCCCAAAGTAAATGGACATGAAGCCGCGCATGAGCAGCCACCTTCCATTCACCTCTATGAGACTTCCAAAAATAGCTGGCTCGCGAGTTTCAGAATTCCGATAGAAGTGAATGGGCGTGCGTAGTTTGTCTATCCACTACTATGGGACTTCTGAAAATAGCCAAGAGCGCTCGCGCTGCTATTTTCAGGACTGTTTTCAGCATTAAAAACAAAGTTTTTGAACAAATCAACTTTGGATCTATGATCCGAAGATCGATTCGCTCAAGCCTAAGCCTATTCAGGATGTCACACATGCATGGTGTGCAGGGACCTGTTCTTGAGATAGGAGCAAGTCCCAGAGGTGGGACCTGAACCTATCACACATGGAGTGGTGGTCGAGCACGTGCGCTATATCGCCAATTCAATGCCTGCAGGACTGACTAAGGGTCCTTTCACACTAGCGTTTTCAGGATCCGTGATAGAGTTCCGTCGTCGGGGCTCTATGCCGGAAAGAAACGCTTCAGTTACAGTTAATACAATCGCATGCATCCGTTTGAACGGATCCGCTTGTATTAACTTTAACTATTTTTTAACATTGCCAAAACGGATCCGTCATGAACTCCATTGAGGGAAAAGGGAGGATGGATCCGTTTTCTATTGTGGCAGATTTTGCTCCGCATCCCAGGACGGAAAGAATACCGCAGGATGACTGAACGGAAGACATCCTGATGCATCCTGAACGGATTTCTCTCCATTCAGAATGCATGGGGATAATCCGGATCAGTATTCTTTCGGCATAGAGCCCCGATCACGGAATTCTATACCGGAAAAGAAAAAACGGTAGTGTGAAAGGGGCCTAAGCTGGCACTTGGCTGTAGGGATGAGCGCACTTCTGTTTACAAGTTCGGCATACAAGGTTCGGGTTATCTAAGAAGTCCGTTACGGATTCCGATACCACCGACCATAACGGAATTCTTAGGTAACCTGAACCTTGTACGCTGAACTTGATAACAGAAGTTCGCTTATCTCTACAATCTCTAAAACTTTGACTGGAGGGGCCGACCACTGCTCCATCTGAACAGGGGGCAAAGGACCCCATTCTGGCCATGGTGGGGGTCCCATTATTAAGTGGCCATGGATCTACTGTAAACTATTCACAAAGGCTAGAGATCCGGACCCCACTGAGGACAAGTTCATATAAACTGATCTCAGAAGTGATATTTCTGGCCCCCGGTACCGGGAAGCTATGTGACACCTGTATCATGGTGAGAAGTCTCACGTAACAGCCGAGGACACGCTCCCGGAGCCGGCCCTGCACTCTGTATGACCCCGCTGCAGGCCCCTCCTCCCTCCTCCGGGGGGGGGGGGCGCTCTCACCCGGTACATGGCTATTGTGCAGCCGCGGCGTCCTCATCTCCCACAGCAAGCGGAGCTCCATTCTCTGGGAGAACATGTAAGTGCTACCTGCGTTACCGCACTTACTACCGGCCCAGTGCAGCTGGTGTGGGAGTCTCCGTCATATGGAGTCACCTAGGGAAGCTCTCTAGTGATCGAACTGGGGATCTGTAAATCCACTCAGTGGGAACCCCACCATGGCTAGTGTTTGTGGGGTGCAGGACTGTCACAGATGTGATTTCAGTAGTGCAGTGTTACAATTTTAGGGCTCTGACCTTTTCCCTTCGGCCTCATACACACAACAGTATTTTTTTGCAGTCCGCAAAATGGGGTTCCGTTGTTTCGTGTCCGTTTTTGCTTCCGTTGTGTTTCCGTGTATCTTCCGTTTTTTTTTAGCGGACATGACCCAAAAGATATTACCAAAAGACAGGCTGACAATTTGCAAAATGCCTGCCAAGAGATCCGCAATACGCGGAACGCGGATGACACACGGATGGCCATCCGCATTTTTTCACGGTCCCATTGACTTGAATGGGTCCGCAAACCATTTTTCGCGGACAAGAATAGAACAAGTTATATTTTTTTGACGGACTGGAATCACGGACACGGAGGGCAAAAGGTGCATTTGCCGAGTTTTCCACGGACCCATTGAAAACCTATGGGTCCGCAGAAAATCATGAAAAACGGCGCAACGGACATGGAATCAAACAACGGTCGTGTGCATGAGGCCTTCTGTTTTGCTTCTGTTTTTTTGTGATTTTGAAAAGTGAAGAACTATTTTGTGGACAAGAATAGGCATTTCTACTGAAGGGAGTGAGGAAATTGCAGAATTGCACTGACGGTATCCGTAATTTACAGATTCGCTATTTGCTGACCACAAAATGGATACAGTCCTGTGTATGATGCATAAACATATTAAAACCAATGGGTACATCATGTGCCGTCCGTGGAGATCACGTATACGGGAAAGATCTGCTCCTGTTCTGTGCTTTGGACCTCCACCTTGTTTTCGCTCACAATCACTGATGAAATACTGACTGCTTGAAAGCTGCCTAATGCCTCATTTGCATGTCAGTGTTTGGTCAGTGTTTGGTCAGTGATTATGAGCCAGAACCAGGTGCGGCTCTAAACCCAGAACAGGAGCAGATCTTTCCTTATACCTTATGTTTGTGGAGGCTCCAATCCTTGGCTCACAATTAGGGCTCATGCACACGGCTGTCGCCCCACTGTGGCCGTATTGCACCCCGCATACCGCAGGTCCGCAATATACGGGGCACCGGCGGTGTGCACCCCGCATCTTCACTTGAATGGAGATGACGAAGATGCGGTGCGGAAGCACGGATCGGAACCCGTGGTTCCGTGGTGTTTCTGGCCGTGCCTCCGCACCGCAAAAAAGTAGTGAATACGTCCGCAATCTGCATGCGGCTGCCCCACGGTCGGTGCCCGTGCATTGCGGACAGCACAGACTTCTATTATGACGGAATGCAATCCGAAATGCCTCTTATAGGCTTCTGTGGTGCATGCCGTCATAGAATTCCGTTATGGCCCGTGGTAACGAAATCCATGACGGAATTCTTAGATAACCTGAACCTTGTACGCGAACTTGAAAACAGAAGTGCTCAGACTTACAATCACTGATGGAATCACTGATCAAACACTGACTGTGTGAAAACAGCCTAAATCCTGCATGAAAAATGCTAAATATCGAACATTATGCTTTCGTTTTTTTTTTTCATGCTAAGCGATCGTGCATGAGAGGAGCCAGCGATGTTCGTAAACCCTCTGGAGGAAATTTATCACATTCTGCACTACAAAAAGTCACAGAATGGGAATGCCACTTTTTGTTGTCACTTGCATTTTTGTACCATTCCCTCCAGTTTTGATAAGTGAATGGGATGTGGGTGCGGTTTGCTATGTTAATGAGTTTCACCCCAGACTGATTACATGTTTGTAATGCTAGTCTATGGTGTCAGACACAACGCGACGTGACCGTGGCACACAAATCCACCATTGACTATTATTATTAAAAATGTTGTGTAACTTTTCTGTCGCTGTCGCACGTCTGTTAATGGCTGTCGCACGTCTGTTTTTTGATTGCCAGCGAATAACGGACGTCAAAAAATAGAACATGTTCTAACCTAGGCTACTTTCACACCAGCGTTTTTTGCGGATCCGTCATGGATCTGCATAAACGCTTCCGTTACCATAATACAACCGTATGCATCCGCCATGAACGGATCCGGTTGTATTATGTTATAGCCATGACGGATCCGTCATAAACACCATTGAAAGTCAATGGGGGACGGATCCGTTTTCTATTGTGTCAGATTGTGTCAGAGAAAATGGATCCTTTCCCATTGACTTACTTGCTCTTGCTCCGCACCACATTGCGAACAGAAAAACGCTGCTTGCAGCGTTATTCTGTCCGCGACGGGAGCGCAACCAAACAGAACTGAATGCATTTTGGTGCATTCCGTTTCGTTCAGTTCAGTTTTGTCCCCATTGACAATGATTGGGGACAAAACTGAAGCGTTTTATTCCGCTATTGAGATCCTGTGACGGATCTCAATAGCGGAATTGAAAACGCTAGTGTGACAGTAGCCTTACCCATTTTCGCTGACCGACAGCTCCCATATAATTGTAGGGGATCGTTTTTAACATCTGTTTCTCAGTAAGAAAATGTGTTAAAAACTGACGCTTTATCCCTTTTTAATAGACTGTGAATGTATCTTAAGTATCTGTATCTGTAGGTGCACATTCACGGATTGGACCCACCAAATCTAGACTATGGCCCCCGTCTAAGATAAAACAGTGGTGCATGACTGGTGGTCTCGTTCCTTATAGGCAGCCCCATGGGGAAGGATTCTCAGGGTGTGGGTGCCATCCCCAGGAAAATGATCAGACTCAAGCATTAATGTGTGCTGAGTGCTCTACCCCAGTGTTTCCCAACCAGTGTGCCTCCAGCTTTTGCAAAACTACAAGTTTTGCAACAGCTGGAGGCACACTAGTTGGAAAACACTGCTCTACCCAACCATAAAGCCCAGAAGAGAGAAGAGCTCCTCTGGAAGAAGTAGCAGCGTGACTCTTTCCCTGGGTTCAGACCTGAGCGTTCTTGAAACGCGCGTTTTACAGCGCGTTTTTGCAAATAGGAAACGCGCGTCGTACGAACGCGCTGTAAAACGCAAAAATGTGAACTAGTCCCATAGGGAAGCATTGGTTTGCATGTGTTGAGCGTTTTATAGCGCGTTCGAAGGCGCTGTAAAACGCGCAAGTGTGAACTTAGGGTTTATGTATATTCATCTATGTGTGGCATTTTTATATATATATACATATATAAAACAAGAATTGGTCATTTTGGAACCTTTTTTCTTGCTTAATAAATTATATGGGAAAAATGTCACCCTCAAATACATTTGTGTAACAAAACGCATACATGTGTGAGCCTATCCTGGCCCTGGCTGACTGTGGTATGTGATTGGGTCAAGGGCCACAGTTGAAGCCGCCACAATAATTCTATTTCTGACGTATTGTGGAACAGAGGCTGTAAAGACAGAGACATAACCCCAACTGGTAACTCCCAGTTGTCAATTTATTTCTGTTTCTAGTAAGAATAGTAGAGGGACGACACAGTACAGAGTAATAGGAAAAGTTGCTCCAGAATTGTTCTCTTATGGAGAATTTACTAAAACGGACATGTCAGGAGAGGTAACAGATCCTCGTTGCGGTTGGCCTTTTCCCTCCATGGGCTCAGCTGCCTCACTCAGGTCCCCTGCTGTACATATTTGTTTTTACAGTGACGCAGCGGTGACCTGACCGCCATTCGTCAGGTGACCAATTTACATGACGCAACAGCCATGCTGCGGCATCAAAGCGGATGTTGACAGCGGAGGACCCAAGTGAGGCAGCCAAGAATGGGGAGCAGGTAAGTATGGTCTGGCCGTGGAAAGAGTTGTCAAACCCCCCCCCCACCCCAAAAATAAAAAAATTGCCTATTCACTCTTGGGCTTGGTTCCCTTGGGTTTTGGGAAATTGATAGCATAACCAATTCCCAGTGTTTTCTGTGAAAATCAGATTGTTTCTTTTTTTTTTTTATACTATAGGGGTACAGTCAGAAATCTGACGGTGAGGGTGCTCTTACGTGGTTCAGTCAGGGTTACCACGTGCAGATCACCACTAATTGCTGGCCTAAACCTGCCCTTGCCATAGTTTTGAAGGGAATGTGTCACCAAGAATTTTTTCTGCTAGTCAAAACAAGATTGTAGCACATCTCCTTTTTTTTTCAATCTCTTTTTATTTTCTGATTACAGATTTTTCTATTCTATTTCCTCAACATGATTATGGGGGCGGCCATCTTGCTTGAGCTGTTCCTAACAGCATTTACACAGCATTAAGTAAATTGCATTGGGCCATAGACACAATGGTCAGGAGGGGACCTCATTGACTTCTATGGGAGCGTTTTCTAGGCAGAGGTCATTGTACAAGGAAAGAATAGCTAACATCTGACAGTCACCTATTGTGAATGGTGGATCCTGTCTTATCTGTCATTCTAATCCTGCCTGTAGTGATATCACCTCTGTGTATAGATAAGCAGGTAACTGCAGTAAAGAGTTCTGTACCGACCAAGAAGTGGTGCCAATTATTGGGTTTACCCGCCAGTGCGAAAACTGCAGGAATTTATGGTTTTTGTTTAATATATTGACATGGAAAATTAAAAATCACCAAAAATTCTTAAAAAATATATTATACCTTCACTGCAGAATTCTGGAGTAAAAAAAAATCACAAAATAGGGCTTTTGCGACTTTTTTGCACTTGCTTGTGCAAAATGTAAGCGCTTGCGCAAAAGATTGCAACTTTTTACATTTTATTACCACTCACTCCACTTGTGATATGGGTGGAAAAGTGGGTGCGGTGAGCTAAGTTAATGAGTTTCACTCCAGATTTATCATTACGACTTTTTTAAAATGAAGAAAAGTACGGGGTCCAGCTCTTTATGACAAAGGATCAAAGGATTCTTTATTCCGAGTGGTAAAAAATTTCCAACAACAAATGCAGGATAGTCAGTCTACGCGTTTCGGACCCTTGTATCCTGGTCTTTACTCATGACACTTTTTAAAAAGTCGCAATCTCACTCCAGGAGGAAGGTGGAGTAGGAAAACTGGACTCTAGACAGAAGTGTTAGGATTAAAGATCAGAAAAATGTATCAAATAACCTCCAACACTGACTCAAGCAAAACTGACTTCAAATATTCCCATCATGATGATAAATTCCCCCTATGTTCCTTCTATTTGTACATAACAGAGAAGGGGTTAATTGGGATAGTTCTCTCCTTTAGGATTAATTGTAGTTTTTGATTATAGTAAGGAATTATACAGGCTGTCAACATTAGACTGGTGGGGGTTGACTCTCGGCACCCCTGCCAATTAGCTGTTGAAGGGGCCATGGCGGTTGTGTGAGCGCTGCAGCCTCTTACCCTGGGTTCAGACCTGAGCCTTCTGGAAACGCGCGTTTTACGCGCATTTTTGTCGCGCGTATTTCAGCGCGTTTTTGCAAATAGGAAACGCGCGTTTGTACGCGCGTTCTTGTGATTGACTACTGTGGTGTCAATCACAAAACGCGCGACAAACGCCCCAAAAAAAGCTCAAGTACTTGTTTATGCGTCGGGCTGTAAAACGCTCAAGTGAGAACCAGGGCCATAGGAAAGCATTGGTTTTCATGTGTTGAGCGTTCTACAGCGCGTTTGAACGCGCTATAAAACGCTCAGGTGTGAACTTAGGGTTAATGTTTACACTGGGTTGCAAGCTGGCTCATACTTAGCACCCCATACTTCTCCTAGTGGCTGTTCTCAGCACCACAGCCTTGGCCCATCACACCTGCCTGTAGTATCCATACATTATTCACTGGGACTAACCTTTGTGCCACACTGTTGAAGCTTTAGGGTACTTTCACACTTGCGTTCGTGTGATCCGGCAGGCAGTTCCGTCGTCGGAGCTGCCTGCCGGATCCACCGTTTAGTGTCACAACTGACAGCATTTGTAGACAGATCCGAATGCATTGCAAGAACGGATCCGTCCCTCCGCTTGTCATGTCATCCTGCAGTCTTTTTCACAGCTTTCCCGGTCTGCGCAGACCGGAAGGACGGATCCGTCCTTCAGTTGTTTCGCAATGCCAGATCCGGCACTAATACAAATCAATGTAAATTAATGCCGGATCCGGCATTCTGGCGACTGATCAGATATTTTGGACGGACATAATACCGCAGCATGCTGCGGTATTATGTCCGGCCAAAACGCCTGACAGTGACTGAACGGAAGGCATACTGATCCAAACTGAACGGATTTCTATCCATTCAGATTGCATGGGAATATGCCTGATCAGTTCTTCTCCGGCATAGAGCCCCGAGGACGGAACTCTATGCCGGAAAAGAATAACGCAAGTGTGAAAGTAGCCTTAGTAAGTTCTATACTTCTTTACATTACAGGTATCTCAAGTGGGGGGTGTCTGCAGCTTGTCTTGCTACCATTGTGGGTATATATTTACTGCCATCACCAATTGATCCAGAGCCATTCAAGTAAGTGGTATGCTATTACTTACATTCCTCCAATAGGATCTGTCACCAGATGTCACAATACAAAGTTCGTACATTATTGAATAGGCCTCGAAGACCTGAATAGGCTGGTGTACTTTGAAAACCTATGCTCGGGAATACACTGGACCCATTAGCTCTCTCATGCTTCAGCAAGACACCTTTAAATAGCTGGAGGGAAAACATTTAAAAAGGATTATACGGCCATTCTGACATGGGTCTTTCAGAGCAAGTACACCAGTCTCATCAGGTCTAAGATGAAATTTGCGTTGCGAAATCTGGAAACAAGTCCTCTTTCAGTCTGTCTCACCACAGGTCTTTGTAACATGCTTTATGTTGATGGCTGAATTGTTGAAAGTACACAGGAAGAGCAACATTGTAATATTGCTATCTTCTATATACTCAGGTTTGAAAAACCACCATCACTAGTGGGACCATTGATGGTAAACCGAAAGCTGCATCATGGAAAAAGACAGTTTTATGGACGGCTGAAAGGCCCAGAGTCATTTACCAGTGATCATGAAGGTGAAGACCAATTTGATGCTAACTATGAGCAGACAGTGAAACAACCAAGACCATTAGATGTTCCTCAATATTAAATTCAAGGAGAACAATTGGTATTCAAGGCCTGTTTATATAGGCCAGGGATCAGGGGGGTAGCTAAAGGCTCATGGGCCCTAGTGCAAGAGTTCAGGTTGGGCCCCCTTCCCTCAGTGCTTTTTGTGTCGTCTTATGTGACACAAGGGTCTTTGGGCCCCCTCAGGCTCCTGGGCCCGGTAGCGACTGCTACGTCTGCACCCCCTATAGCTACGCCCCTGGCAGGGATGACCAACCTGTGGCCCTCCAGCTGTTGCAAAACTACAATTCCCAGCATGCCTGGACAGCCTACAGCTATTAGGGCATGCTGCTAGTTGTAGTTTTGCAACAGCTGAAGGGCCGCAAGTTGAGCATGCCCGATATAGCGTAACATATAGAAACCTTATTTCATTAATTCAGTGTAATGATCTTCAGTTGTATAAAATGATAACGTGTAGCATCTACTGTTGGTCACTCATACATGAAAATAATTTTCCTAATGATTACTTACCCTGCATTACAAATATGTTAGATAATTATAATGACGTGAACCTCTATTTATTGCTCATAGCATTTTTGGGAGTCGGAGATTGTCAATTATTAGTTTTAGAAACATTTTCTTAGTGAAAATTTGGACTAATTTACATAAGTAAAATGAACCTACTAGAGTCAAATAATATATGAGAGCAATTACATTTTTAGGTATCCAGGGTGTTCTCTAAACTATAGGTCCCTAAATGGTTTTCTGGTACTTTAATATTGAGGACCTATCCTTAGGATTGACCATCAAATTCCGATCGGTGGGGGTCCAACTCCCAGCACCCCACCAATCAGCTGACTGAAGAGGCCACGGCACTCTAGTGAGCACCACGTCCACATACACCAGACACCGCACTATACATTTGACTTGGAATCAGCTGGGCCTGATATTGTTGCTAAAAATGTACAGAGCTGTGCCTGGTAAATAGCGAAGGTGACGTGGTGCTTGCCGAAGTGCAACAGACCCTTAATTTAGTGGGGTTTTGGAAGTCGAGCCCCCACTGATATTCAAATCGTCTCCTTAGGAATGGCCATCAATATACAGTAAGTGCAAAGTACCATTAGATTTCCTTTACACCCCCCATCATTCCTGTGTAACTGCTGTGTTATGTGGTATAGGAAACCTTTATACTGGCACCGTGGACGGGAAGCTGTGGATGATTCACGGAGAGCAGCTGAAGTTTATAACTCAGATGGGGAAGAATATTTCCCAGTGTGGTGAGTCCTTGGTGCAGGATACAAACTGCATCTGCTTTGAAAGATTTGGGACTGCGTCATTAAAACTTCGTAAAGATAAGTCCATTTCTGCCAAAGAAGCTTTGCGACAGATCTGCAGCAAAATCCTCATGTTACATGGAGGCAAATGACACCACTCCGTCTCAACCTTATGTGACTAAATAACAACACTGACAACTTTTAGTGGAATAGAAATGGCCGCAGTGCTTTATTAAGGGTAACCATATCAAAACCAATAAATAATTGAAATAAATAATTAATAATTAAAACCATAACAATAAATACCAATCTAAAACCATCCATATATATACCAAGATCCACTCACCATCAGCTGAGCGCACGGGCGTAGGAAGCGGGGGGGGGGGGCGGGGGGGGTCGGATCCCCCCAAGAAATAATGCGGGGGGGACGGGTATGCAAAAATGCCCCCCAGCTTTCGCAGGGTAATGTGTGCGGCGGTGGCGGGGCACAGGGAGATGAATGCTTCCATTGTGGAAGCGTTCATCTCCATAGTCATCTGTATCGCCGTCCCCAGGAGAAATGTGGGTGTGGCTTGAGGGTGGGCGGGGACACAGGGACCCCATAAGTGCTGTCCCCCCCAGATTTTTGGGGCTTCCTACGCCCCTGGCTGAGCGATACAGCCCCTCTAATAAAGCACAGCGACGAAATAACTTAACATTTTTTGGGAGGGCGGCCGCTGTCCAAATCCACGTCGACTGCCCTGAGATAGCGCCAAACCTGCAAATATAAAGGGGACAAAATTCCCGCCGTGCGGGCAAGGACGAATCAGAGCTGGAAATCTCCCCCAGCAACAGGCAGTAACCAATGGGGAGCGCAGCTTGACTCTTCACCTTGACTGAGGTAATTTTACCTGAAAAATAAAAGCAGGAAAACAAGGGGAAAAAAAAGAGGGGGGGAACGATGAAGCAACCTACTATAATAGAAAAAAAAAGGGGTCATTGCCCCCATGTGTCCCCCAAGCGAATCGCTCTGGTGGGCCTGTACATTCTATGCTGCAGATTCGCCATGGATTTCATCGCGGCTACACGCTCATGTACATGTCTATTCAGTGCCTTGAAAAAGTATTCTTTACCACATTTTTTCACATTAAACCCACTAAATTTAAATATATTTTATTGGAATCCCAATGAAAATAGATTTAAGTTTGTGGGTGTACCGTGAAAAAATGTGGAAAAGTTCAAGGGGTATGAATAATTTTTCAAGGCACTGTATTACAGCTCTGTGTTGTATGGGACTGTAATAAAGCCTCCATAGAGGTGAATGGCGTTCTTACTGTACCCCATGTGTACTTGATTTAATACAGAGGTATCCAGACATCCCAACCTGCGAAAACTCATTTCAGGGAGGTTTTCTTTTTTTTCTTTTTTTTCTTTTTTTCACGAACTTTTTATTACATTCATCAGCCCCCCAGTGCCTCTCCATCATCCCCCCAGTGCCTCTCTTTATCAGCCCCCCAGTGCCTCTCCATCAGCCCCAAGTGCCTCTTACAAGCCCCCAGTGCCTCATCATCAGCCCCCCGGTGCCTCATCATCAGCCCCCCAGTGCCTCATCATCAGCCCCCCAGTGCCTCATCATCAGCCCCCCAGTGCCTCATCATCAGCCCCCAGTGCCTCATCATCAGCCCCCAGTGCCTCATCATCAGCCCCCAGTGCCTCATCATCAGCCCCCAGTGCCTCATCATCAGCCCCCAGTGCCTCATCATCAGCCCCCAGTGCCTCATCATCAGCCCCCAGTGCCTCATCATCAGCCCCCAGTGCCTCATCATCAGCCCCCAGTGCCTCATCATCAGCCCCCAGTGCCTCATCATCAGCCCCCAGTGCCTCATCATCAGCCCCCAGTGCCTCATCATCAGCCCCCAGTGCCTCATCATCAGCCCCCAGTGCCTCATCATCAGCCCCCAGTGCCTCTCCATCAGCCCCCAGTGCCTCTCCATCAGCCCCCAGTGCCTCTTACAAGCCCCCAGTGCCTCATCATCAGCCCCCCAGTGCCTCTCCATCAGCCCCCAGTGCATCTCCACCAGTCCCCAGTGCCTCTCCATTAGCCCACAGTGCCTCTCACCAGTCCATAAAAAAAAAAAAAAAAACACTTACCGTCTCCTGCTCCTGGACGCCGCTGCTCCTCTTCTGCCGCTGTCGGCTGTTCTGTGAAGGCTGCGCACAGCGTGACGTCACAGAGCGACTCACTCCTGTGCGCAGGCTGCAGAGCCAACAGCCGAGGACCAGGAAGCGGTGAGTACAGAGCCTTCACTGCTTCCTGGTCCTTTTGCCCTGAACGGGAACAGCGTTCCTGCTGTGAAAAAAGTTTAGAAAGCCGTTCCCACCCGTTTCCCCTGCTTTCCGGGATATATTCTTTCTCATGCGGGCATCAGGGAGCCGCTATCTAATAGCGGGAGACTTCCTGAACGTCCGGGAGACTTGAGATCCCGGGGTATCCACAGACTTTTTTAAAGTAATTGTACTCCTCATCCAGCTTTTAATATAAGTCTGTGTGCTTCCTTTCCTCACTTATTGCTACTAGAAGTTTATTAATGAATCTGTAACTGGTTGTTATCAGTCCGGTGTCCCCACAAAGTCAAACCTGGCAGGACCCCCGCCACACTGGTAACACCCAATTGATGATTCATTAAAAGGGTATTCTCATCGAAGACAATGGAAGCATATCGCTAGAATAATCCCCCATTGTCTGATAGATGCCGCTCCCACTGCTGGGACCTGCACCTATATCAAGAACAGAGCCGCGAAAGTGGTGGAGGGCGCACGACGCATACGCAGCTGCCTTTCATTCATTTCCATGGGGCCGCCGAAAATAGTCGAGTGCTGGCTCAGCTATTTCCATCGGGTCCATAGTAGTGAATGGGAGCGGTGTGCTCCCATTCACTTCTATGGGGAGACCGCTTAGTGGTGGCCGGACTGGAGTCCTCCAGCCACCACTTTGCGGGTCTCCGTTTCCGATATAGCAGTGGGATTCTAGTGATATGCCCCCATTGTCTGAGATGAGACAACCCCTTTAAATAATGTCTAGTAGCAGTAACTGAGGAACGGAACAACATACGGTAATAAGAACTGATGTTCCAGGATTGGTATTACACGGGGAATACAAGTAGTTGGCAAAACTGACATGTCGGGGGAGGGGACAGGCCCTTTTATAATTTTATAAAATAAAGTATATATAGGTCTAGATTTATTTTTTAGGCACTCCTGAATATGAACCAGTGTGTGGTCGACCACACGGGGTTCGAATGGACACCGATGGATATCTAATTGTGGCAGATTCATACTATGGATTATACAGGGTACATCCACAAACCGGGGAGAAATATCTTCTCATCTCAAATGAAGAAGGTGATGTATAATATGTCATACACCAGGCATTTGTTAGCTTTTATCCCGGTGGTTACAGATTTATTATGACTATTGTACCCCTTTACCCTATTTGACAGGAGTGGACGGAGTTCCTTTCAGGTTTTTGAATGGACTTGAGTTGTCCAGGGACGGCACGATATATTTCACAGATTCAAGCAACAAATGGGGAAGACAGCATCACCGATATGAGGTAAATTCACCATTTAGACAATTGCTACAGTTCAGCATAGTCGTAAAAAGGATTATTTTGTGTTCTTCTGTACAATTTCCTGTTATTTATATTGTGCTGACATATTATCCAGCCCTGTCCAGGTTCTCATCACTCATGTCATCAGTGCAGGTGCCCAGTGGAGCTTACACTCCGGACATAAACACACCTTGATAAGAAGCCCGTTATATCTAGACATTTATGGCTTATTAACACAACCTTCACTGGACCTCTGCAAATGGGAGTTCCTAACACTAGGGGCCCAGTCTTGCTCCATTGTAAATGTACAGGTAACTGCACGTGGGCTTTCCATTCACTTCAATGGGAGGTTTGTAAATAGCCGGGTAAGAGCTGATCCCAGAGGTTTATGGCATAAGTATTCAGATGGGAATAACGCTTCAAAGTGCTCCTCCTGCCTGATCTGACAAGAGGTGTGGAAAGACACAATGGCACACCGAGTGGTACCGTTGCCGAGTCAACTGTACGATGCCCGGTGAGTACTATGCATGAGTCCTATTAATTAAAATAGGACCTTTGAAGCATAATTTGTACATGGAGCATTTGGAAATCAAAAGCCATAAAGAAAAGTCGGTAGGCAAATTTGTCAAAAAATGGAGGAAGTTCATTGAAAATTCTCTGATGCCAGTGGAGATCAGGGAGGTGATGGCACCATTTACGCAAACGAAGTGGTATCTTGAGGCCAAGGTAGAAGGGAAATTGGGCCACTTGGAAGTGGATGAAGCAGAAGGACGTAGGGAGACATGAAGACTACGTTTCGGTAATTTTATTGAATGGATGGGGGAGCCATAAGGTGACTACGTCATTTCCATAGTTTTAAGTTTGGTTGGGTTAGGGTGGGAAGGGGAAATTCTTAAGGAGTCGTTATTTGCTCCAAGGGGGTTCAAAAACTAAAGAATAAAAATGGAAGATGACAATTCATAGGGGGCTTTGCTCTGTATACGGTAGTTATGTGTACACATCTAAATGCATAGAGGGAAACATGCATTGTTGTTCATGCAATGTCATTCGACTGTATGGTATCTTTAAATTTCTTAGTGATATGTATCTTTTCTACGAAAGATGTCTTTGTATGACAATCTTTCAATACAAAAGATGTTTAAAAAAAAATTGGACCTTTGTCCGATATGGTATGGTTGATTCGGTAACTGTACCCTCCATCATTCAGTTAAGCAGAGGTACACTTTAGTTGGTATCTTTTTGCAGTATGGGAGGAAGCCAAAGTGTCCAAAGGAAACCTGCACAAGCAGAGTAAAAATGTGCGGAGGCTGCAGTGGTCGAATTGAAAGGGGTTAGCCTCTTTATGTTTCATTTAAATAGTTTCACACTAGCGCCTATAGTATATTGGGACAGCCTCCCGGATCTCTCTGCATTCCGGCATTGCTGGAAGCTACTGCGTTGCTGTCCACCCCCTTTAACTATAATGGGGAGCAGTGGAGATCCAGCCTCACCCTCTAAATATGCAGAGAATTGGCCGGACGAAAACCGCTACACGTTCTCACCATATGGTTCATCATGTTGTTCACCTTAAAGCAATTAGTAAATGCCCCTTTAAACGGACCAACAATCAGAGTGTAGAGATGCCGCCAATCACCCAGTGAGTGAGTGATCACCCAGTGAACCCCTTATTTATCGGGTGAAGCCATCATTGATGTGGACATGTAAATTATCATTTCTGGGCAGCAGGTTGTGCGGTGTAACCAGATATCAGCTGGCTAGAAACAATGATTTCGTATGGACACAAGCAAGGGCAGCAGAGAGAGCTCGTCCCTATACAGAGGAGATGATTGCTGCATGTACATGTAGCTCTCATCTTCTCTGATTAGCATTTGTTCCTGATCATTGCCTGCTAAGTGGGCCTATGTAAAGAGGCTTTTACAAATCCTCACCTGCTAAGGTATAAGGAACATATGTGTGTGCTAACAGGATCTGACCAGGTACCAGTGGACAGTGGAGTGTCTGTTAAACATCTATATCTGTGAGGGTAACATGAAAGTCAGGGTTTGACATTGGCTTTGAATCTGAAATAAAAAAGGGAATAGATTTATTAAGACTCCATTCACATGTCTGCATTCAGTGTCCGCACCCGTTCCGCAATTATGCATGACGGTTACGGACCCGTTCACTCTGAATGGGGACGGAATGGATGTGGACAGCACACAGTGTGCTCTCTGCATCTGCATTTCCAGAGCGCGTCGCCGAACTTCCAGTCCGCGGCTCCGAAAAAAATAGAGCATGTCCTAGTCTTGTCCGCAGCTGCGGACGAGAATAGGCTGTTCTATGGGGGTGCCGGCCGGGTGTATTGCGGATCCTTAATACACCACGGACGTGTGAATGGACCCTAATACTGTGTGGAGTTGCAAAGAATGCAGAGCCTCTAGGTGTAACGGCAATGCCCCCATTGCTCCTAGAGGCTCTTGTGCATATACTACATTTTTCTCAGTAATACAGGCAGGCAGAAAATGAAGTGTATGCCTGCTATGAGCAGGTAGAGATTTGTGCTTACATTTTTGCTATGTTCTGTCTTTAGAATTGGTAAGGCTAGGTTCACATCTGTGGCAGAGGTTCTGTTAGGATCCTTTGTTGCAGATTCCAGCAAATAAGCAGGACAAAATACATCAGAATGACATAAACCGTAACGGAAACCTTTTTAACCCCATTATAATCAGTGGGGTCCATCATATGCCAGTCGTTCTTTCTATTTTCTGCAACAGAAACATGGAAAATGTGTCACACTTTTTAAAAGTGACGAAAGTGAAATAAGTTGTGAATTGCAAGATTTTAATGTCCGAAAACCGGTGCAAAGCAGTTAATAAATTCCCCATATAAAATCCAACATTTCTTTCTACAGTGCTATAAATCTATGCGCTTTCTTAGTTTAGTTTGACAACTGTTGTGTTTAGTTTTATAATCCTGTCATATTTCAGGTACTGGAAACAAATCACAGGGGACGCTTAGTACGTTATGATCCAGTGACAAAGGAGGTGCGGAGTTTACTGACTGACCTCTATATGGCTAATGGATTGGCTTTATCGCCAGAGGAGGACTATATTTTAATTGCAGAGACTAGCATCTCCAGAATCTTACGGTTTGCTATTTTTTTTTATACATATATCCTTTATGATGGTCACACTGGTTGGGCTATTAAAAGGTAGTTAGGTAATTAGGTAATAATCCGTGGGTTGCCCCAAGATGCCTCTCCGTGTACTTGTCTAAAGTCTACCAGTGAGAATCAATAATCTTTAAAAGCTAGGTATACTTTCACAACCAAATCTGCTAAATGTACACTAGGTATACTTTCATAATCTGCTTAATGTACACTAGGTATACTTTCACAACCAAATCTGCTAAATGTACACTAGGTATACTTTCATAATCTGCTAAATGTACACTAGGTATACTTTCATAATCTGCTAAATGTACACTAGGTATACTTTCACAACCAAATCTGCTAAATGTACACTAGGTATACTTTCACAACCAAATCTGCTAAATGTACACTAGGTATACTTTCATAATCCGCTAAATGTACACTAGGTATACTTTCACAACCAAATCTGCTAAATGTATACTAGGTATACTTTCACAACCAAATCTGCTAAATGTACACTCATCGATCAAAGAAATAATACTCCAAGAAAAAGTTGTTTGAATTGAATTAAACTTTATACACATTCAAGTCACATTATTATGACCACTACTTTCAACGTTGGGAGGGCGTTGGTCATGAAGGAAGTCACGTGGTGTGAGGCAGTGTGTACACATATCCCTCGTTGCTGTCATGGGTAACGGGAGATTTATCAGAGCTGCAAA
Source organism: Bufotes viridis (assembly GCA_033119425.1). NCBI lineage: Eukaryota > Metazoa > Chordata > Amphibia > Anura > Bufonidae > Bufotes > Bufotes viridis. The sequence goes on from CM065590.1 coordinate 258,170,674, forward strand.
AAGGGATGATTACTGGCTTTCGGGCCAAGGGTGGCAGTATTTCTGAAACTGCGCAGTTTGTGAACTGTTCGCCTGTGGTGAAAGTGTATTGGGAGTGGACAAATGGTACCATTGTGAATAAAAGACGTGGAAACTGAGGAGAACCACATGGCATTGATGTCTGCTGCGAAGGTGCGCGAGGGTAGACCATCACCACTAAAATGAACCAGAAGTGTATCTAAAAGAACTGTTCAGTGAACCCTACTGCATATGGAGCTCAGAAGAGGGCTGATGGTCACTTTACTTCTGTTAACGAAGTATTAGCATTGGGCCTCCGCTGATTGGCAAAGAGTTGGACATAGGTGTGGAACAGCAAAGAAAAAACACCCTGCAACCATTGCTAGAAGAACAGAAAATGGTGGTGGCAGCGTTATGGTCTGGGGAATGTTTACGTGGCATTCTCTGGCCCACTCATCCACGTGGAAGGCACTCTCAGCCGATTTGGGTATGAATCCATCCTGCAGATCCTGTATACCCATACATGCTGATTGTCTTCCCTGGTATGGATGGGATCTTCCAGCAAGACAGAGCGACATGTCACACGCTAGAAATATCTGACATTGGTTGTAAGAGTGTAATCAAAACTTCCAAGTACTACCCTGTCCTCCTGTCTTGAACCCATTTGAGCATCTGTGAGACCACCTCAATTGTCGTATTTGCCGTATGGATCCTCCCCCACACACCCTCCAGCAGCTGTGAGATGCAATGCAGTCAGCATGGATCCAGATACCTGTGACAACCTACCAGGATCTTATTGAGTCACTCTCAGCCCTTCTTTCTGCTGTACGTTGCCTGGCTCTGTCAATCAAGACTTAGAGGGAGGAGACCAAGGTGGGAGAACGGAGGCTCTAGGAGCAGGAACAACGCCCCCCCTGCTCCTAAAGCCTCATTAGCATATTATAAAAGTTCGATTTTTAGGTTAATGCAGGCACTGAGAAAAGTAAGAATAGGCTAGTTAGGTTTAGCTGACATTAGCACATCGCTAATGTCAGCTAACTTCATAGGGTTAAATCTGGTGACAGAAACCCTTTAAAGTAGCCTCTGAGAGCATTTTATAGGGCAGGGGGGAAGCACTTTTATGTCCTCTTGGGGCAAGACCCAGTCTAATCAGACCACACCTGTAATCAAACACTCACATATCTGCCTGAGACATACCTGCATGGTGAGTTTTGCAGCAATATTTTTTTGCAAATGAGCGTATATTACCAGATCTAGGGAACAGATGGATCGCAGTATGACTGCAAGATCGGCCTACATAGAGTTTGCTGTCTATTATCATAGGGAGACATGGGTTTTCATAGCATCTGCAGAAACAAAACAATAGTAATGTTCTTAAAAGTGTCATTTCACTTTTAATATTGTGTAGGGACAGGGATGTTAGGTGTCTTTATAATGTACTTTATTTGGGAAAGGTGAATATTTTAATTCATGAATGGTGCAAAATGTCTCCTTAGCAACGTCCTAAATGAGCATCAGAGCAAAGCGCTGGCAGTTCTGTTCTCGCTTTCTTCCGGAGATAAATGAGCAGATAGGCAGGCACAGCTGCAGTGTAAGCTACTGAATGAAATTCACCGTCACATTGAGCACAATATATTATTTATCATATTCCATAATGATTTTGGTGACAGACAACCTTAAAGGGGCATTCCCATTTACAACATTATTGGAATATTGCTAGGATATGTCTTAAATGTCTGATTGCGGGTGCCACCATTTCTTTTTTATTATTTTTTTCAGATCAGGAAACAGGAAGGAGTCCCAGAGCTGGAACCTGCACCTATCAGACATTTATGGCATATCCTAGTGACATGCCATCAATGTCACAGATGGGTTAACCCTATTTCTCTAGGTACTGTGAGCTGATCACTGGTTTGGTCAGAAACTACAATTAAATGCAATTTTATTCTGAATCTATCTTGGCAAAATATGACCCAACATCAGTTAAACCATTTATTTCATTTTTATCAGTGCATTTAATAATTTCCGCATTCATTTTCATATTTTTTTCTTTGTTTTTCTTGTACAGATACTGGTTATCAGGTAGTAAAGCAGGAGTAAAAGAAATATTTGCGGACAATTTGCCAGGCTACCCAGACAATATCAGGATATCTAGAACAGGCACATACAGAATTGGGATAACGACCACACGCTTCCCTGGATTCTTTCCTCCGTTTCTGGATGCCATTGCACCTTATCCTGCCCTAAAGAGATTTATTGTCAAGGTACGTATAAGGGCTCATGCACACAAACATATTTTCTTTCCGTATCCGTTCCGTTTTTTGTTTTTTTTTGCGGACCGTATGCGGAATCATTCACTTCAATGGGTACGCAAAGAAAATCGCAAGTCACTTCATATGCATTCTGTTTCCATATGTCCGTATTTCGCCTCCGCAAACAAATAGAACATGTCCTATTATTGTCTGTATTACGGACAAGGATAGGACTGTTCTATTAGGGGCCAGCTGTTCCGTTCCGCAAAATACGGAATGCACACGGACGTCGTCCGTGTTTTATGCGGACTGCAAAATACATACGGTCGTGTGCATGAGCCCTAAGTGTGTGTCCTATATTCTGTGTTTCACCTCTTAGCTAGTACAATACCGTGCACAATTCACTATTGTACTGTATTTTGAAACTGATCACATTAGTGTTGGATGGCTCACAGTAGAATAAAAAAAGAGGGGTCACTGCTACAGAAACTGTACAATTTGGCTGTACTATGAAATAGCTGCTTTACTGAATTCTTTACATATTCGTTTGTGCCAAATGAACATTTTCGCCCCACATTTGGCAAATAAAAATTGCTTGTATATTTCACCCATTCTAACATGAAAGTTATTGGGAGACATTTAATAAGCACGTTGCACCAGAATTATGGTGTAAAATAGACCAAAAAGAATGGCGTTTTAATTTGCACCAACTATATCAACTGTTTTCTACAAAATTTTCACCATAAAGAATGCATCACGCCAGAAATTAGTTATAAATGTCAAAGTGGGTTGGGCTATCAAATTGGCGCATAATTCACTTCATTTATCATCCTCTTATTGGCAGGAATGGCTCAAATTGTTGCAGACAATTAAGCCAGTTTACGTGGTGGTGGTCGCATTTATGGCATAAAGATGTGACTTTAAATAAAAAACTCGTGGGAACAAGTGATAGGGAAGTATCACTTGTTAGGGTCAAACATTTTTATTTATAAAAAAATACAAAATTTACCAAAAACTTTGAAAAATTAGCAAATTTCAATTTTTCTACTTTTATAATAGATAGTAATACCTCCAAAAATAGTTAATACTTTACATTTCCCATACATCTTCTTTATGTTTGGATCATTATGTGAATGCTATTTTATTTTCTGGAGACGTTAGAAGGCTTAGAAGTTTAGAAGCAAATCTTGAAATTTTTCAGAAAATTTCCAAAACCCACTTTTTAAGGACCAGTTTAGGTCTGAAGTCACTTTGTGAAGCTTACATAATAGAAACCAGTTTTTAAAGAATTTTAGGAAAATAGAGAATTTCACTTCTTTGGCAGATTTTCCTTTTTTTTCCCGCTAACAAAGCAAGGGTTAACAGCCAAACAAAACTTAGGCTCCATTCAGACGTCCGTGTGTGTTTTGCGGATCCGCGGATCCAAAAAACACGAACATTGGCAATGTGCGTTCCGCATTTTGCGGACCGCACATTGCCGCCACTCTCATAGAAATGCCTTTTCTTGTCCGCAATTGCGGATCCGCAACATAATTGCAGACGTGTGAATGGGGTCTTCGGGTACCTTCACACTGGCGTTTTTGTTTTCCGGCATAGAGTTCTGTCGCCCCCTAGATGTTGGTGAGGCACAGCTGGGGAGGCAGTTTTGACAGAAGTAGTCCTAAGCTGCATAGGCCTTTCTTTGGCTGCAGCTATTTCTGGTTTAGCAATGTTACTCCTCCTAAATATTTTAATGTTATCAGGGTTCAGATGACAAATGAAAGGTACATTTTGGTGGTATTTTCCCATGGACCAAAGACGATGAGGCCCAGGCTGTGGCAGGTGCAGCACAATGAAGTGCCCTATGCGCTGTGGCATTAGAAGAATTTTGATATCTCTAACTTTTTAGTCCAACCAGACTGTCACTCTGCTTTAATTCTTCTATTGCCGTTCTATGGAAACAGCAGGCTTAAAGAGCACACCAAATGCTTAAGATAACTTCTTTATTAACTTCAACCTTTCTTCATATATAACACTGCCACCTCCGCAGCAGATAGTCTATGTACAAAACACATGTTGAATAAAGTATCACAAAATAGTGGTTCAACTGTTCAATCCTGTCATTCAACATAAAATGGTGGATATATTTCCATCTTCAGTATCTGTACTCCCACTTTAAGTAAGACCCCATTCAGACGTCCGTAGTGTGTTGCGAATCCGCAACACACCATGCCGGCACTCCCCATAGAGATACCTCGTCTTGTCCGCAGGTTGCGGACAAGAATAGGACATGCTCTATCTTTTGCGTAGCCGCGGCTGGATGTTTTGGGGCCGAAACCCAGAAGTTCGGGGCCACAGCTCCGCAAATGCGGAGAGCACATAGTGTGCTCTCTGCATCACGACCGGCCCCATTCACAATGAATTGGTCCGCATCCATTTCACAGAATTGCGGAATGCATACGGACAAAATTGCGGACGTGTGAATGGGGCCTTATTTAAGTACTTTATGATCTCTCTGAGAGGTATATCTGAGGTTTAACCAATAGTTCTACTTGCTCAACTTGGTTTGCAGTTTGCAGTATCTATTTGCAGATTGTTTGCTTTGAGCAATTCAGTTTGAACTATTCACAGATTGTTTGCTTTTTGTGGCTCAGTCTGATCTGGTATGAGCAGTTCGCAGATTGGTGGAACTGTGAGTAAACATACATAACTGGTTCAGTATACAGTCCTTATCATAATACTATTAATAGAAACATATCATAACTGTTCTAAAATACCCATTTTGGCCTCTTTGCTTCCATAAAACTCAGCTCTTGGTGGAGTAAATGTCTGTTCAGCTCCTTCTCCTCTGGTGTAATGATTTTAGTAACTTCTGCTAGGGAGTTTCCTACACATGCTAAGTGTAAGATTGGCTGAGATTGGCCAAGGCTCCTGCTTGGTGTGAGGCTGGCTGTGATTAGTTAAGACTCCTGGGCAGTAACAACAGTTTAACTCTATGCTTTCTGTTGTTAATTCTGCTGTGTCATTGAGTTTACCCTACATTCATATAATCTTAAAGGCATATTATCTTTTCTGCGTCTGTGAACACAATATATAACTGTTATATGACATCCAAAACATGAAGTCACTGTAAATAACTCTGCTTTTGACTTTAACAAATAAACTGTATTACATTATTAGCAGGTCTAGCTGTATACACATATAAGTTATATTAACAGCCTGGGACAGGTCTTAGCTGGCCAGCTACAGGGGCATCACAAAGTTCTGGCTGGTGGAGCCCCAATAGAAAAAGTTTGAGAAGCCCTGGTGTAGACAAGGCTGCTGGCATAGTAATTGTATGCATTAAGGGGCAGATTAACTGCACTATGTAGATTTTAATGACAACCAAGATCTGTTGGTTTACTAAGGGGCACTTTTCCATAGACAGCATTAAAGTAGGATATCTCCAGTGTACCAACTAAACAAGCACCATGAGTCAGTTCTTCCCCTCCCAAAACCAGCTGTTTATAAGGAAAATGCTGGCAGGAGACATGCATGTGACACATTGCATACTTCCTTTTCCTAAGTGTATCCAATGATCATCTGTCAGAACAAGTGCATGATATCACAACATTCTTAATGTTTAGTAACCAAGAAAGAACAAAGACTTCAAATGCAGTATTTTCTAGATATCATGTATGCATACATACTATAATCTGGAGAGATAACTTACAGACAAATGATAGTTTGGCAGACAGCTATTGAATGTGTATAGGCACAATAGGACCCCAGAACAAGTGTATACAAAAAATGTATCAAGAGTAAAATAATGCAATATCAAAGGAAAAAAGAGCTTCAAATGAAAATGAAATGCAAATGAAAACCAAAAAAAAAGTCCTCTCCAAAGTGGTTATCAGAGTTTTTTTTGGAGAGAGAAGCCCCCGGCAATCTGTCACCGATACTCACCCTGAATGCCCAAGATTGCCCCCCTACAATGGACCCACCTTCATGTTTCCAATGTGACTTTTTGTGTAATTTCATTGCCAATTGGATTTTGCCAAATACACCATCCCCTTTAGCTCACAATTGACAAAGTCTTTAGTTACAATGTTTTCACCAGATAAAAGGCGCACAAATGTATATGATGTTACTTGCTTTTATATGCAAGGCAAACTCTCACATGGAAAAGTACCCCTTTGTTTGTGTGCAAGCTATCCATCAGTTTGACTGGTGGTACAAACTTGACACTGGCTGGTCTTTCTGACTACTTCTCCCTTTGAAGCCCCATGAGTTTTTTTTTTTTAAGGAAACCTGTTACATTGAACAGTGTGTTTGGAATGCTTTATGGGAAAAGATTCAGTATAACTTGTATTTTATACATTTAAATTCCCCCTCATTCTGGGCTTTGAAGACAAGGAGACGGTCCTATCAGTGATTGACAGGCTTCTCCCTATGATTGTGTATACAGAGATAGCTGTCAATCACTGATAGGACCGCCTCCTTGACTTCAAAGCCCAGAATGAGGGGGAATTAGAATAAATTACAAGTTTTACTGAATCTTTTCCCTTAATGCTATATACCAACCTGCTCAGCGTCTCCTGTTGTACTACATGGTGCCTGTAGCTTAAATTGCATTTTCATAGTGACAGGTTTCCTTTAACCACCCCAGGACCGCCTAACGCACGGATGCGTCCGGCCGGCGGTCCTGTTGCTCTGGCTGGACGCATCCGTGCTTCATCTCGCGAGACTTGCTGTGAACGTGCGCGCACGCGCGTTCACAGTGGCTCGCGTCTTGGCAGTTATACTGTAGAAGTAAAATAAATCGCATCAAACAGGTATATCAGACGCTGTTTTGTTAACAGCGTCTGATATACCTGCTACCTAGTCCTCTGGTGGTCCCATTTGCTGGGATCGACCACCAGAGGATCAGGTAGCTCTGTAAAGTTGCACCAAGCAGCACATTACACTGTCCCCCCCCCCGCCCGTAATTCCGGATCCGAGCGGGACAAAGTCTGTCCCAATAGAAATGAATGGGTCCGCAATTCCGTTCCGCAAACAGAATTGCGGACGTGTGAATAGGGCATAAGGGTCCCCTATCACCACCAGTTAGTTAGCGCCCAGCCCACTGCACCACAGTCACTGATTTTGGCAGAGATTGTTTCATCCACATTGATCGATGCGAATGAAGAAATCTGTGCCGTTCATTTTATTTTTATTTTCAGCGCAGAGGCTGAACGGAAAAAAAAAAATCTCATTCCCCGTATGCTCAATATAAGGAGAATCGCAGAAACTCCTAATGCTGGCCATACGTGTAATGATTGCGGAGACCCTCAAATGCCAGGACAGTATAAATACCCCACATGTGACCCCATTTTAGAAAGAAGACACCCCAAGGTATTCCGTGAGGGGTATGGTGAGTTCATGCAAAATTTTATTTTTTGTCACAAGTTAGTGGAATGGAATGAGACTTTGTAAAAAAAATATATATATATCAATTTCTGCTAACTTGTGCCCAAAAATTTTTTTTTCTGTGAACTCGCCATGCCCCTCACGGAATACCTTGGGGTGTCTTCTTTCCAAAATAGGGTCACATGTGGGGTATTTATACTGCCCTGGCATCTTAAGGGTCCTAAAGCGTGAGAATCCAAATGCGTAAAAATGGCCTGTGAAATCCTAAAGGTACTCATGGGAATTTGGGCCCCTTTGCGCATCTTGGCTGCAAAAAAGTGTCACTCATGTGGTATCGCCGTACTCAGGAGAAGTAGGGCAATGAGTTTTGGGGTGTATTTTTATATATACCCATACTGTGTGTGAGAAATATCACTGTAAACGACAACTTTTTAAAAATTTTTATACAAAGTTGTCAATTTACAGAGATATTTTTGTCACCCAACATGGGTATAAAACACATTGCCCTACTTCTCCTGAGTACGGTGATACCACGAGTGACACTTTTTTACAGCCTGGGTGCGCAAAGGGGCCCTAAAACCAGTGAGTACCTTTAAGTTTTACATGGCTGCTCACAATTTAGCCCCGCCCAAAATGCCAGAACAGTACAAACACCCCACAAATGACCCCATTTTGGAAAGAAGACACCCCAAGGTATTCGCTGAGGGGCATAGTGAGTCCATGAAAAATTGAACTTTTTGTCAAAAGTTAGCAGAAAGGGAGACTTTGTGAGAAAAAACAATAAAAAATCAATTTCCGCTAACTTGTGCCCAAAAAAAAAATCTTCTATGAACTCGCCATGCCACTCACGGAATACCTTGGGGTGTCTTCTTTCCAAAATAGGGTCACATGTTGGGTATTTATACTGCCCTGGCATTTTAGGGGCCCTAAAGCGTGAGAAGAAAAATGCGTAAAAATGCCCTCCTAAAAGGTACTCATTGGAATTTGGGCCCCTTTGCGCATCTTGGCTGCAAAAAAGTGTTACTCATGTGGTATCGCCGTACTCAGGAGAAGTAGGGCAATGTGTTTTGGGGTGTATTTTTACATATACCCATGCTAGGTGAGAGAAATATCTCTGTAAATTGACAACTATGAATAATTTTTTTTTAAAAGTTGTCGTTTACAGCGATATTTCTCACACAAAGTATGGGTATATATAAAAATACACCCCAAAACACATTGCCCTACTTCTCCTGAGTACGGCGATACCACATGTGTGACACTTTTTGCAGCCAAGATGCGCAAAGGGGCCCAAATTCCAATGAGTACCTTTAGGATTTCACAGGGCATTTTTACGCATTTGGATTCTCACGCTTTAGGACCCCTAAAATGCCAGGGCAGTATAAATACCCCACAAGTGACCCCATTGTGGAAAGAAGACACCCCAAGGTATTCCGTGAGGGGCATGGCGAGTTCACAGAAAAAAAAATTTTTGGCACAAGTTAGCGGAAATTGATTATTTTTATTTTTTTGACAAAGTCTCATATTCCACTAACTTGTGACAAAAAATAAAATTTTGCATGAACTCACCATACCCCTCACGGAATACCTTGGGGTGTCTTCTTTCTAAAATGGGGTCACATGTGAGGTGTTTGTACTGCCCTGGCATTTGAGGGTCTCCGCAATCATTACACGTATGGCCAGCATTAGGAGTTTTTGAGATTCTCCTTATGTTGAGCATACGGGTAATGAGATTTTTTTGAAAAATGAACGGCACAGATTTTTTCATTCGCATCGATCATCGTGGATTAAAAAATCTCTGCCAAAATCAGTGACTGCGGTGCGGTGGGCTGGGCGCTAACTACCTAACAAGTAGCTAACTAACTGGCGGTGACAAGGGACCCTTATGCCCCATTCACACGTCCGCAATTCTGTTTGCGGAACGGAATTGCGGACCCATTTATTTCTATGGGGACAGACTTTGTCCCACTCGGATCCGGAATTACGGATCCGCGCTTCCGGGTCTGCACTTCCGTTCCGCAAAAATATAGAACATGTCCTATTCTTGTCCACAATTGCGGACAAGAAAAAGCATTTTCTATATAGTTCTGGCAATGTGCGGATCTGCAAAATGCGGAAAGCACATTGCCGGTGTCCGTGTTTTGAGGATCTGCAGATCCGTGAATCCACGGATCCGCAAAACACATATGGACGTCTGAATAGAGCCTTACAAGGGGTGTGATCAATGACAGGGGGTGACTCAGGGGTCTAGATGGGGTGATCAAGGGGTTAATAGGTGAGGGGGTGGGGGGTTAGTGTAGTGTTTGGTGCAACTTTACATAGCTACCTGGTCCTCTGGTGGTCGATCCCAGCAAATGGGACCACCAGAGGACCAGGTAGCAGGTATACCAGACGCTGTTAACAAAACAGCGTCTGATATACATGTTTGATGCTTTTTATTTAGCATCTACAGCCTGCCAGCGATGGATCATCGCTGGCAGGCTGCAGTATAACTGCCGAGGCGTGCGCGTTCACAGCAAGTCTCGCGAGATGACGTGCGGATGCGTCCAGGAGGAACAAACTTGCCGCCGCCTGGACGCATCCGTGCGTTAGGCGGTCGGCAAGCGGTTAAACAAAAAGACGAACTTTGGAATTTGTGATGCCACTGTAAAATAGGATATCAGTATAATTAATTTTTGTGGATTTTTTTGTAGATTACACCACTATCAGCATACAGCATCCTGCTAAAGAAGCATGGCTTATTCCTTGAACTGAATGCATATGGAGATATAGTGGACAGCTTTCATGATCCAGACGGAGGTGTAACATGGGCGATAAGTGATGTCTATGAGCACCAAGGAAAGCTCTATTTGGGTAACACTGACTTGCCTTTCCTTGTAGTACTGCAGCAATAAGGCTAATTTCAGACAAGCGTGTCCTGTGCGGAAATCATGCTCCGTGTGCGAGTAATTTCCCATTATGGACACTGCTCGTTTCGCAGGAGCCCACAGTATTATAATGAATTATAATGGTGTGTCTCTCTGCATGACCTTACTTTATTATTATTATTATTATTATTATTTATTTTTAGAGCGCTATTCATTCCATAGCGCTGTACATATCATAAGCGGTGCACATACATAATACAGGCAATTGCATTAAGCATGAACGAGACAAGTTACAGACTGGTACAGAAGGATAGAGGGCCCTGCCCGTGAGGGCTTACAATCTACATGGTATGGGGGATGAAGACAGTAGGCGAGGGTGAAGCTGGTCATGGCGGTATAGAAGCAGCAGTGTCACTGGTCGTAGGCTTGTCTGAAGAGGTGGGTTTTCAGGTTGCTTTTGAAGGATTCCACTGTAGGTGAGAGTCTGATATGTTGGGGCAGCGAGTTCCAGAGTATAGGGGATGCACGGGAGAAATCCTGGAGGCGAGTGTGGGAAGAGGTGATAAGAGGAGAGGAGAGAAGGAGATCCTGTGAGGATCGAAGATTGCGTGTGGGGATGTATCGGGAAAGTAGCTCAGAGATGTAGGGAGGGGACCGATTGTGGACGGCCTTGTATGTGTGGGTTAGTATTTTAAACTGAATTCGCTGGGCAATGGGGAGCCAGTGCAGGGACTGGCAGAGGGGAGATGCAGAGGAGTAACGGGGGGAGAGATGGATTAGTCGGGCAGCAGAGTTGAGGATAGATTGTAGGGGTGCGAGAGAGCTAGATGGAAGGCCACAGAGGAGAATGTTGCAGAATAAAGGCTCATGCACAAAACCGTTCTTTTAATCCGCATCTGAGCTGATTTTTTGCGAGTCAGATGTGGACACATTCACTCCAGTGGGGCTGCAAAAGATGTGGACAGCACACAGTGTGCCGTCGACATCTGTATCTCGGTTCCGAAGCACCTGCAAAAAAAATAGAACATGTCCTGTTCTTGTCTGTACTACAGACCAGGATAGGACAATTCTATTATGGGCCGGATGTTCCACAAAATGCGGAACACACACGGCTGGTATCCGTGTTTTTCAAACCGCAAAAACTGTTACGGCCATGTGCATGAGCTCTTAGCATGCATTCATACGACCAAATGTATTTTGCAGTCCACAATACGCAGATCTGCCAAAAATATGGATGACGCCCTTGTTGCATTTGTTGTTTTTTTTATGAAAATTGATTGTAACAATGCCTATCCTTCTCCGCAAAACTGAAAAATCGGACACACAGCTTCTGTGCCGTCTGCATTTTTTGTATTGAAATGGATGCAGACCAAAAATACAGTCATGTGAATGGGGCCTTATACTGACATAACTCTGTAAGTATAATTCTGTAAAAGTAAGGTCATGCAGAGACACACAGCATTATAAATCAGTGTTCTCCTGCGAAAACAGAGCAGTGTCCAAAACAGGAAATCACACAGCGTAATTTCGCACAGGACATGCTGATATAAAAAAGGCCTAAGTGGTGCACAGTGGCTGGATGATGGCATGTCTTTGTTACCTTGTTAGTGAGCCCTTTCATGATTTTTTTCACTTTTATAACTGATTTTAAATGGATTCCTGTTACATATAACACGTATTGGATGATGTTTTATTATGTATGCCACAGTAAAAACAAAATGTTTTTTTTTATTATTTTTATAATAAAATTTAGACTTGTGATGTTTAGTGGAAGCTCTTGACTACTTTCACTACTGAAGTAATGGATCAATAGTATGGCTATGTGAACAAAGCTTCAATCATGTATGATTGGAAAACATGAAAAAATCTAAAGCATGTTTTAAAAGTTGGGACTTAAAAGGGTTGACTGAACTAATTAAAAAGTGGAACAGCAACAATAAATGTAATAAAATAACAAAAAAAAGTCACTGACTCCTTTTCTCTCCTGCCGCTTCCAGTGTAGCGCTCCAGTCCTCCCCATAAGTGTTTGTTTTCCTGGCTGCAGCGGTGACGTCCCTTACATGCCACATCATATTGCCTATGCAGCCCCGTCCTGTATACTGCAGAGGTCAGCACAGCGACGAGATGTGCATGGGGAATTACTACTGCAGCCAGGAAGATGTCAGCATGGTAGAAAGGAGGCATGACCTATTTCAGTACATTTTAATTCTGCTGCCCTAGTTTTTAATTATACATTTTTAAGTATTAATATTGAAATGGTTTCTTGGAGTGACCAAATAAGAGCAGGGAACCTGCAGGAAATATGTCAGTGTCTGTATCTCTATATGCAGAATACTGTAAATGGTAGCCGGCGTTTTGATCTGCGCTACTACCCTATAATCTATGGGGTTTATGTCATATTGATATAGATACTGATTAAGGAATTGCTGTTATGCAGTTTTACTACTACATATGTAGACATAGCAAAGGTAAGGATGACCGCTTTGGGCAGTGTGTACAATGAATCTGTCAGCTTGTAGCACAGGAATAAAGGTGTGACTAGGACATTCACAATAAATATACAGTAGAAGTTGTTTAAAACAGACCAAAATTTTATTGAAAAGTGCAGCAGTGAACAGGGTCAAGTTAAAGGTCACTTTCTAAACAAGTTACCCAAATCATCACAAGGCAAAGCAAGTTATAGTCATCTAGAGATCACACTTAGAAAAGCAAAGTAATAAAAAAATCTGCATCTAGCAGCGATAAAATACCAATGCAAAATATCTGGGGCCTTACACTTTAAATGGCTGCATAAAACTGGTATTGCTCTTCCACAACGTCTTTATTTTGTGGAACCCAGAAGACCAGCACGACAACATTTGGATCTCAAACCGGGACTTTAATGGAAGAGACTTCTCCTAATTGCTATGTGGAACTATTGGGGTTGTCCAAGATTTGATTTTGTTTTTCCGGAGACAGTGCCATGTATGTCCATGATGCAATATCAGACAAAACTTATGAACAGATAAGTCGCTGTTTCCGGAAAACAAAAAACACACTACAAGCATTTATTCCAATTCTGGAAAACCTCTTTATTAATTGCCTTATAGATCAATGTACCTACTGGTCAGCTGCGTGCACGGTCTGGGAGAATATGACAGCAACACACATTCCTTCCCATAGGTGGCCAGTTAACACAGTGGATTACAAATACACAAGCAAATAACAATTCTCTCCACCATTTTAACAGAGCCCTGATAAACGATGTTTCTGACAAATGTATAGAAAAGTCAGGTTGTGATCACAGATGTGCAGCAGTAGTGCATGAGAATTTTATTTTATACACCATTACTTTTATCACATTTTTCCCCAAAAGCTGTGAAAAAAATAAGCCATCAAAACCGTGATCTCAGACAAACCCCCCCCCCCCCTTAAAAGAGGTTTCTGGGAGAGGTGAGCACTTCAACGCCTTCTTCATGCCTGTGCCTTTGTAGCAGGCTCCTGAAACAGCTAATTGGCAGTGGTAAAGAGCGTCAGACCCCCACTCAGCTGATATTGATGGCCTATACCAAGTGATGGCTAACCTCCGGCACTGCAGCTGTGGTGAAACTACGACTCCCAGCATGCTCCCTTCAATTGTATGGAGTTCTGAGAACAGCCAGGCAAGGGTACATCTTGGGAGTCATAGTTTTACCACAGCTGGAGTGCTGGAGGTTAGCCATCACAGCCATATACTAATGATAGATCATCAATATTTCAGCCCCAGAAAACCTCTTTAAAAGAAAAAAAGATAGAAACACCATAATTTCCCATATATAAAATTCACATTAAACAATTTTAAATATAAACGTTGGCATACCCTACAGTACATCAACTCAATTCTTCTGTTTTTCTAGATTTGCTTAAAACGTGATGAAGTATTTTAAAAGGGAAGCCATCATCCTCAATAATTTACTTAAAAAACAAAAACCAATTAAAATACACAAACACACACAAATCATAAACGGATCAGGTTGATACCATAACCAAAGAGCAATGTTTCTAGGCCATTTAGTATTAAGGAATCAACGGAGTACCATTAGTAGGCCTGTGGTTATGATTCTCAATCCTCCTGATATTCGAGCATTAATGATAATCATAATACTGGCGATTATCTCTAAAAGGTGGATCTTACATATGGCCATGCAATTGAACCTAAAATTAGGTGTCTACGAGCATCCTTTTAAAACAACATTGTATGCCTTGCTCAAATTTATAGTGGTATTACAATATAAATAAGCCAAGAAGAAAGAGAACAAAGATGGTGGTACGGACATCTCCCATGAAGAAGTTTGTACTGCAGATCGCAGTGATGGCTTGCCACATCTGAAGGAACATGGGAAACCAACAGATCTCTGTTCAATATACAAATAATACATGAAACTTTAAGATCCAACAAATTTAAAGTTCTGGACAAATTCAATGAAGATTTAGGGGGTCATTTTCAAACAGATACAAGCCACTCATTCTCCATGTTTTAGGCATAGAAAATGGTCTAAATCTACACCAGAAAGGGATTTAGACAAGTGTAAAGTCTGCCTACATAACTTAGGCGGCTGAGCCGCCAGCACAGGATGGACAAAGATCGGCGTCCTAATCGCCAGTCTTCATAAATGTCCCCTTTAATATATAAAAGAGTATAGCTAGGATATATCACTACATCCTTTGAAGGAGATGATAATCAGATGAAAACAGGCCTAAATAACAGAAGAAAAAAAAAAACACAAAATATTTTAACGATGTGCCAGTTTATGGTAGGTTACCAGATATGTCTTGTGTCAGTGACTTGTCCTATACCACCAGGGCAGGGAATTATTACTGGTCTAGCTCCCACCAATGTTCTTGATACATATGACCACGCACTAGTAGACAGACCACATGATAAAGAACATAGGATCAAAGTATGATACAGAATGGTGTCATGAGACCCTCGGATCCAATTATACTATAGAACATGATTAAATAGCATTAAACCCAGCTACAGGGTCTACTGATGTCTTGAAAGCCTGTGTTCAACACATCTACATACCAAAAATATTCTTGTTACAAAAATAATTTGATTACAGGACATTAGTGCCAAGCAATTTAGTTTGGATAACTTGACCAGCTCTTCATCAAACAAAGCTTCACTGCTCATCAGACTGGCTAGAAGACAATAGTAGGACTAGGTATGTTCCCTTTATCTTGGCAAGCCTTACCCAATCACAGCCGCAAGGGGCCTAACACATGATAGTTCTGGGAGGAAAATATTAACATGGGCAGAGTTGCCATAATTCACAGATTTCAACAAAGGTAGTCAGCTTTTGATTAGGTCCTGCACAAAACATGACAGCAATAAGCCAGGTCATAGAAGTCTCCAAGGTTGGTGGTCGGCAATCAAAAGACCAACTCAATCACTTCATCATAGGGGTGTATGTGAAAATCCCACCCTCTATAGTAAGGTGCTCCACTTCAATGACTTCCTCCTCAACAAATGGCCTTGGTCCCCATTTCTGAACAACCACATTGGGTCAAACTGGTACCTGCAGTAAAAACATTATTACATCAGTCAAATGCAGCTTTACATACATTGGATGGTGGTCTGTGCATTTCTGGGTCACTTTCGGTGTGGTCCACTTAGTATATTTGCAATACACTTCAGTAAATAGAGCTCGACAAAACTGCTATGTAAGTTTCTATTATAATTTGCTATAAAGTGAGTGTAGTCTACATTCTGGGGTAATGTTGCAAAAAGATTGTAGGGTAAAAATCGGAACTATTTCGTTGATCCTATCAAATGGACAATTTAGACCATGGCTATATTTCCACTGCTTACAACTGCTGCATTTTATTAGAGGAGCAAACTACAACTGTGGTTCTCTAAGTAAGCCCCATAATATGTGTTTCCAACCAAAATATTTCTCCAATTGCTATAGATAAGATAATAAAGCAGCAGCTGAAGAGTAATAAATGTAATTTTATGTTCATACAACTGTATCTAAAAAGCTTTACTTTAGAAGTAAAGCCTGCTTAGTCCTAACAGAGTTTTCCAAGATTTTAATATTGATGGCCTATCCTCAGGATAATCACCAATACTACAAGAGCAATAGGTACCTTATATATCATTAGCACAAAAAACTACGTACCCTAAAACTTAACTTTTATTACAATAACCGTAGGCCTAAGTATATAAAAAACCGCCACAGAGAGTGGCTACAGACAGAAAAAAGAAAATGGAAGAGTACCTAGACAGAACCGGGTCTCTGAAAACTAGTATACCCTACATATATCCACAATATTCTGTCCCTACAGAATGCCCTAACCAACCCCGGTGATGGACTGCCCAGTGATCCGTCCCTAAGGAGGCAGGGCAAAGTAAGAATGGTACAACCTTCACCAAAGGCTACTAGAACCGCAAACTGCTGTTCAAACACAGTCAACAAACAAATAAGTCTCGGGAGCAATGTAGATAAATGTGAATTGCCGTCCCTCCATTATGAGAAGGGACGGTTATCATAATGGAGGGACGGCAATTCACATTTATCTACATTGCTCCCGAGACTTATTTGTTTGTTGACTGTGTTTGAACAGCAGTTTGCGGTTCTAGTAGCCTTTGGTGAAGGTTGCACCATTCTTACTTTGCCCTGCCTCCTTAGGGACGGATCACTGGGCAGTCCATCACCGGGGTTGGTTAGGGCATTCTGTAGGGACAGAATATTGTGGATATATGTAGGGTATACTAGTTTTCAGAGACCCGGTTCTGTCTAGGTACTCTTCCATTTTCTTTTTTCTGTCTGTAGCCACTCTCTGTGGCGGTTTTTTATATACTTAGGCCTACGGTTATTGTAATAAAAGTTAAGTTTTAGGGTACCTATCCTCAGGATAGCCCATTAACATCTCATCTAGGAATCCTCAGTCCCGCCGATCAGCTGTTCTGCAGAAGCTCCAGCACTGGTGGAGCCAGAACTACACAGCTCGGTCCATTGTAACTACAGCGCTGCTCCCTTTTACTTCAATGACAGCAGCACTGTAGTAATCAGCTCTCTCCAATGCACAATGGATAGAGCTGTGCAGATCAGGCGCTGGAGCTACTGCAATGTAGCTGATCGGCGAGGATGAGGGTCGTCAAACCCCAACCGATCAGATATTGATGGTCTATTCTGAATATAGGCCAGCAATATAAAAATCCTGGAAAAACCCTTTAAAGTCCATCTCTATTAGATAGCATAATATAGATGTATTACCTGGGATCAAAGACCCCTGGACTTCGACAGGAAACCCCAGAACAGGACTGCAGGACCATGAGCCGATGGTTCATCTTTTCAAGGATCTCTTGGTCTATAGTCTTAGCAATGTTTGTCAACTGGTTTGGATCTGCCGTCAAATTATAGACTTCAACAAAAACCTGGAATCCAATATTTAACAACATATAACAATAGTTAAAAAAAATAAGCATAAAAGTCTTAGTCCTGTCATTTGGATAATTAATGGTAATTTTACTTAAAGGAGTTGTCCCACAAAACATATTCTACATTTTTCTAACCAGACAGTACCATGTCATTAAAAAATGAGTATAGTTACTGAGTAATTTAATAAAATGTATTCCTATAGTGCCACCTGCTGTTTCTACTTTTTCTTATTTCTCTGTCAAACTCATGGAGGTGGTTACACATGTTCAGTTCCATCATTCAACTGCCTCCTGCTGTATTTAGAAGCAGTGACACGTAACAGGGAGAGACAGTTACAGGGAGAGAACTGCAGCGAAAAGGACAAAGAAGAAAGGACACACCCACTGAGCTACCAGCTTGAAATAAATCTATCAGAGCAATTGAAACAATGAATGGGGGCAATCACTGGATCCATGTGAGGTACAGGGCTGGATTTGATTTGCTGGAAAGAAATTGTCATGTAATATGTTGCATTTTTATTTTCTCTACATTAATCATGGCATAGCTTTTAATATAAGTTGTTTATTTCGACTTACCTCTGCATCATCAAACTCACAATATTGCAAGTCGTGGTCTTTACAAATCGTCCTCACACAGGCATACGTGTTGTTATAGGCATCTTCACACACACAATCTGGGAAACATTGCTGGAAATGATAGATAAGGGAGAATTGTCAAGCAGCAGTATGACATCAATAGGAGGTGCAGAGCGATGCTCCCTTAGGCCCTTTTTTACAGGCTGAAGACCAGGCCAGTAGGGTTGAGCGATATTGTATTTTAAGTTCGGCGTCCAACGTTCAGGTTATCGAAGAATCCCGTTATGGATTCCGCTAACACGGACCATAACGGAATTTGAGACATACAATTGTGACCGCTAAGCGGTAAATGCATATAACATCTGAAAATGCTGTACCTCCATATACAGAATTTATACAATACAGAATGAAAATTCGTACCCAGTTCACTCGTATGCCATACTAAGTAGCAGTTCTGTCCCTAGAAGCATGGCTCAGTGCACCATATGGTGGGATGTGGAGTCCTTGTAGCTACACCGCCACAGGGACTCCGTGTGTCACCATATTGTCATACAACTCCAAAATGTGGATAAGTTGAGGTCCTTTGGAATCCAATCAAATTTTTATTTAATATCTATGGACATGATTTATTGTTTTAGGCTGGCCATGGAAATTAGATTTCGGCTACCTGTCAGATACAACAAGCAATTGGTTCTCTAAGTGAACACGCACGCCATCAGCTACTAAACATCCGGTAATGGAAGAATACAGGCCAATAACAATTCAACATTGTAGATTAAAGAGGCTGTTTGCCATCATTTGTTAAGGGTACATTCACATGCCCGTGGATCTGTGCATCATGGTGCGGACCCATTGACTTCAATGGGTCCACGATCTGCAAGATGCAGCAAAGAACGGGGCATCTTTTGTGGCGCAGCTGCACAGATCTGGAAGCACACGGAAGGGCTCTGTATGCTTCCAGGTATGTTCAGCTGCGCAGCAAAAGATAAGACACGTCCTATTCTTTTCACCATGTTGAGGATCACTGACCTATTGAAGTCAATGGGTCTGCACTGGGATGCGGCATGCAAACAACCGGTGGGAATGGACCCTAACACAAAAGATGGTTCTGCCATACCATTATCTCATGTCCGTGGTCAGTCTAATTATACAAAGGTAGTTTTAGCAGAGGTGGGAACAGACCTCTGATTAACCCCTTAAAGGGGTTGTCCAGGATTGGGGACATTGTTTTACATGTTTCCCCAACACATAAATATCTCCTACATGACTATCCTACCTTTGGCTGCCTTTTCTGATCCTCCATATTTGTTATAGAAATGCTGAGTCGGAAGGGAGTATTTTTCCACATTCAGTGACGTACCGGGTCCCTACCGCACTGCAAAGCCTCTTTTTCCGGCTGGCAGGGAGCCCGGTAACGTCACTATCAGCATCAGGCATTATGCAGAGCGTCACACCCCTTAGGTCCGGTGACGTCACCGGGCAGGGCATGTTCACAAGGAAAGAGGCAAGGGAACTATGCTAATTAGCATAGTAACTGCATCCACTGCTAGAGAAAGGGAAGGGAGTGGGTGGACGCAAGGAGGCAGTGGAGATGTTAAGAATCTAGGCCGGGGAGAGAAACAGCTGTAGCCATGTGCGGCCTCGCTGCCCCAGGACCCACAATGCAGTGCGGCCGGAAGTGATTTGAAGATAAACTAAAATAAAAACAATGAGTGGGGGGACTGTTTTTAGCCATGTAGAAGTGGCGAAAATCACAAAAAATATATGGAGGGAACTTTTCTTAGATGGACAATGTGAGTAAATGTTTTTTTTTTTTTTTTTTTAATAATTTGATCCTGGACAACCCCTATTTCAACCGCCATTTTTTGAAAATCTGACAAGTGTCACTTTATGAGGTGATAACTTTAAAACGCTTTTACTTATCCTGGACATTCTGAGATTGTTTTTTCGTCACATATTGTATTTCATAACACTGGTAAAATGGAGTAAAAAAAATGTCTTTTTAATTTTAAAAAAAATACCAAATTTACCAAAAATTTTGAAAAATTAGCAATTTTCCAAGTTTCAATTTTTTTCTATTTCTATAATACATAGTAATACCGCCAAAAAAAGTTATTAATTTACATTCCCCATATGTCTACTTCATGTATGGATCATGCTATTTTATTTTTTGGGGACGTTACAAGGCTTAGAAGTTTAGAAGCAAATCTTGAAAATTTTCTGAAATTTTCAAAAACCCACTTTTTAGGGACCAGTTCAGGTCTGAAGTCACTTTGTGAGGATTACATAATAGAAACCACCCAAAAATGACCGATTCTAGAAACTTCTGATTTTACAAACGTTGTTAAAATAGAAATTCTGAAACTTCACCTCCATTTGCCAATAACTCTTGTGGAACAGCCAAAGGGTTAACAAAGTTTGTAAAATCAGTTTTGAATACCTTGAGGGGTGTAGTTTCTTAGATGGAGTCACTTTTATAGATCGAGGGGGGCTTCAAATGGGACATGGTGTCAAAAAACCAGTCCAGCAAAATCCGCCTTCCAAAAACCATATGGTGTTCCCTTCCTTCTATGCCCTTCCCGTGTGGCCATACACCAGTTTACGATCACATATGGGGTGTTTCTGTAAACTACAGAATCAGGGCAATAATTATTGAGTTTTGTTTGGCCGTTAACCCTTGCTTTGTTACTGGAAAAATGGATTAAGATGGAAAATTTGAGGACCATCTGTTTTGGGACCATTTTTATTTTTTGTTATTTCCATCGTGCTATTTCTATAGAGCAGGTTGTTACGGACGCGACAATACCAAATATGACTACTTTTTGGGAATTTTTGTTTCAGTTTTTCATAATAAAGCATTAGTGAAAAAAATTGTGGGCGACAGTCTTATGTAGGAGCTCATTTTTTGCGGGATGAGATGGCGGTTTGATTGGCACTATATTGGGGTGCATATGATATTTTGGTCGCTTGCTATTACACTGTTTGTGATGTAAGGTGACAACAATGTCTTTTGACACCGTATTTATATATATATATATTTTTTTGCTGAGTTCACCTGAGGGGTTAGTTCATGTGTAATTTTTATAGAGCAGGTTGTTATGGACACGGTGGTACCTAATATGTATACTTTTTATTTATTTAAGTTTTAGACAATAATACATTTTTGAAACAAAAAAAAAAATCATGTTTTAATGTCTCCATAGTTTGAGTGTCATATTTTTTTAATTTTTTTGGGCTATTGTCCTATGTAGGGTATCATTTTTTGCTAGATAAGATGACGGATTGATTGGCACTATTTTGGGGTTCATATAAATTTTTGATCGCTTGCTATTACACTTTTTGTGATGAGACTTTTTTTTTTTACGGTAGTTACCTGAGGGGTTAGATCATGGGATATTTTTATAGAGCAGGTTTTTAAGGACACGGCAATACCTAATATGTATACTTTTTTTTTTTTTTTTTTTACTTTAACACAATAACAGCATTTTAGAGAAAAAAAATCATGTTTTAATGTCTGCAGAGTCTGAGAGCCATATTTTTTTATTTTTTTGGGCGATTGTCCTATGTAGGGGCTCATTTTTTGCCGGATGACATGGCGGTTTGATTGATACTATCTTGGGAGGCATACGCCTTTTTGATCGCTTGGTATTACACTTTTTGTGATGTAAGGTGACAAAAAAAAATGGCTTTTTTTAACACCATTTTTTATGTGTTTTTTTGGGTGTTCACCTGAGGTGTCAGGTCATGTGATATTTTTATAGAGCAGGTTTTTACAGACGCGGCGATACTTAATATGTGTAGTGTATTTTTTTTTTTATTTCTATTCAGTGATATGTTTTTTTTTATCACAGCAGCCCCCCGATGGGAGAGGGAGGGAGCTCCCTCCCTGTTAACCCCTTCCATACCGCGGTCCGTATGGACCACGGTATGGAAGGGGTTAAACAGCTGGCATCTGAACAAGCACAGATGCCAGCCGTTGCTGTCAGAGTGTTAGCAATGGGTTAAAAATAGAAAAACGCACAATTAATTGTCTGATCAGAAATGTCAGAAATCGCTGCAAACCGCAGGTCTGAATTGACGTGCGGTTTGCAGCGATCGCCGATATGGGGGGGGTCACAGGACCCCACCTCGGCATTTGAACATGGTTCCTTTTTTAAATCAGGTATAATTTTTATTGAATAAAACATACAATATCACAGCATGAACATGACAAGTTGGCCACAAAGGCCCGATTAACCATGTGTACCAGTCGTAGTAACAGAAGATCAGTACAATAGCCGACATTAACATAGGTACCATCACCACCATTTTCTACAATTTTCTCTTGAGAAAACAGCGAGCATTTTGCATGTAATAGATATGAATCCTATCATGCGTAAAGTATTAGAACTGAAACAGAATTAAAATTCAACCAAACAAATCTCCCTCTCCCCCCACCCATCTAATAACAACCATCATGCGGCGAGATGACCAACCACCCTACAAGTACCAACAACATCTTCCAGCCCAGATGCCACTGTATGATATAGCGACAGATCACTAACTTAGAGCCCCATCATATAGCCACACACATCAGGCAGATATTTCTACGTCCTGATTCCCCTTGCTGAACTAACACCCAGCAGTTGGTCACGAATACAGTCTCGCGCAAGGGACAGCGATACTAAACTCGGTGTACTAACCCATCCCTGCCAGATAGCTAGGAATTTATTTGAACATGGTTCCTGTTGCCCAATTTTTTTTTTTTTACATGCGATTTTATTCAGGACATATGGGTACGCTGTGTCCTTAAGGACTCGGACATTAGGGCGTACCCATACGTCCTATGTCCTTAAAAAGTTAAGATGTGCTAAACTGTTCAAATTTTTCATCATAACATGACAAACACAAGAGATCATCCACCGAATATTTTTACAAGACCATAGACGCTACAGTACATACAGACACTCCAGGGCCGAGAGCAGGGCATGCTGGATCAGTACGATTAACACCTTCACCTTGATATTCAACCAAAATATCTGTTCTCCAGGTTTCATTACTGTTTTTCTGAAGAAGAAAGAAAGAAAATATTTTCAGAAAAAGTCCTATACATTTTGAAAATGAAGGGCAAAAATCACTGGGCTTAGTAGTATTGTGTGGTAGTATGTGTAGACCAATGTGACTGCATTGCTCATGGGAAGTATATGGCTAGGTCACCACTACAGCCATGTGAACAAAGTAAGGCTACTTTCACACTAGCATTTTGGCTTTTCGTTTGCGAGATCCGTTTGAGAGATCCGCATTCTGAATGGAAAAGGATCCGCTCAGAATGCATCAGTTTGCCTCTGTTCAGTTGCCATTCCATTCTGGAGGCAGACACCAAAATGCTGCCCGCAGCGTTTTTCTGTCCGCGATGTGGAGCGTCCATCCCCCTTTGACTTTCAATGGTGTTCAAGACGGATCTGTCATGGCTATAGAAGACATAATACAACCGGATCCGTTCATGACGGATGCATGCGGTTGTATTATTGTAATGAAAGCGCTTTTGAAGATCCATGACGGATCCGCAAAAAACGCTAGTGTGAAAGTACCCTTAGTGACATAACTAATTTTAGCCTTAAAGAGGACCTTTCACCTCTCCTGACACGTCTGTATTAATAGCTTCATGCATTCCCCATGTAATAACAATTCTGGATGATCTATTCTATGTTGTGCCATTCCTCTATTATTTCTACTAGAAGTTATGAATGAATTGCCAGCACAATCTTTAGCTAGGGTACCGAGGGGTGGTGCCGCCATTTTTAGACTGTGCAGGTGCTTGCCACCCTCTGTACACTTACTGCAGACTGCTAACAATTTATTCAATTAATAAACTGCTTTCTGCATAGTCCATAGTTTGAGTGCCCACCCATATTTTTATTACTTTTCCAGATTTAGCTTAATACAAGAAAATGCCTCTACTTGCCAAAATGGGAAGGTATGACATTCCATCCATCTGGGTCTTATTGAGGTCATATCCGGCAATATCCAAGATTGTTGGACCAAGATCAATGTTTGCAACAAGTGCCTAAAAGAGAAGAAATAACAGGCAGTTTACAGTCAGGTAGGAGATGCACATAAACATCTCTTGGCATGGCCTTCATTTTTCCCACTTCAGTACCGAGCCACTTTTCACCTTAAATCCCAGGTCGATTTTTTGCAAATTTGACGTGTCTCTTTATGTGGTAATAACTTTGGAGCACTTTTATTTATCCAAGCCATTCTGAGACACATTGTACTTCATTACTGTCGTACATTTTCACCTTTATTTATGAAAAAAAATCCCAAATTTACCACAATTTTCTAAATTTCAATTTGTCTGCTTTTAAAACAAAGTGAAACCTTATAAAATATTTATTACTTAACATTCCCCATATGTCTACTTTATGTTGGCATCATTTTTAGCACGTTAGAAGGCTTAGAAGCAATTTTTCAACAACATTTCCAACCATTTTTTGAGAACCAATTCAGTTATAAAGTGATTTTGAGGGGCTTATGTAATGGAAACCACCCATAAATGACTCCATTTTAGAAACTACACCCCTCAAATTATTCAAAACTGTTGTTACAAACTTTGTTAACCCTTGAGGTGTTCCACAAGAATTAAAGGAAAATGGAGGTAAAATTTCACTTTTTTGGTAGATTTTTTTATTAATCATTTTTTTCTTGCAACACAGCAAGAGTTAACAGCAAAATAAACCTCAATATATATTACTCTGATTCTGCAGTTTACAGAAATACCCCATATGTGGTAGTAAACTGCTCTATAGGCACGTGGCAGTGGTCAGAAGGAAAGGAGCGCCATATAGATTTTGGAGGCAGATTTTGCTAGAATGCTTTTTAGGCACCATTTTGTATTTGAAGAGACCCTGACATACCCCTACAGTGGAAACCCTCAAAAAGTGATCCCATTTTGGAAACTACACCCCTTAAAGAATATATTAATGGGGGTACTGACCACTTTGACCCCCTAAGCATTTTACAGAATTTGGAAACACTTGGCTGTAAAAATTAAAGTTTCATTTCTTCCAATAAAATGTTGCTTTAGCCCCAAATTTTTCATTTTCACAAGGGGTAACAGGAGAAAAATGTGTTACCCATTTTCTCCTGAATATGGCAACACCCTATATGTGGTGGTAAACTGCTATGGGGGCACATGGCAGGACTCAGAACACAAGAAGCGCCATATGGCTTTTGCAGCGCAGATTTTGATGGATTGGTTTACAGGTGCCTTGGTTTTTATTTGTTAAGTGATTGTCTTATGTGGGGGCTCATTTGTTGCGGGATGAGGTGACGTTTTCATTGGTATCATTTTGGGGTACATAAGACTTTTTGATTGCTTGGTATTACACTTTTCGTTAAAGGGAGTCTGTCACCAGATTTGGCCATTATAGACTAAGTACACAGCGCATTTGCCTAACAGCAGCTGATTCTAATGGTACCTTTGTTTAGTCGTTTTGCAGTTCACTGTAAGCAAAAACAGAGTTTAAACTGTATGTAAATTAGGGCTCGCAAGTGCCAGGGGCGGCGTTCACATCGTTGGAACCCAGGCTGTTCATCCTCTTTGGCTCATATCCCCGCCCCAGCCTCTGCCTGTGCCCGTCCTTCTCTTGCGTCCTCCATTGCGCGATCCCGCATCTGCGCGCTCCATTGCAGGGTCGGGGCATGCGCATTGCGATGCCCATTGTGGGCATTACTTCACTGGAGCTTTTGCGCATGCGCAGGGTGGCTTTCCTCTTCTCCTGTGGGCCTCTGGTCCGCCTCCCATTGGCCGGCGCATGTGCAGTATCTCCAGTGAAGTCATGTCCAGAATGGGCATCGCAATGAACATGCCCTGACCCTGCAATGGATCGCGCGATGGAGGACGCAAGAGAAGGGCGGGCACAGGCAAAGGCTGGGGCGGGGATATGAGCCAAAGAGGATGAACAGTCTGGGCTCCAACGATGTGAACGCCGCCCCTGGGCACTTGTGAGCCCTAATTTACATACCGATTAAACTCTGTTTTTGCTTCCAGTGAACTGAAAAACTACTAAACAAAGGTACCATTAGAATCAGCTGCTGTTAGGCAAATGTGCTGTGTACTTAGTCTATAATGGCCAAATGTGGTGACAGACTCCCTTTAAACAAGGTGAAAAAAAAGTGGCTGTTTTGGCATAGTTTTTAAAACTTTTTTTTTTTTTTACAGCATTTACCTGAGGGGGATATTTTTATAGAGCAGGTTGTTACGGACGCGGCGATAAATAATATGTCTATCATTTTTATTTTTGTTAGAGTTTTATACAGCTACTAGAGATGGGTCGTTGATCCAGGGAGTTATTCTGATTGCCTGGTTGGAGTCGGGAAGGAATTTTTTTCCCCTTAAGTGGGGAAAATTGGCTTCTGCCTCACAGGTTTTTTTTTGCCTTCCTCTGGATCAGCTTGTAGGAAACAGGCCGAACTGGATGGACAAAACGAGATTTTTGTATAACTTACCAGTAAAATCTCTTTCTCGCTCTTCATTGGGGGACACAGAAACCATGGGTATAGCTATGTCCACTAGGAGGCGTTGACACTAGGCTAGAATTGTTAGCTCCTCCTCCGGCAGCTATACCCTCTCCAGCCTGGAGAAGGAGCTTCAGTTTTGTGCAGAAGCAGTAGGAGAAGCAGACCAACTACTAAAAGGAGATAAACACCCGATACCGAAGGACCAATAATATGAAGGCCCGCTGGCAAGCACTGCCAAACTGCAGTACAAACAATACTGGGTGGGTGCTGTGTCCCCCAATGAAGAGCGAGAAAGAGATTTTACTGGTAAGTTATACAAAAATCTCGTTTTCTCGCACATATTCATTGGGGGACACAGAAACCATGGGACGTCCAAAAGCAGTCCATGGGGAGGGAAACACCTAGACCACGCAGGGACACCACCGTTGTGGGGTGCAGAACCCTGCCGCCTGAACGACCAGACGGCCCAGGCAGAATCAGTGGATTGAAGAACGCAGCAGGAAAGAAAATTCCCCAGAGCGCAGGGGCCACACAGCTAGCTACGCAGCAGCGGCAGAGACACGAAGCAACAAGATCCAAAACGCCCGCCGCAGCGGGAGGACGTAAGGAAGGAGTGGAACCCCGACCAGTGAGCGGAACTCGCGTTGGAGAGAAGTACCTCGAGACAGCAACAGGACCAACGAGAAGAAAACTCGAGCAGCGTAGGAACCGAAGACAGAGCGAAGCCTCAGGCTGCATCACCTCCAGACGATGTAACCCACTGCCACCGAGTGGGAAGAAGGGAAACACCCTGAGGGCAAGCTGCCGCTAGGTACTGATGGAGAAAATGGATCGAACAATGGACAAGACCCGAGGAACACCACGGAAACCAATGGGTCCTCCCGAAGAAGAGATAGTGGATCAGGGGACCAGAGGACCCCAGAGAAGGGAAACAAGTGACACATGTCTCATGGGACACCGCCATAGGCCCAAGGCCGGTACTGACAGCAAGAAGACGAATGGAGCGAAGGAACTCCGCATCCCCAACATAACAGAGAAGATCGCCAGTTGCGAAACAGAAGCTGGAGAAAAGTACCCGCCCTGGCAGCACATGGTGCGTGGACGCTGAAAGAAAACTGCCCTGCTCCAGGACATGGAACAAGCACCATTACCAGCAATGCGAGTCAGCTGCTGAAGGACCGAAAGTAACATTGGTACCACCGGCGTAGGGAACACGAAGGCGATACCCACAAGCGACAGATACTGGAGGAGCCCGGCAGGGAACAAGAACTAGGAGCGTCCGCTGAATATCGACTAGGTAGGCGAGACAAAACGCAGTGAACAGGCGCAGACAGTAGTACGGACAGGGAGTCCGACAAAACCGATCCCATTGGCACACAAGCAAGGGTGCCTCGTAACCACTGAAAGTGGAGGAGCAGAAGAGCAGACAGAGTAATCGAAGGGCCCAGCATCCGACAGATGCAGGGGCGAGTCAGATAAAATGCGTGCCTATATCGCCACCGGAGGAAGAGTTCCACCATCCCAAGAGGGGGAAATACGGTAAGCAAAACCCAAGGACAAACAGCGTCCGAAGGAGCAGTCCCCAGCAAGACCACATCAGGGAGGGACGTAGAAGGGTTTGTGACATAACGCAATGCCACACCCCACCATATCAAAGGAAGACGGCAGGTGCAGAGTACACAGCCGTGAGGGTAGAGAGTGACAAACCTCGAGACAGATGAGGCGTCATAGTGGTTACACTCACCACCTCAGACCGAGCAACGTAATACCAGTACAGGAAATGGAAGGGCCAAGCCCACCAGTTGGGCCCAAAATAGCAAGGAGTAGAAGGTAAGTACCAAGGCACTACAACTACCAAGGATCCATGCGCTGGAAGTCAGCCCACGGGAAGGCTAGAGTACAGCCAGACCACCGCCTAAAACGGAAAAACCCAATCTCTCACCCAAGTGGGAGGACAGAACGCGGTAGGCACGGAAAAGGGGGCACACTGCCGAAGCAGCAAGTGTGTGCGAGAGAGACTGACCGAGGTCCCAACCGGAACTCCGGAAGTATCCGCAGGAATGAAGTCCGGAAGACAACAATACTATTCTCCCCAGAGGAGAGAGCTGTGAAGGAACAGCCGCTGAAGCCTGGCCAGGGCAGAAGCCACCTCGGAGCTGGATGAAGCCCGCAGGAACCAGCGAAAAGAAGCAGTCCGGGAGGACGCCGGCAGCACAACTCCAACCAAGAAGCAGGAGTGGGAAACAGGGTAGCCAAAGCGGGACAGTTCCATGGTAGGACCCACGAAAATCCGCATGTCGTGCGTCATACCACCTTGCAGAAGACGAACACCGTGAAAAACTCAGGATGGGGCTCCCCGAAGCTGGCAGAGGGGTGACCCGCTAGAGGGGAGCAGCCGGAACTAGTGGAGGAGCTGAAGGGCGACCGTAGGAATACTCATACTACACAATATCCGAAGAGGAATGGTAGGATATGAGGGAACCGCAGCTATGACAGAAGCAACTGCCAATGAATATGGCGGAACGAACGGACCCGCAAATGTAGTCCCGACCAAGGAGAAAACAGGGGGCACCCGCATATTCAGCTCCGCAGATAGAGAGAATGCCCACTTACCTACAGGGGGAGGAGGCGTATACGGCCTGTACCATGTACAATGCGCGCATAACTTAATTAAGGGGCCACGCTAGATCCCACGGCCTCATGCCATATGTCCCTTAGAACAGGGAAATGCATAGGACCAGTAGCGCAAGCAGTTCGCCTAAAAAATGGAAATACGTGCATTGCAAACACTGCATACACAAAAAGCGTAACAGCCCGCCGGGGGAGGTGCACGAGAGCAGTGCTGCCTTCCGATGCCACAGTCCGCCCAAAGGGGTCATACACATGGTCGCATTGCATCCAGCAGGAAGTCCGCCCAGGGAAGGGGGACATGCACTGGACAGCATCGCTTAAGCGAGAGTGCCAAGCTACCAACTAAGGGGTGTACGCGTGCGCTAGCACCGCATACATGAGAGAGTAACTACTCCGCCAGTGAAGGGGGACATGCACGCCCCAGCACCGCAGTGCGCGAGGGTGAAAATGCCGCCCAAAAAGGGGGCTGTCTAAGGCCAGCATGTGTGTCCCGTGAGCGCAAAATTCCACCTCTGGAAGGGGGCATGCACAGGTCCAGTGCCGCATCCCGAGAGAGTGCAAGTATTCCCCTAAGGAAGAGGACCATGCCCAAGTCTGGCAGCATATCCAGTGCGAGTGCGGATTTCCACCTATGGAGGGGAGACCTGCACGTGACCATCACCATATTTAATGGAGGAGGGTCACGCACACCGCCAGCACCCTAATCGGCAAGGGTGCAGAATGCCACCTATAGAAAAAGGGGCATGCCTATGGCCAGCAGCAAATACAGTGAGTGTGCGATACACCGCCTATGGAGGGGAGTCAAGCACATGGCCAGCAATAGGCAGGGATAATTGGACATTGGACAACACTGCAGCCAATCACACAAACGCGCGTAAAACGCGCATTTATTATTTGCTAGAAACGCGCACAAGGAACGCGCGTAAAACGCGCGACAAAAACGCGCGGAAAACATGCGTCTGAGAGACGCTCAAGTCTGAACCCAGCATGAGAGTGCAGTGTCCGCCTAAGGAAGGGGAACATGCCCATGGCCAGCACCAAATCCAGTGAGAGTGCAGTGTCCGCCTATGGAAGGGAGTCATGCCCCTGGTCAGCACTAACTCCAGTGAGAGTGCAATTCCGCCTAAGGAAGGGGTCATGCACATGGCCAGCACCATATCCAGTGAGAGTGCAGTGTCCGCCTATGGAAGGGGGTCATGCACATGGCCAGCACTAAATCTAGCGAGAGTGCAATTCCGCCTAAGGAAGGGGTCATGCACATGGCCAGCATCATATCCAGTGAGAGTGCAGTGTCCGCCTATGGAAGGGGGTCATGCACATGGCCAGTACTAATTCCAGTGAGAGTGCAATTCCGCCTAAGGAAGGGGTCATGCACATGGCCAGCATTATATCCAGTGAGAGTGAAGTGTCCGCCTATGGAAGGGGGTCATGCACAGGGCCAGCCTGATATCCAGCGAGAGTGCAGTGTCCGCCTATGGAAGGGGGTCATGCACATGGCCAGTACTAATTCCAGTGAGAGTGCAATTCCGCCTAAGGAAGGGGTCATGCACATGGCCAGCATTATATCCAGTGAGAGTGCAGTGTCCGCCTATGGAAGGGGGTCATGCACATGGCCAGCCTGATATCCAGCGAGAGTGCAGTGTCCGCCTAGGAAGGGGGTCATGCACATGGCCAGCATCATATAGTGAGA
Organism: Bufotes viridis; assembly: GCA_033119425.1. Taxonomy (NCBI): domain Eukaryota; kingdom Metazoa; phylum Chordata; class Amphibia; order Anura; family Bufonidae; genus Bufotes; species Bufotes viridis. Next base: position 258,201,961 of record CM065590.1, read on the forward strand.
GTGCAGTGCCCGCCTACGGAAGGGGGTCATGCACACGGCCAGCAGCGAATCTGCAAGGCTACAGAAGGAGTCCCTGGCCAGCAATGCCTCTGGAGAGCGCGACCTGCCACCTGTAGACGGGGGCATGTATGTGCCCGCTGATAGAGCTGAGCCATGGGAGGGAAAATGCCGGCGCAACTAATTACCATGGCATGGGACCCAATCTACTTTTTTTTTTTTTTTTTTTTTTTAAACTTTGATAGAATGCTGCCGTTGCCTCTGGAGATGCACGGAACCCCTACAGGTAATAGCTGGCAGGACCAAGAAGCGGCCGGCAGGAAGGGGTTAACACCGTGCCGGAAAACAGGGGGTGGAGAAACCGAAGAGCGCGAAGGACTCGCGCCAGTAGCGGATCCCGCCCCTCCACCCGCAGCCAGGAGATAGCCAAGCAGGCCGCAAGGCCTCAGCCTAATTTGATTTCCCAGAACCCGGCTGCCCACCAGGGGAGGATGCCCGGAAGACACTGGGTCGCCGCGCAGGGAACGGTAAAGAAAACGGTTCCAGCGCGCGCCCTGAAGACATCCCTCCTGTGAGGCGGGAAGGAGCAGCCCTTCCCGCACTAACCATGGGGGCGGGAACCTGCCCTCAATAATCCTGCGGAGCTCATGACGGCCGCAGGAGAAAAATGGACAGCGGTGCAATAGCGACCGCTGCCATGAGGAGTCGTCCGGAGGTGCGGGGAGCCAAACCCGACCTCCGGCAACAAATTATCCCCCGAAGCACCGGGGGGAATTTAACCCCTGCATCGCCAGTGGCGCGCGCATGGCGCTGACGGGAGTAGTAACCCCCACTGTGCCGGCGGCAGCGCGCGCCGTCTGGAGGACGGAGTCCACAGAGAGTTGTGGTGGAAGGGTGCCCCATGGGGGCCGAACCACGGACCTGGAAAGGTGGGGGCCCAGTCCATTAACCCCCAGCCCCGTAATGTGTCCGGGACCTGGCCGCTATCCAGGAGGGAAAAGGGGTAAGGGAGATACTTACCACATCCCGGTTACTCACCCCATCTTCATCCTCTTCTCTTCACCCTCCCTAGTGAACCACAAGGTCACTTACTCCAGCAGGGTCACCTCCTCAGCTGCTGGCACCATAGTGGCAGGAGTCTGGATGGCGGGAGGGCTGGCCGGTTTAGGTGACCCCTTGGCTGGCGGGAGCAGGGGAGCGAGGCTGCCCTGGTCCTCCTTTGCTTCTTGGGGGGGAGGAGGCAGTGAGGCGAGGCGACACTGGCGTGCTCCCCCGGGATAACAGGGAGGCTAGGCGTCCACTGTTGTCCCACCTGCAAGAAGAAAAATAACAAACTAAAATAAAAAATCTTCAAGGAAGCCACCCTGCAGAGCAGGGATGTCTTGCCTCCTTAGACACTAAGCTAAAACTGAAGCTCCTTCTCCAGGCTGGAGAGGGTATAGCTGCCGGAGGAGGAGCTAACAATTCTAGCCTAGTGTCAACGCCTCCTAGTGGACATAGCTATACCCATGGTTTCTGTGTCCCCCAATGAATATGTGCGAGAAATGTCTTTTTTCGGTCTTATATACTATGTTTCTACTATGTTACTATGTTACAGTGAAAGCATTTTTCAACAGAATAAAATCTTGCTTTTGTGTTGCCATTTTATGAGAGCCATTTTTTTATTTTTGGCCGATTTTTAGCTAGGGTCTCATTTTGCGGGATGAGATGGCTGTACGATTGGTACAATTTTGGGCTAAATACGCCTCTTTGATCGCTTGGTGTTATACTTTTTGTGAGGGAAGGTGACCAGAAAATGGCAGTTTTGGCACTTTTTTTTTTTACGGCGTTCACCTGTCGGGGTGGATTATGTGATATTTTTATAGAGCTGGGCAATACGGATGCTGTGATACCTTATCTGTCTACTTTTCTCTTTTTCCCTATTTGTTTTAACTTTATTATGGGAAAGGGACGCTTTTTTTTACTTTATTTTTTTACACCTTTTTTAACTTTAATTTCTTGTCCCACTCTGGGACTTCAACTTTCGGGGGTCTGATCCTCTTTAAATGTATTACAATACTTCTGTATTGTAATGTCAGTTTAATAAACTTACAGCCTTCCTGCCTGTGAGCTCCAGGGGGCTGGATCTCACAGGCTGACATGGATGACAGCCACGATGCCTAAGAAAGGCATCGGGCCCTTGTTCATAGCAGCGCTGGGACCAGATGGACACGCGGACCCGTCAGGATACCGCACGTGCCGCGGTCAGCATTGACCACAGCGGGGCAAGGGTTAATGCGCCGGCATCAGTGTTTTCACGCCGATGCCAGCTCATACAGCAGGGGTCCGGCTATCAGTGACTGCAGGACCCCTACAGCTGATCGGACCGGTGCAGCTCCTGCGCCCGCTCGATCAGCGTGCCGTAACTGTACGGCGCTGGGATTTCTGACCCAGTTCCCAGTGCCGTACATATATGGTATCCTACAGTTTAAAGGAACAAAACAACAATGTCCCTCACAGTCCACGCAGAAGATGCCAAGATAATATGCTGCAGTTATAGATTTTATTCATTTATATAGCACTTACATATTCCAGAGTGTTGTCGTCATTCACATCAATCCCCTAGATTTTTCAAGACTGGAATTTCCCATGCCAGTCCTGATCTCCTGTGAAATGTATCTAATTTGTTAAAAGGCTTATCTGTTAAAGGGGTCTTCCGAGACTTTTTAACTGATGACCTATCCAGAAAAAAAGTCTTGGAAAACCCCTTTAATAAATCAGGCGAATCTCTGGACCTCTGGTGCCAGAAACTTAAATCTACTAAAAGTAAGGATACTTTTACACTCGCGTTTTGTGCGGATGCTTCATGGATGGATCCGTTCAGATAATGCAACCATCTGCATCCGTTCAGAACGGATCCGTTTGTATTATCTTTAACATAGCCAAGTCGGATCCGTCTTGAACACCACTAAAAAGTTTTCTTTTGTGCCCAATTGTGTCAGTAAAAACGGATCCGTCCTGGCACACAATGTAAGTCAATGGGGACGGTCCTTCCTCTCCCCCATGTGCTGTGCCGCGATCAGCAGCACGGATCTGGCTGTTACTGACAGCCGAAACCGTGCTGCATCCACCAGCATCAGCGATAACGCTGATGCCGGTGGATTAACTCCTCATATGCCGCAGTAAGCACTGACTGCGGCATATGGGAGGTTTGCGCTCCCTCTCCTTCGCCATGGGGTCCCTGTGCTGTGGTGGCGGGGACCCGATGGTTGTCATTGCAGCCCCGATGCCTTGCACAGGCATCGGGATTGCCAGCTACGGAAGCCAAGCCTGAGCGCTGGGTCTCCTAGGCAACGGTCAGCGTCTTACTCTGTAAGACGCTGACAGTTCAATTCAGTAAAATACAGAATGTATTGAACTGAATTGAAAAAGGGATCAAACCCTGAAAAGGTGAAATCCCACAGTGGGATAAATATAACAAGTAAAAAAAAAAAAAGTAAAAAAAAAAAAAAGTAAAAAAAAAAAAAAAATATGTGTTTTTATAGTAAGTGTAAAGTTAAAAAAAAAAAAAAAAAAAAAGCGTCCTTTTTCCAAACTAAAGTAAAAAAATTTTTTTTTGTGTGAAACAGGGAAAAAAAGAAAAGTAGACATATTAGGTATTGCCACGTCCGTATCGACCGGCTCTATAAAAATATCACATGATCTAACCCCTCAATAAAATAAATAAAAACTGTGTTAAAAAAAAAACATTTTTTTTGTCACCTTACATCACTAAAAGTGCAACACCAAGCGATCAAAAAGGCATATGCCCCCCAAAATAGTATCAATCTAACAATCACCTCATCCCGCAAATAATGACTCCCTACTTAAGACAATCGCCCAAAAAATAAAAAAAACTATGGCTCAGACTATGGAGACACTAAAACATGATTTTTTTTGTTTAAAAAATGCTTTTATTGTGTTAAATGTATAAAAAAAATAAAAAAAGTATACATATTAGGTATCACCATGTCCGTAACAACCTGATCTATAATAATACCATGACCTAAACCCTTAGGTGAACACCGTAAAAAAGATAAAATATAAACGTCAAAAAAGCCATTTTTCTCACCTTACATCACAAAAAGTGTAATAGCAAGCGATCAAAAAGTCATATGCACCCCAAGATAGTACTAATCAAACCGTCATCTCATCCCACAAAAATGATACCCTACCTAAGACAATCGCCGAAAAAATAAAAAAACTATGGCTCAGACTATGGAGACACTAAAACATGATTTTTTTGTTTAAAAAATTATATTATTGTGTAAAACTTAAACAAATAAAAAGTATACATATTAGGCATCTTCGAGTCCGTAACAACCTTTTGTATAAAAATATCACATGAACTAACCCCTCAGATGAACACCATAAAAAATAAAAAAGGTTTTCAAAAAATCGTCAACCTGGGGTGACGTCACCGTCATGTGATCAGTGAAGGGGGCGTGGCTCAGCACTGGATTGGATAAGAGGTGATCCAGTACTGAGCCACGCCCCCTGCACTGATCACATGACAGTGACGTCACCCCAGGTCCTTAGTGTTGTCCAAGGTTCGGGTTCATTGAAGAATCCCCTTATGGATTCCAAATGCCGTTATGGTCCGTGGTAGCGGAATCCATAACGGGATGCTTCGATAACCCGAACCCGAACTTTGGACGCCGAACTTAAAATACAAGTTCGCTCAACACTACAAGCGTTTAAAAAGTCACACGCACCCCAAAATTGAACCAGTCATCTCATCCCGCAATAAATGAGGTCCTACCTAAGACAATCGCATAAAAAATAAAAAAATATATGAGAAGATGGAGACACTAAAATAAAAAAAATGCTGTTATTGTGCAAAAAATAAATAAAAAAAATGTATACATATATACATATGTATTAGGTATTACTGCTTCCGTAACAACCTGCTGTATAAAAATAGCACATGATCTAACTTGTCAGATGAACATTGGAAATAACAAAAAAATTTAAAAAAGTGTACTATAGAGCAACCAAAATTCATGTGTACCCTAAAATAGTACCAAGAAAACTGCCACCTTATCCCGTAGTTTTCAAAATTGGGTCTTTTTTTGGAGTTAATACTCTAAGGCCTCTTTCAGACGGGCGTTGCGGGTGCACTCCGTCAAACAGTGCGGGTGCGTTGCGGGAATCGCCGCGATTTTTCCCTGCGAGTGCAAAGCGCTGTCATGCATTTTGCACGTGCGGAAGAAAAATCGGCACTTTTGGTACCCAGACCCGAACCTGCACTTCTTCACAGAAGTGCATGTTTGGGTCAGAAATTGTCCCGCTGGTATTATTTCACATTATAACATAGTTATAATGTAAAATAATACCCTTGGCCATCTCCCTAATGTTTAAACTGGTGCAGAATGAGTTAAAATAATAAACTAATAATTACTTACCTGTTCCATTTGATCGCGAAGCCCGGCATCCTCTCCGTTAGCTTGAAAGATGTAAAGGACCTGTGATGATGTCACAGCATCACATGGCCCAATCACATGTGTAGCGGAGTAATGGTATAATCCACGGTATCTCCGCTGGTAGACTGGAACAGCATACAATAATCCAGGTAGCGTTACAAGGATCCCTTTTTCCCAAGGACTAGACGACACATAGTCTGGGAGTCAACTAACTTTTATTGCAATGTAACCGTTTATATACACGTCCCCGTGCAAGGGGTTTCCATAAAGACATTCCAGGGGTTTTCTCCTGGTGGACTCTGTTGAACTTAACCTGCAATGTAATCAGTGACCTGCTGAGCATTCGTCTGGTTATTCAGTAGCAACACAATGAATACAATATTAATGCGGTTATCACCTAGGCCGAGGGGAGGTGTTGTGTGGCCTGTAACCAGTTCGTGATTAGACAATGTACAATTCTCCAGGCGGTATTGTTCCATAAAACACAATGGATATAAGGTTAATGGAGTTATCTTCCAGGCTGAGGGGATGGGATGTGTGGCATACAACATCTGATCATGAAACTAGCATACGAATGCCCTCAGTGTTCCAGAGGGCAAAATGAACACATGAACCCAGTCTTTGCCGCACTGAAGTGGCTAGGTTTGCCACAATGCTCCCCCAGAACCACAAGCCGGCATACACAGTCTGATCCCAATGGATCGGCTTGAGGATGTCCGGAGGAGTGCTCACAGATCATTTCTCGAGTTCTGTCTGTCTGGACAACCCGTCGGCGTTACCATTTTGTTTCCCTGGGCGATACGCAATGGTGAAATCAAATGGCTGTAGGGCCAAGCTCCATCTCAGCAGTCTAGCGTTGTCCCCTGACACCCGGTTTAGCCACACCAACGGGTTGTGATCTGTGAGCAAAGCAAATTGTTGTCCATATAAGTAGGGCTGTAGTTTCTTGAGGGCCCACACCACCGCTAGGCATTCTTTTTCGATGGTGGCATAGCTTACTTCCCGGGGTAGTAGTTTCCGACTTAAGTAAGCGACTGGATGCTCGCCGCCATCGGCCCCGACTTGGCTCAGCACTGCTCCCAATCCAAACATAGAAGCGTCTGTATGAACGAGAAAGCGTTTAGTGGGATCGGGAGCGGCCAGTACAGGGGCATGAATTAGGGCAGTCTTCAGTTCTTGGAATGCCTTCTCACACTCTGGGCTCCAGGTCACTACTTTGGGTAGGTTCTTTTGGTCAGGTCCGTAAGGGGCTTGGCTAGGGCACTATAATTAGGTACAAATTTACGGTAATAACCGGCAGTCCCTAGAAAAGCTAAGACCTGAGTTTTTCGTGCGAGGGGTTGGCCACTTAGCTACGGCCTCTATCTTAGCGGGTTCCGGCTTTTGCTGCCCACTGCCTACCCTGTGGCCTAAGTACTGCACTTCGGCCATCCCTACGTGGCACTTGCTGGGTTTTAACGTGAGACCTGCCTCCCTGATGCGGTCGAGGATGGCTCCTATATGGGTCAAATGTTCGTCCCAGGAGTTGCTAAATATCGCTATGTCATCTAAATAGGCACAAGCATACTCCTGGGATCCGTCCAGTAACCGGTCCACCATCTGCTGGAAGGTAGCCGGCGCATTCTTCATCCCGAATGGCATCACCTTGAATTGGTACAGCCCAAGCGGGGTGACGAATGCGGATTTTGGGATGGCATCCTCGGCTAGTGGGATCTGCCAGTACCCTTTGCACAAGTCTATTGTGGTGAGGTACTGGCCCCTGGCCATTCTATCTAATAGCTCATCGATTCGGGGCATGGGGTAGGCATCGGAAATGGTTTTATCGTTAAGTTTCCGGTAGTCGACGCAGAAGCGGGTGGTTCCGTCCCGCTTCGGCACCAGCACTACCGGAGAGGCCCATGGGCTATCTGAGTGTTCTATCACTCCTAGTTGTAGCATTTCGTCAATCTCCTTCCGCATATGATCCTTTACCGATTCTGGTATGCGGTAGGGGGTTTGTCGAAGAGGGGTTGCCCTGGGGTTTCTACCCTGTGGGTAGCCAGCGGGGTATATCCAGGCTGGTTAGAGAATGTATCCCCTTTTTCCCGGATCAGCTCTAGTACTTGAGCTCGCTCTCTAGTGCTCAGCCTGTCTCCTAGCTGTACTTCCCCTAATTCGGTGTTGGCCCCCTTGGGCTAATAGGTCTGGTAGGGGTAGATTATCCGGGTCCTCAGTGGCCGAGGCACATATGGCAGTTACTTCCTCGGTCCGCTCGTGATAGGGTTTCAGCATGTTAACGTGGAGCATGCGTCTACCGCCTGCTCCGGTACATGGGGCAATGATATAGGTGGTGTCACATACCTGTTCCACCACCTTATACGGACCTTGCCAGGAGGCCTGCAGTTTGTCATTTTGGACTGGCTTCAAGATTAACACCTTTTGCCCTATTTGAAAACTGCGGTCCCTGGCTCCCCTATCGTACCATCTGCGCTGTCGTTGCTGGGCCGCCTGAAGATTGGACCGTACCGTCTGGATTAGGGTCTCCAAGCGCTCCCGGAACTCTAGTACATATGGGACGATAGGGGTACCGTTACTGGTGACCGTTCCCTCCCAGTGTTCCCTAATGAGGTCTAAGGGACCTCGTACTCTCCTTCCGAATAGCAATTCGAATGGCGAGAACCCCGTGGACTCTTGGGGTACCTCGCGATGCGCGAAGAGTAGATGGGGAAGAAACCTCTCCCAGTCCTTCTGGGTATCCATGAATGTGCGGAGCATTTGCTTTAGGGTTCCGTTGAACCGTTCACAGAGCCCATTGGACTGGGGGTGATACGCTGAGTTTACAATAGGTTTCACCCGCATGTTCTCCATAACTGATGAGTGACCTCGGCAGTGAATTGGGTACCCGGTCTGAGATAATCTCTTTGGGGAACCCCATCCTGGAGAATATCCGGATTAGGGCATCCACTATAGTTTCCGCATGGATATTAGTTAGGGCTACGGCCTCTGGGTACCGGGTGGCATAGTCCACTACGGTCAGTATATACTTTTTCCCCGACGGGCTGGGTTTCGCTAGGGGTCCGATTATATCTACTGCCACTCTACTGAAGGGTTCATCTATTATGGGTAGGGAGTGCATTTTTGCCTTGTACCGGTCCCCTCTCTTCCCTACTCTCTGGCATGTGTCACAAGTTTGGCAATACTGTCGAATATCTTTGGAGACCCCTGGCCAGAAGAAGTTTTGGGTCAAACGATGCTTCGTCCGACTGACGCCTAGATGTCCTGATAAAGGAATGTCATGGGCAATACGTAATAACTCTTGCCTGTACTTTCTGGGCACGACTAATTGCGTGAGGGCCATGGGTACAGATCCTGCTACTACCTTTTCAGCATATCTATACAATAATCCTTTCTCCCAACCGAATCTTTCCCCCTCCACCCCTGCCGGATTCTGTGTAACCCTATCCCGGTATACCTGCAGGGACGGGTCGGTGACTACTTCAGTACCAAATTCTAAGGGGGAGCCCAGGGGACGAAAGGGGGTCAGTACTGTTACTTACCGGAGCCTCAGAGTGTTCAGAAGATGCGGTGGTGTGGGCCTGCTGCCGTGTTACAACGGGTAGCGCTTCCTGCGCGAGGTGTTGAGGAACAAAGCGGAGGTCAGCTCCCCAAGTCGTTACCCAGGATGACATCAGCTGGTAAGTCCTGCATGAGGCCCACTTCCACATTCCCGACCCCGCTTCCCAATCCAAATGGACTTTAGCAGTGGGAATTTTGTAAATAGCTCCCCTGCCACCCGGACGGCCACATATTCTCCAGTGAGCTGGTGCTTGGGGACTAGGTGATTGCGAACTAGGGTTATGGTGGCCCCAGAATCGCGCAGACCCTGAAGGCGTTTGCCCTCTACGCGTACCCCTTGGCGGTGCCCCTGTCGGTTGTCTGCGGCCGCTTGTACTGGGTTGACCTCGTGGAGTGTGCCCAAAGGTTCTTCATTAGCCCGGATCCCGAAGAAAGGTTGTCGAGGCTCATTCTGGTAGCAGTGTACTGCTGCCCGGTTTGCAGGGAATTAGTTGGAGTATTCCACGTGGAGCGGTTTCTGTTCCTGGGACAGTCTCTCTGCATGTGGCCCTGCTGGTTACACGTGTGGCACCTGATGAAAGATCGGGCATTGTTGTACCGTGGAGGGGTTTGGTAGTTCCCACCACCGGGACGTAGGGCTGGGGCGGGGGTAATGGTGGGAGATGTGTTAGCAGCTCCCAAGATGGATCGTGCCTGTGCCCGCTGCGCCCTCCTGGCATCTTGGTACTCATCTGCCCACCTGGCTGCGTCCGTTAAGATGCGCGGTTTCCGATCCCTCAGCCAGTTTTGTAAATCTGGGGTTAACCCCTGGAAGAATTGCTCCAGTAGCAGTAATTGTAGCATGTCCTCCACTGTGGTTGCTTGTGCGGCTTGCACCCAACCTTTGCCCGCCCTAGTTAAGCGGTGTGCCCACTCCATGTGAGTATCTTTCTCCGTCTTTCGGCTTTCTCGGAACCGCTGCCGGTATGCCTCCGGGGTAATTGCATACCTGTCCAGGATCGCCTGCTTTACCTTCTGGTAGTCTCTGCTATCCTCGTCTGGCATGGTGCGGTAGGCTTCTGCTGCCCGGCCCGCTAGCTTACCCACCAGCAGAGGTACCTGGTCGGAGCCGTTGATCTCATGTAATTGGCATAACCTCTCAAAGTCATGCAAGTAGCCATCGATGTCCTCGGTCTCCACATAGTTTTTAAAAGCATGGTATGGGATTTTAGGTTTCCCTGGTACTATGTGTGGTGGGGTTGGGGGCCCTCTCTGGACCTCCGGTCTGCCCGCTGCTTTTCCATTATGTATTCGTGGACATCCGCCATAATCCTTTCCAAGGTTTCTGTGGGAGGCGTACCTGGGAAGAAGGCCAGTCTGCTTTGGAGTTCTCTTCCAAACTCATTCTGTGTGCTGTCCCGAAGAGGTGCTGCAGCAGCTGCCTGGTCTCCCTCCATGAGTTCAGCAATAAGGGTAGCTTTGGTTTTATTGCTGGCAATAATTCCCCTTGCTTCCAATAGTTCTTTTAGCGTGGCCCGTTTCAAGTTGGTATAGTCTGTCCCCATTCACTGTCCGTTCGGGTATATTCACCTACCCTTTCCTTTCGGTTCCATACGAAAATGGCAAATTCTCCAAGTGTCTGTAACTGCCGAACCACGGACTGCTGTGAGGTTTGAATCCCGTCGCTTGCCACCAATTGTAGCGGAGTAATGGTATAATCCACGGTATCTCCGCTGGTAGACTGGAACAGCATACAATAATCCAGGTAGCGTTACAAGGATCCCTTTTTCCCAAGGACTAGACGACACATAGTCTGGGAGTCAACTAATTTTTATTGCAATGTAACCGTTTATATACACGTCCCCGTGCAAGGGGTTTCCATAAAGACATTCCAGGAGTTTTCTCCTGGTGGACTCTGTTGAACTTAACCTGCAATGTAATCAGTGACCTGCTGAGCATTCGTCTGGTTATTCAGTAGCAACACAATGAATACAATATTAATGCGGTTATCACCTAGGCCGAGGGGAGATGTTGTGTGGCCTGTAACCAGTTCGTGATTAGACAATGTACAATTCTCCAGGCGGTATTGTTCCATAAAACACAATGGATATAAGGTTAATGGAGTTATCTTCCAGGCTGAGGGGATGGGATGTGTGGCATACAACATCTGATCATGAAACTAGCATACGAATGCCCTCAGTGTTCCAGAGGGCAAAATGAACACATGAACCCAGTCTTTGCCGCACTGAAGTGGCTAGGTTTGCCACAACATGCTCCATCACTATGGTGATGGAGCATGTGATTGGTCCATGTGACCATGTGACATCATCCAAGGTCCTTAACCACTATCCACAGCCTGAGAATAGTGTTTAAGGACCTTTGATGATGTCACATGGTCACATGGACCAATCACATGCTCCATCACCATAGTGATGGAGCATGTGATTGGGCCATGTGATGTGACGTCATCACAGGTCCTTTAGATCATAGATGCTGCAGGGAAAGAGAGGACAGATCGCGACTACGCGATCAAGTGGCTAAGGTAAGTTAACTTTTATTATTTTTAACCCCTTCCTCATCATTTAACAATGCATTCTTTATTAAGAATGCTATTATTTCCCTTATAACCATGTTATAAGGGGAAATAATAGAGATTGGGTCCCGTTGCTAAGCAACAATGCGGGAAAATGCAACGCATCCGCACTTGGTTGCGGATGCTTGCGATTTTCCCGCATCCCCATTCACTTCTATGGGGCCTGCGTTGCGTAAAAAACGCAGAATATAGAACATGCTGCGATTTTCACGCAACGCAGAAGTGATGCGTGAAAATCACCGCTCATGTGCACAGCCCCATAGAAATGAATGGGTCCGGATTCAGTGCGGGTGCAATGCGTCCTCCTCACGCATTGCACCCGCGCGGAAAACTCGCCCGTGTGAAAGGGGCCTAAAGGTGCATCAGGGGGGCTTCAAATGTGACATGGCAACTTAAAATTATCCCAGTGAAATCTGCCTTCCAAAAACCATATGGCGTTCCGTTCCTTCTGCGCCCTGCCGACCACATATGGGGTGTTGCTGTAAACTACAGAATCAGAACAATAAATATTGAGTTTTGTTTGGCTGTTAACCCTTGCTTTGTTAGTGGAAAACATGTATTAAAATGGAAAATCTGCCAAAAAAGTGAAATTCAGAAATTTTATCTCCATTTTCCATTAATTCTTGTGGAACACCTAAAGGGTTTTAAAAAAAAAAATCCTTATGGCTATCTGAACGGAAAAATAAGAAAGTTATGGCCCCAGAAACACAGGGAGTGAAAAGTGAAAACGCAAAAACAACTCTCCAGGGTTGAAGGGGATCGAAAAAAAAAAATACACATGCTCCAATTAAGTATGGTACACATGCACATTAAATTCACAAATGTCTATAGTACAATATGCAAAATCCCCTACATACAAAGGGTTTTTGATGCTTATTTCTTTTCAAAATGCACTTCCTTTTAATTACTATTATTCTTCTAGTCCACCTACTTTACCTTGCTTGTCTGGTTCGGCTTCACCCCCGGTCCCCGAACAAGTAAAGGGACTTTAATGTCAAACTCATAGAGTTGCCTTTTATCGATTGGCAGGGAGAACTGCCCTGCAACACAGACAGGAAATAAATGGTATATTAGATACAATGACCCCTGCTCACAGAACATTCAGGCATAAAGCATGTCACCTTCACAGTGGATCATATAGGGGTCAACAATTGGAAGAAGGAAGTGCAGCTCTCACCTCTAGTCACCTTTCTGAAGCACGGAAGATAGGGCTTGAACCCAGCCGCTTAATGCAATCCACAAACAAAAGGTCAATTCCAGCTTCTTGCATAAAAAATGGATGATTCTTTATTAGGCTTGCAAAGTTTAAGATCCGACATACATCACACGGAGAGACAGAATGTGACTGACGCGTTTCGGGCTCGATGTATGTTGGATCTTAAACTTTGCAAGCCTAATAAAGAATCATCCATTTTTGACGCAAGAAGCTGGAATTGACCTTTTGTTAGGGGTCAACAATTAGATTAAAATTTTTTATTTCTTATATTATCTATTACTTTACTGTATAATCCATAGCTTAAGGGGGTTATCCGACCCCTGAAATGCCCCCCCATATGCCTGGGCCCCTCACACACAATGTACTTACCTCGCTACCCGGTACCAGTATCGGTCCTTGTCCCTGCACGGCCACCGCTGCTTCTCCCCGTGCGCGGGTGAAAACATCCGGTGTCAGTGGGGGGGTTGCTAGTTAGCCAATGGCAGATGGGTACGAGCCCCGCTAGCATCGCGGGTGCCGAGGAACGAGGAAAGTACATTGTGTGTGAGGGACCTGGGCATATGGGGGATCATTTCAGGGGTCAGATAACCCCTTTTACTCAAAGGGGCAATTCATGATATAAGCCACTTTGGACACAATTACCTGATCTCAACTTGCATTATGAATCACCTGAAAACTTTTTGTTTTAACCAGGGCTGTGGAGTCGGAGTCGGAGTCGAGGAGTCGGAGTCGGAGGCAATTTTGGGTACCTGGAGTCGGAGTCGGCAAAAAATGGACCGACTCCGACTCCTACTAGATTTAAATTGGAATAAAAAAAATTGGAATAAAAAAAAAAAGCAAGTTTAAATGTCCCAATTCAGATAAAGTTATAATTAATTACTTCTCTACTGTAAGAATAAAGGCCAATGCATGCAGTGCGTCACGTTACCGCTAAACAAAGATGTTAAGTGACCGTGAAGAAGCTTTTCATATGCTTTACTATGCAGTTAAAGGGACACTGACAGGCTGATTTACCGGCTAAAGATATTTCTGCTGGTATTCATCAGAGGATTAGGAATACAACTAGACGACTGTTACCCCCAGTTGAGGTTTACTTGTGTTTAAAAAGTTTTAATCAATATGCAAATTCCCTACCTTTGTGCCCAAGGGGGCAGGCGCACATGTAGAGTACTGCCAGCACTAGACAGGACTAGGTAGTGAGGAGGAAGAGAGAAAGCTGGCACAGCCTCAGCATAGCCAGACGAGGCTGCTGCCAGCACTCTACACGTGCGCCTGCGCAGGAATTCAGCGTTCGGCTAGCCTGAAAAAAAGGCCAGTGCAGTGAATAATAACGAGGGAACAGCGCTGGGAAGCTGTACTTGGGCGCGGCTGGGCACAAAGCCGCAGGAGACGCTGCCCCATTGGGCACAAAGATAGTGAATTTGCATACAGATTAAAATGTTTTTAAACACAAGTACAGCTTAACTGGGGGTAACATTAGTATAGTTTTATTCCTAATTCTCTGATGAATACTAGTATATATATATCTTTAGCTGGAAAATCAGCCTGTCAGTGTCCCTTTAAGGAGCGGCAATACTTACACTTTCCATTGTCTTGTGGTCTGCTGTTACAGGGAGCCCATGGTTATCCTCGCCTCTCACTGATAACTGATTAAGGACTGGAGACACTTGTATAAGTGAAGGGAATGGATAGTCAATAGTTCAAGACTGAAGCTGTAAACCATTTGAAAAACTGCTATCATTCAGCTAAGGCTATAAAACATGTAAACTCAGATTGTTAGCTTAAATTTTAAACATGACTATGGGATTCTACTAGGAAAATCATGTTTTAAAATAAATGCCCCTTCCCCTGCCCCTTCCCGGATCCTCCCACTGCTCTATCTTCAGCAGAAGATCAGCACACAAAGGAGAAGGCAGCAGCTTCTGCTCAACTACCTCTGTGCTAGAGGAGATTAGAAGAACTTGGTGGAACAGCTTCATATTTGCATATTAAATACAGAGGAGTCGGAGTCGAGGAGTCGGAAGTTTCAAAATCTGAGGAGTCGGAGTCGGACAATTTATCTACCGACTCCACAGCCCTGGTTTTAACCTTGCAATGCATAATACAGGGTGGGCCATGAAAAAGCAGCCTGCCTCCAGCATTAGTATGACAAGATGAACAAGCAAGTTGATTTTATTTTATTTTTTATTATCCACAAGTCACAAAAGATGCTGAAAGTGGTCCCTGTTCCCATCTGGCATCTTTGGGCACGTCAGATTCTGTTGGCTGATACGGCTTGCAGCTCTTCAACAGTGATGCTGCAGAACAAGCGACAGAGACATAGACGTGAACAGGGACTACTTTCAGCAAATTTTGTGACTTGTGGGTAATTAAAAAAAAAAAAAAAAAAAAAAACACAATCCACTTGCTCATTCATCTTGTCATACTATCCCTAGAGGAGGGCTACTTTTTCATTTTTCATGGGCCACCCTCAGTCAGATCAGCTTGAAAATTTCAGAAAATGAGCCACAATTCAGCTCGTAACAGTCTAATCTTCCATATCTAGTTTGGTATTGGATCACTTGAATTTCTAGACTACCATTAGCTGGACTGAGATTATTTTCTAGTACCTTTTCTTATAATGGCTTCTAAAATTATTCCAATCCCCTCTTACAATTCCAGTATGAGAGACCAACGTGACAGAAGAGATTAGGTTACCTGTGTGGTATCCATTGTCAGATGTGAAGAAAATAAAGGTGTTATCCAGTTCTCCACGGGCCTGAAGTTGCTTCAGGAGTTTTTCCACCAGGTCATCCACAGAAAGCAGAGTTTGCCACCTGTTCAGAGCACATGGTATGTTAAAACCATTGTAACCTGCATTAATAAATCTATGGAAAACTAGGAATTGGTTCCAAAGCTTCAAAATCTCATCCCAAGATAAGAGAAAATGAAGATTTATGAAAAATACAAAAAGACAATTCCTTACATATAATAGTCATAAAACAGGAATAGATGCTTGAAGCTGTCTATAATGGAGGCTTCTTCCATCACATGGTGTCTAAAGGGGCATCTCATCCTGGTACAGAGGGCAGTATTCGACATGTAGTACCGCACTGTACTGTTAAGATCTACTAGCCACCAATACAAGCGTTTTACCAGAGAAATAGCCATATTAATTGGTTGGATCAGAGTCACTGTATGTGGAGTCTAGTTTCAACATATGATGGCCCAGGAAAAACTACTGTAAGTTCCTGAGGCCATTATATCTTGAGGGACCACTGTACAAGTATGGCTCGGTAAATAGCAGTGGGCCATATGCAGATCCTACTGTCGGGCCATATGGTGTATGGGCATCCTCAATAGTTCAAGTGAATCATCAATTACCTATTCCAATCAAAATGTGTAAAAGGAAAACAGATTGGAAAGTGCATAAACTATTACAACTGCTAAAGCAGAGGGTAACACTAGATAATCAAGAACCACCGTTTTTAAATTTGGTTCGCTCATTTCAAGTGAACAAGTTTCCTGGCCCTCAGCTACATGTAAATAAAAAAATATTTTACATTATATAGAAGCTGTACAATGAGTTTTTGTCTTTTCTGTCGGTTCTCATGACAAAAAAAATATATAAAAAATTAGGCAAGGCCGTACTAAAATAGCCTACCTCTTTCGAAAAGCATTGTCCAGGAACTGTATGGAAGTATTAGACATAGGGGTCTTGGCTTGTCGTATTAGCCAGTGTTTATCCTGGAAAAGATGAAAGATTAGATCAGACTTTTTTTCATTAAAAGCAAAATAAAATTTCCACTTTATATGGTACATATACAAGTAAAGGGCCCTTTATAAGGGCCGAGAATCTGCAAGAGGAACTTTCGTTAGCAATTATCTGGCGGTGTAAAAGTACCACCGATTACCCGATGAACGAGCCAAATGCTCGTTCACAGAGGAATAGACTATTCATGTGGACACAAAAAATCGTTGTTTGCTCGCGGCAGATCGTATTGTGTAAACTGCATTTCCTCACCATACTGTGGAGGAGATTGCTGCATGTAATAGCAGCAGTTTCCTCCGCTGATGCTTCCTTCCCGACAATCTGCTGCCGTTTGGTCACGTGTTAAAGGGACCTTTAGATATCTGATTGGTTTTTTTAGGGGACAGCCCCACACGTGCCAGGTCAATTGAAAATCTGCACCAAATTGTACGGATTTTGTTCTGGTTGTGCGAGATCCACACCATGTCAAGTTATGTAAGAATATTACTGCAGACTGTTGATTAACATTTTTAAATCCCATCCACTTTGGGGTCTCAATAAAAGCAGCTACACATGGTGCAGATTTATGTGCAGAAAATCAGCACCAAAACTGCACACACAAAAAATACACATAAATTCACACTATTTATTGTGTTTTTTGGCATGTATTTGATGCACGTTTTTTTAACCTTCCATTGAAAACTGAGATCTGCACAAGAAATCTGTAACAGCTGCAGATTTAAAAATCCACACAGCAGGTCAGTTTCTGCACACAAGAAACAAGCAAAGTGTACATGAGGTTTGTCTAATCTCATACACTTTGCTGGTACTGTACTACGCTCCATTTTTTCAGCACGAAAATCCACGTTGGAAAAAACACACGTAATCCACGTTGTGTGCCGCCATCCTAAATGCTGCAAGAGTTTCCACAGCATATTATTGTCACAGTTTGCTTTCCTATACCACCAAACCATGTGGGACACCGACAGCACCTCTATCATTCACTTATTTAAAAGAACGCCATCAA
The DNA here is from genome assembly GCA_033119425.1 of Bufotes viridis. Lineage (NCBI taxonomy): Eukaryota > Metazoa > Chordata > Amphibia > Anura > Bufonidae > Bufotes > Bufotes viridis. Next base: position 258,219,499 of record CM065590.1, read on the forward strand.
AATAATCTATTCAATATATGGCAACCACACCTGCAGAAAATCTCCAAAAAAAACCTGCATCATGAAAATACTTGTGGATCTGGCCTCCTGTGCCAGCTCAGCAACCCCTGGAATGTAAGGCCTCTTTCACACGAGCGTGACGGATTAGGTCCGGATGCGTTGAGGGTGCATTCAGTGAAACTCGCACCAATTTGCAAGCAAGTTCAGTCAGTTTTGTCTGCGATTGCGTTCAGTTGTTTCTGCGCGGGTACAACGCGCTTTGATGCGTTTTTCACGCGCGTGATAAAAAACTGAAGGTTTTCAAACAACATCTCTTAGCAACCATCAGTGAAAAACGCAACGCACCCGCACTTGCTTCTGGATGTGATGCATTTTTCACTGAAGCCCCCCCCCCATTCACTTCTATGGGGACAGGAATGCGTGAAAAACGCAGAATATAGAACATGCTGCGTTTTTCACACAACGCAGAACTGATGCGTGAAAAACAATGCTCATGTACACAGACCGATTGAAATGAATGGGTCAGGATTCAGTGCGGGTGCCATGCATTCACTTCATGCATCGCACCCGCACGGAAAACTCTCTCGTGTGAAAGAAGCCTAAGGGCCCTTGCAGAAGAGCGGATGCACTCAGTGTTATCCGCAGCGAGAATGAGAGCCAAGCTGCGCAGTGGACATCAGAGGCACGAAGCAGTAACATGATAGATACTGCTCCTTGCCTCTCTGTGACCCTTTTACTACAAAATCACAGAGACAACTTTATCTCACTGTGATTTTGTAGTAAAATGGTCACAGGGAGGCACGGAGCAGTCAGTATCTATCATGTTACTGCTTCGTGCCTCTGATGTCCACCGCGCAGCTTGGCTCTCATTCTCGCTGCAGATAACATGCATCCGCTTGTCTGCAAGGGCCATAAAAGTCAGAGGGATAGATGCATAAAAGACAGTCAAAACATCATTCCTGGCCTCGTGTTCATGTTTCCCATGCTCCCGCTGACACAAACCTTGCCATGCACATTGAAATTGCTGTTCCTGGGTGCAGTGACATCCTTGAAAGAGCTTTCATATTGAGGTGCAGCTGTCCATGGAGAGTGCGGGGCTGGAGTGGCAATCATCATGAAGAAAGGTTCATTATTTGATTTGTAGTTTAGAAAATCCAAGGAGACATTGGCCTAGTAACGAAGAAACATAATACAAAAATGTATATAATACAACATCTAAATGTTTATATCCTAATACGACCTACCTGGTGGTCAGCTCTTTAACTAATACCATAACATTACCGATTGAGCCTCCATAGCAGTTTCAGTCATATTGAGGGTGTTATCACATACAAGTTTTTGCTAGTGTTTTTCAGCACTTTTTATTTTTAGAGGCAGTTTTTGAAGCTGCATGTTTTTTCAGTTTTTTTTCAATAGATGCACCAACTCCAGATGTTATTTGAAGGGGCCCCCGCCAATCACAAGAGCAACATACATTTCCATTCTACTGTATGAAACTGCTGGAAAAAGCTGAATACAAATGTTCAGCTATCTCTGGCAGCCCTACCACTGTTCTAATTGAAATAAGGGCGATGGGCCTCGTTCTCATGATTGGGGCCCCACTGATCAGACACTTATCCCCTATCCTGTGGAGATAAGTTATCTTAATGGGACAACCCCTTTGGTTTGCAATAAAACTAATGAAAGGCATCTGATACACATCCATTTAAATTAATTCTCACCAAGACATCCGTCAGGTAATCCACACTGTAGTTTTGGCCATAATTCCGCGCCCGTCCATTTTCTGAGAGTGTATAGTTGTAGTACTTTGAATTTTTTTCCTAGGGGAAACAGAAAAAGAATAAAACCACTATAAATTAAAAAGGTCCTCCCGCTGTCTAAAGTATGTGCATCCCCTGAAGAGCTGGTGTATGAGTAGTAACCACAGCAATCTACACCTCCCAGCAGGCACACCCATACAGTTTGACTTCATTCCAGCGGAGTTACTGTTCACCCAGACGAGTGCAACCTGCTGCTATACTGTACATGAATTCATTATACACAGTTTTCTAGTATTCATTAATGACCCATCTCAGATATGTATCTTCCTTTCTCCTACAAAGATTTGTCTTGTGATTTGAAATCTCATGGAAATCCAGATATTAAGCACAGTTTTCAATGTGAATGCATTAGCTGAATAGCCACTACCGAAATTGAAAGAAAATGCGCCAGGATTCTAATGGACATGCAGTATGCCAAATTTAGAATGCGTCCTAGACACTTTTCCTGCTGCGTCCGGCAAGAGATGTGGTCTAGGAAGGATGGGTGTGGCTTGTTGAGAAAGGGCGTGGCTTAATACTGTATGCAAATCTACAGCGCAACGTAAGCCAACCAGTCGGTGGTGTAAAGTTTACAAAATGTCTAACCACGTGGCAAATATGTCACCCAGTATGCGATACATTTGGTGCCTTTAGGACCGTTCTGTCTACATTTACTCTTCCTGTTGGACAGGATTAGTAAACTGCCCCACTAAGATCAGAAGAAAAAAAAAGGCTACTTTTTTCCAGAAATAGTGCCACCAGTATATATGGCTGCTTCTGATACTGCAGTCCAGTTCCATTCAAAAGAATGGGGCTGATCCGCAATACAAGAACACCCCACTTCACTAGTGACTGATGATGATAACAGGAAACAATGTATAAATAATAAAACAATTGGAAAATCAGTGTGTGATGCAAGTCAATCTGCGTCATTCTCCAAGCTGTGCTCAAGGACAGCAAACACTAATGCAATCACGTGTGCTAATGGTACACAATGTTCTCTTGGCTTTTTAATAGATGCTTCAATATCTCGGCTTTCCCACTGAGGAGGAAGCACTCACTGTTGAGAAACCCTCTAATCTTTGTATGCTTCCTTACATATTGTTGTATTAAAGGGATTTTCCTGTAATGCTGATTTTTAAGCAAGTGCCTGCAGCACTTTCATTTTGCCCCCCTCAGCGCCTATTTTTACCTTAGCCTAAAAACAGGTTGCTATGTGAGGTCTGTCTATCTCCTGGAGGACCGGAGACGCACAGTAACTTGTACGTGCGCGCTCCCGGAAGTGAGAGCTCTCTATTATGCCGGTTTCAGGCTGCGATCTCCACCTTGGAGACTGCAGTCTGAAATCGCGTTAGTGCCCCAGTCTGCTGCCATGCCCCCAGTGCCTTTTTATAAATAAATGCCCCCACTTGCGGCCATCATTGCCCCCATATGTCCCCCGCTGCCCCCTCCGTTCCTCCTCCTGGTTGTTCCCCCCCCTCTGCTCCGCTACTCCTGCTGCCGGCTGTATTCATCAGCGAGTGTTAGCTGTGACTTACAGCTAACACTCTGCTGCTACACCCCAGATCGGTGCTGACACCGATCTGGGGCGTTTAACCCCATAGATGCCGCGGTCAGCAGCCACCCGCTGCATCCATGGGGTTAAGAGGGATGGAGCTCCCTCTCTCTATCGCGCTGCTGCTTGGTTGCCATGGCAACCGGAAGCCTTACAAAGGCATCCTGGTTGCCAAGTTATCCAAGGCTGATGAGACCCTGAGGGTCTCATCAGCCTTAGTGTAAATGTAGCACTGACTATACAGTGCATTGCAATAGATGACTATTGCAATGCACTGTACAGTGATCAGGCCCACTGGATCTTCAGGATCCAGATGGGTCTTGATAAGTTAAAAAAAAAAAAAAAAAGTTAAAAAATAAATAAATAAAAATTTAAATGAGAATAAAATAAAAATGGTCTTTTTTCAAATCTGTTTGTCATAAAAAAATAAAATACATAATTGGTATCGCCACGTCCGTAAAAAACAGCTCTATAAAAATATCACATGACCTAACCCCTTAGGTGAACACCGTAAAAAAAAAAAAACATGTAAAAAAAAACCTTATGACAAAAATTCTAACACAAAGCGATCAAAAAGGCGTACGCCGCCCAAAATAGTACCAATAAAACAGTCACCTCATCCTGCAAAAAATGAGCCCCTACCAAAAACAATCGCCCTAAAAATTAAAAAACTATGGCTCAGACTAAAACATGATTTCTTTTGTTTTAAAAATGCTTTTTCATGTTAAATGTAATTTTTTTTTTTTAAAGTAGACATTATGTATCGACACGTCCGTAAGGACCTGCTCTATAAAAATACCACATGACCTAACCCCTCAAGTGAACACTGTAAAAAAATAATAAAAACTTTGTCAAAAAGCCATTTTTTTGTCACCTTACATCACAAAAAGTGTAATAGCAAGCGATCAAAAAGTCACATGACCCCAAAAATAGTACGAATCTAACCGTCACCTCATCCCGCAAAAATGATACCCAACCTAAGACAATCGCTTAAAAACTGAAAAAACTATGGCTTTCAGACTATGGAGACACTAAAACATGATTTTTTTTTGTTTAAAAAATGATTGTGTAAAACCTAAATAAATAAAAAAAGGATACATATTGGGTATCCCCGCGTCCGTGAGGGCCTGCTCTATAAAAATATCACATCATCTAACCCCTCAGCTGAACACCGTAAAAAAATAAAAAAATAAAAACAGTGCCAAAAAAAGCCATTATTGTGAACTTACATCACAAAAATTGTAACACCAAGCGATCAAAAAGGCGTATGCCCCCCCAATATAGTACCAATCAAACAGACACCTCATCCCGCAAAATATGAGACCAGAACTAAAACATATCAGTCAAAAAATAAAAAAGCTATAGCTCTCAGAATATGGAGACACTAAAACATCATTTTTTTGTTTAAAAAATGCTATTATTGTGTAAAACTTAAATAAATAAGAAAAAGTATACATATTGGGTATTGCCACGTCCGTAACGATCTGTTCTATAAAAATAACACATGATCTACCCTGTCAGATGAATCTTGTAAAAAATAAAAAATAAAAACAGTGCCAAAACAGCCCTTTTTTGGTTACCTTGCCTCACAAAAATGTAATATAGAGCAATTAAAAATCATATTTACCCCAAAATAGTACCAATAAAACTGGCACCTTATCCCCTAGTTTCCAAAATGGGGTAAATTTTTGTGAGTTTCTACTGTAAAGGTGCATCAGGGGGGCTTCAAATGGGACACGGCATCTAAAAATCAGTCCAGCAAAATCTGCCTTCCAAAAACCATATGGCGCTCCTTTCCTTCTGTGCCTTGCCGCCTGTCCTTACATCAGTTTACGACCACATGTGGGGTGTTCCTGTAAACCGTAGAATCAGGGCAATAAATATAGAGTTTTGTTTGGCTGTTAACCCTCGATGTGTCCCCATGACACTAATTCTGCCGCCCATGTATGTCCCCCTTTCACAGCAGTGATACAGCACAGATGTGTCCCCATGACAGTAATTCTGCAGCCCGAGTATGTCCCCCTATCACAGCAGTGATACAGCACGTGTCCCCATGACACTAATTCTGCCGCCCATGTATGTCCCCCTTTCACAGCAGTGATACAGCACATATGTGTTCCCACGACAGTAATTCTGCAGCCCGTGTATGTCCCCCTATCACAGCAGTGATACAGCACATGTGTGTCCCTATGACAGAATATATATAGTGTAAGGCAGTGCTATTATATTATAAAGACTAGTTTACCATTAGTTTTCTTTGTCCACGCAACAGAGAATGTACACACAGTTTTACCACTTGTGTATGTGATAGCAGGAGGGGGGCGTGTTTCAGTGTGGAGAGCACCTATTGGTTGAGGTGCAGAAACTAGTGCACAAGGAGCTCAATGCATTGTGGGTAGTGAGGGCAGGCGGGATTAGCCTATTAACTGAATAAGGAAATTGCAGACTGGTTGCTAAGGGCTGGATCTTATGAAATATGGGGCGAATAGTTATTGATTCTGGAATATCATGTTATTGGTAACTACATATATGAACATTGAAATTTGGGTCTAAATGTGACAGTTATCCTTTAAAGGGGTTTTCTGGGATTGTAATATTGACGACCTATCCTCAGGATAGGTCATCAATATCAGATTGGCGGGGGTCAGACACCCGGGACCCCCAATGATCAGCTGTTGAAGAGAAGGCCGTGCTCCATGTGAGCACAGCCTTTGCTTCGCCGTTTATCTGCTCGTTGTCAACATCAGCGGTGATCAGGTGTAATTACGAGCCGTCCCATTCACTTCTATGGTTACTGTTGACCAATGTGTTTGTAAAATGATTATATGGCACCTACTAAATATAACCTTTGTTGAGACTCTGCACCATTTTCTATATTTCATAAGGGTAAGGTATTCTTTCTTGTTTACAAAGTCTTTTTTGCTGCCCACACCTAGGTCCTGTCCATAAGATGGCCGCTGGTGAAGGGTCATGTGACCGGGCAAATCCCCTCCATGTGATGTCTCCTCCATTCATACACACTGCATCTGCACTAAACTCCCAACACTGCAAGTGCAGGTGACAGGTACAGTGTATGTGAAAGGAGGAGGCATCACATAGAAGGGATTTGCCTGGTCACATGTCCCTCCATCAGCAGCCATTTTATGGGCAGGACCTCTGTGTGGACAGCAGAAAAGACTTGGCAAACAAGGTAGAATACCCCATGAAATATAGAATATGGTGCAGAATTTCAACACAGACTATATTAGTAACTGCAATATTGCCATCTCACAAACACAATGGTCAACTGCAGGCAGACAGTGGCCAACCCCTTTAATAAACAGCTACAGACCAAATGATTTTCTTTAATATCTCTGTTTAGATACACAATTAGAAGATATTAGTTATGCAACATTATTGTTAGTTACTAATATGTTACTCACCAAAGCAAACCAGTAGCTCCATCCAGGAGGTACATGACTGATTCCACCCGCATCTTCTGAGCCATACTACACAAGAATAATACATTATGACATGTGAAACAGATAATGGCAACAAAATCCCTATCCACTTCTCTCTAAGTTTCCTATCACAAGTGAACCTGATTTAAGGTAAGCTAGACACTAGAGAGCGCCATATAGAAAATGCATTTCTTTGCATCACTCTGCACTGGTGTAATCTGACCCCCTCCACTGATACCAGCACATGCAAACTGAGATACATCTACCTACTTCTTTCTGGACATAAAGTACATGGAGATATTAGCCTCTCTAAAGGAATACTAAACATAGAAATAAATGACAAAATACAACAGAACCTATTTGACTCCCATCATGGTTAGGCTACATGCACACGACAGTGAAAGAAAAACGTCCATTCAAAACGGACACACTGTCAGTTTTTCATGGCCATCTTGCATCAGTGTTTGCATCCATTTTCTGGCCGTGTGTCACTTTTTATTGTCCGTTTTTCATCTCCGTACATGAAAAATTGATGAATTTGATTGGCAGTTATTTCTAGACCCATGTTTCTGAGAACACCCACAGGATGGTAGGCCCCCATCTTAAATAATGTCCCCCATAGTGTAGGAATTTTAATTTTTTTACCGCCCCCAGCTTTAATAATGCCCCATGTAGGCCCCCATCTTAAATAATGTCCCCCATAGTGCAGGAATTCTTTTTTTTACCGTCCCCAGCTTTATAATGTCCCCCATGGTTTAAATAATGACGCCATAGTGTCCCACAGCCAAAAACCTCACCTTATACACTTGCTCGCGCTGCAGCAGTCTCTTCTCTCTTCACAGAACGGGACCTGCCAAAGATGCACGATTATGTCACTGTGCGCTCCCACGTGGTTACGTCACCACGCATATTGCAGGTCCTGCTCAATGAAGAGAGAAGAGACTGCCACACCGCGAGTAAGTGGATGAGGTGAGGTTTTTTTCTTTCGGTTTTTTAATCCCCTAAATGGCCTGTGTATTAGTTTTTAACGGCCGTTAGACGGGTGCACTCCTGTCAATCGGCTGTTAAAAACTGTCCCATTGATTTCAATGGGTCCGTGTGACCGTGAATAGCCCCATAGACTTTCATTGGTGCTAAAAACAGCCGTGTGACGGCCGTTACTTAGATGGCCGTTATATGGCCATTATTCGTGTGCATGAGGCCTTAGTCCAGTGGTCTGTCACTTTTGAGCTGACAGTCAGTACTTTTATAGTACTGACATGCCGAACCCCGCAGCACGTGCCAGTGCTGTTAGAACTATGGCTCCGGACTATGAGACATAGTACAGGTTACAGGATCCTTTTCATCTAATTTTCTACTAAAGATAAGGCAGGGGAGGAGGCTCCCACTCCCTCCAGCTGTCTTATAATCAGACACAGGACAGCGAAGAGGAGGGAGAACATGACAGACTACACCCCTAAGCTCTATATATATATAAAATGATTTGATATACCTGATTTAAGTACTTTCCAGCAAAGAATGTCTGGTAACCAGAGGAATGGAGGAGAGCAGGGAAGGTATATGGCTCTTGAGACTTCTGCCACGCTTTACTGCTGCAGTTTCCTTCTATTGTGTTGTTGACAACATGGTGGTTATGTGGATACCGGCCAGACAGAATACTGGCTCTGCTTGGACAGCAAAGAGCACTACCAACATACTGAAAATAAAAATGCAAAGTTTTGATACATGGACTGAACCTCTTTAGCTTCAAATACATACATACTGCTAGTAATCCAACAGTTACTTAACAACTGTCTTGTGTGATCGATGATAAATAAGTTTGTCAAGTCGTTATCTATTCATACAGTTATCAGGCCACATCTTCCACATCCCCATACATCATCTTTGCTTCCCCAAACATTCTAGTTGACAGCCCTCTTATTTCCAATAGCTTAAAGTCATCACATTCACAACAAGTAAGTATTCCTCAGTTTATGGGGTTCTCCAGTTTTAGCATATTCCTGCTCATTCTGGGCTTTAAAATCAAGGAGGCGGTCCTATCAGTGATGACAGGCTTCCCTCTATGACTGTGTATACAGAGATAGCTGTATGGAGGAGGAGGTCCTATCAGTGATGACAGCCTTCCCTCTATGACTGTGTATACAGAGGTAGCTGTATGGAGGAGGAGGTCCTATCAGTGATGACAGGCTTCCCTCTATGACTGTGTATACAGAGATAGCTGTATGGAGGAGGAGGTCCTATCAGTGATGACAGCCTTCCCTCTATGACTGTGTATACAGAGGTAGCTGTATGGAGGAGGAGGTCCTATCAGTGATGACAGACTTCCCTCTATGACTATGTATACAGAGGTAGCTGTATGGAGGAGGAGGTCCTATCAGTGATGACAGCCTTCCCTCTATGACTGTGTATACAGAGGTAGCTGTATGGAGGAGGAGGTCCTATCAGTGATGACAGCCTTCCCTCTATGACTGTGTATACAGAGGTAGCTGTATGGAGGAGGAGGTCCTATCAGTGATGACAGCCTTCCCTCTATGACTGTGTATACAGAGGTAGCTGTATGGAGGAGGTCCTATCAGTGATGACAGCCTTCCCTCTATGACTGTGTATACAGAGGTAGCTGTATGGAGGAGGAGGTCCTATCAGTGATGACAGTCTTCCCTCTATGACTGTGTACACAGAGGTAGCTGTATGGAGGAGGAGGTCCTATCAGTGATGACAGCCTCCTCTCTATGACTATGTATACAGAGATAGCTGTATGGAGGAGGAGGTCTTATCAGTGATGACAGCCTTCCCTCTATGACTGTGTATACAGAGGTAGCTGTATGGAGGAGGAGGTACTATCAGTGATGACAGCCTTCCCTCTATGACTGTGTATACAGAGGTAGATGTATGGAGGAGGAGGTCCTATCAGTGATGACAGCCTTCCCTCTATGACTATGTATACAGAGATAGCTGTAGGGAGGAGGAGGTCCTATCAGTGATGACAGCCTTCCCTCTATGACTGTGTATACAGAGATAGCTGTATGGAGGAGGAGGTCCTATCAGTGATGACAGCCTTCCCTCTATGACTGTGTATACAGAGGTAGCTGTATGGAGGAGGAGGTCCTATCAGTGATGACAGGCTTCCCTCTATGACTATGTATACAGAGATAGCTGTATGGAGGAGGAGGTCCTATCAGTGATGACAGTCTTCCCTCTATGACTGTGTATACAGAGGTAGCTGTATGGAGGAGGAGGTCCTATCAGTGATGACAGTCTTCCCTCTATGACTGTGTACACAGAGGTAGCTGTATGGAGGAGGAGGTCCTATCAGTGATGACAGCCTTCCCTCTATGACTGTGTATACAGAGGTAGCTGTATGGAGGAGGAGGTCCTATCAGTGATTGACAGCCTTCCCTCTATGACTGTGTATACAGAGGTAACTGTATGGAGGAGGAGGTCCTATCAGTGATGACAGCCTTCCCTCTATGACTATATATACAGAGGTAGCTGTATGGAGGAGGAGGTCCTATCAGTGATGACAGCCTTCCCTCTATGACTGTGTATACAGAGATAGCTGTATGGAGGAGGAGGAGGTCCTATCAGTGATGACAGCCTTCCCTCTATGACTGTGTATACAGAGATAGCTGTATGGAGGAGGAGGTCCTATCAGTGATGACAGCCTTCCCTCTATGACTGTGTATACAGAGGTAGCTGTATGGAGGAGGAGGTCCTATCAGTGATGACAGCCTTCCCTCTATGACTATGTATACAGAGATAGCTGTATGGAGGAGGAGGTCCTATCAGTGATGACAGCCTTCCCTCTATGACTATGTATACAGAGGTAGCTGTATGGAGGAGGAGGTCCTATCAGTGATGACAGCCTTCCCTCTATGACTGTGTATGCACAAAGAGCTGTCAGTCACTGATAGGACCGCCTCCTTGACTTCAAAGCCCAGAACTAGTGGGAATTTAAATGTATAAAATGACACACTTTACTGAATCTTTTCGCATAAAATTATATATCAGTCTGCTCAGCGTCTCCTGCTCTATAGCACGCTGCCTGTAGCTTACATTGCATTTTCATGGTGACAAGTTCCCTTTAAATAATATAGATAATGACATGGAAAATACCAAAAAAATCTTAAACTTGCTTTAAACATTGTAATTTTCTGATGACCTTCATTTTAAAGGGTTGTTTGAGAAAATTAAAGTCTCAGACAGGCCCCTAAATGTTCTTAAATTAAAAAAAACGTGGTTATATTACCTCTTTCTTTAGCGCCATTCTCGGCACCGTCGGTCCGGTCCATCTGCTGCTGCTTGTTTACAAACTGAAGCCATGATGTATTGGTATATGACACGTGACCGCTGCAAGAAGTCACTGAAGACAGCGATTGGCTGTAAAGGTCTCATGCCATAGTCACTGTACAGTCACTGTAATGTGCAGGTGTATGTCCTCGGCAGTAGACAGATGAGGAGACAGTGATTGGCTGCAGGGGCCATGTGGCGTATACTGGCACATTATTGCTGCAGTCTGTAAACAGGCAGAGACAGGAGGACCAAACCAGCGCCCAGAGAATGGCACTGGGTAAAGTGTTGATTATAGCAATACTTTCTTTTTTTTTTCATTTTACACCATACTACACCATACTAATTTATTCTGTACCGCTTACCTATCTTCATAAAATCACTTTTTTTGCAGCTGTCAATCACAGCTGAAGGTGCCCAGGGGCGGCATCATAACAGCCGGTGCCCAGGCCGCGCACTCATCTTCCCAACTGTCCACGTCCCCTTTCACCCAGACGGCCCGCCCAGTGTCTTCTGCTTGTCCTCCTCCTCAAGTAGCCAAATCCCACGCCTGCGCCGAGGATCCGGCAGTCCGCTCTGAACAGCCCTCCGATGCAGCGCTTGCAGGAGTATCACTGTATGGGCCTGCGCCTGCGCACAGGCTACCCCGATGCTTGTGCCAGTAATCGGGAAACCAGTGAGCATTCGCGGACTGCCGGATCCTCGGCGCAGGCGTCGGATTTGGCCACTTGAGGAGGAGAACAAGCAGAAGACACTGGGCGGGCCGTCTGGGTGAAAGGGGGCGTGGACAGTTAGGAAGATGAGCGCGCGGCCTGGGCACCGGCCGTTGTGACGCCGCCCCTGGGCACCTTCAGCTGTGATTGACAGCTGCAATAAAAGTGATTTTATGAAGATGGGTAAGCGGTACAGCAATGGGGTAAGAGGCTTTTTAATGGGGCAATTTAGCACAGGAAGATGTGAGTGCTGAAAAATGTGGTTTGGGGGTAAAAGACTCCCTTTAAGGTACAGCTTCAGTTATAACAACTGTTTTTCACAAAATCATGGGGAAAATATATCCAGTGAAATGCACCAGTGGTTATGACAATATTAATAAATATGTATAGGTGTTTCTACAGAACTGTAAAGCAGAAGAAAATACTTACTGCATTTGTAAAGGTTACACCGAGATCTGCAATCAGGGCTTTAGTCTTCCTTAATGGAGTCTAGAAAAAACATAAAAACACATTTCTGATATCTCAGGATTAAACTCATGCTTGTACTACATGACAGGTTTACTAATAGTTCTACGTAATTGCATTTCACTCCAACAACTGGTGCACAGATAGGATCCTGCTCCCTAGGGCTAGTTCACACGAACGTGCCATCTTTTGCGGTCCGCAAATTGCGGATTTGCAAAACACGGATGCCGCCCGTGTGCCTTCCGCAATTTGCGGAACGGAACAGACAGCCCTTTATAGAAAGGCTATTCTTGTCCGCAAAACAAAGAATAGGACACGACACATAATTTTTGCGGGGCCACGGAACTCTGTGTACTGTCCGCATGTTTTGCGGCCCCATTGAAGTGAATGGGTCTGCATCCAAGCTGCAAAAAATGCGGCTCAGATGCAGAACCAAACCACGGTCGTGTGAATGAGCCCTTATCTTAAACAATAAAGGAGAACTGGCCCTCAGAAAAATGTATTAACTGCTATTATCCTCAGGCTAGGCCATCAGTATTTGATTGGTGGGGGTCTGGCACCACGCATCGCTGCTGATCCAGAGTCGTGTCCGCTCCAGAATTACACCGCTCAGTCCATTGTCTATGGTGGACGGAGCCGTTTATTGCAGCGTTGCTACCATTCACTTCAGTTACAGCAGTGCTGCATTTATCAACGCCACCCACTACATAGACGGTGCTGTGTAGTTCCAGGACCGACTTCCAGCACTGGAGATTCTTAAACTAAACTATCTTCTGGGGTGACTGGTTTCAGCCCCCCACTAATCAGATCTTTAGGATAGGCCATCAATATTAAAGTCCTGAAATATCCCCTTATGGGAGTATTCTGATCCCTAGGATCTGCCATCATTTTATGACCTGTGGTAGTCCGACATCTTGGACCCCTGCCCATCTGTCAGTCTTCCCGGATCTACTGAGTGAAAGCTAGCGGCTATGATGTTTTTCTGCTACAGAGGGATCTTGATAGATTGGGGGCTTGGGCAGAGAAATGGTAGATGAGGTTTAACACTGACAAATGTAAAGTTATGCACATGGGAAGGAATAATGCAAGTCACCCGTACATACTAAATGGTTAAACACTCGGTAACAATGACAAGGAAAAGGATCTAGGAATTTTAATAAACAGCAATCTAAGCTGCAAAAACCAGTGTCAGGCAGCTGCCGCCAAGGCCAATAAGATAATGGGTTGCATCAAAAGGGGCATAGACGCCCGTGATGAGAACATAACCCTACCACTTTACAAATAACTAGTCAGATCACACATGGAGTACTGTGTACAGTTCTGGGCTCCTGTGAACAAGACAGACATAGCAGAGCTGGAGAGGGTTCAGAGAAGGGCAACTAAAGTAATAACTGGAATGGGGCAACTACAGTACCCTGAAAGATTATCAAAATTAGGGTTATTCACTTTAGAAAAAAGACAACTGAGGGGAGATCTAATAACTATGTATAAATATATCAGGGGTCAGTAGAGATCTGTCCCATCATATATTTATCCCCAGATCTGTGACTGTGACGAGGGGACATCCTCTGCATCTGGAGGAAAGAAGGTTTGTACACAAACATAGAAGAGGATTCTTTACGGTAAGAGCAGTGAGACTATGGAACTCTCTGCCTGAGGAGGTGGTGATGGTGAGTACAATAAAGGAATTCAAGAGCGGCCTGGATGTATTTCTGGAGTGTAATAATATTACAGGTTATAGCTACTAGAGATGGGTCGTTGATCCAGGGAGTTATTCTGACTGCCTGATTGGAGTCAGGAAGGAATTTTTTTCCCCTTAAGTGGGGAAAATTGGCTTCTGCCTCACAGGAGTTTTTTGCCTTCCTCTGGATCAACTTGTAGGAAACAGGCCGAACTGGATGGACAAATGTCTTTTTTCGGTCTTATATACTATGTTACTACCTGGTACATTCACTGCACACGGAGAGACAGGTTATTCTGATCCCTCAACTCTCTGCAGCACAGCTTCATAAGAGGCAACAGTAATGGATGACTTTATACAGTAGTACTGAGCAGTTTAGCTGCGACTCCAGCACTAGGATACAATAGAAAACTTACAGGCAGTAGCAGCAGCGTCTCTGTGCGACTCCACCACAGTGTCCATCCAGCAACTAACTCATCATCCCATCCACTCCCATCCCCATAGATTTCTATGGGCAGCATGTAACCTGATCCCTCAGTAAACTCTTAATCTGTCTCCTCAATACAGATGATAGCAGTGAATTATCAGTTTAGGAGGGAAGGGGGCACAGTGGCTGAAAAGTGGAGAAAGAGGCATTTTCCACCTAACAAGATACACAGTCGTGTTACATTATTTTGACAACCAACTAATATTCAGAGTAACTGCTGTACGCAGTACAGACAGCCGCTAGCTGGGTTCAGAATGACTCGGTAAGGTCCTGGTAGGTTGTCACAGGTATCTGGAGCAATCCTGACTGCAGTGCATCCCACAGCTGCTGGAGGGTGTGTGGGGGAGCATTCATAGAGTGGACATGATGATCGAGGTGCTCTCACAGATGCTCAGTTGGGTTCAAGTCTGGGAAATTAGGGGGCTAGGATAGTACTGGGAAGTCTTGGTCGTGCTCTTCCAACCAATGTTTGACATTTCTAGCCGTGTGAGATATCCCACGGTCTTGCTTGAAGATCCCATCAGTACCAGAGAAGACAATCAGCATGTATGGATGCACGTGATCTGCAAGGATAGATTCATACCCAAATCGGTTAAGATTGCCTTCCACCTGGATGAGGGGGCCCAGAGAATGCCAAGTAAACATTCCCCAGACACAAATGCTGCCATAATATGCCACGTCCATCCATTCAATGAAGCAGAAAACATAACTAATCTCAGAAGGCAACCCTTTGCCAATGAGCGGAATTTTGAAGCCTTTTCATCTGATGCAACTTTGCAAGCAGAGGTGCAGTGACCACCTGTCTGCATCCGACACCCATACGCAGTGGGGTTCGTTGAACTGTTTTAGATGCAAATCTGGTAGCCCCTGGTTCATTTTGGTAGTAAGCTGCTTCTCAGTAGCATGTTGGTCCACCCTCGCAGACCATCGCAGCTGACGTTCACGTCTAATATCAATGGCATGTGGTGCTTTACAGTTTCCATGTTACTTATTCGCAATGGTATCATTTGTCGATTTCACCAGAGCAGCACATGAACAGTTCACAAACTGCGCAGTTTCAGAAATACTGCCAATAATCATCCCTCTGATAAATTGTCCCTTTTACCCATGACAGCAAAGAGGGATATATGTGCAGACAGCCTCTCTCACACCTTATATATCCACCAAGCCAGCTCACAACACGTGACTCCCTTCATAAGCAACGCGCTGCCAACGTCGAAAGGGGTCAGAAGAATTTGATTTGACTGTGTATATTTCAAAGTTTCTTATATTTGCTTGTACTATAGGCTTCTGCAAAGTTTTATGAAAAGTGACCATTTAATCATATTCTCCACAACATGCCACAATTTTGATGCAGGGTTCCGTTTTAGATGTCAGTATAACAGTGATAGCATTGATAATGCAGGTGACACATTGCTCATAGATATGTATTCTGCTCAGTGATACATTTCATAAGCACCTTCAGGTTAATGGGCATTTCCATTCATGTGTCATTAGATGTGTCTTTCTACACGTTCCTATAGGACAAAATCCAACTGCAATTGACGATTTATTACATAATCGGATGTTTACTTTGGCCAACAAAACAGGCTTATGACTTGGGCTGTAAAAACGCTCTTGTTAATAATGAGGAAGCTAGAGAACAGGAATTAGGTGGCAGGGCTAGTTGGGTAGTTTCATTTCTCGGGTTGCTGGTCTTCACTAAATATAGAAGACCTTGTGATGCACTAAGCATGTGGAGTCATTCCTGAGGTGGCTAATATTTCCAAGCTACACAACCAGCACTACAAGACCAACGTCCTACAAAGACCTACATTCCAGCCATTTGCTCTACATGTTGTAAAAAGTTGTAATAAAGTCCGGGATAACTGTTAGGGTCCATTCACATGTCCGCAAGTATTTTGCGGTCCGCAAATTGCGGATCCGCAAAAGACGGACACCGGTCATGTGCGTTCTGCATTTTGCGGACCGCACATGGCCGGCACCTTATTAGAAATGCCTTTTCTTGTCCGTGTCTGCGGACAAGAATAGGACATGTTCCAATTATTGCGGAACGGAATTGCGGATGCGGACAGCACACTGTGTGCTGTCCGCATCTTTTCCAGCCCCACTGAAAATGAATGGGTGCGGAACGGATCCGGATCCATTTTGCGGACCTGTGAATGGACCCTTACAAGCTGACCTAGACACAATGGGGCAAATGTTCTAATAAAAACTAAAATTATTCAGGCTGCAGTTTTTGGCTATGTTCACATATAGCGAATACGTTGCAGAATAGCCACTGCGGATTAGTATGTGGTATATCCACAGTATTTTCCAGTACCAGCAAAGTGGATGAAATTTTAAGAAATGCAGTGAAAAAAAAAAAATCTGCAGCTTAAACTGACCTGCAGCATGTTAATTTTGGGCTCAGCATGATCGACCCTAATAAACCAGTTGTACTGCCTGATAGGGCTGATCATGCTAAATCAAATGACCCCTCTCTTGTTAAAATTCTTGGGTCTATTTTTGAGAAATCTACAGTTTACTTCCTATGCAAATAAGGTGCGCCCTGGCAGGCCTATGCGATGACGTTCATATCTCAGCATCAGCCGAATGTGATGTAGTGGGCATGAGCTGACTGAACATTTACCGATACATGTGGAGGATTACAGGAAAGTCAGTGGGCGGGGGTGTGGCTAAGTAGGAAAGGCGGTGGTGAAGCAATGTTCTGTGGGCTAGGCCCGCCCCTTGGTACACGGAGGATCTTTTTGACTGCATACAATAGTATGTTTTTTCCATCTATTTAATGCAGGCACCCTCCAGCTGTTGCAAAACTACAACTCCCAGCATGCCCAAACAGCCTACAGGTATCAGCCTACAGCAGGGCATTGTGGGAGTTGTAGTTTTACAACAGCTGGAAGGCCGCAGTTTGAGGATGCCTGATTTAATGGGTCCATTAAGTAAAAAAAAAAGCCTCCCACCGACACCTCCCTTGTGCAAAAAAAACAACAAAAAAAAAAAAAGCCTTTAAAGTTTAAAAGCACCCTAAGCCTACATGCACACGGCAGTGGTTTTTTGCGGCCTCCGTTCCGTTTTTTTTGCGGATCCGATGGTTTCCCATTCATTTCTATGGATCCGTTAAAAATGCGGATGCCTCTTCCGTTGCCTGTCCGCGTCCGCTGTCCGCATTTCACGGCCGCAAAAAAAAATTTGGCATGTCCTATTCTTGTCCGCAAAAAACGGTTTGCGGACCCATACAAGTCAATGGGTCTGCAAAAAATGCGGATGACCAACGGAAGCCATCCGTTTGTCATCCGCATCCGTTTTTTTTGCGGATGGTTGCTTGGGAACCAGGGCACTTGTACAGGTACTTTAGGAACTGTTTCAAGCCTTCCGTTTTTTTTTGCGGATCCGCAAAAAAAAACGGAAGACACACGGAAGCACAACCTACAAAATTTGCGGACACAAGGAAAGGATGTGGATGTGAAAAAAAAAGGAAGACGGATCCACGATTTGCGGACAGCAAAAAACAACTGTCGTGTGCATGTAGCCTAAAGAGTATGTTCAAATGGAGTTTTTTCCATGCAGATTTTGTTGCCATTGTTTTCAATGGGAAATTCACAGCCTAGCTCAGATGGTGCAGTTTTTTTCTGCATACAGATTTTTTAAATTTATATAATGGGAAGAAAAAAGAAAAAAAAACTGCCTTTTTTTTTGACAGTTTCCGCGAGGAAGCCATAGGGGGTGGCCGACTGCAATTTAGCCACACTGAATGGGGTTAACCTACAGCAGTTCAAGCTGCAACTCCCTGACAAAAATCGGAGGATCACACTTGGAACCAGGGGTGGACTGGCCATAGACCATATAGGGAAGTTACCTGGTCTATGCCTTCCTCATTGCCGCCAGCTAAATACTTAACGAGCTAATGCTCTCAGTAATAATTAATGCTAGGAGCATCAGGTACTTTTGCAACTGGCCGGTGACCACAGGTACCCTACTGAACCCAACTGTATCGCCGTCCTCAAGATGGTTTTAAGTTGAACACTGCAGCGGGGTGGCAGTATTTTATCTTGCACTGTGGTATTCGGTTCTGCTGGGATGACATTTTGTGCTGCACTAAGGTACTGCTGGTCCCATCTCCTTCTGCTGTCCCTGACTACTTGTGTTGCCCTGCCTTTTGTGAATTTGGACCAGCCTACAACATGCGGCCTATTTTAGTTTTTTTTCCAGAGCCACTTTAAGCTCCCAGTCCACCTCTGCTTGGAACTCTGTGGCTTAGGGCCCTTGCACACTACCGTATGCCCTCCGAGACATACTGTCCGCGAGTGGGCCATTTGTCCCAAAGCGGCATTGATCGTGCGCAAGGGAGTACACAGCATCATAAATTACAATGATGCTGTGGACGTCGGGCCGCCCGCGGGGCTACTGTCCCGCACACATATGAGTGCGGGACAGTAGCCCCGCGGGCGGCACGACGTGCACAGTATTATTGTAATCTTTGATACTGTGTACTCCCGTGCGCACAATCAATGCCGCTCCGGGACAAATGGCCCAGTCACAGACAGTATGTCTCGGGGGGCATACGGTCGTGTACAAGGGCCCTTAAGCAGACTTTTCAGAATGTAAAACCCACCATGTGAAAAATACCCTAGATTTCTTTAAAATTTGCCTTTTAGTGAGTAAACTGGTGGTGTTTTTGTGTAAAACATCACATGGCAAAGATCAGGAGGTGTATAACAGATGACAAGTAGTGGTTAATAGTAAACGAAAGTGCTGAAAAACAGAATTTCTTCTGAAATTATTAACTAGTGGGTTACTCTGCAAAACATCTGATGTCTAGCAGAACTGCGAGTCAAGCATTTGTCCAGCTCTCAAAAAGATCTATGTGATTCTGGGTAGCCACTAAAAAGTATTTCTATGACTTCTCTCAAGAGATGCCAACCTAAATGACAGAAAAAGTACCAAGTGATTATGGAGGGCCGAAAGGCACTATAGACCACACTGACCATCAACAAGCATGACAGATGCTGAAAGTAGCAGATATACAAGGCTTTCTGGTTATTGTTGTATAGCAGCGGTCAGAATCTCCAGCTCTCAGAACAGTGGTCATCATCAGTCACTTTCTGCCTGTTCACACATAACTTTCATTTTCCTTTTCCAGCTTTGCAATTATTCTCTCTGACTAATGAGATGATTTACTCTGAAAGGATAAGTGGCTGGTGGAGGATCAGAGAAGACACTGGCTCCAGCGAGGATCGTATAGAGACTTCGATGCTCTCCTTTGCTAAATTGCGCAGGGCAAAGACATTTTATAGAGTTCCGGTGACGTATCAGGTTCTCTATAGGGACTGCCAGGCAGAGGCTTCCGCTCAGCAGTGAGCCCGGTGACATTACTGGCACTGATGGGCAGGCTTTAGAGCTGCCCTAGCCTGTAAAACGGCTAGGGCAGAGCCGGCGACGTCACAGAATACACTGCTGGGCGGAAGCCTCGGCCTAGTAGTGTGCAGAGGTAAACAAACAAGCCCTTGCACTGCGTAATCCGGCGCAGGGCAAGAGACGGCATTGGAGCATGAAGAGCTCTGATGCTCATATCACAGGGGCTCTGAACCTGGAAAACCCCTTTAAGGCTTGTTCACAATCATCGTTAGGAAAGGCCAGATGATGCAAATGTAAAATCTTTATAGATACCCAGACTAGTCTAACCTTGTCCCAAAATAAAAGCAACCATGGGTTCTTCTAGGCAGCTGCCTAACCCTCTGAAAATGAAAATGATTGAGGCCCACAAAGAAAGAGAAAGCTATAAGAAGACAGAAAAAAAATCTTTAGGTTGCCATTTCCTCAGTTGAAAATGTAATCAAGAAATGGCAGTTTACAGGAACAGTGGAGGTCAAGAGAGGGTCTGGAAGACCAGGAAAAATGTCCGAGCCAGCTGCTCGTAGGATTGCTAGAAAGGCAAATGAGAACTCCTGCTTGACTGCAATAAAAAAAATTTAGCATACTCTGGTACACTGTTCAGCGACACCTGCATCCGCGACAAGTCCTATGGACCGATGAGTTTAAAATATAACTCTTTGGCCACAACGAGCAAATGTTTGGAGAAAAAAGGGGCACAGGATTTTATGACTAGAGCACCTCTTCAACCATTAAGCATGTGGGGTGGATCAATCATGCTTTGAGGTTGTGTTGCAGCCAATGGCATTTCATGGGTAGAGGGAAGGATGGATTCAATGAAATTCCAGCAAATTCTGGAAGCAAACATAACACCAAATGTAAAAAAAAGCTGTGGATGGCTTCTACAAATGGACGAAGATCCTAAACATAACTCAAAATCCCCAAAAAAGATCAAGGTCTGAACATCACTGAAAATCTGCGGACAAACCTCAAAACAGCAGTACATGCAAGACGGCCCAGGAATCTCACAGAACTGGAATACTGCAAGGAACAATGGATGAAAATTCCTTAAAAAAAGAATTGAAAGACTCTTGGCAGGCCACACAAAGCGTTTACAAGCTGTGATAGTTGCCAAAGGGGGTGTTACTAGGTACTAACCATGCAGGGTGCCCAAAGTTTTGCTTCGGGCCCATTTCCTTTTTTGTTATTTTGAAAATGTAAAAGATGAAAATAAAAAAAATATTTTTGCTTAAAATACAAAGAGAATGTGTCATCTTTAACTTTATGTCTTTCGGATATCAATTAATCTTGAAATTACTTAACAGTTCATACATCTTGAAATTACTTAACAGAAATTACTTAACAGTTTTCACATCTCTAGCAGCAAATTCAGCAGGCTGTTCTGGCAGAGAACATCCTGCCAGAATTCGTTAAATCTGGCCGAAATCCAGCTGAGAGTCGGACGGACATTGACTGCTGCATGCCGCGGTTTTTATCCGGCCAATTCCGTGCCGGTACTGGCTGCCGGATCACAATACTGGAGAAACTAGCCTAGTAATTTTGACATGGGGTGCCCAAACTTTTGCATGCCACTATATAGCACGTGCAGCTGCTCTTGTATATGACCTTTACACTGCATATTATGGGGTGTCTATGTGTAATGGATAGTGTGTCGAGCTGCTGTTGTATAAGGTTGAGCAAACCCGAACTGTAAAGTTCAGGTTTGTACCGAACTTTAGGGTTTTTGGCACCCGGACATTTCCGTAAAAGTTCGGGTTCGGTGATTTCTTGGTGCTTTTTGAAAGGCTGCAAGGCAGCCAATCAACAAGCGTTTCACTAGTCTGCCTGGAGTCACGTAGCGCTGCACGTCACTCTGCTCTTCTCAGTGTAGGGATAGGATGCTGCTGTGAGGGGGAGATTAGGGAAGAAATCTGTTGAACTTGGTGGTGTTCAAGCTTCAAACTGCAGTGATTATTGAGGGTGCTATGCTACATATTAGTACCCAGCCCTGAGCCCGGTGACACTGAAAAATACCTTTTAATCCATCTGCTAGTTTGGTGGGCGTCGGCAGCTATTTTTGCAACTGCATGTGAACTGCATGTGTGCCAGGGACATTACTTTAATTCTGTTTTGGTAGCTTAGTGGAGGACAAATTCCCTTTTTTGGCCGGTCAAGTATCCCTGTGGCCTGCAGTGCATACCTGGCAGTAAACATTATTCAATTACATTAGTCTGTCATTATTCAATTACATTAGTCTGTTACATTAGTCTGTTTTATCTGTCTGTAACAGGCACTGCATATCTGACAGTCCAATAAAACTATTAAATACAGCAGTTACCTTGCAGATATAAAAAAGCACACTTTTTTTGCGAGACAGTAAATTTAAGGGCTATGTTGCATTTCTGATGGTCAAATTAAACCATTACATACTGCATTTACATTGCTGCTATAAAAAGAAAAACACTTTTTGTGCTAGGAAGGTGACATGGACGTAAATTTGTACAAATCGTCTGTTCCAATGGGAGGGTGACATTAACCCAGTTTTCCATATACAAACCCCTGCTCTGCATAGGTGACAGGGAGGTAAATTTATAAAAATAGTCTTACATTCTTGGGCGACATTTTACTATTTTTGCTGTATACAAAGCCCTGCTCTGCATAGGTGACAGGGAGGTAAATTTGGAAAATTCAGCTGTTCCATTGGTGGGTAACATTAACCCTGTTTTGCCATATACAAACCCCTGCTCTGCATATGTGACAGGGAGGTAAATTTGCAAAAATCGTCTGTTACATTCTTGGGTGACATTTTACCATGTTTGCCATATACAAACCCCTGCTCTGCATTGCTGACAGGGAACTAAATTTAGTAAAAACGTCTGTTACTTCAGTGGGTGACCGCAAAAAATGTGGAGAGCGTCAAATAAGGGACTTGGCCCTGGTTGTGGTGCTACTGGAGCTCCTGTTGCAGGGAGAGGACGTGGTCGATCTGTGCCAGCTACACGGCCAAATGAAACACCTTCCTCAGGTGCGCGTAGACGACAGAGCCTTCAGAATTCTTTAGTAGGCCCGAATGCAGCTCTACGAATAGTGAGGCCAGAACTAGAGCAGTCGCTAGTAGATTGGGTGGCTGACAGTGCCTCCAGTATCTTCACATTGTCTCCCACCCGGTCCACTGCTGAAAGCTCAGAGTTGGCACCTGCAGGCCATGGGCATTTATCTAGCACCTCAACCCCTTGCAAATCAGCCAAGCAGTCTGATCCCCAAGTCATGCAGCAGTCTCTTATGCTTTTTGATTACTCTGCTGGCGAGGGTTCTGTGGGCCATCCACCTAGCCCTGCCCCAGAAGTGGAAGAGATTGAGTGCACTGATGCCCAGCCACTTATGTTTGAGGATAAGGACATGGGAAGACCACCGTAGCACGTCTCTGATGATGACGAAACACAGGTGCCAACTGCTGCGGCTTTCTGCAGTGTGCAGACTGACAAGGAGGGCAGGGGTGAAGACTGGGTGGAAGATGATGTGGAGGACGATGAGGTCCTAGACCCCACATGGAATCAAGGTCATGCGAGTGACCTGTGCAGTTCGGAGGGAGAGGCGGTGGTCGCACAGAGCCACCAGCACAGCAAAAGAGGGAGCCAACGCAGCCGGGCACCGCCAGCACCTCAGAAGGCAGGGTTAGCATGGCCGAAATGTGGAAAAGCTTTGTCACCGCGCCACAACAACCAGCACCACCAGCTGATATGGAACGTCCTATCAGGAGACAGCATTTCATCACCATGGTGGAGCAGTACGTGTGCACACGCCTCCACGTACTGACTGATGGGTCTCCAAATTGTTCACATGGCCAGAGCTAACCCTTTACTCCTTGGAGGTGCTAACCAGCCCTGCAGCCAGTGTATTGTCTGAACGTGTATTTAGCACGGCAGGGGGCGTTATCACGGACAAGCGCAGCCGTCTGTCCACCACAAGCTCACGTTCATTAAAATGAACCAGGCATGGATCCCACAAGACTTGTCTGTACCTTATACCGGCCTTAACCATACATTTTTGTACTCAATTGCACTTATTCTTTGTTTTATTTTTTTATACTGCTATCATGTTGTAACTTTAATAAATTGGATTGATTCACCATACGGACGAGTGCTGCGGACTTTTCGAATACTATGTCTACAATGGGACCGATGGCCAAGTTGCCTATCTGCGTGCACCAACACTGTGACTTAATCCTATCGCTCGGCTCTATAGTGTGTGGAGCTGCTCTTGTATATGACATGTACACTACATATTATGGGATGTCTATGTATAATGTAGTGTGTGGAGCTGCTCCTGTACACTGCATATTATGGGATGTCTATGTATAATGTACAGTGTGTGGAGCTGTTCTTGTATATGACATGTACACTGCATATTATGGGATGTCTATGTGTAATCTATAGTGTGTGGAGCTGCTCTTGTATATGACATGTACACTGTATATTATGGGATGTCTATGTGTAATCTATAGTGTGTGGAGCTGCTCTTGTATATGACATGTACACTACATATTATGGGATGTCTATGTATAATGTAGTGTGTGGAGCTGCTCCTGTACACTACATATTATGGGATGTCTATGTATAATGTACAGTGTGTGGAGCTGCTCTTGTATATGACATGTACACTACATATTATGGGATGTCTAGCACATTTTGCAGCCCTCTAGCCCTTTCCATGACATTTTTAACGCCATTTAGTACCCAAAAGTTCAGGTCCCCATTGACTTCAATGGAGTTCAGGTTCGGGGTCAAGTGTGTGAAGCTGCTCTTGTATATGACATGTACACTACATATTATGGGATGTCTATGTGTAATCTATAGTGTGTGTGGAGCTGCTCCTGTATACTACATGTGCACTACATATTATGGGATGTCTGTATAATGTATAGTGTGTGGAGCTGCTCCTGTACACTACATATTATGGGATGTCTATGTATAATGTACAGTGTGTGGAGCTGTTCTTGTATATGACATGTACACTGCATATTATGGGATGTCTATGTGTAATCTATAGTGTGTGGAGCTGCTCTTGTATATGACATGTACACTGCATATTATGGGATGTCTATGTGTAATCTATAGTGTGTGGAGCTGCTCCTGTATATGACATGTACACTACATATTATGGGATGTCTATGTATAATGTATAGTGTGTGTGGAGCTGCTCCTGTATACTACATGTGCACTACATATTATGGGATGTCTATGTGTAATCTATAGTGTGTGGAGCTGCTCCTGTATATGACATGTACACTACATATTATGGGATGTCTATGTGTAATCTATAGTGTGTGTGGAGCTGCTCCTGTATACTACATGTGCACTACATATTATGGGATGTCTGTATAATGTATAGTGTGTGGAGCTGCTCCTGTACACTACATATTATGGGATGTCTATGTATAATGTACAGTGTGTGGAGCTGTTCTTGTATATGACATGTACACTGCATATTATGGGATGTCTATGTGTAATCTATAGTGTGTGGAGCTGCTCTTGTATATGACATGTACACTGCATATTATGGGATGTCTATGTGTAATCTATAGTGTGTGGAGCTGCTCCTGTATATGACATGTACACTACATATTATGGGATGTCTATGTATAATGTATAGTGTGTGTGGAGCTGCTCCTGTATACTACATGTGCACTACATATTATGGGATGTCTGTATAATGTATAGTGTGTGGAGCTGCTCCTGTACACTACATATTATGGGATGTCTATGTATAATGTACAGTGTGTGGAGCTGTTCTTGTATATGACATGTACACTGCATATTATGGGATGTCTATGTGTAATCTATAGTGTGTGGAGCTGCTCTTGTATATGACATGTACACTGCATATTATGGGATGTCTATGTGTAATCTATAGTGTGTGGAGCTGCTCTTGTATATGACATGTACACTACATATTATGGGATGTCTAGCACATTTTGCAGCCCTCTAGCCCTTTCCATGACATTTTTAACGCCATTTAGTACCCAAAAGTTCAGGTCCCCATTGACTTCAATGGAGTTCAGGTTCGGGGTCAAGTGTGTGAAGCTGCTCTTGTATATGACATGTACACTACATATTATGGGATGTCTATGTGTAATCTATAGTGTGTGTGGAGCTGCTCCTGTATACTACATGTGCACTACATATTATGGGATGTCTGTATAATGTATAGTGTGTGGAGCTGCTCCTGTATATTACATGTACACTGCATATTATGGGATGTCTATGTATAATGTATAGTGTGTGGAGCTGCTCCTGTATATTACATGTACACTGCATATTATGGGATGTCTATGTGTAATGTATAGTGTGTGGAGCTGATATTGTATATGACATGTACACTGCATATTATGGGATGTCTATGTGTAATCTATAGTGTGTGGAGCTGCTCCTGTATATTACATGTACACTGCATATTATGGGATGTCTATGTGTAATCTATAGTGTGTGGAGCTGTTCCTGTATATGACATTTACACTGCATATTATGGGATGTCTATGTATAATGTACAGTGTGTAGAGCTGCTCCTGTACACTACATATTATGGGATGTCTATGTGTAATCTATAGTGTGTGGAGCTGCTCCTGTATATGACATGTACACTGCATATTATGGGATGTCAATGTGTAATCTATAGTGTGTGGAGCTGCTCCTGTATATGACATGTACACTACATATTATGGGATGTCTATGTGTAATGTATAGTGTGTGGAGCTGCTCCTGTATATTACATGTACACTACATATTATGGGATGTCTATGTGTAATCTATAGTGTGTGGAGCTGCTCCTGTATATGACATTTACACTGCATATTATGGGATGTCTATGTATAATGTACAGTGTGTAGAGCTGCTCCTGTACACTACATATTATGGGATGTCTATGTGTAATCTATAGTGTGTGGAGCTGCTCCTGTATATGACATGTACACTGCATATTATGGGATGTCTATGTGTAATCTATAGTGTGTGGAGCTGCTCCTGTACACTACATATTATGGGATGTGTAATGTACAGTGTGTGGAGCTGCTCCTGTATATGACCTGTACACTGCATATTATGGGATGTCTATGTGTAATCTATAGTGTGTGGAGCTGCTCCTGTATATGACATGTACACTGCATATTATGGGATGTCTATGTATAATGTATAGTGTGTGGAGCTGCTCCTGTACACTACATATTATGGGATGTCTATGTATAATGTACAGTGTGTGGAGCTGCTCCTGTATATGACCTGTACACTGCATATTATGGGATGTCTATGTGTAATGTATAGTGTGTGGAGCTGATCTTGTATATGACATGTACACTGCATATTATAGGATGTCTATGTATAATGTACAGTGTGTGGAGCTGCTCCTGTATGACGTACACTACATATTATGGGATGTCTATGTATAATGTACAGTGTGTGGAGCTGCTCCTGTACACTACATATTATGGGATGTCTATGTATAATGTTCAGTGTGTGGAGCTGCTCCTGTACACTATATATTATGGGATGCCTATGTATAATGTACAGTGTGTGGAGCTGCTCCTGTGCACTAAATATTATGGGATGTCTATGTATAATGTACAGTGTGTGGAGCTGCTCCTATACACTACATATTATGGGATGTCTATGTGTAATCTATAGTGTGTGGAGCTGATCTTGTATATGACATGTACACTGCATATTATGGGATGTCTATGTGTAATCTATAGTGTGTGGAGCTGATCTTGTATATGACCTGTACACTGCATATTATGGGATGTCTATGTGTAATCTATAGTGTGTGGAGCTGTTCCTGTATATGACATGTACACTGCATAATATGGGATGTCTATGTGTAATCTATAGTGTGTGGAGCTGCTCCTGTATATGACATGTACACTACATATTATGGGATGTCTATGTATAATGTATAGTGTGTGTGGAGCTGCTCCTGTATACTACATGTGCACTACATATTATGGGATGTCTGTATAATGTATAGTGTGTGGAGCTGCTCCTATACACTACATATTATGGGATGTCTATGTGTAATCTATAGTGTGTGGAGCTGCTCCTGTATATTACATGTACACTGCATATTATGGGATGTCTATGTGTAATGTATAGTGTGTGGAGCTGATATTGTATATGACATGTACACTGCATATTATGGGATGTCTATGTGTAATCTATAGTGTGTGGAGCTGCTCCTGTATATGACATGTACACTACATATTATGGGAAGTCTATGTGTAATGTATAGTGTGTGGAGCTGCTCTTGTATATGACATGTACACTGCATATTATGGGATGTCTATGTGTAATCTATAGTGTGTGGAGCTGCTCTTGTATATGACATGTACACTACATATTATGGGATGTCTATGTGTAATCTATAGTGTGTGGAGCTGTTCCTGTATATGACATGTACACTACACATTATGGGATGTCTATGTGTAATGTATAGTGTGTGGAGCTGATCCTGTATATGACATTTACACTGCATATTATGGGATGTCTATGTATAATGTACAGTGTGTGGAGCTGCTCCTGTACACTACATATTATGGGATGTCTATGTATAATGTACAGTGTGTGGAGCTGCTCCTGTATATGACATGTACACTGCATATTATGGGATGTCTATGTGTAATCTATAGTGTGTGGAGCTGCTCCTGTATATGACATGTACACTGCATATTATGGGATGTCTATGTGTAATCTATAGTGTGTGGAGCTGCTCCTGTATATGACATGTACACTACATATTATGGGATGTCTATGTGTAATCTATAGTGTGTGGAGCTGCTCCTGTATATTACATGTACACTGCATATTATGGGATGTCTATGTGTAATCTATAGTGTGTGGAGCTGTTCCTGTATATGACATTTACACTGCATATTATGGGATGTCTATGTATAATGTACAGTGTGTAGAGCTGCTCCTGTACACTACATATTATGGGATGTCTATGTGTAATGTATAGTGTGTGGAGCTGCTCCTGTATATGACATGTACACTACATATTATGGGATGTCTATGTGTAATGTATAGTGTGTGGAGCTGCTCCTGTACACTACTACATATTATGGGATGTCTATGTATAATGTACAGTGTGTGGAGCTGCTCCTGTACACTGCATATTATGGGATGTCTATGTATAATGTACAGTGTGTGGAGCTGCTCCTGTACACTACATATTATGGGATGTCTATGTATAATGTACAGTGTGTGGAGCTGCTCCTGTAGATTACATGTACACTACATATTATGGGATGTCTATGTGTAATGTATAGTGTGTGGAGCTGCTCCTGTATATTACATGTACACTACATATTATGGGATGTCTATGTATAATGTACAGTGTGTGGAGCTGCTCCTGTATATGACGTACACTACATATTATGGGATGCCTATGTGTAATGTACAGTGTGTGGAGCTGCTCCTGTACACTACATATTATGGGATGTCTATGTGTAATGTACAGTGTGTGGAGCTGCTCCTGTACACTACATATTATGGGATGCCTATGTATAATGTACAGTGTGTGGAGCTGCTCCTGTACACTACATATTATGGGATGTCTATGTGTAATGTTCAGTGTGTGGAGCTGCTCCTGTACACTATATATTATGGGATGCCTATGTATAATGTACAGTGTGTGGAGCTGCTCCTGTACACTACATATTATGGGATGTCTATGTGTAATGTACAGTGTGTGGAGCTGCTCCTGTACACTACATATTATGGGATGTCTATGTATAATGTATAGTGTGTGGAGCTGCTCCTGTACACTACATATTATGGGATGTCTATGTATAATGTACAGTGTGTGGAGCTGCTCCTGTATATTACATGTACACTACATATTATGGGGTGCCTATGTATAATGTAGTGTGTGGAGCTGCTCCTGTACACTACATATTATGGGATGCCTATGTATAATGTACAGTGTGTGGAGCTGCTCCTGTACACTACATATTATGGGATGCCTATGTATAATGTACAGTGTGTGGAGCTGCTCCTGTACACTACATATTATGGGATGCCTATGTATAATGTACAGTGTGTGGAGCTGCTCCTGTACACTGCACATTGTGTATATTCACACTATGGAGTACGTACACACGCACACATCTGTTACGCTAATTACCATGCCACCGAGAGAGACGTCCTGGTCATCTGTCAGGATCAGCACTACGTTCGGTCTCCGGGATTCCCCTCCCGCTGGCACAAGCGCCGGGCACAGGAGCACCGCCTGGAGCAGCAGCGGGAGCCATGCTGGGGGTGAGCGGCGGGCACACATCGTGCTCTCCGCTGTGGTGACTATAACGTCAGCCTCTCCGGTTACTTCATAGCTTCTCCTAGAAGAGGAAGTGAAGCCGTGCTGGTCAGCTGCTCTCTCCAGTCACATGCCTGCTCACAACAGGAAGGGCGGAGACAGCAGGGGGAGTGTCGCCTCTAGTCGCACGTGTCGCACCTGCTCATTGTTGCTTCTGCTGCGACATAAACGCTTGAAAATATGCAGACAGGGGTTTCCACTGGGGTTGTGTTCATTATCAGACACGATATAAGATACCATCTTATTCACATTTCCAGGCTTTGAAGCGTTTTTATCTCAGTTTATGAAAATATAGTGGTAATTGGACTGTAGATAACTGTGTTTTGGGGCGGCAGGTTGCTAGCGGCTGCATGTTCCATCTTTCACCACTTTCCTCTTGACCAGTAATACGCTTTTTCAGGCGGAGGATTTTACTGATGTTTTCCTCATGCCACCTAACTGTCCATAGGCAGACTGGCTGTAGACCCTACTGGGAAACTTCTAAGTGGGCCAATGCCCAGGGGGCCGCCAGCCATGTAATAAAATCTGATGCACTCAGCATTAATTAATGTAGGCAGTATTTTGTGCTGCACTGTGGTGTTTGGTTCTGCTGAGACAGTATTTTGCGCCGCACTGTGGTATTTGGCTCTGCTGAGGCGGTATTTTGTGCTGCACTATGGTATTTGGTTCTGCCGAGAAAGTATTTTGCGCTGCACTATGGTATTTGGTTCTGCTGAGGCAGTATTTTGTGCTGCACTATGGTGTTTGGTTCTGCTGAGGCAGTATTTTGTGCTGCACTATGGTATTTGGTTCTGCTGGGGCAGCATTTTGCGCTGCACTATGGTATTTGGTTCTGCTGAGACAGTATTTTGTGTCCCACTATGGTATTTGGTTCTGCTGAGACAGTATTTTGCGCTGCACTATGGTATTTGGTTCTGCAGAGGCGGTATTCTGTGCTGCACTATGGTATTTGGTTCTGCTGAGACAGTATTTTGTGTCGCACTATGGTATTTGGTTCTGCTGAGGCGGTATTTTATGCCACACTGTGGTATTTGGTTCTGCTGAGGCGGTATTTTGTGCTGCACTATGGTATTTGGTTCTGCCGAGACAGTATTTTGCGCTGCACTATGGTATTTGGTTCTGCTGAGGCAGTATTTTGTGCTGCACTATGGTATTTGGTTCTGCTGGGGCAGCATTTTGCGCTGCACTATGGTATTTGGTTCTGCTGAGACAGTATTTTGTGTCCCACTATGGTATTTGGTTCTGCTGGGGCAGTATTTTGCGCTGCACTATGTTTTTTGGTTCTGCTGGGGCAGTATTTTGCGCTACACTATGGTATTTGGTTCTGTTGAGACAGTATTTTGCGCTGCACTATGGTATTTGGTTCTGCTGAGGCAGTATTTTGTGTCCCACTATGGTATTAGTTTCTGCTAAGACGGTATTATGTGCCGCACTATGGTATTTGGTTCTGCTGGGGTAGTATTTTGTGCCGCACTATGGTATTTGGTTCTGCTAGGGCTGTATTTTGTGCTGCACTTTGGTATTTGGTTCTGCTGGGGCAGTATTCTGTGCTGCACTATGGTATTTGGCTCCGCTGAGACAGTATTTTGTGCCGCAGTATGGTATTTGGTTCTGCTGAGACAATATTTTGCGCTGCACTATGGTATTTGGTTCTGCTGAGACAGTATTTTGCTCTGCACTATGGTATTTGGTTCTGCTGAGACAGTATTCTGTGCTGCACTATGGTATTTAGTGCTGCTGGGGCAGTATTTTGCGCTGCACTATGGTATTTGGTTCTGCTGAGGTGGTATTTTGTGCTGCACTATGGTATTTGGTTCTGCCGAGACAGTATTTTGCGCTGCACTATGGTATTTGGTTCTGCTGAGGCAGTATTTTGTGCTGCACTATGGTATTTGGTTCTGCTGGGGCAGCATTTTGCGCTGCACTATGGTATTTGGTTCTGCTGAGACAGTATTTTGTGTCCCACTATGGTATTTGGTTCTGCTGAGACAGTATTTTGTGTCCCACTATGGTATTTGGTTCTGCTGGGGCAGTATTTTGCGCTGCACTATGTTTTTTTGTTCTGCTGGGGCAGTATTTTGCGCTACACTATGGTATTTGGTTCTGCTGAGACAGTATTTTGCGCTGCACTATGGTATTTGGTTCTGCTGAGGCAGTATTTTGTGTCCCACTATGGTATTTGGTTCTGCTAAGACGGTATTATGTGCCGCACTATGGTATTTGGTTCTGCTGGGGCAGTATTTTGTGCCGCACTATGGTATTTGGTTCTGCTAGGGCTGTATTTTGTGCTGCACTTTGGTATTTGGTTCTGCTGGGGCAGTATTCTGTACTGCACTATGGTATTTGGCTCCGCTGAGACAGTATTTTGTGCCGCAGTATGGTATTTGGTTCTGCTGAGACAATATTTTGCGCTGCACTATGGTATTTGGTTCTGCTGAGACAGTATTTTGCGCTGCACTATGGTATTTGGTTCTGCTGAGACAGTATTCTGTGCTGCACTATGGTATTTAGTGCTGCTGGGGCAGTATTTTGCGCTGCACTATGGTATTTGGTTCTGCTGAGACAGTATTTTGTGCCGCAGTATGGTATTTGGTTCTGCTGAGACAGTATTTTGCGCTGCACTACGGTATTTGGTTCTGCTGAGACAGTATTTTGCGCTGCACTGGGGTGTCTGGTTCTGCTGGGGCAGTATATTGTGCTGCACTATGGTATTTGGTTCTGCTGAGACAGTATTTTGTGCCGCACTATGGTATTTGGTTCTGCTGAGACAGTATTTTGTGCCGCACTATGGTATTTGGCTCTGCTGGGGCAGTATTTTTTGCTGCACTATGGTATTTGGTTCTGCTGGGGCAGTATTTTGCGCTGCACTATGGTATTTGGTTCTGCTGAGACAGTATTTTGCGCTGCACTGGGGTATCTGGTTCTGCTGGGACAGTATTTTGAGCTGCACTATGGTATTTGGTTCTGCTGAGACAGTATTTTGCACTGCACTATGGTATTTGGTTCTGCTGAGACAGTATTGTGTGCCGCACTATGGTATTTGGTTCTGCTGGGGCAGTATTTTGGTACACTATGGTTTTTGGTTCTGCGGGGGCAGTATTTTGTGCTGCACTATAGTATTTGGTTCTGCTGAGACAGTATTTTGCGCTGCACTGGGGTATCTGGTTCTGCTGGGGCAGTATATTGTGTCCCACTATGGTATTTGGTTCTGCTGGGGCAGTATTTTGCGCTGCACTATGGTTTTTGGTTCTGCTAGGGCAGTATTTTGCGCTACACTATGGTATTTGGTTCTGCTGAGACAGTATTTTGCGCTGCACTATAGTATTTGGTTCTGCTGAGGCGGTATTTTGTGTCCCACTATGGTAATTGGTTCTGCTGAGACGGTATTTTGTGCCGCACTATGGTATTTGATTCTGCTGAGACAGTATTCTGTGGTGCACTATGGTATTTGGTTCTGCTGAGACAGTATTTTGTGCCGCAGTATGGTATTTGGTTCTGCTGAGACAGTATTTTGCGCTGCACTACGGTATTTGGTTCTGCTGAGACAGTATTTTGCGCTGCACTGGGGTGTCTGGTTCTGCTGGGGCAGTATATTGTGCTGCACTATGGTATTTGGTTCTGCTGAGACAGTATTTTGTGCCGCACTATGGTATTTAGTTCTGCTGAGACAGTATTTTGTGCCGCACTATGGTATTTGGCTCTGCTGGGGCAGTATTTTTTGCTGCACTATGGTATTTAGTTCTGCTGGGGCAGTATTTTGCGCTGCACTATGGTATTTGGTTCTGCTGAGACAGTATTTTGCGCTGCACTGGGGTATCTGGTTCTGCTGGGGCAGTATATTGTGCTGCACTATGGCATTTGGTTCTGCTGAGACAGTATTTTGTGCCGCACTATGGTATTTGGTTCTGCTGAGACAGTATTTTGTGCCGCACTGTGGTATTTGGTTCTGCTGAGGCGGTATTTTGTGCTGCACTATGGTATTTTGCACTGCACTGTGGTATTTGGTTCTGTTGAGACAGTATTTTGCGCTGCACTATGGTATTTGGTTCTGCCGAGAAAGTATTTTGTGTCCCACTATGGTATTTGGTTCTGCTGGGGCAGTATTTTGCGCAGCACTATAGTTTTTGGTTCTGCTGGGGCAGTATTTTGCGCTACACTATGGTATTTGGTTCTGCTGAGACAGTATTTTGCGCTGCACTATGGTATTTGGTTCTGCTGAGGCGGTATTTTGTGTCCCACTATGGTATTTGGTTCTGCTGAGACAGTATTCTGTGCTGCACTATGGTATTTGGTTCTGCTGGGGCAGTATTTTGCGCTGCACTATGGTATTTGGTTCTGCTGAGACAGTATTTTGAGCTGCACTATGGTATTTGGTTCTGCTGAGACAGTATTTTGCACTGCACTATGGTATTTGGTTCTGCTGAGACAGTATTGTGTGCCGCACTATGGTATTTGGTTCTGCTGGGGCAGTATTTTGGTACACTATGGTTTTTGGTTCTGCGGGGGCAGTATTTTGTGCTGCACTATAGTATTTGGTTCTGCTGAGACAGTATTTTGCGCTGCACTGGGGTATCTGGTTCTGCTGGGGCAGTATATTGTGTCCCACTATGGTATTTGGTTCTGCTGGGGCAGTATTTCGCGCTGCACTATGGTTTTTGGTTCTGCTGGGGCAGTATTTTGCGCTACACTATGGTATTTGGTTCTGCTGAGACAGTATTTTGCGCTGCACTATAGTATTTGGTTCTGCTGAGGCGGTATTTTGTGTCCCACTATGGTAATTGGTTCTGCTGAGACGGTATTTTGTGCCGCACTATGGTATTTGATTCTGCTGAGACAGTATTCTGTGGTGCACTATAGTATTTCGTTCTGATGAGACAGTATTTTGTGCTGCACTATGGTATTTGGTTCTGATGAGACAGTATTTTGCGCTGCACTATGGTATTTGGTTCTGCTGAGACAGTATTTTGCGCTGCACTATGGTATTTGTTCTGCTGAGGCAGTATTTTGCACTGCACTATGGTATTTGGTTCTGCTGAGACAGTATTGTGTGCCGCACTATGGTATTTGGTTCTGCTGGGGCAGTATTTTGGTACACTATGGTTTTTAGTTCTGCTGGGGCAGTATTTTGCGCTGCACTATGGTATTTGGTTATGCTGAGACAGTATTTTGCGCTGCACTGGGGTATCTGGTTCTGCTGGGGCAGTATATTGTGCTGCACTGTGGTATTTGGTTCTGCTGAGACAGTATTTTGCGCTGCACTGGGGTATCTGGTTCTGCTGGGGCAGTATATTGTGCTGCACTATGGCATTTGGTTCTGCTGAGACAGTATTTTGTGCCGCACTATGGTATTTGGTTCTGCTGAGACAGTATTTTGTGCCGCGCTGTGGTATTTGGTTCTGCTGAGGCGGTATTTTGTGCTGCACTGTGGTATTTGGTTCTGCTGAGACAGTATTTTGTGTCCTACTATGGTATTTGGTTCTGATGGGGCAGTATTTTGTGCCGCACTATAGTATTTGGTTCTGCTGAGACAGTATTTTGTGCCGCTCTATGGTATTTGGTTCTGCTGAGACAGTATTTTGCGCTGCACTATGGTATTTGGTTCTGCTGGGGCAGTATTTTGTGCCGCACTATGGTATTTGGTTCTGCTGAGACATTATTTTGTGTCTCACTATGGTATTTGGTTCTGCTGGTGCAGTATTTTGCAGTGCACTATGGTATTTGGTTCTGCTGAGACAGTATTTTGTGCTGCACTATGGTATTTGGTTCTGCTGAGACAGTATTTTGCGCTGCACTATGGTATTTGGTTCTGCTGGGACAGTATTTTATGCTGCACTATGATATTTGGTTCTGCTGGGGCAGTATTTTGGCTACACTATGGTATTTGGTTCTGCTGGGGTAGTATTTTGCAGTGCACTATGGTATTTGGTTCTGCTGAGGCAGTGTTCTGTGCTGCACTATGGTATTTGGTTCTGCTGAGACAGTATTTTGTGCTGCACTATGGTATTTGGTTCTGCTGGGACAGTATTTTATGCTGCACTATGATATTTGGTTCTGCTGAGATAGTATTTTGCGCTGCACTATGGTATTTGGTTCTGCTGAGGCAGTGTTCTGTGCTGCACTATGGTATTTGGTTCTGCTGAGACAGTATTTTGTGCTGCACTATATTTGGTTCTTCTGGGACAGTATTTTGCGCTGCACTATGGGATTTGGTTCTGCTGGGACAGTATTTTGCACTGCACTATGGTATTTGGTTCTGCTGGGACAGTATTTTGTGCTGCACTATGGTATTTGGTTCTGCTGAGACAGTATTTTGCTCTCCACTGTGGTATCTGGTTCTGCTGGGGCAGTATATTGTGCTGCACTGTGGCATTTGGTTCTTCTGAGACAGAATTTTGCGCTGCACTGTGGTATCTGGTTCTGCTGGGACAGTATTTTGCACTGCACTATGGTATTTGGTTCTGCTGAGACAGTATTCTGTGCTGCACTATGATACTGCACTATGCGCTGCACTATGGTATTTGGTACTGCTAAGGCGGTATTCTGTGCTGCACTATGGTATTTGGTTCTGCTGAGGCGGTATTCTGTGCTGCACTATGGTATTTGGTTCTGCTGAGACAGTATTTTGCGCTGCACTGTGGTATCTGGTTCTGCTGGGGCAGTATATTGTGCTGCACTATGGTATTTGGTTCTGCTATGACAGTATTCTGTGCTGCACTTTGGTATTTGGTTCTGCTGAGACAGTATTTTGTGGTGTACTATGGTATTTGGTTCTGCTGAGGCGGTATTCTGTGCTGCACTATGGTATTTGGTTCTTCTAAGACAGTATTTTGTGCTGCACTAAGGTATTTGGTTTTGCTGGGGCAGTATTTTGCACTGCACTATGGTATTTGGTTTTGCTGGGGCATTATTTTGCGCTGCACTATGGTATTTGGTTCTGCTGGGGCAGTATTTTGCACTGCACTATGGTATTTGGTTCTTCTAAGACAGTATTTTGTGCTGCACTATGGTATTTGGTTCTGCTGAGGTGGTATTTTGTACTGCACTATGGTATTTGGTTCTGCTGAGACAGTATTTTGCGCTGCACTGTGGTATCTGGTTCTGCTGGGGCAGTATATTGTGCTGCACTATGGTATTTGGTTCTGCTGAGACAGTATTTTGTGCTGCACTATGGTATTTGGTTCTGCTGAGGCGGTATTCTGTGCTGCACTATGGTATTTTTGGTTCTGCTAAGACAGTATTTTGCGCTGCACTATGGTATTTGGTTCTGCTAAGACAGTATTTTGCGCTGCACTATGGTATTTGGTTCTGCTGGGGCAGTATTTTGTGCTGCGCTATGGTATTTGGTTCTGCTGAGACAGTATTCTGTGCTGCAATGTGTTATTTAGTTCTGCTGAGGCAGTATTCTGTGCTGCACTATGGTATTTGGTTCTGCTGAGACAGTATTCTTTGCTGCACTATGGTATTTGGTTCTGCTGAGGCAGTATTCTGTGCTGCACAATGGAATTTGGTTCTGCTGAGACAGTATTTTGTGCTGTACTATGGTATTTGGTTCTGCTGAGGCGGTATTTTGTACTGCACTATGGTATTTGGTTCTGCTGAGACAGTATTTTGCGCTGCACTGTGGTATCTGGTTCTGCTGGGGCAGTATATTGTGCTGCACTATGGTATTTGGTTCTGCTGAGACAGTATTCTGTGCTGCACTATGGTATTTGGTTCTGCTGAGACAGTATTTTGTGGTGCACTATGGTATTTGGTTCTGCTGAGGCGGTAATCTGTGCTGCACTATGGTATATGGTTCTGCTAAGACAGTAGTTTGCGCTGCACTATGGTGTTTGGTTCTGCTGGGGCAGTATTTTGCACTGCACTATGGTATTTGGTTCTTCTAAGACAGTGTTTTGTGCTGCACTATGGTATTTGGTTCTGCTGAGGCGGTATTTTGTACTGCACTATGGTATTTGGTTCTGCTGAGACAGTATTTTGTCCTGCACTGTGGTATCTGGTTCTGCTGGGGCAGTATATTGTGCTGCACTATGGTATTTGGTTCTGCTGAGACAGTATTCTGTGCTGCACTATGGTATTTGGTTTTGCTGAGACAGTATTTTGTGGTGCACTATGGTATTTGGTTCTGCTGAGGCGGTATTCTGTGCTGCACTATGGTATATGATTCTGCTAAGACAGTAGTTTGCGCTGCACTATGGTATTTGGTTCTGCTGGGGTAGTATTTTGTGCTGCGCTATGGTATTTGGTTCTGCTGAGACAGTATTTTGTGCTGCACTATGGTATTTGGTTCTGCTGAGACAGTATTTTGCGCTGCACTATGGTATTTGGTTCTGCTAAGACAGTATTCTGTGCTGCACTATGGTATTTGGTTCTTCTGAAGCAGTATTCTGTGCTGCACAATGGTATTTGGTTCTGCTGAGACAGTATTTTGTGCTGCACTTTGGGATTTGGTTCTGCTGAGGCAGTGTCCTGTGCTGCACTATGGTATTTGGTTCTGCTGAGGCAGTATTGTGTGCTGCACTATGGTATTTGGTTCTGCTGAGGCAGTATTTTGTGCTGCACTTTGGGATTTGGTTCTGCTGAGGCAGTGTCCTGTGCTGCACTATGGTATTTGGTTCTGCTGAGGCAGTATTGTGTGCTGCACTATGGTATTTGGTTCTGCTGAGGCAATATTCATGTGTAAGTAAAGGGTGCTCTCGTTGATTTTTGCTTTTTTCCCCCTTACTTTTGCTGCAGAAATAAGCTCCAGATATGAGCTAAAGGTCTATGGGAAATATAAAAAAATAGGATAAACAACATAGGATAAACAAAAATGCAGCATGCTGAAGCTCTAGTGTTTTTGTTTGTTTTTTTCAATCAATTTTACATCTCTTCCACAATATAAAAGACTGAGAAACGAATATCACACAGTTATATAGAAAAACAAAAGCCACTAAAGAAACACCACAAAAAAACAAAAAAATTCAGTTGCCCTGAAAAAAGTTCTGATAAAAAACCTCCAGTGCAGGATTCCTATGTGTAAGGATACTAATGATGGTGTGATGAGTGCCTGTGGTGTGGGCAGCATGAATGCGCTGATTCCTATTTAACCGCCAGTAGAGGGAGTAAAGTAATACTAGCCAATAAAAAAACTACAGCATGGATTGATTCACTGTGTTTCTGGATCAGATGTATAACCGACAACTGTATTCAGCAATAGTTAAAGGTATGTATAATGGCACCATCAGGAAAGTCACTATATTATTATTCCGCACAAAAAGGTACAATGTTCATGCACCTGACTGCCCCAAGGGCCTCATAGCAAGTGCTATGGCTATAGTTATGCCCATGTGTAAAATAGTTATCAGTGGTACCATTCATAAATGTTATTGCACACAGCAAGGTCCTGGGGTTCAGTGGTTGGATCTGTGCTCCCCAAGAGTCATGAGTTCCATTGGGTACACAATGCTGTGCCCGTGTACACATAGATCTGCCATACCTGCAAATAATAACTACAGTGATCAAATATTACTACTATATGGTTACTGAGTCATTCCAACATACACTGACAGCATAATACCACCATATTGTGAGTGATTTTTACCATAATACCTTGGCTGGATAATTCTAACATACTATGACTGCATAATACCACCATACTGAGACAGGATAATTCCAACATACCATGACTACATAATATCACCACACTGTGACTGGATAATTCTAACATACTATGACTGCATAATACCACCATACTATGACTGCATAATACCACCATACTGAGACTGGATAATTCTAACATACTATGACCACATAATATCCCCATACAGTGACTGAATAATTCTAACATACTATGACCGCATAATACCACCGTACTGTGACTGAATAATTCTAACATACCATGACCACATAATACCCCCATACTGTGACTGGATAATTCTAACATACTATGACTGCATAATACCACCATACTGTGACTGGATAATTCTAACATGCCATGACCACATAATACCACCATAATGTGACTGAATAATTCTAACATACTATGACCACATAATACCACCGTACTGTGACTGGATAATCCTAACATACTATGACTGCATAATACCACCATACTGTGACTAGATAATTCTAACATACCATGACTGCATAATACCACCATACTGTGACTGGATAATTCTAACATACTATGACTGCATAATACCACCATACTGTGACTGGATAATTCTAACATACTATGACTGCATAATACCACCATACTGTGACTGAATAATTCTCACATACCATGACTATATAATACCACCATACTGTGACTGAATAATTCTAACATACTATGACTGCATAATACCACCATACTGTGACTGGATAATTCTCACATACCATGACCGCATAATACCACCGTACTGTGACTGGATAATTCTAACATACTATGACTGCATAATACCACCGTACTGTGACTGGATAATTCTAACATACTATGACTGCATAATACCACCGTACTGTGACTGGATAATTCTAACATACTATGACTATATAATACCACCATACTGTGACTGGATAATTCTAACATACTATGACTGCATAATACCACCATACTGTGACTGGATAATTCTAACATACTATG
Organism: Bufotes viridis; assembly: GCA_033119425.1. Classification (NCBI taxonomy): domain Eukaryota; kingdom Metazoa; phylum Chordata; class Amphibia; order Anura; family Bufonidae; genus Bufotes; species Bufotes viridis. Next base: position 258,260,261 of record CM065590.1, read on the forward strand.
ACTGCATAATACCACCATACTGTGACTGGATAATTCTAACATACTATGACTGCATAATACCACCATACTGTGACTGGATAATTCTAACATACCATGACTGCATAATACCACCATACTGTGACTGGATAATTCTCACATACCATGACCGCATAATACCACCGTACTGTGACTGGATAATTCTAACATACCATGACTGCATAATACCACCATACTGTGACTGGATAATTCTAACATACTATGACTGCATAATACCACCATACTGGGACTGGATAATTCTAACATACTATGACTGCATAATACCCCCATACTGTGACTGAATAATTCTAACTTGCCATGACTGCATAACACCACCATACTGTGACTGGATAATTGTAACATACCATGACCACATAATACCCCCATACTGTGACTGAATAATTCTAACATACTATGACCGCATAAGGCCCCTTTCACACGGGCGAGTTTTCCGCGCGGGTGCAATGCGTGATGTGAACGCATTGCACCCGCACTGAATCCTGACCCATTCATTTCAATGGGTCTGTGTACATGAGCGTTTTTTTTCACGCATCACTTGTGCGTTGCGTGAAAATCGCAGCATGTTCTATATTCTGCGTTTTTTACGCAGCCCTAACCCCACAGAAGTGAATGGGGCTGCGTGAAAAACGCATTGCATCCGCAAGCAAGTGCGGGTGCATTGCGTTTTTCACTGATGGTTGCTAGGAGATGTTGTGTGTAAACCTTCAGTTTTTTATCACGCGCGTGAAAAACGCATCAAAACGCATTGCACCTGCGCGGAAAAAACTGAACAACTCAACGCAATCGCAGGCAAAACTGAAAGGCTTTGCCTGTGAAATCGCACAGTTTTCACTGAACGCATCCGCAACGCATCCGGACCTAATCCGGACACGCTCGTGTGAAAGAGGCCTAATACCACCGTACTGTGACTGGATAATTCTAACATACCATGACCACATAATACCCCCATACTGTGACTGAATAATTGTAACATACTATGACCGCATAATACCACCGTACTGTGACTGGATAATCCTAACATACTATGACTGCATAATATCCCCATACAGTGACTGGATAATCCTAACATACTATGACTGCATAATACCAGCATACTGTGACTGGATAATTCTAACATACTATGACAGCATAATACCCCCATACTGTGACTGAATAATTCTAACATACGATGACTGCATAATACCACCATACTGTGACTGAATAATTCTAACATACGATGACTGCATAATACCACCATACTGTGACTGGATAATTCTAACATACTATGACTATATAATACCCCCATACTGTGACTGAATAATTCTAACATGCCATGACTGCATAACACCACCGTACTGTGACTGAATAATTCTAACATACTATGACCACATAATACCCCCATACTGTGACTGAATAATTCTAACATACTATGACCGCATAATACCACCGTACTGTGACTGGATAATCCTAACATACTATGACTGCATAATACCACCATACTGTGACTGGATAATTCTAACATACTATGACTGCATAATACCACCATACTGTGACTGGATAATTCTAACATACCATGACTGCATAATACCCCCATACTGTGACTGGATAATTCTAACATACTATGACCACATAATACCACCATACTGTGACTGGATAATTCTAACATACCATGACTACATAATACCACCATACTGTGACTGGATAATTCTAACATACCATGACTACATAATACCACCATACTGTGACTGGATAATTCTAACATGCCATGACTGCATAATACCACCGTACTGTGACTGGATAATTGTAACATACCATGACTGCATAATACCACCATACTGTGACTGGATAATTCTAACATACCATGACTGCATAATACCACCGTACTGTGACTGGATAATTCTAACATACCATGACTATATAATACCACCATACTGTGACTGGATAATTCTAACATGCCATGACTGCATAATACCCCCATACTGTGACTGGATAATTGTAACATACCATGACTACATAATACCACCATACTGTGACTGGATAATTCTAACATACCATGACTATATAATACCACCATACTGTGACTAGATAATTCTAACATACCATGACTGCATAATACCACCATACTGTGACTGGATAATTCTAACATACTATGACTGCATAATACCACCATACTATGACTGAATAATTCTAACATACTATGACTGCATAATACCACCATACTGTGACTGGATAATTCTAACATACTATGACTGCATAATACCACCATACTGTGACTGGATAATTCTAACATACTATGACTGCATAATACCACCATACTGTGACTGGATAATTCTAACATACTATGACTGCATAATACCACCATACTGTGACTGGATAATTCTAACATACTATGACTGCATAATACCCCCATACTGTGACTGGATAATTCTAACATACTATGACTGCATAATACCACCATACTGGGACTGGATAATTCTAACATACTATGACTGCATAATACCACCATACTATGACTGCATAATACCACCGTACTGTGACTGAATAATTCTAACTTGCCATGACTGCATAACACCACCATACTGTGACTGGATAATTGTAACATACCATGACCACATAATACCCCCATACTGTGACTGAATAATTGTAAGTGTAACATACTATGACCGCATAATACCACCGTACTGTGACTGAATAATTCTAACATGCCATGACTATATAATACCACCGTACTGTGACTGGATAATTGTAACATACCATGACCACATAATACCCCCATACTGTGACTGAATAATTGTAACATACTATGACCGCATAATACCACCGTACTGTGACTGGATAATTCTAACATGCCATGACTATATAATACCACCATACTGTGACTGGATAATTCTAACATACCATGACTATATAATACCACCATACTGTGACTAGATAATTCTAACATGCCATGACTATATAATACCACCATACTGTGACTGGATAATTCTAACATACCATGACTACATAATACCACCATACTGTGACTGGATAATTCTAACATACTATGACTGCATAATACCACCATACTGTGACTGGATAATTCTAACATACTATGACTGCATAATACCACCATACTGTGACTGGATAATTCTAACATACCATGACTGCATAATACCCCCATACTGTGACTGGATAATTGTAACATACTATGACCACATAATACCACCGTACTGTGACTGGATAATTCTAACATACCATGACTATATAATACCACCATACTGTGACTGGATAATTCTAACATACCATGACTACATAATACCACCGTACTGTGACTGGATAATTCTAACATACCATGACCACATAATACCACCATACTGTGACTGAATAATTCTAACATACCATGACTATATAATACCACCATACTGTGACTGGATAATTCTAACATGCCATGACTGCATAATACCCCCATACTGTGACTGGATAATTGTAACATACTATGACCGCATAATACCACCGTACTGTGACTGGATAATTCTAACATACCATGACTATATAATACCACCATACTGTGACTAGATAATTCTAACATACCATGACTGCATAATACCACCATACTGTGACTGAATAATTCTAACATACTATGACTGCATAATACCACCATACTGTGACTGGATAATTGTAACATACCATGACTGCATAATACCCCCATACTGTGACTGGATAATTCTAACATACCATGACTATATAATACCACCATACTGTGACTGGATAATTCTAACATACCATGACTATATAATACCACCATACTGTGACTAGATAATTCTAACATACCATGACTGCATAATACCACCATACTGTGACTGAATAATTCTAACATACTATGACTGCATAATACCACCATACTGTGACTGGATAATTGTAACATACCATGACTGCATAATACCCCCGTACTGTGACTGGATAATTCTAACATACCATGACTATATAATACCACCATACTGTGACTGGATAATTCTAACATACCATGACTATATAATACCACCATACTGTGACTAGATAATTCTAACATACCATGACTATATAATACCACCATACTGTGACTGGATAATTCTAACATACTATGACTGCATAATACCACCATACTGTGACTGGATAATTCTAACATACTATGACTGCATAATACCACCATACTGTGACTGAATAATTCTAACATACTATGACTGCATAATACCACCATACTGGGACTGGATAATTCTAACATACTATGACTGCATAATACCACCATACTATGACTGCATAATACCACCGTACTGTGACTGAATAATTCTAACTTGCCATGACTGCATAACACCACCATACTGTGACTGGATAATTGTAACATACCATGACCACAAAATACCCCCATACTGTGACTGAATAATTGTAAGTGTAACATACTATGACCGCATAATACCACCGTACTGTGACTGAATAATTCTAACATGCCATGACTATATAATACCACCGTACTGTGACTGGATAATTGTAACATACCATGACCACATAATACCCCCATACTGTGACTGAATAATTGTAACATACTATGACTGCATAATACCACCGTACTGTGACTGGATAATTCTAACATGCCATGACTATATAATACCACCATACTGTGACTGGATAATTCTAACATGCCATGACTATATAATACCACCATACTGTGACTGGATAATTCTAACATACCATGACTACATAATACCACCATACTGTGACTGGATAATTCTAACATACTATGACTGCATAATACCACCATACTGTGACTGGATAATTCTAACATACTATGACTGCATAATACCACCGTACTGTGACTGGATAATTCTAACATACCATGACTACATAATACCACCATACTGTGACTGGATAATTGTAACATACTATGACCGCATAATTCCACTGTACTGTGACTGGATAAACATTTTAAAGTGCACTATTTTGTAATTTTTTTATTGTATAAAATAAAGATAACGGGGTCATTTATGACGAAAGATACGCCACTTTTTGATGTATGGTAGGTGCAGATTTTGTCGCAAAGGGGTTTTGCGGCAAAATCTGCGCCTTTTCCTTGCTCACACCACTTTTCCGAGGTCACAGAAAAAGGTGGTATAGGCGGGAAGAGGTCGGACCGGCTGGCCTGTCTCGTATACCATTTTCTACGCCACTTTATGGTGTGAAAAATGGTCTTGAACTACGCTAGCAAGGGAGAATGGCCGGGAGAACCAAGCATCAAAGTTATGTAGAAGCCAGCGCAAATTGCAGGTCTACAAAATATGGATACTGGCCATATGTGTGCCACATTTTGCGGAGCGGGACATTAGGCCCATAATAGAACAGTCCTATCCTTGTCTGTAATGCGGACAATAATAAGACGGGTACTAAATAGCATATTTGGCTACACTTTGCAGTAACCCAAAAAAAGTTAAAGGGTACGGAGTACGTATCCATAGAAAGTATATAGGATCTATACTCCGCATGCTGCAAGAGCAGAGCTGATGCAAGCCAAAGGTGCAGAGCTCTCTGAGAAGCACCGCTGCACCTTCCATGCTTTGAGAAAAGGTTTCCAGATGTAATTGTACCACAGTTTACTTACATCTGTATAGAAACCTGATGACAAAGCCATTGACTGTATTCATATAGTAAGCAGCACTACAAGTACCAGTCAGAAGTTTGGACACACCTTTTCATCTTCTTTTTATTTTCTACAGTGTTGATTCCTATTAAAGGCATGAATATGATGAAGGAACACATATGGAATAAAGTACTAAACAAATATATTTTAAATTCTTCAGAGGAGCCTCCTTTTGCTTTTATAACAGCTTTGCACACTTTTGGCCTGGAATGGTTTTCCAACAGTCTTTCAGGAGTTCCTGGAGGTCCTGGGCACTTGTTGGCTGGTTTACCTTCATTCTGTGGTTCAACTCATCCCAAACTGTCTCAGTTGGGTTAAATTCAGATGATTGTGGAGGCCATGTGATATGACACAGCTCTCCATCCCTCTCCTTGGCTAAATAACCTTTACATAGCCTGGAGGTGTGTTTGGGGTCCTTGTCCTGTTGATAAACTAATGATGGTCCCACTAAGCGCAAACCAGGTGGGATGGCATGTTCATGCAGAATGCTGTGGTAGCTATACTGGTTAAATGTGCCTTCAATTTTTACTAAATCATCAACAGTGTTACCTGCAAAGTTTCCCAATGCCATCACCCGCTTTTCTATGCTTCCCGGTAGGAACCACACATGTAGAAACCATCTGCTCGCCTTTTCTGCATCTCCACAAAGACATGATAATTGGAACCAGAAATCTCAAAATTTGACCCATCAGAACAAAGTACAGATTTCCACTAGGCCAGTGATGGGCAAAGTGCGGCTCTCCAGCTGTTGCAGAACTACAACTCCCAGCATGCAAAGACTGTTTACAGCTATCAGCCTACTGCAGTGCATGGTGGGAGTTGTAGTTTTGCAACAGCTGGAGAGCCGCACTTTGCCCATCACTGCCCTAGGCTAACGTCTGTTCCCTGTGTAGGCTCAAGCAATTCTCCCTTTCTTCTTGTTACTCAGCAGTGGCTTCTTTGCGGCAGTTTGGCCATAAAGGCCTTATTCTTGCAGTCTCCTCTGAACAGTAGATGTTGAGAAGTGCCTGGTTCTTGATCTCTGTAAAGCATTTACAGTTGCAAGAAAAAGTATGTGAACCCTTTGGAATGATATGGATTTCTGCACAAATTGCTCATAAAATGTGATCTGATCCTCATCTAAGTCACAGCAATAGACAATCACAGTCTGCTTAAACTAATAACACACAAAGAATGAAATGTTACCATGTTTTTTATTGAACACACCATGTAAACATTCACAGTGTAGGTGGAAAAAGTATGTGAACCCCTAGACTAATGACATCTCCAAGAGCTAATTGGAGTGATGTGTCAGCCAACTGGAGTCCAATCAATGAGATGAGATTGGAGGTGTTGGTTACAGCTGCCCTGCCCTATAAAAAACACACACCAGTTCTGGGTTTGCTTTTCCCAAGAAGCATTGCCTGATGTGAATGATGCCTCGCACAAAAGAGCTCTCAGAAGACCTACGATTAAGAATTGTTGACTTGCATAAAGCTGGAAAGGGTTATAAAAGTATCTCCAAAAGCCTTGCTGTTCATCAGTCCATGGTAAGACAAATTGTCTATAAATGGAGAAAGTTCAGCACTGCGGCTACTCTCCCTAGGAGTGGCCGTCCTGTAAAGATGACTGCAAGAGCACAGCGCAGACTGCTCAATGAGGTGAAGAATTAACTTAGAGTGTCAGCTAAAGACTTACAAAAGTCTCTGGCATATGCTAACATCCCTGTTAGCAAATCTACGATACGTAAAACACTAAACAAGAATAGATTTCATGGGAGGATACCACAGAGGAAGCCACTGCTGTCCAAAAAAAAACATTGCTGCACGATTACAGTTTGCACAAGAGCACCTGGATGTTCCACAGCAGTACTGGAAAAATATTCTGTGGACAGATGAAACCAAAGTTGAGTTGTTTGGAAGAAACACACAACACTGTGTGTGGAGAAAGAGAGGCACAGCACACCATACACCTTCTACACAATACACCTTCTGGAGTGGCCCAGTCAGAGTCCTGACCTCAACCCGATTGAGATGCTGTGGAATGACCTCAAGAAAGCGATTCACACCAGACATCCCAAGAAGATTGCTGAACTGAAACAGTTCTGTAAAGAGGAATGGTCAAGAATTACTCCTGACCGTTCTGCACGTCTGATCTGCAACTACAGGAAACATTTGGTTGAAGTTATTGCTGCCAAAGGAGGTTCAACCAGTTATTAAATCCAAGGATTCACATACCTTTTCCACCTGCACTGTGAATGTTTACATGGTGTGTTCAATAAAAACATGGTAACATTTAATTCTTTGTGTGTTATTAGGTTAAGCAGACTGTGATTATCTATTGTTGTGACTTAGATGAAGATCAAATCACATTTTATAACCAATTTGTGCAGAAATCAATATCCTTCCAAAGGGTTCACATACTTTTTCTTGCAACTGTATGTGGGGTCTAATTTGAGATGCTGCTAATTTGCAGTTTCTGAAGCTGGTAACTTTTTCTACAGCAGAAGTAACTTTTGGTCTTTCCTGGGGTGGTCCTCATGAGAGCCAGTTTCATCATAGTGTTTGATGGTTTTCATGACTAGGGGCGCACCGCTAACCTAGGGAGCAGCAGCAAGAAAGTGGACAATGAGTGCTTACATTGTGGAAGCTTTCATCTCTCGATATTCAACTGCATAGCCTCCTCAGGACTGCAATACAGTTAAATGCTGCGGCGGGGCACAGGAGCAGCCCCAGCCCCAGCCCCATCATTTCCTCTGATAGGCTACAGGCACAAGGCCTGTAGCCTATCGGAGGCCGGCGCATGCCATTTAGCCATGATGGGGAAGGGGGGGGGGGTCATTTTTATAACTGGAAGGAGCACTATGGGGACACTGGTTCTAATGAGGGCATAAAAAGGGGCATTTTTTTGTTTTGTTCTGGCACACATAAGAGAGGGCACTATGGAGACCTTGGTTCTACTGAGGGCATTAAAAGGGGTTATTTTTTTATACTGGCAATTGTTATAAGGGGGTATTTTATATACTGACACATTATAAGGGACATTTTTTTGTTCTGGCACATATTATAAGGGGTATTTCTGTACTGGTGCACAATATAAGGGGTATTTTTCTTGTACCAGCACATATTATAATGGAGTATTTTTGTATGGGCACACATTATTTTTGTACTGGCACACATTGGGGGGCATTTTTTTTAAGGCACACATTATAAAGTGAATTACTACTGGGGAACATGATTACTAGTATGGGCACTGAAGGGTTCTATTACTGAGCTATTTTTATATGGGCTTTTTGAGTTTTCATCTATACTTTAAATATGAACAGGGCATTGCTGCTTGTGTGGAATGAACTTTGGACTGTAGTGTAGCAGTAAATGCTTACATGGCAGTCCAAGGTCTATATACATTAATATATCAGGAACATGGAGGTGAGAGGGTTCTCCAGGAACTGTTTTGCTGACATATAGCTTTGACTCTTCAGATAAGATAACAAATGTGTAGCTAAGACTCGTGTCTCTCTATCATTGGATAAACTTAAACATCATGTCATTGGACTACGACTATATATGTTTCATATACCCAATAAACGTCAGAGTGGCATTGTATACCAGAATCGTATCATGTGTCAATGCTGCTCTCCTAGCGCTAGAAAAGAATCAAATCAAGCTGAATACCGAAGTCTAGTACCAGGGGTACCAACTACCAATAAGAGGGGAAGAAATGAATATTCCTAACAATCTGGGGGCTCTGTCCGGGATCGAGAAGGTCATCCTCGGGTCTGGTGAGAAGAGACACCAATTTTGTCCTTCTGGCCGATCCGAGGGCACTGGCCACGCCTCGGAGTAAGTACAGAGTTTTTGTATCCGGGATACATAGATAGGTACTCAGGGAGTACCCAGTATTGTGTCAGGGACACATACGATACAACTCAGGGAGTTGTATACAGTTCAGGGAACTGTCATAGGTACTCAGGGAGTACCCAGTATTGTGTCAGGGACACATACGATACAACTCAGGGAGTTGTATACAGTTCAGGGAACTGTCATAGGTACTCAGGGAGTACCCAGTATTGTGTCAGGGACACATACGATACAACTCAGGGAGTTGTATACAGTTCAGGGAACTGTCATAGGTACTCAGGGAGTACCCAGTATTGTGTCAGGGACACATACGATACAACTCAGGGAGTTGTACACAGTTCAGGGAACTGTCAAGTTAGGAACTTAGGGAAGTCCAGTAACAAGGAAAGCGTACTTTAGAGGGCTTGACTTCACAGAAGGTTTCACAGCTTGATTTGATTCTTAATAAGATAATTGTAGAAGTTTTGCATGATAAGTTGTTTTGTTTAACATACTTATATAAGGGGAAGTGACAGGCTGGGTGGTAAGTGTACGGCTGTCGTCCCAAGACTAACATTCTGTTTTGCTATTGCTGTTTTGAATTCTGTTTGTAAGAAAATAAGTTTTGATAATGAGTAGTCAAAAATCTAAGACAGAATGCCCTAAACCAAAACCAGGAGAATCATGTAAATAATATGTTGCCCCAGTCAGTCCTACAAATTATTATCTTGTTAACCCATGGGTAGATAATTTGGCAGGATGGACAGAGGCAATGGAAGCGGTAGACCCCTTTCCCAGGGAAGGAGACAATAGCATATATCACATGGACATGGTCAAGGGTCTATGCTTAGGCGACACTGCCGCCTGGCCATATTTTGAACCTGACCCTTCATGGGATATGTATTATATGCAGAAAGGAGGAGAACAATGGCTAGAGATAGCTCCTCACTGGTATGACCCCAACATGTGCAAAAGGTTTAAAAAGATCAAAAGACGATAGAAAACTACATGAGATACAGACTAAGAAGGAAAATGATAAAAAACATCAGATGTATCCCCCACCTTCATATCTACATAAAATTAACTGTTTAGCGCTCAGGATTTAATAGCAGCCAGTCACATAATAGCGGGACATGCAGTTAATAAACAACCCCCACCCTCAATTGTATCGAGATATAATTTAAGGAACAAGGGTTAAGTGGAAAAGGATAGTGAGATAAGGGGATCTGAGACATCCATGCCTTTTTTGACGGTTGGTAATCAACTGATGAAAAAGGCTTTGGACATAGATGACCTTAATAAAATTATTAAACACTGCCCCAAGCCTACTGTGGCTCCGTCTGGCACAGCGGCTTATTTAAAGAAAGCCTGTAAAGGGAGAAATATGCGAAAGACAGCAGGAAACTTTCATAGATCAAATGATAGAAGCCAAGACTTCCAAACCATGAATAACTGCTGTTATAACTGTGGACAGGAGGGACATTGGGCTAGACAGTGCACAACACCCAGGAGAGACACGCAGAATAGGGGAGCACACAGCAAACAACAGCCCATGACACAAAGGGGACAGAATACAGATAGACAGGGTACGCAGACTCAGCCCAGGTTCCCCATTGATTGGAATCATCAACAACCCTACTGACGGGGCCCGGAGGGAGTCACCCCAGCTTTCACACAGGTCACCACCCACTGGAAAGATACACCGATTATTTTGCTTAAAGTTGCAGGAAGGAAGGTAGGATTCATGGTAGATAGCGGCGCCACCTCCAGTGTGTTTCACAAAGACATGTACAAGGGACTTGTTTGTGAAGTTGGACTTGGCAGTGACAGTAAAGAATGACTGACTAAGTATTCACTCAGCCACCATGCCCATAGTGACCCCGGCTATATGTACTTTTGTTAGTTTACAGGACCACCCTTAGCTAGGAGACATAAACCCTTCACTATGGTCACAGGGCGACTATGACACGGGCCTGATTGATTGCACACCTTATCAAGCCAATCTTAAACCCGGTGCCACACCAGTGTATCAAAAGCAATACCCACTGTCCAAGGAAAAGATTGAGGGTCTACGGCCAATGATAGAAGAATTTCTGAGAAGAAATCCTCGAGGAGGTGATTTCACCTTACTCTACCCCTATCAATCCTGTGACAAAGGCAGATGGTACTACCCGCTTTGTCCAGGATTTGAGGGCAATCAACAATCTCATTGTGCCCATAGCCTCAGTGGTTCCTGATGTCACAACTCTCCTTTCCTCCATCCCTCGGAAGCCGTCTGTTTAATAAGAGTACCATTTTGATTTTTCCTTTGAGGGACGTCAACTGACCTGGGGTAGAATGCCACAGGGGTATGCTGATTCACCAGTTGTGTACAGCATTGTCCTCCAAGCCACTTTGAAACCCTGGCACTCCCCAAGGTTCCATCCTGATACAGTATGTTGATAATCTACTGTTGTGCAGCATGTCAGTGGAGGCAAGTGTACATGATGGTATATCCTTGTTGAAATGGTTGTCAGAATGTGGTCATAAAGTGTCGTTAAAGAAACTGCAGTGGTGCAAAAGCAGGTTGAATACTTGGGCTTTGTCCTCACACAGGGGGAAAGAAGAATCAGTCCGGGAGAATCCAGTCTATTGTGGGTCTGGTCACCCCACACCAAAAGGAAATGCTGTCCTTTCTTGGTATGATAAACTACTGTAGACAATGGATCCCCGACTGTTCTTATTACAGAAATATTTTGAGGCAAGCCACTCTGGAAGAATCCCCAGAGCTAATAAGATGGTCAAAAGGAATGTTGAATGCTTTCGATACTCTGAAATGTTCATTGATGTGTAGCCCAGGATTGGGCCTCCCTGAATATAACCTACCATTCCACATGTCTGCACAACAAAACTGTAAAACCATGGCGGGGTACTCACTCAAGAACACGGGGAAAGTTGCGGCCCTTGTGCTTTTTCTCAAAGGTAATGCCTGTCCCTGCACAAGGGATGCCGGCATGTCTACGTACTCTTGCGGCCTGTGCGATGATGGTGGAATTGGCCACACCTTTTACACTGGGACACTACACTGTCTTGCATACTATTCATGATGTAGTGGGACTACTCAGAGGTATTTATACGCAGAACATGTCAGCACAAAGATTGTCAGGATATGAAGTCCTTTTACTCAGTGATCCATCATTACAGATTAAATATGTCTCACATACGGCAGGACCAGCACCTATACTGAATGCATTACTAGGACTGAAAGGGACAGAAGACTTTTTGCCAGACAAACATGACTGTCTCAAGGTACTCGAATACGAAACCTCCCCCAGACTAGACTTGTCAGCCACCCCCATACCGGACGCACCAGAAGTGTTTGTAGACGGTTCATGTTCACGTCCACTCGACACCGTCTACTGTGCAGCATATGCAGTAGTGATGCTGCCAGATATTATCCTTGAGTCACGACCCGTTCATGTGCAATCAGCCCAAGCTGCAGAATTAATAGCACTTACAAGGGCATGTCAAATACACAAAACAAACCTGTCACAATATACACAGACAGCAGATATGCACACGGGGTAGTGTGGGACCATGGGGTAATCTGGCAACGCAGGGGTTTCACCACAGCTGACGGTAAGAAAATATCTCATTCCCAGCTTATAGATGATCTGTTGGCCGTCCTCCAGCTTCCCTCACAAATAGCTGTTATACATTGCAAAGCACATACTCGAGGAAAAGACTGGGTTTATCCTGTTTTGCAGAAAAATCCACACACTGGATTGGTCTGCAAAGAGGGGAAACCATGTATACCCCAGCACAGCGCTGCACTTTTCATAGCACATTTTTACGGAGTAGAGCACAACAGCATCAAAAATTTCTTGTAGAATGCATGAATCGAACAGTTAAAGACAAACAGCAGGTACTTTTGAGAAATGGAAACAAACCCTACCTATTATATTGACAGAAATAAGAATGACTCCTAATAAGAGGTTAGGACTGTCACCCGTTGAAATCCTCATAGGTAGGCCCTTTCCAACTCCTTGGGCAAATCACCCCTAGTGGTACAGGAAGGCGACATAGACCAGAATAGGGAAGAATATGTCACAAAACTGAAGAAAAAGTTGCTTGTAAGTTTCCTCTCTTCCACAGGAACCGACGCACTCGTTCCGAGCTGGAGACACGGTGGTGGTCAGGGTACTACGTAAAGGAAAAGATCCAAAGGAGCTGGCATTCGGACCCCCTACCACGGTGGTAGCTATCACTAGAACGGCGATTCTCACAGAGGAGGCTCCGATCTGGATTCATGCTAGCAGAGTGAAAAGGATCCCTGAGGTTTCTTCTCCGGTGTCCAACAAAGACAAAGAGCGGAGCTCAGAAGAAGCCTTGCCACAGGCTGAAGATGAAGACCCCACAATATTCTGGGAGATTTGTTTGTCTGCTGCTGATTATTAATCTTTGTGTTTTCTTGCCAATCGGACTCATTACCACTTGTATTTATCATCCAGAGGAGATGAGTTTATTATGTGGTGCACCAAATAATCACACAGTCTCTAAAGGAGCACGGGAGCAAGATCCAGTTGTTCCTGGACCCTCATATTCTGAACAGAATAGTATAATCAGGATAGTGAAGGCCCTAAATGCCCTAGATTACAGATTTACAGAGTTCACGAGACCTTACACAAACATGTGTTGTTACTGTATCCAATGTATACCCTCATTAGTTAATACATTTATGAGATGTAGGCGAGTCTCAGATACACCACAAGTTGCATACATTCAGGTACCTCAAGAAACCCTGGGTCTCCAGAGGAGTACCAACAATACTTACAGAAATATTTTGAAAGGAACAAAATGAAAAAACCAAAAATGAAATATGTAGATGGTTTTTAAGAGGGGATTGAAGGGTTCTATTACTGAGCTATTTTTATATGGGCTTTTTGAGTTTTCATCTATACTTTAAATATGAACAGGGCATTGCTGCTTGTGTGGAATGAACTTTGGACTGTAGTGTAGCAGTAAATGCTTACATGGCAGTCCAAGGTCTATATACATTAATATATCAGGAACATGGAGGTGAGAGGGTTCTCCAGGAACTGTTTTGCTGACATATAGCTTTGACTCTTCAGATAAGATAACAAATGTGTAGCTAAGACTCGTGTCTCTCTATCATTGGATAAACTTAAACATCATGTCATTGGACTACGACTATATATGTTTCATATACCCAATAAACGTCAGAGTGGCATTGTATACCAGAATCGTATCATGTGTCAATGCTGCTCTCCTAGCGCTAGAAAAGAATCAAATCAAGCTCAATACCGAAGTCTAGTACCAGGGGTACCAACTACCAATAAGAGGGGAAGAAATGAATATTCCTAACAGGCACTATGGGGGTATTATTACTTGTGGGGCATAATGAGGGACATCATTACTATTAGGGGTACTGTTAACACTAAGTGCACTCTGGCAGAGAATTATTACTATTAGTGGGAGTTGGGGTGGGGGGGGGGGGGCTGCCCAGTCTGACTCTATCTTTTATCTAATGTCGGTGCTCCCTTTCTCAGACTGTGCAAGGACACACCTCCCAGTGGTTAATACCCCTCTGTACCCTTACTGCAGACTGATGGCAATTCAATCATAACTTCTAGTAGAAATAATAAAGGGATGGTACAACATAACAACATAGAGCCATAAGAATAGATGCTCCAGAATTATTACATGGGGAATGCATGTAGTTGCTAAAACAGATATGTCACAGGTGACAGGTAATCTTTGAAGGGGTTGTGTCACTTCAGCAAATAACATTTATCACGTAGAGAAAGTTAATACAAGCCACTAACTAATGTATTGTGATTGTCCAGGTTGCCTCCTTTGCTGGCTGGACTCATTTTTCCATCACATTATACACGGCTCATTTCCATGGTTACGACCACCCTGCAATTCATCAGTGGTGGTCCTGCTTGCACACTATAGGAAAAAGTGTCTGCGTCTCTGGTGGCCGGGACTGTGGGAGCTCACATAGGTCGGCGCTTTTTTCTATAGTGTGCAAGCACAACCACCGTATTACACTGGATTACAAGGTGGTCGTAACCATGGAAACGAGCAGTGTATAATGTGATGGAAAAATGAATCCAGCCAGCAAAGGAAGCAATGTGGACAATCGCAATACATTAGTAAGTGCCTTGTATTAACTTTCTCTACATGATAAATGCTATTTACCGAAGTGACAAAACCCCTTAAAGTCCACTTCATCATATTCATGTCTTTATTAGGAATCTACAATGTAGAAAATAAACGGCATGTCCAAACCTTTGACTGGTACTATATATCTAAGGAGCCTATACGCTCCAAGATACAATGCTTCAGCAAAACTGGAAGCAGCACTAATGGTAAGGCTTTTGAGGAAACCACAACACAAACGTTGTACTCTGGTACCTCTTATTGATTGGAAGTACAAGACTGCCACTTAGAGTGAAAAGTAAAGACTAAATCAATGGTCTTTTATCTGAAATATGTGATAAAACTGTCAAAATAATTTCAGCACTCCCCTAAAGCCCAGATGGACAGTGGCACATTAAAATGTCTGTTCTTGAGTAAAACAAAGATCCTTTGTTAGAACTCCACTATAACCCATGTGATAATCTAGAAGGGAAAGCCACGGTAAACATTTCTTTAACTCAGGCTTGTGTTCAGCGGTTAATAGCAAACAATAAAATGTAGAAAGGCAAACAGTATAATCAAGCTAAGCAGATGAAATGGTGGGAATGTACAATGGATCGTCCTTCCAAGTAGAAGATTATTACGAACCCAGTCTGCACAGTTTTTGTTTAACACCACAGATCTTGTGAGAAGTTTTTACACAATATCTTTTGCAGAACTGTAAAAAACCATCACACCTTATTAATCATGGCACCTCAAAATCAAGAAATTCCCTTATATATAAAATCATTTTTGTTAAGACGAAAACGTTTTTGCCTGTGACAGCTTATCCAAAGGATAGGTGATAAAGTGAGAGACCCCCACGAACCACTAAACTATATGTCCTGCATTCCTGCAAACTCCATACAGATATGGAGCACAAAACACCTGTTTGCATGATCAGTTGGGACCACTACAGGGGACACTATAAATATTGGGCCACTACAATACTGCGGGCACCAATACTAATGGGGGCACTTTGGGAGGAGATTAGTTACATAGTTCAGCCGACAGTAGCAACCCAGCAGACAGTATCACACATGATATGATTGGATACACAGCACACGTGCTTGGCAATTCTTAGAAATTTCAAACCAGTAAACAGAGTGGACATTGTGCATGTGCCGAATGCTATAAATGTCCCAGATAGGAATATCCCTTCAATAAATTTCCTCCTTGGAGTTCATTGGTTACATATCCTACAAGGGTTCTGTCCTGTACCTGTTCAATACACCCCTAGGATACCTATAGAAAACAGGTGCACAGGAGAAATGGCACACTTTAAAGGGGTATTCCCATCTTATACAATAGGGGCATATCGCTAGGATATGCCCCCATTGTCTGATAGGTGCTGGTCCAACCGCTGAGACCCACACCTATATTTAGAACGAAGCCCCGAAAGTTGTGGAGGGCACACTGTGCATGTGCAGATCACCCTATTCATTTTCTGTGGGGCCCCCGAAAATAGCCAAGCTCTGGCTTGGCTATTTCCATTGGGCCCATAGAAGTGAATGAGAGCAGTGGCCGGGCATGCATGGTACGCTCCCATTTACTTCTATCAGGAGAGCGCTTGGTTATGGTCAGACTATCGGACCACATTGCGGGGCTCCGTTTCCGATATAGGTGCAGGTCCCAGTGGGACCCGCACCTTTACGGCAATGGGGGCATATCCTAGTGAGGCAGCATGGTGGCTGAGTGTTTAGCACTGGTGCCTTACAGTACTGCTCTCATCCATGGTATATGGGGGGCGCTCCACCTGACCACTATCTCCTCCTGAGGGCATACGGGTAGGCAAATTTCACACTTAGAGTTGCCACTAGGGTAGGAAAAAGTTACGGGACGCTGCGCTGTAATTTTTCCCTACCCCCGCCACATGCGCAGTGTCCCATAAATGTAAGCTACCCTGGCGCGTTCACAGCCCGTTAATTTCAGCTGCCCTGGCGCGTTCACATATCGTGCATGCATGATAGCCTGTAAAAGTACTGCTACCTGGAGCGATGGTGCACAGTTGCAAACACACCTCTTTTAACCTTCAGTCTTTATCAAGTGGCTCGCTGCGAGAAACTCCTCCCCGGAAATGACGAGGGCCTCAGATTCTCATGGGCAGCAGATTTTCACAGAACACCGGCACCTCTACATAATTTGGGCGCGCCATGGACCAGCGCAAGGGGTATTCAGACCGGCATCTAAAACGCCATTCTTAATAAATGATCCCATTATTTCCTATCCTGTGGATAAGTTGTCATTCTAGGGTAACCCTTTCAATTTTTATTATCTATATTATTAGAATGGTTTTCAAGGATTAATATGATTTTTAACAGATATGCTCATGTAGTTGCTTACCTCATGTACACCTGCTCCAAGTGTTTGTTCCGTTAGGACTTTCCTGACCTGTTTTCACCATGAAAACAAATCATTCTGGTTTATTACATCCAGTATGTAGCACTTTCTGTTGCCACATCCAACCAAACCCATGATGAACTTCTCAGTTCGCTGCCACACATCCAGCACCGCCGCTAACAACCAGTGTGGACTGTGGTTCCTTAGGCCCATCGGAGAAAATTATTCTTGAGGCTCAAATCCTATCATCAATAAAGTCTAATAGTGTAAGAGGGCGCAAGGTGCCGTCATGGACGGAAGATACGTGTCACCGAGGTTCCTGGCCTCGGTGAGGTGAGAGCCGGGTTTTTTGTGTCAGCAGCAGCTAGTGCTGCTTGACATTGATAGATAGCATGGCTGCAAAGCCGATCCGGGCCGGCTCTTACCGGGAGCAGCTAAAGTGTAGGGTGGGTGGTTGCTCCCCACGGTCCAGTCCTGGTTTTGGGCTGGGTTTAAAAACTCAGCCAGCACCAGCAGCTGGGGGAGTGATTGTCCTGGAGCTG
Source organism: Bufotes viridis (assembly GCA_033119425.1). NCBI lineage: Eukaryota > Metazoa > Chordata > Amphibia > Anura > Bufonidae > Bufotes > Bufotes viridis. The sequence continues at coordinate 258,278,806 of CM065590.1, forward strand.
CTAATAGTGCTGGGAGCTGAGGGCTGTGTTTTTGGGACCTGCGGCTGGAGCCAAGCTGGAGGGCTCAAACCCCTGTGAAAACGAACAGGCTGCCTGAAAAAGCCTGTCTATGGACTTGCTAACACCAAGGAGCTAAGGTGACTCTTCCGTTTATGGACTTTTGTGTGTGTGAACAAACACCAAGCCACCTGTTTTTTGTGATGCTCTTTTGTTGTGTGAATAAAACACGGACATTTAATTTACAAGCTTGAACGTTGCCTCTGTACTGCACCCGCTGGTCCTGTCTACCAGAGCGAATCCCCACATTTGGTGTCGGATGCGGGCATGCGCAGTGAGGCTGGCGTAACGCCGAAGTTTTTTCCAAAGTGAATGTCATATGTCAAGCCGGCAAAGTTTCAACACGTGAACTCTGACAAGATGGAGGCAGTTGTAAAGGCTCTCGTGGAGGCCAATTTACAGCAGCGGGAGGCCAACAAGCAGCAGCAGGAGACAAACCAGCTGCTGTTGCAACATGTAATGGCTTTGCAAGCGACTGGAGCCTCTCACCGTGCCCATGATGCCCGGAAAGCGGTCCGTGCAGCAATTCCCAAGATGACCCCCGAGGATGATGCCGAGACCTACCTGGCAGTCTTCGAAAAAGTGGCCGTGAGGGAGAAGCTGCCCCGTGACCAGTGGGCTGAGGTGGTCGCTCCGTTCCTGGCTTCCGGACCCCAGCAGGTGTTTTTCGACTTGTCGGACGACCAAGCGGCCGATTATGACACCGTGAAAGGAGAGATCCTAGCCAGACTGGGGGTGAACGTGCTGGTCCGCGCTCAAAGAGTCCACCAGTGGGACTTTAAAACGACTGAACCTGCTAGGCCGCAGTACTACGATCTGCTGCACAGGCTGCAAAAGTGGCTGCAGCCTGATCTACTAAGTCCCACTGCCATGCTGGATCGACTGTTGGCGGACATCTTTTGGAGGGCCCTGCCTTATCCCCTCCAGCACTGGGTCGGCCAGGCGTCTCCGGTAAGTGCCCTGGAGATGGTCGACCTGGTGGAGCGCTACGAGGCCACCAGAAACCTGCAGGGGAGTCTTGCTGGGAAGGGGCCAGTCAAACCCCGGAGGCCTCCACCCCAGTTCCGACGACCGGCGACAGAGAGACCTGCACGGAATGTATCCCTGCGGATCCGCCTCCCGTGGTATGCTGGAGGTGTCAGGAGCCAGGCCACATCAGGGCCGACTGTCCGCATCAGGGTGAGCCGATGGATGTGAACTACGGGTATCGCCACTCCCTGTATGCACGGAAGCTGTGTGCAACTGGCACCCGTGAGGGGCAGGACAATACCCACCTGTGTCAGGTAGAGGTGGGAGATTCTCTGGCGGTGGCCCTGCTGGACTCCGGGAGTTTAGTCTCCCTGGTAAGAGCTGCCCTAGTACGGCCTGCGGAGTATACCGGCCGTAAAGTCGGGGTCCTATGCATCCACGGAGACTTAAAAGACTACCCCACTGCACTAGTGACTTTGTCCACAGCTGCTGGTAAGTGGACCCACGAGGTGGCTGTCGCTACCAAACTCCCACATGAACTGATTCTTGGGAGGGACTTCCCAGGTTTCCCGGCGCTGTGGCCGGCTATAAAAGTGTCTGATGGGCCCGAGACAGGGGTAACCCTAGTAGAGTGGCCCGATACCACTGGAAGGCCAGAACCCTGGGAGCCCGAATCTGAAGGGCCAGCGGTAGGGGTGACCACTGCTCCAGCGGTAGAGGGGGAGACAACCCCACTGAGTGTAATGGTGGGAGACACGGAGGACTTGCCACCGGGACCTGAGTTGGCAGACCTCAATGTCTCCGGGGAAAATTTTGGGACCGCCTAACACCGGGACCAAACCCTAACCAGGGCCTGGGAAAGTGTTGTAATAATTGACGGTAAACCCCAGAAACCTGGGGCTGAATTAATGTTTCCACGGTTTATTATTCTTCAGGATATGTTGTATCGGGTGAACCAAATCCGAGGTGAGCCAGTTGAACAGTTGGTGGTGCCCACCGCATATCGCAAGCTTGTTATGGAGCTTGCCCACCAACATGTTCTTGGGGGACACATGGGGTGGCAGAAAACGCAGGACCGCTGCACTACAGCGATTTTACTGGCCCGGTTTGTTTAAGGAAGTAGAGGAGTTCTGTAAGTCCTGTCCGACCTGTCAGGTAAATAGCCCCCATCCGCATTACAGAAGTCCCCTGGTCCCTCTCCCAATAATTGAGGTCCCATTCGAGCGTATTGCCATGGATCTGGTCGGACCCGCATCGAAGTCTGCTAGGGGTCACCAACATATCCTGGTGATTCTGGACTATGCCACTCGGTATCCAGAGGCGGTGCCTCTTCGACACACATCGGCTAGGCTCATTGCAAAGGAGTTAATGGAGATGTTTACCCGGGTGGGCCTACCTAAGGAGGTTCTGACGGACCAAGGGACCCCTTTATGTCTAAGATTATGAGGGAATTGTGTAAACTGTTGCATATAAAGCAATTATGGATCGTCCGCTTACCATCCGCAAACGGACGGCCTTGTGGAAAGATTTAACCAAACTTTAAAAATATGCTAAAAGGGTGGTGTCCCGAGATGGGAAGGACTGGGATCTGCTTCTGCCCTATCTCATGTTCGCAGTGCGAGAGGTGCCCCAGGCCTCTACTGGGTTCTCACCCTTCGAACTGCTTTATGGCAGACGCCCACGGGGCCTGTTGGACATCGCTAAGGAAGCGTGGGAGCAACAGCCCGTCCCCACAAAAGCGTAATTGAATATGTTACCCAGATGCAGGAACGTATGGAGAGGGTGTTACCGCTGGTCCGGGAGCATATGGAGGCAGCACAACAGGCCCAAAGTAGAGTCTATAATCGTCAGGCTCGAGTACGAGACTTTAATCCCGGAGACCGAGTTTTAGTTCTGGTACCCACCCTTGACAGCAAATTTCTAGCTAGGTGGCAGGGGCCCTATGAAGTGCTCGAGAAAGTGGGGGAAGTAAATTACAAGGTGCACCAGCCAGGGCGGCGGAAGCCGGAGCAGGTGTATCATGTGAATTTGCTGAAGCCATGGAAGGATAGGAACTGTCCAGCGATGACAGCCCTCGGCCAGGGCTTCTAGGTGAGAAGGATCCAGCCCTCACCTCGAAGTCCGGGAAGCAGCCGCCACCGTAAAAATTTCAGATAGCCTGTCCTCCAAACAGGTCCAGGAAGTTAAGGAGTTCATTAGTCGGAACACGGATGTGTTCTCGACCTCCCTGGGCGCACATCCCTAATCCAGCATGACATTATCACTGAGCCTCAGGCCAAAGTCCGGTTAAAGCCGTATCGGGTACCCGAGGCTCGGCGACAAGCCATTGTGAAGGAAGTGCAGCTGATGCTCCAGTTAGGTGTCATCGAGGAGTCAAAAGTGATTGGGCCAGTCCGATAGTCTTAATACCCAAGCCGGACGGGACATTGAGGTTCTGTAACGATTTCCGCAAGCTGAATGAGGTGTCCAAGTTTGATGCGTATCCCATGCCGCGGGTGGATGAGCTCATTGAAAATTGGGCCAAGCCAGGTATTTTTCTGTCTTGGACCTCACCAAAGGGTACTGGCAGGTACCCTTAACGGAGGCTGCCAAGGAAAAACTGCTTTTATCACACCGGAGGGGTTGTATCAGTACAAGGTATTACCCTTTGGTCTACATGGCGCCCCGCCACGTTTCAAAGGCTTATGGATATTGTGCTTCGTCCACATCGACGGTACGCCTCAGCGTATCTGGATGATATCATTGTCCATAGCACCGACTGGGAGAGTCACCTACCGAAGGTACAGGCCGTAGTGGACTCCCTTAGGAAAGCTGGCTTAACTGCTAACCCAAAAAAGTGTGTTGGTAGGGTTAGAAGAGACCAAATACCTAGGGTATGTCATTGGGCGGGGGGTGGTCAAACCTCAGGTAAACAAAATTGAGGCAATTAAGAATTGGCCCCGACCTGTCACTACGCGGCAAGTAAAATCATTCCTGGGCATGGTGGGATACTACATGAGGTTTATTCCCAACTTTGCTACAATTGCTGCTCCATTGACAAGCCTTTTAAAGGGACGCAGGTCAGTGTCGATCCAGTGGAATGAGCAGGCGGATAAGGCTTTCTCTGCTCTGAAGTCGGCCCTGTGTGGGTCCCCGGTTTTGGTGACGCCCGACTTCAAGAGAGAGTTTGTGGTACAGACCGATGCCTCTGAAGTGGGCCTCGGGCTGTACTCTCTCAGGAAATCAATGGGGAGGAGCATCCCGTGGTTTTCCTGAGTCGCAAACTCACCCCAGCCGAAACCAGGTACAGTATAGTGGAGAGAGAGTGCCTGGCCATCAAGTGGGCACTAGAGTCTCTCCGCTATTATCTGCTAGGGAGAAAGTTCCGTCTGGTGACCGACCATTCCCTCTAAAGTGGATGTGCCAGGCGAAAGACAGGAATGCTCGGGTCACCAGATGGTTCTTGTCTCTGCAGAACTTCAAGTTCACAGTGGAACACAGGGCAGGCCGCTTGCAAGGAAATGCGGATGCACTGTCTCGAGTACAGTGTTTGGCGTGTGTTCACCCTGTCGGGGTTGAACAAAGGGGGAGGTATGTAAGAGGGCGCAAGGTGCCGTCATGGACGGAAGATACGTGTCACCGAGGTTCCTGGCCTCGGTGAGGTGAGAGCCGGGTTTTTGTGTCAGCAGCAGCTAGTGCTGCTTGACATTGATAGATAGCATGGCTGCAAAGCCGATCCGGGCCGGCTCTTACCGGGAGCAGCTAAAGTGTAGGGTGGGTGGTTGCTCCCACGGTCCAGTCCTGGTTTTGGGCTGGGTTTAAACTCAGCCAGCACCAGCAGCTGGGGAGTGATTGTCCTGGAGCTGCTAATAGTGCTGGGAGCTGAGGGCTGTGTTTTTGGGACCTGCGGCTGGAGCCAAGCTGGAGGGCTCAAACCCCTGTGAAAACGAACAGGCTGCCTGAAAAAGCCTGTCTATGGACTTGCTAACACCAAGGAGCTAAGGTGACTCTTCCGTTTATGGACTTTTGTGTGTGTGAACAAACACCAAGCCACCTGTTTTTTGTGATGCTCTTTTTGTTGTGTGAATAAAACACGGACATTTAATTTACAAGCTTGAACGTTGCCTCTGTACTGCACCCGCTGGTCCTGTCTACCAGAGCGAATCCCCACATTGTTTTAAACCAAAGAAACAGGACTTAGTGGCAAGTGATTAGCTCTAAATGGGATTTTTCTCCTGGACTTTTGGGGCCCACTATGGTTTTAGTATCTGTGTCCACAAGAGGATCCTCTGCTACTCTGGCAAGCTAGTCCAGCCCTACTAACAACACCCAGCTAGTTTATACCTCCTCCCACCAGCTAGTTACATAGACAATCCCCTATCACTGCTCTACCCATCACATCACCGGAAATAAGGAATTAACATGGTGATGTGACCACAGCACAGAAGGAAGATAGGAGTAAATCAAATACACAATTACAGCTATCTTCATAAATTATTATTTTAAAGAAATTTGATACAAAAAAACAACCCTCTAAGGGTATTTTTACACTCGCGGCAGGACGAATCCGTCCTGCCGCAAGTGCCACTGCCGTGCTGCCGCTCCGTCCCCATTGACTATAATTGGGTGGGGGGAGCTACGGCGCAGCACGGCAAAGATCGCTGGACTGAAAAGTCGGACATGCAGGACTTTTAGTCCGGCCGTGCACTGCCGTGCTGCGCCGTAGCTCTGCCCCCCGCCCTATTATAGTCAATGGGGACGGAGTGGCAGCACGGCAGTGCACAGGCAAGTGTAAAAGTACCCTTAAGCGTATAACCTCTTGAAAGCCTAAGTTTACAGTTTAGATATAGCTATAAAATATAGAATGTATAGAAAATGAAGCACCAATAATATGCTTCTTATCTTGTACTGATCTTCGGTTACAGCTTGTGTAATACCCCATTTTTCTGCCAGAGATACATTCACAGATGTGCAAGCTGCCGAGCTGAAACCTCCCAGCATTTACTGCTTGCTCAATGTTTGCACAGTATTTTTCTAAAATTTAATTTGCATTATTTGAAGTGTCTTTGCACCTGTCACTGTACAGTAGAAAGATATCTCCCACACTGCAGCACACCACAGGCCATTGCATCATACAGTAGTAGCTGAGCTATGTCTGTCAATAAGCTGTCCTCTGGTTCTGAGTGTGCTGCCACATGTCACACGCTGTGCTAAACGGAATCACATTAGTTACAAAACTGACTGACATTAACTTAATTCAAGTTTGCTATGTGTTTTCCCTTTCTGGAAGGAAATGAAGCATAATCGCGAATATGTAAATGCAAAAATGCATTACATGCTATACAGTTTTTGATGCATTCTTTTTTTTGGCCATAACCAAACTTTGCAAGACAAAAATTTACAGTTCTGCATTATAGGTGGATGTTCTCATGGGCAAAATACTCATCTGTAAAAAATACTCACAAACTGCAGGTAGTTCACCTTCATATTTCTTTTATTGAGTACTTCAAAATTGCAAAATGTTCAATAAATATATACACCATGAGAGCATGTGCATTTGTGTCCCTCATAGTGTACACCTTTATTGAACATTTTGCAATTTAGAAGTACTCAGTAAAAGAAATATGAAGGTGAACTACCTGCGGTTCATGAGTATGAATTAAGAAGCTCACTGTTTCATATGCTATACGAGAAGGCTGAAAGTGATCCAATGTATACCTATGCTGAGACCGGGTACATCACCGGAGGTAAAGAAGAAGACCATGCTCCGATGCTCCACTCATTCATGCTGAATGAGTGAAGAAGGGGTTATGTTCGGGTTCAGCTCTATGGTTCAACTTTAAGCGGCTATGTAGAGAAAGAAGGCAATGCACAACAATGGTGCTCAAAATAATAAACAGTATGATCCTTAAATGATATCATTTTTTCAGTTTGCCTCCGATCAATCTCCATTCCGCTCTGGAGATGGACACCAAAACGCTGCCTGCAGCGTTTTGCTGTCCGCTTGATGAAACTGAGCCAAATGGATCCGTCCTGGCACACAATGTAAGTCAATGGGGACTGATCCGTTTACTCTGACACAATCTGGCACAATAGAAAACGATCCGTCTCCCATTGACTTTCAATGGAGTTCATGGCGGATCCGTCTTGGCTATGTTACAGATAATACAACCGGATCCGTTCATGACGGATGTATGCAGTTGTATTATTGTAACGGATCCGTTTTTGCAGATCCATGACGGATCCACCCAAAACTCGAGTGTGAAAGTAGCCTAACTGATATTGGGGGTGAATAAGAGGAAGGTCCATGTGTAAGAGAGCTAAGGCTGGAATATGCACTCTTAGCATTCAGAGTCGCATTAAAAAAACTAAATATTTTAATAAGGTATAAGTATAAAAACTTGGATCTAATTAGAACTAAATGAGAAAGTGCATACCAACAATATATCACTCCCAATAATTCATCAAAAAAGCATCACTGACTACCGTAATAGTCAATGTGGCCGAATCGGTAGTCCGGGGGCACACGTTCACTAGCGGCAGGACGGATCCGACAGGCTGTTCAACCGACGGAAGAGCCTGCCGGAGGTCTGTGCCGCTAGTGTGAAACTAGCTTTAGTTCTCATTGGATCCAAGTCTTTATACTTATACCTAATTAAAATATTTAGTTTTTTAATGCGACTACCAATGCTAAGAGTGCATGTTAACTAATTAATTATTAACTATACATTTAAAGCTTTTGGGTGAAGCTTCTATATAACATAGCACCTTGATTCCTGGTGTCAAAACAGGTGAGCCACCATATATACTATAGTAATTTTTAAGGCTAGAATATGCCTTACCATATTGGTGATGAACTGATTAATAGTTAAGGCTGCTCGCAGCCTGTAGTTGTGGGCGGGGCCGAGGTCCCCCTTATTAACCCCCTCACCTGGGTCCTCGGTCTCGCACGCCGAGTCTACTTCCGGTCCTGCAGGCAGCCCGTCGGCTGAACGCTTCTGCAGCTCTACCCCGACATCGATGTGCGACGGCCTCAGGTAAGGCGGGTTAGCACGCCGAGGGTGCGGGGGTCCGTTCTCCCTCGCCGTCTCATGCCCTCCCATCCAGCACCAGAGCATTCACAGGGGGCGGGATCCTGGCACCGGGCTGTCAGTCTGCTCCTTATGCCCGCCGGGTTCGGAGTCTCGCTCCCCTGCCCCCGACAAGCCCTCTCCCTCACTGGGATCCAGCGTTTGCATGCCTCTCGGTCAATGGCGTCCCGCCTGTCCTACGCAGGCGGCTCCCCTTTTTTCCGGCCTGGACCCCTGCCCACCTGCTTGTCTCCACCCTTTTATGAGGGGGGGTCCGGTTCCCCATGGGTCGCGGTCGGGCCTGGCTACTGGGGCTTGGATAATGATTGAAAGGAAAAATTTATTATATTTGATTTTAGTTCTGCTTTCCCTCTTTTTGTAGGTACACCCTGTCTACATTGGTAGCGGTTGCATTATCCGCCCGATTCCCTCGTCTTACTTGTGTTAAAAAAAAAAAAAAAAAACCCCAGGTCCTATAGTTCCTTCTCGTGCCTCCGTGGGTCAACAGGTGGACCCCCTTGTGTCCTCTCAGGTGGGTATTTTAGGTTCTTTTTCCTATTCCTCCAGTGCTGCGCCTCCCCACCCGCTGCGCCCGCTCTAGCCTGCAGTCTCTCTCAGCTGAGAGCTTTTACTTAGGCACCCTTCATCGCGCTCAGGCCTATTGGGAGGGGAAAAAATATAAAAAATAAAAAATACCCCATCCATCCTTTCAGCTTCTAAGGTTCAGGCGGGTGTCTACCCCCTTCCCAAGCACGGCGACCTGCCACCACGCTCCCGTCAGCCTGGAGCGTTGAGGGTCACTCCTTCCACCAGGGACCTGAAGCGTTCAGGTCACTCCGTTCCCCACTGCCTGAAGCGTTCAGGTCACTCCGTTCTCCACGGCCTGAAGCGTTCAGGTCACTCCGTTCACCTCGGCCGAAGCGTCCAGGTCACTCCGTTCACCGCGGCCTGAAGCGTTCAGGTCACTCCGTTCTCCACGGCCTGAAGCGTTCAGGTCACTCCGTTCACCACGGCCTGAAGCGTTCAGGTCACTCCGTTCACCACGGCCTGAAGCGTTCAGGTCACTCCGTTCACCACGGCCTGAAGCGTTCAGGTCACTCCGTTCACCACGGCCTGAAGCGTTCAGGTCACTCCGTTCTCCACGGCCTGAAGCGTTCAGGTCACTCCGTTCTTCACGGCCTGAAGCGTTCAGGTCACTCCGTTCTTCACGGCCTGAAGCGTTCAGGTCACTCCGTTCTTCACGGCCTGAAGCGTTCAGGTCACTCCGTTCCCCACCGCCTGAAACGTTCATGTCACTCCGTCCCCCACTGCCTGAAACGTTCAGGTCACTCCGTTCTCCACAGCCTGAAGCGTTCAGGTCACTCCGTTCTTCACGGCCTGAAGAGTTCAGGTCACTCCGTTCCCCACTGCCTGAAACGTTCAGGTCACTCCGTCCCCCACTGCCTGAAACGTTCAGGTCACTCCGTTCTCCACGGCCTGAAGCGTTCAGGTCACTCCGTTCTCCACGGCCTGAAGCGTTCAGGTCACTCCTTTCTCCACTGCCTGAAACGTTCAGGTCACTCCGTTCACTACGGCCGAAGCGTTCAGGTCACTCCGTTCTCCACGGCCGAAGCGTTCAGGTCACTCCGTTCACCACGGCCTGTAGCGGTCAGGTTCCTTCTCTCGTCTTTCATTGCCGTCGTGGCTTCCTCTCTTCTCCGCCGCACGTCCATGCATTTCCCACTAGGGTGGGCCGCTGAGAGTGTTCAGGCTAGTCCCTTCCTGGCGCTCCCAGGCACTTCATCTCGCGCCTTCGCTCCCAACGTCGTTCGGCAACACTGCGTGGCCAGCAGCTGGGGGCGTCATACCAGTCACGTGCTCACTGGGTTCATTATTTTAGTCCTCAGATCAAGCTGAGTTTTCGGCCCGGCTAGCCGTGCGGCCAGGATGCCAGGTCTGTAATCCCAGGTACGTCCCATTTAGTTTGCGTCATCCGTTCTGGTGTTACGGTCCACACGACCACATCAACCTCCAATTGCTGTCAGTTTTCCTTATTACAGGTTCATTGGAGACGGCCGCTAGGATCATCAAGCCATGTCCCAGGCTTCGGATATGGATGACGCATTGTCCCTCCCAGGTTCAGCGGTGTCTGGCCAAGGCGGGCCAGAATCTCTCAGAAGATGGACTGTGCCGAAGCTCATTGCCGAGTTAAATAGAAGGGGCATCGGGTACCGATTACAGGCCACCATGGATTCTCTCGCCTCGTCGGTTGCAGACATCCGGTCCAGGGTGGTGGAGTTGGAATCCGGAATTCCCTCTATTCCCCAGGTGCCGGTCCCACCTCCTGAGCCGTCTCCACCCCAACCGCTGGCTCCAGGTACGGCTCCGGTAGTTCCCGTGATTGCTCCAGCTCATTTCGTCCCAGACCACATTAGGAAGGACATATTGGCGGGGAAGGACGTCAACCTGGCGTCCATCTTGATTGCATCCCACGATGGCGCGGAGAATAAGACCTTCGACTGCGGGGAGGTTTCGGTGGTCTTAAAGGCCAAGGATGCCCGGTTGAACCGTAAACTCACCGTTACCGAGTTTGTCCTGGCCTTCAGCCTGTTTAGAGACGTGATCTGCTCCGCCTTCCCCCTGAGGAGGGAGGAGCTCGATACATATCTTTACAGGGTCACTGATCTTGGGCACAAGTACGGCGGCACGGCCTTCTATGACTACCACCACTCCTTCTCGGCCAAGGCCGCCGCCGCACTTGCCCAGTTTCAGTTTACCACCAGTTGGGCCAATTTAGATATGGAGTTGTTCTGCCGACACTTCGCCGGTCTCCGGGCTCCCTCGTGTTCGACTTGCCAGTCGATCTTTCACTCCGCAGAATGGTGTCCCCAGCCTGCCACGGCTCACCCGGACAGGGCCACGCCCGGGTCCTCTAGGGTCCAAGGCAATCCCACCACCACAGACAAATTAGGAAGGCCTATAGTCTACCTTGGCAACGCCCAAGTGTGTAACAACTTCAACTTTGGCAGTTGTCTTTTCAGTGGCTGCAGGGCCTTGCACATTTGCGCCATATGCTTCAGGGCTCACCCCAGGTCCACCTGTCCTTAGAGATACGCAAAGCACCTATGACTGGCCGACATTGATGTTAGTCTCCTGGCCGCTTTGTTACGGGACCATCCCAACCTGAGTTTTGTGGGTTCTCTGATTGCCGGGCTCACCTCGGGCTTTGACACCGGCTTGGTGGCTCTCCCTCACTGCAACTGGGAGTGTCCCAACCTCCAGTCGGCCAGGTCCGATCCGGCCGCCGTCCAGGCGCTCCTGGACTCGGAGGTTGCGAACGGATTCGTGCTGGGTCCGTTCGATCAGATCCCCTTCTCTCGGTGGCGGATTAGCCCCATAGGAATTGTGTCCAAAAAAGATTCTAATAAAAAACGTTTAGTTTACGATCTCTCGGCCCCGCATGATTCCGTCATCCCGAGCATGAATTCTCTAATTCCTTCTGAGGATTTTTCAATGAGATACTCCTCCATCGATGAGGCCATTGCACTCATTCTCCGGGTAGGGCAGGGTGCCTGGTTGTCCAAGGCGGACATAGCGGACGCCTTCAAGCTTCTGCCGGTCGCACCCCACTTATGGAAGTACTACGGCATCCAGTGGGAGAGCAAATACTACTTCGCAAATCGTCTCACGTTTTGCTCAAAGAGCAGCCCATGGCTTTTCGACCAACTAGCTCAGGCATTACACTGGATCCTGGTCCAGTACGGTAGCACTGCATCAGTCATCCACTACCTGGACGACTTTCTCATCATCGAACGGCCACAACGCCATCCTTCAGGACTCCAGGATCTCTTGAAGCTGTTTTCCTCTCTGGACGTACCCATTTCACAGGGCAAGACTACAGGGCCATCCACTTCCATCACTTTCCTGGGCATCTCCCTGGACTCGGACAAGTTGGCGCAAATTCACCAGGTTATCTCTCAGACATTGGGGGCCTCCCAGCTGACCAAGGTGGAACTTCAGTCTCTCCTTGGCAGGTTAAACTTTGCCATGAGGATCATGCAGGGCTTTCATTTCGCGTCTTCTCTGTCTCCTCCCCACAGCCCCAGATTCTGACAGTATCATCCGTTTAGATGGCGGATTTGCAGATGTGGCATGACTTTATCGCGGGATGGAACGGGGTGAGCCTGTTTGTCCCCCCCTGGAATCTTTTTTTCTGCCAGGGTGTTTTCTGATGCTGCTGCTTCCAGGGGGTTTGCTGCGATTTTTAGGGGCCATTGGTTAGCAGGTCAGTGGCCTCCCCAGATCAGCTCCGACGCTCAGGCCCTCGCTTCATCCCCGTTTTTGGAATTATACCCGATCGTGGCAGCTGCCGCAACGTGGGGGTATCGGTGGGCTAATTCTAGCGTTATGTTTGTAACAGACAGCCAGGATGTGGTGGACATCATCTCCAAGGGTCGTGCCAAGTCTGCCAGAATCATGTCACTAATGCGCAGACTTGTCTGGCTGTCCTTGCGGGACAACTTCCATTTTTCGTGTTCCCACATAGCAGGGGCCAGTCCCGCTTCAACTTTCCTGCTTTTTTCCAGGTATGTCCAGAAGCCGACCAGTCCGGAGCCCAGATTCCCAGTTTCGGCGATCTGACGATGGGCTGAAATCCCTCTTGGCAACTGCCAAGGTGCTCATGCATGGATCCCTATCAGCCAACACTGCCCGCAACTATCAAACCGGTTGGAATCTCTTTTCAAAATTTTCCAGGGAATATCCTCAAGGGGATACCGCATTCACATCATATGTGTTGGCGTTCATGGGACATTGCCATTCCAAGCTTCGATTGGCTCCAAACACCATACATTTATACCTTGCCGGCATTCAACACCACCTATCGTTACGAAATCCTGAGCATCGCTCAGTTTTTACGTCTCAGGCAGTCAAAGCCACGCTCAGGGGCATTGAAAGAAGCAGCAGGGACTCAACCCGGTCGCGCCGTCCGGTATCAGGCGAGCTGTTTAGGCAGCTGTCATCGATCCTAGACGGTAGTCCTTTTGGCCCTTCCATCAGCTTGGTTATTAAGGCGGCAATGTATTTAAGCTTTTATGGGTTCCTGCGCCCGGGAGAATTCTCTGTTAGCTCCGCAAGAGGAACTTTCTTGAGGAAAGGACAATTGTTGTGGCACCAGGACCACTTCGTTTTGAGCCTTCCATCCACGAAGACGTCGCAGACCGGTCCCCCGACAGAGATTCAGTATTTTAAGACAAAAAATACTTGGTGCCCCGTCAGTGTGCTTCAGCAGCTCCTCGCCATGGGTCAAACCTCAGGTCCCGATACTCCACTACTGCCATTCCAGGGCAGACCATTGTCCACTCTGCAGTTTGTGTCCCACATCAGGTCATTGGTCACAGGGTTGGGTCAGGACCCTGCCTCGATAACCGGCCACTCCTTCCGTATTGGGGCAGCCTCCGCGGCCTCCAGACACAAGACCCCAGCTCATGTCATTCGCTTCATGGGTCGGTGGCGGTCTGCCTGTTTTTCTAGATACATTCCTGATCCTCAATCCGAAACCCGCGAGGTGTTTCGTTCACTAGCGTTGTAACACTATTAAACTACTTATTCACCTACCATGTGTCCTTTTGCCCTCTTTTAGGCCTGCCCACGGTACGTGGCTCCAGGCACACCTCGGCCACTGTTAGGGTCTTATCGGCCGCACCACGGGCCGTGGCGACGCACACAAATAGTTAAGGCTGCTCGCAGCCTGTAGTTGTGGGCGGGGCCGAGGTCCCCCTTATTAACCCCCTCACCTGGGTCCTCGGTCTCGCACGCCGAGTCTACCCTCCCGCCCTCCCCTCTGCTTGACTCTTCTAGCTAGGGTGGGCCCTCTTTTAGGCCTGCCCACGGTACGTGGCTCCAGGCACACCTCGGCCACTGTTAGGGTCTTATCGGCCGCACCACGGGACGCACACAATTATTATTATTTATTATTAAAGCGCCATTAATTCCATAGCGCTGTACATATGAAAAGGGGTATACATACATAATACAGACAATTGCACTAAGCATAAACAAGACGGGTTACAACTGGTACAGAAGGAGAGAGAAACAGAAAACCAGAGGCTGGTTATGTTAGGGCTGGACCAAAAGATATGAAACAAAGTGCCTTTCCCTCCACAGGACCTCCAGCAGTAATGTGAGAATCCAGGGTACATTAGAATAAGGCTACTTTCACACTTGCGTTGTGAGGATCCGGCAGGCAGTTCCGTCGCCGGAACTTCCTGCCGGATACGGCAATCTGTATGCAAACTGACAGCATTTGTAGACTGATCCGGATGCGGATCCGTCTCACAAATGCATTACAATAACGGATCCGTCTCTCCGGTTGTCATCTGGAATAACATATTTAAAGGTCTGCGCATGCGCAGACCGGAAGAACGGATCCGTCAATGCGGTATTTTTAATGCGGCACTAATACATTTCAATGTAAATGAATGCCGCATGCTGCGGTATTTTATCCGTCCAAGAAACGTGCAGTGACTGAACTGAAGACATCCTAATGAAAATAAAACTGACCAGTTCTTTTCCAATATTGAGCCCATAGGACAGAACTCAGTGCCGGAAAAGAATAACGCTAGTGTGAAAGTACCCTAAGTTTTGCTGGGGTAAAATACCATCTCAACACCAACTTCACATAGGATTCAAAATGATTGGCATATTTTAAATTAGTAGCCACCAGAAGTATGGCTGCCAAACACTGAGAGGTAGAGAATCAAATATGTAACTGCCTCCCAGGCCAAAAAGGGAGAAGATTTAAAAAACATGTCTGTCAACCCTAGTAATGAATACAAAGCTTTAATGAGGTTGGCCACTTTCTGGATACCTTCGGCCGATGTGTATGTAAGATGACTATATGGCACTTACTAATGTAGCCTTTGTTGATTTTCTGCGCAGTTTGTTTTATTTCATAAACCATATCCCCTTGTAGGTCAAATCTTCTATGCTGTCCACACAGAAGATCTGTTCATAAGATGGCTGCTGATAGTCATTTGACCAGGAAAAATAACTTTAGACACTCTTCTCCACTTAAATACACCATCTGCAGTTGCAATATGGAGAATTTAGTGCAGATGCAGTGTATTTATATGGAGGAGACTGAGTGATTTTCCTGGTCACATGACTCTCCATCAGCAGCCATTTTGTGGACAGGACCTCTGACCTTTTGACAGCACATAACACTTGGACAACAATGGAGAATACTTTATGAAAGGTAAAAGTGTAGTTAAGTGTGGTTAAAACTGCTCAACAGATTATTGGAGTCCCACTGTCTTCCATTGAGAGTTTATATTTTAAACGTCTGCGGAGTGCACATAGGATCATGAAGGACAGTTGTCATCCATCCTATTATCTGTTTGAACTGTTGCCTTCAGGAAGACATTACAGATGTCTTATGTGTTGTAGGAACAGATTATGGAGGCGTTTCTTACGAGAGGCGGTGATAATGCTAAATAAGGAGATGTCTTTGTAAATCATTGTACTATGGCCTTTTTAACATTTGATAGTTGGATTGTATTACTGTTTTGTTGATGATGTACTGTTTGGTACTTTTACAATGACAATAAAACTGAATGTAATCTAAAAAATATATATAGAAAAAGACACAAAATAGCAACAAAGACCTTATTGGTAAGTGTCATATAGTCATCTCACAAACACATTGATCAAGAGTAGCCAGAAAGTGGCCAATCTCTGTAAGGCCTTTATGACTAGACGGAGGAGTGGACCAAAGTTGGAACAAGTTTGGCTTAGCATATGCCAACATACGGTCTGTAAAAAATGATGGATTTGTAGATACTTGTAAAAGTCTTCGTGCAGTATTTCATAAGAGGGGTTAAGAGTCGAAAATGTTATCAAGTTAACCTCCGACACAAATTCTACAAGTTGTCTGACACCCCCTGCCCTCCATGCTGAAAGGGCAAGATCAGGGATGGGAATGTCAAGTGACTCTAAGGGGACGTTCACACGGTGGCTTTTTAAGCGGAATTTTGGCGTGGACAACTGCGCTGAAATTTTGGCAAAAACCTGCCAGAGGCCACGTCCTCTCTCCCTCCCATACATATTAACGTGAGGCAGTGCTGAGGATCGCGGAGCGACGGCTTAAGCCTACATGCATACGGCAGTGTTTTTTTGCGGCCCCCATTCCGTTTTTTTTTCACGGGTCCAATAGGTTTCCCATTCATTTCTATGGATCCGTTAAAAATGCGGATGCCTCTTCCGTTGCCTGTCCACGTCCGCTGTCCGCATTTCAAGTCAGCAAAAAAAATACGGCATGTCCTATTCTTGTCCGCAAAAAACGTTTTGCGGACCAATAGAAGTCAATGGGTCTGCAAAAAATGCGGATGACCAACAGAAGCCATCCGTTTGTCATCCGCATCCGTTTTTTTTTGTGGATGGTTGCTTGGAAACCAGGGCACTTGTACAGGTACTTCAAGAAACTGGTTCAAGCCTTGCGTTTTTTTTGCGGATACGCAAAAAAAACGGAAGACACACGGAAACACAACCTACAAAATTTGCGGACACACAGAACAGATGTGGATGTGATAAAAAAAGGAAGACGGATCCGCAAGTTGCGGACAGCAAAAAACAACTGTCGTGTGCATGTAGCCTAAAGCTGAGGCAGTGCCTTGAAAGGACATGTCCCTTCTTGGCATGCGCACTGGGCAAGGGAACAGCTTTTCATATTGCGCATGCGCCGGCCAACTAAAGACATCCGTCCCGCCATTGTTGTGCCACTCGGCTGGAGGAGGTCTGAAACGCTCAGATTAGGTGAAAGACTTAAAAGTGCTAAGATATTGAGGAATAATCACAGAACTATCAAATATTTTGTTGCAAATAGTCAACAGGGTGGCAAGAAAAGTGTTGAGAAAAAAAAGATGCAAATTAACTGCCAAAGATTTCAGAAGAATTAAATGTGAAGCGACCATGAACCCATTATCCCCCAGTGCTGTCATATTCCAGAACTACAACCTACCTGGAGTGCCCAAAAGTACAAGGTGTTCAGTGCTCAGAGACAGAGCCAAGGTAAGGAAGCCTGAAACCCAACTACCGGTCAAGACACATAAGTTGGATCACAAAGACTGGGCCAAGAAATATCTTTCAAACATTTTATGGACCAATGAGATTAAAGTGACTCTTGACGGATCCTGTAATGGGCACAGAGTCCCACTTTGACTCAGACACCAGCAAGGTGGAGGTGGTGTACTGCTTTTTTTTTGCGGTTTTTTTTTTAACCAATGAGTGTTCAATACAAAGTTGCATTTTCAGCTTAAAGTTTTTCAAGCTGATTTTGAGGCAGAAACACTCCAAAATCAGCATTAAAAAACTACGTGAACTGGCCCTAACAAATGAAAATAAACAAGTGAGATGGAAAATTTGAGAGCTACAGAAACAACGTAGCACAGCAAGTTGTTTCCCTAACTCAGAAACGCCATCGCCAGCAGAGACTGGAGTATCTGTATATAGGACGACAATAAGCCATACGCTCCATAGAGTTGGGCATTATGGCAGAGTGGCCAGAAGAAAGCCAATACTTTCAGCTAAAAACAAAAGGCACGTTGTCAGTTTGAAAAAAGGCATGTGGGAGACTCCCAAAATGTATGGAGGAAGGTGCTCTGGTCTGATGAGACTAAAATTGGACTTTTCGGCCATCAAAGAAAACGCTATGTCTGGCGCAAACCCAACACATCACATCACCAAATGAACACCATCCCCACAGTAAAACATGCTGGTGGCAGCATCATGCTATGGGCATACTTTTCAACAGCCTGGACTGGGAAACTGGTCAGAGTTGAGGGAAAGATGGATGGTGCTAAATACAGGGATATTCTTGAACAAAACCTGTACCACTCTGTGCGTGATTTGAGGCTAGGACGGAGGTTCACCTTCCAGCAGGACAATGACCCCAAACACACTGCCAAAGCAACACTTCAGTGGTTTAAGGGGAAACATGTAAATGTGTTGGAATGGCCTAGTCAAAGCCCAGATCTCAATCCAATATAAATCTGTGGTCAGACTTAAAGATTGCTGTTCAGAAGCACAAACCATCCAACCTTGAAGGAGCTAGAGCAGTTTTGCAAGGAGGAATGGGCAAAAATCCCAGTGGTAAGATGTGGCAAGCTCATAGAGACTTATCCAAAGCGACTTGGAGCTGTGATTAACGTAAAAGGTGGTTCTACAAAGTATTGACTTTAGGGGGGTGAATAGTTATGCACATTGACTCTTTCTGTTATTTTGTCCTATTTGTTGTTCGCTTCACAATAATTAAAAAAAAGTTGTGGGCATGTTCTGTAAATTAAATGATGCAAATCCTTAAACAATCCATGTTAATTCAAGATTTTAAGGCAGTAAAATACAAAAAAAAGTCAAGGGGGGGGGTGAATACTTTTGCAAGGCACTGTATATAGACATGACGACAGTTTAGTGCCATGACGAATATATTCGTCAAGGAGCACTAAGCAACAATGCTCCATGACAAATATATTTGTCATATAGCATTAAGGGGTTATGTAATGTAACAGTAACCGAGAGACAGAAACAAATGGGCCAGCTCCATCGACCAGTGCCCAACATGGCACTCGAGAAAATGAACAAAGAGAGGTGATGGACATGATGATGTCTTCAATGGAACTAAGCTCTCTGTTCCAAAACTGCTCTCCTGGCCCCTCCTAGCCCCACCTCCCTAGCATTATTTTGAAGGGAAGATTTTGCAGGGATGGCTCTTGGATGCCATGTCCCATTTGAACAGACCCTGAGGAAAACACCAAAAAGTGGCTTCCTACAGGGCTCAAGACATTCATTGAGGGGTGTGGTGAGTGTATGGAGCTCAATGAAGCTGAGCATTCTGTTCCAAAACTAAAGGCTCATGCACACCGGCCGGGTGCTACGGAGTTCTTCCGTGGTGTTTCTGTACGTGCCTCCGCACCGCAAAGAAAATAGAACATGTTCTATCTTTTTACGGTGCGGACGGATCATTCAAGTTTAATGGGTCTCCATCCATCCCGGCCGGCCGGATGTTGCCTGTGCATTGGGGACCGCATATTGTGGTCCCCAATGCACAGAATGGCTGCACAATGGCCCCTCCTAGACCCACCTAAAGGACAGAATGCATGTGCGGTTATTTCATGCTGTAGAAATGCAGCCAGGTATCAGAAATCTCTAACCATTTTCATTACAAAAAAATTAAAGGGGAAGAACCAATTAAAAACCTTGCTTTACAATAAGCCAAATCTTTTTATCTTATACTATACCGGAAAAAAAAACAACTTAACATACAGAAAAATATTTTTTAGTTTATTGAAAGCTACAATAAACAGAATCTCTATCAGTTATGGGTCTGATGAATACAGCCGCGTACAGCTCTTAGATGTTTTTGTTAGCCCCATAGACACTGAACGGAGCGACAGAGCGCATGCATGACCATCACTCTCTTTAAACTTTATCCTTACTGCATCACCGCAGTGAGGAGGAATGGGGGGGTTTGTAGTAATCTTGGGGGGGAGGGTCACAGAGATCATGCATCTATCACATACCTTGTGAATAGGTAATAAATGTTTATCCTGGGATAACCCTTTTAAAACACTATGGTTTTCTCATAAATAAGGAATGTCGTAGGCTGGTGTTTTTTTTAGTGGTTTTACAGTTATTTTACAGTAACCTCTCTTCCTTCCACAGGTTAGCTGAAATGTAAAATGTAGGTAAAGCCCTGGAGATCCCCTTTAATTCCATCATACTATTCGCTGTCATCATTCCACACACAGGACATATTATCGATAAGATCAAAAGTCAGCTCTAAATTGGGTTTTCTTCTGCTGGACCCTTGGGTACAGGATACAGTATCAGGATAGGAAAACTATTTGCGCTGCCAACGGTAGAGCCACATCTAGTAGACAGTCTTACTTGCATAACCAACATTAAAGGGGTTATCCATTAATTAATATTGCTGACCTATCCTCAGGATAGGTCATCAATATCGGATTGGCGGGGGTCTGACAACCAGGACCCCTGCCAATCAGCAGTTAGAAGAGGAAGGCGATCCATGAGTGCCGCGGTCCTAGGCCATGTGACGTCACCCTACATCAGTCACATGGTCTAGTTGCAGTTCAACCCCATTGAAGTGAATGGGACTGAGCTGCAATACGAAGCACAGCCACTGTACTATATACGACGCTGTGCTTAGAGAGATGCTGGGAGCTGTCTGTGCTAACCAGCGGTGAGCGTGGAAATTCCCCATGCCGATGCAATCATTTTGACCTATCCTGACGATAGGTCATCATTATCAATTCCTGGATAACCCCTTTAAAGGGAGTTTCCTGAGAGTACAGCATTGTTGACCTGTCCTCAGGATAAGACATCAATATCAGATCTGAGGGGGTCTGACTCTCAGCACCCCAGCAGATCAGCTGTTTAAAAGGGCTGCAGCACTCAGACAAGCATTATGCCCTCCTCACGGCATACTAATGACAGTGCCATACACGGTATAGTGGCTGCGCTTGGTATTGCCGTCCAGGGCCATTGAGTTAAATGGGACTGAGCCACACATGTGCCACAGGCCAACGAGCGTGAGACCCATGAGCTCAATAGAGAACTGCAGCCTGTTCAAACAGGTGATCAGGGGTGGCAGGAGTCAGATTCGGACCCCCACTATTAAGATACTGATGACCTATACTGAGGATAGGTCAACAATATTAGGTCCCGGAAATAGTGTTGAACGAACTCTGTGTTTCAAGTTCTGCATACAGCACACCAAATACACAATTACACACATATAATGTCACATCATTCTTTACTGTTTAAAAAACATATTATAGCAAATACACAGAACACAAATCATGTAGTGGTAGCAGTGCAGGACAATACTGTGACAAGCAGAACCTCTTCCTCCCACAGGACTCCCACAGTAGACTGATGTAACAAAATTGCTGACTAGATATACACGTAGTATATGGAGTCACCAAGGGCGCACTCTCTAATACATGTATCCAACTGCACTGCATGTCATGAGCAACCTAAATCCTGCACAAACTACAGGTAAGTTAGCGGTATGAAAAGGGCATTTACCCACCAGAAGCACAGAGGGAGAGAGGATACCAACCCGACGCGCGTTTAGCCTTGCTTCTTCAGGGGGCCCTGAAGAAGCTACCAACTATTGGTATTTTTCTGATTGGTTGTTATAAGTTCGGCGTACAGGGTTCGGGTTATCTAAGAATTTCGTTATGGATTCCGCTACCACGAACCATAACTTATATGATCCGTGATAGCGGAATCCATAATAGAATTCTTAGATAACCCGAACCTTGTACGCCGAACTTGACACACAAAGTTCGCTCATCCCTACCCGGAAAACAGCCATGTTTTTAAATAGTGTCTTTTTATTTTAATGACCATTTGAAAAAAAGCACTGACATGTGGTTTTACCACAAATCAGTGGGGTGGCCACCCTTCAGCTAGACACCCCGATAGTTTTAGAATGTGAACAGCTGTATCCATCCACCTGTTGCTCCAGCTGAAAGAAGGACTTGGGTTTTCTGCTCCAGTATATAGAGTAGATTTTCTTTCACTGACACCAAACAGAGGTCTTAAAAATATTAAGTATGATAAAAGAGATAGGTTTCCTTAATTTCCATTAGACAATATTTAAGCTTTATTTTGCTAAAACTAAAAGAAGAAAAGAGATTGACACAGATTGTGACAATACTGTAAAACAGAGATTCTTCTAGTTACTGTTGCTAAGGCTCGGTGGATTAGATCATGAATGAAACGCCAACAGCTCAATTACCTTCCCACTAAAATATGAAGTCATCAATCAGCAGACACAGCAGAGGCGGAACGCTGCAAAGTCAAACAGACAAGCCAAGAAAGCAAACATGTGGTCATGCCCTGTACAATTTCGCTCTTTTTAGAGATACGTGTGCTGCATAAGTAAAAGGAGCGTGTTAACCTCAGCTGTATATCCTTTCACTTTATAGGAAATGATATGTTAAGTAATTTTTTGTGTTAATACCAATACTAAATGCTAAAAAATTATAAATGATCACAAACCTCTTTGCTAGGAGTACAGCAAACGGTACCATTATTTTGGTCATATGACTCTTTCCCTGGCATAGAGCTATTCTCCCCTGGAAACAATATTGAAGTGGAAAATTCCTCTGTACATTTGGGATCCAATGGAATATGTCACCTTTTTTTCAGTTTTGAATTGTATGGGATCCGATGTCAAATAACCTATGTATGTCTCCATATAAAATCAGAGGTACAAAGAGGGACAGTAAAAACCCATATACTTGTATGCGTACCATATGATGCCACCATAGCTTGAAGATTGTATGGCCGTATGGATGAGGCCTTAGGCCTTATTCACACATCCATGTTCGTGATGACATCCATGACAAGATCGTCAGTGGTTCATTGTTGAAAATGTCCATGAAGAATCCATGTTTGGTCCTTGTGTATGTTTTTTGCCCTCCGTGTGTCATCCGTATTCCACAGGCACTGCTTGGCTGAAACTTAATTTCCAGAGCATCTTCCACCAATGGTCAATGTTCTGTTAGTGGTTTCTATGGACGCATCAATGCGCATTGCACCCGCGCGAAAAAAATGTAACAACTGAACGCAATCGCAGACAAAACTGAATGAACTTGCTTGAAAAATCGCGCATTCTTAACTGAACGCATCCGGACCTAATCCGTGACGCTCGTCTGCAATGGGCCTACACGTCAGTTATTCACTGACACGTGAATAAGGCCTTAAGGCCTCTTTACACTGTTTAACTGCGCAGACGATTGTCAGGAAGGAAGCATTCCTTCCCGGAAATTGCCTGCTCGTCAGTGTGGGAAAGAGTGATCACTGATGCCATCGTTCTCATACAGAATCATTGTTTGCCATCAGCAGAGTGCTGTTTAGACGGCTTAGACGGCACAATATGGTGCCAGCAAACAATGATTTGGGTGACTACACAAGCGATGTTACCCAATGAATATGCGATAATCAGCGGCACCTTTATATCAGCAGATTATTACTTCCATGTGCTTCTGCATTTGTGTGGCTGCAACATGCAGAACTCAGAACCCATTGAAGTCAATGGGTCCGCACCGTGATGCCAGCCGCCAGTAACTGTGTAATCCGCAATCCACATTTTGCGGACCACCAAATATTTACGGTCATGTGAATGCTGCCTTAATATGTTGTATAAATCACATATAAATCCTATGACTTTCAATATTACCTTTCCATTATGCAGCATGCTCCACACTGTACAATAGGACACTTTCTTTCACTGCAGAGTGACTCTATGGACATACAGGAATTTTCTAATTAAATAGGAAATGAAGCTTTGCTAAATCAGCGAGGCTGTCATTTGAGCCCATTGTCCTTTGCAGCTTAGTTGGTATGTTATTGGTTTTCCTGAAACCCAGTAGTATACTATTACATATGACTTGGAAACAAACATTCATTGTTACGTCTTGTACTCTTGCCATGATGTCTACACTAGGAACAACACAATATTAGTGCTGTTCATACATTAGGGAGTTGCAGACGTGTGCTGCCACTAATATTCATTGATTTTAATTTGTTTATTCACACATCCTTTTTCTTCCACTGACAAAACACGCCCATTGAAGTCTACAGATCTGTGAAAACCGTGTTCTGTGAGCGATTTGCACTGACCACTGGCCGAAAATGCCAGGCATGGGATTCAGCCAGTTCCCTCCGGTTCTCCAGATCTGGTTGTTAAAGGGGTTCTTTGGGAATTAAGAAAATGAAAATACTTAAATATTACTTTAGTATAAATATATTCCCAAATACATTTAATTAGCTATAATGGTTCATTTTGTCTAGGGAGCAATCATCAGGAGAAATAAAATGGCCGCTGTCCTATTAGTTCACACAAAAGCTGTCCTAATCACACAGCAGGACACGTTACTTTACAGCAGTGAGGTAAAGAGCTGCCTCATCCTCCTTTTTGCTCTGCTTGTCAGGAATTATGATCCTGAATACAGATGATAAGACCTTTAGCTGAATCTCTGTAGGAATGGAGTTCATGAGGAGATATAAACTACAGAGAGGATGAACAGGACAGACTGTGGTAATGTGGAGCTGTGGTAATGGAGACTGCATACAAGAGCTGCTGCTCATTATTTACATCCCCACTATCCTCTCTGTACTTTGTGTCTCCTAATGAACTCCATTCCTACAAAGATTCATCTGAAGATCATATTAAACTGTATTCAGGATCATAATCCCTGACAAGTAAGAGAGGAAGATGGCGCAGCTCTTTAATTTGTCTTCCTGTGTAACTAGGACAGGTTTGATGTTGATTAGTAGGATGGCGGCCATTTTATTTTTCCTAATGATTGCTCCCCGGACAAAACAAGCCATTATAACTAATGAAAGGTATTTGGTAATATATGTATAATGAAGTAATATTTAAGTATTTTCATTTTCTTAATTCCCGGAGAACCCCTTTAAAATTACAGTGGCAGCTGGAGATGAGCGCTTCCATTTCATAGTTTAGCTCCTTAGGCTTTTTAAAAGTTGGGTAGTAGGTGTGTAGTGTATATATGGTGTATTTATGTATGTGTACCATGTATATGGTGTATTTATGTTTATTGCATATACATGGTGTATGTATATTTAAATATGTGTTGTGATGCCGCTGAGTAGAGAACCTGTTGTTAAAAATGTGAATCCCATCCCTGGGAGATGCTATGCATATCCTCTTTTCAGCCTAGCAGTTTATGTGGAAAACAGATGACACACGGAGGGTAAAAAACACATACCCAGACCCTTCAAGGACATCTTTAGGCATGTAAAATGGACATGTAAATAAGTCCTAAATATGATGGAACACTAGAAGCAGATATTTGAATACCAATTAAAGGGGTTGGCACATCTGGGACATTGATGGCCTCATAATAAATTAGCCAAATCTGTGAAGAGTACCCGATTCTCCCCTGACAGATGAAGTGAATTTTTTGGCTGATTACTTTTGTTCTCCCAGGAGATAAGCCACCACCAGAAGTGTCTGCCAGCAGCTTTCTCCTTTAATATAAATTGGGAGTTCCTGATCACTGTGTGCACAATTATTAGGCAAGTGAGTATTTTGACTATATCATTTTTATGCATATTTTCCATCTCCAAGCTGTATAAACTTGAATGCTTATTGGATTTAAGCATATCAGACGATGTGTACTTGTGTGATGAAGGAGGTTGTGGCTTATGTAGATCAAGACCCTATATCAAGGTGTGCATAATTATTAAGCAGATTGATATTCCTCTAGCAAAATAGGACAAAAAGAGATTTAACTGACTCTGAAAAGTCAAACATTTTTTAAGTCTTTCAGAGGGATGCAGCACTCTTAAATTGCTAATACTGTATATTGGGGCATGATCACAGAACAATCAAACGTTATGTTGCAAATAGTCAACAGGGTTGCAAGAAACCCTTTAACTGCCAAAGGTTTGAGAAGAATCAAATGTGAAGGGACCAGGAACCCATTATCCACCAGTGCTGCCATATTCTAGAACTGCAACCTCTCTGGAGTGCCCAGAAGTACAAGGTGCTTAGTGCTCAGAGACATGGCCAAGGTAAGGAAGCCTGAAACCCAACCACCACTGAACAAGAAATGTCAAGACTGGGCCAAGAAATATCTGTAGACCGACTTTTGAAAGCATTCATGGCCTGATGAGAATGTTTCTTGACGGACCAGATGGATGGGCCTGTGGCTGGATCAGTAATGGGCACGAGCTCCATTTTGACTCAGACGTCAGCAAGGTGGAGGTGGTGTACTGCTATGGGCTGGTATTATTAAAGATGAGCTAGTTGGACCTTTTCGTGTTGAAGATGGACTCAAAATCAACTCCCAAACCTATGGACAGTTTTTAGAAGACA
The DNA here is from genome assembly GCA_033119425.1 of Bufotes viridis. Taxonomy (NCBI): domain Eukaryota; kingdom Metazoa; phylum Chordata; class Amphibia; order Anura; family Bufonidae; genus Bufotes; species Bufotes viridis. The sequence goes on from CM065590.1 coordinate 258,304,792, forward strand.
CTTTATTCAAGCTGTAGCACAGGAAAAAGTCTGCATCTGTCAAGGAAACCATGATTTGTATGCAGGACAATGCTCCATCACATGCAACGGAGTACTCCACTGCATGGCTAGCCAGTAAAGGCCTTAAAGATGAAAGACTAATGACATGGTCCTTTCATTGCTTGACCTAAACCATATTGAGAACTTGCTTTCTTAAATAGGAGATTTATGGTGAAGGAAAACATACACCTCTCTGAACAGTGTCTGGGAGGCTGTGGTTGCTGCTGCACAAAAAGTTGCTGGTTAAGAATCTGACAGACTCCATGGATGGAAGCCTTATGACTGTTATTTAAAAGATGGAGGGCTATATTGGTCACTGATTTTAAATTTTTTTTTTTTATGTCAGAAATGTTTATTTGTAAATTTTGAGTCGTTCCTTTATTATTCTCACTTTAAACGGATGAAAATAAAAAAGTGAGTTGAAAAATGTCCCTTTTTCTTTAGTTACATAATAATTCTGCACATTAATAGTTGCCTAATAAGTATGAGCACATATATATTCTTCTAAGAAAGCCAAAACCTCAATTTTACTTTCTTAAATATTCAGGTTTGAAATGTATTAACATTTTGGATTGACAGACTGCACTATAGTTGTTCAATAATAAAATTTATTGTCAAAAATACAACTTGCCTAATAATTGAGTGCACAGTGTTCATGTTGAGCCAAACCAAATGTGTCTGTGTATGGGGGAGACGGGAGAGACAGCTGTCGGCTGAACAACTATTGAATGTATATGGCAGGCTGTATACTTTAGTGTACTAAGCGGGACTGAGTTCCCAGTGAACCAGCACACTACAGTTAGGGGCTAAAGCTAATTTTACATGAGCATGTTCAGTTCAGAAAAAGAAGAAGCTGGCATAATCTGACGATACACGTGGGGCGTAATGCCCACCAACCTACACCACCCATCTATTCATATAATAAGTATTCCGTAATGTTTGATGCCATATTTTTGTATTTTATATACCGTGTATTTATGTGGTGGTATACAGATGTTCTTATCTAGAACTAGGTTGTTGTGGGTATGTGTGTGGATCCACCAGTGGCAGATCCAGAGCCTGGTCTAGGGAGGGACACTTCCCGCGATCGTTACGTCCCTGCTCCGATCACTACAGAAATACAGGGTAAGGCCTCATGCACATGACGGTTGTTTGTTTCCGCGTCCGTTCCGTCCGCGAATTTTGCATCCGCCAAAAAAAGGATAACGGACCGTTTTTTTTGACGGATCCGTTTTCATGGCAGATGCATTGTAATAATGCCTATCCTTGTCCGCAAACGTGAAAAAAATAGGACATGCTCTATTTTTTCGACGGAATGTAAACACGGACCACGGATGCGGAACAAAAACGGTTGACCATCCGCATTTTTTGACAGACCCATTGAAATGAATGGGGAAGCATCCTACCCGTGAAAAAAAACGGAACGGACGCGGAAACAAACAACGGTCGTGTGCATGAGGCCTAATACAGTGCCCCATACCTCTTATATCCAGTGATGTCTCCTTTGATGTAGATGTTCTCTTTCCTCATCTTCTCCTTCCAGACCGTCAGAAAAGACCACCATTTTTCGTCTCTGCAGTTTGACTAAAAAAACAACAACAACTTAGTTTACTACTTTTCCATCATCCTCCCATCTTCTGGACAAAACATCCTACTACCCCCAGTACTGTATCGCTGTGGTCCCCAATAGTTCCCCCAATCATGTGCCAGTAACAAGTGCCTCCCCCCCCCCCTCATCATGTCCCAGTAACAAGTGCCTCTCCCCCCCACCCCATCATGTGCCAGTAACAAGTGCCCCCCCATCATGTCCCAGTAACAAGTGCCTCCCCACCCCCTCATCATGTTCCAGTAACAAGTGCCTCTCCCCCCACCCCATCATGTGGCAGTAACAAATGCCTCCCCCCCATCATGTGGCAGTAACAAGTGCCTTCCCCCCATCGTGTCCCAGTAACAAGTTTCTCTCCCCCCACCTCATCATGTGCCAGTAACAAGTGCCTCCCCCCCATCATGTCCCAGTAACAAGTGCCTCCCCCCATCATGTCCCAGTAACAAGTGCCTCTCCCCCCATCATGTCCCAGTAACAAGTGCCTCACCCCCTTCATCATGTCCCAGTAAGAAGTGCCTCTCCACCCCCTCATCATGTCCCGGTAACAAGTGCCTCCCCCTCCTCATTATGTCCCAGTAACAAGTGCCTCCCCCTCATCATGTCCCAGTAACAAGTGCCTCTCCTCTCCCTCATGATGTCCCAGTAACAAGTGCCTCTCCCCCCCCATCATGTCCCAGAAACAAGGTACCAAGAGAACACATGCCTCTCCCTCCCCCCCCATCATGTCCCAGTAACAAGTGAACAAGTGCCTCCCCCCCCCCCCAATCATATGCCAGTAAGTGCCTCTTTTTAAAAAAAAACAAAAAACACTTATACTTATCTCCATGGCAGCGATGCGATGCAGGCCTCTTCCGGCCTGTGTCCCGCGCTGTACGGCTCAGGCGGCGCGATGACGTCACCGCGCCGCCTGCGCCAACCTCTGATAGGCTGTGGGCCTTGTGCCGACAGCCTATCAGAGAAACGGGGAGGGAGACGCCTCCCTTCCCTGCCCCATCAGCACAGCCATCTGTATCGTTGTCCTGAGGACGGCGATACAGATGGCTATGGAGATGAATGCTTTCTGTGCCCTGCTGCCGCCGCCATTGCTGCCCCCCCCTCCCCCGGATCCACCCACAATGTTATAATTGCATACAATGATAAAAAAAAAAAAACGTGTTCTGTGTCCTCAAATAAATTCATCTTTTTAACAAAAGGGGTGCAGCTGGTGTATACAGTGTTTCTTTTTCTTACTTCTTACAGTCCAGAAAACATGCTCCGTGTAATGGCTGCATTTTCTGCATAAATACTTATGATGCTGTCAGTTCCTATCTGTATTGTACTCATGGCATTATGTGAGTACAGTGCAGTAATATAATGTTATAAGTTCGGGTCAGAGGAGCCATCACAATTGTACACAGGCATGTTGCGTGCTTCCAGGACAGAACATGCCTGTGTACAATTAGCCTTATGGAAGCATCACATGCCCACCTCTATGACACAGTGTCATGTTAACACTTTGGAAAATACACTTGGAATCCATGGCAGAAATCCAAGGCCGTTTTTTTGCACTGGATTTTCAGTTTACATGCTGTAGGTCCGCCAGTGGATTTAGCCCCCTTCAATGTGGCTAATCAATGAGTATGCACTTGTGATTTCCAAAAACAATGTGGATTCCAAATTTTAATCAGTGGTCAGTAAGGCCTCATGCACACAGCCGTTGTTTTGGTCCGCGTCCGAGCCGCATACTTTGCGGCTCGGGCGCGGACCCATTCACTTCAATGGGGCCGTAAAAGATGCAGACAGCACTCTGTGTGCTGTCCGCATCCGTTGCTCCGTTCCTTGGCTTCACAAAAAAAATAGAGCATGTCCTATTCTTGTCCGTTTTGCGGACAAGAATAGGCATTTCTACAAAGGCCCGCTTTCCGTTCCGCAAATTGCGGAACGGAACGCGGAGCAGCGTCTGTGTTTTGCGGAACCACAGTTTGCGGACCGCAAGACACATACGGTCGTGTGCATGAGGCCTTAATGTTAGGTCTTTTTGCTGTGGATTTCAGTGCAGAAAAAATTACAAAGTCCATGGCCAAAAAAACTCCATGTGAACATACCCTTATTGCACAGGGTTAATATTTGTCTGGTAAACATTAGAGAAAATTGTTTTTACTGTAAGAGGGATTATTATACCTGATAGTCTGATTAAGCAGCTACATGATCACTCGATTAGCACAGGCAATCAAGGTTACACTCTCCAAGGCTAAATCCCCTGGCAGGGCCCCAGTACAAGATTGTTGGAGACAGGTGAAATGTAAGTAATTATAATAATTTATGATCAGTGCATGCCATAAAAAATAAAAGTGCAGATTTTCTGGTATATCACCATATACACCCTACAAGTAATTACTGTTTACTGTGCTATTTATATGCATGGTGATATATGTGATTAACCTCTATACTGTATCTGTATAGAATTGAATTGTTTCTTGTAGCTCGAAACGCGTAGACAAGACTTTTGTAACCGTAACTGTATGTGATTTTACCGCAAGCAAAATAAATATTCCTTTACCAAAGTGGAGCTGGATTCCTTGAACCTCTTTGCAACCTCTATACTGTATGTACTATATCTGCTTATAGTGATAATTACATGCAGGATGTATATATGTGTAGTGCTCCAGAATGGACACTACTATTCCTTCACCCAGCTACTGTCTCTAATGGCTAACAAATAATGTAATCTGTGTATTTAATTCCAGGTCCTTTGATACTGTGCCTTAATAACATTGCTATGTAATTTCTGTATTGTTATTACACATAATGTGACTTGTTGGCCAGCAGGTAGCAGTGCATCTGACATAAAGTGACGTTAGATAGAATGGAACTTCCCATTCCATTCTCCCCCTTTTGGGCAGAAGTGGGATAGTACTCATTCCTACCATGGGGGGGTTGCAAGAAGCTATAGTCAGTTGAGTAAAGTTGAGAATTGGAAGGAGAGCAGACATGGAGCAGTGAGGTGAGGAGAATGCCTCCACCTCCTGCAGCAGGGGTCTCTCAAGGGAAGCAGCTCATAGAGCACCATGACTCCTTACAGTTTATAGACAGAGTATTACGAAGGGGTCAACAGCCAAAGGCACCCCACTCAAAGGTACCAGAACTGTTAGAAAATCCAGCTACCAGACTGAAGCCAGAGTCTACAACAGAAGAGAAAGATAAAGCAAGGTACCTACGTTTGCCTGTCAGTTTACTCTGAAACCTGCTGGAGCCAAGAGAAAGACCAAATATTGCCTGGGTGCAAGTTTATTCAAGTAAAGCTGTTAAACTTTTACCAAGTGTAGACTCTTACTCCACCAACTATCACTCTCGCGTTTATTGCTACAGTGCCTAACCATGGGGAGAGACGGTATCCAGGTAGGAGCACCGTGACAAACAGAAAACTAATAAGGCCGCATCACCACTTGGCATTCCTAAAAACCTGGGGCACGATCGGCCCTGGGGGGCGTTGTGTTACATGTGATTTACCTCTATACTGTATGTACTGTATCTGCTTATACTGGTAATTATATGCAGGGTGTATATAGTGATTATCCTCTGTACTGTATGTACTGTATCTGCTTATACTGGTAAATATATGCAGGGTGAATATGGTGATTATCCTCTGTACTGTATATACCGTATCTGCTCATACTGGTAATTACATGCAGGAGGTATATGGTGATTACCCTGTGAACTGTATATACTGTATCTGCTTATACTGGTAATTACATGCAGGGTGTATATGGTGATTATCCTCTGTACTGTATATACTGTATCTGCTTATACTGGTAATTACATGCAGGATGTATATGGTGGTTATCCTCTGTACTGTATATACTGTATCTGCTCATACTGGTAATTACATGCAGGGGGTATATGGTGATTACCCTGTGAACTGTATATACTGTATCTGCTTATACTGGTAATTACATGCAGGGTGTATATGGTGATTATCCTCTGTACTGTATATACTGTATCTGCTTATACTGGTAATTACATGCAGGATGTATATGGTGGTTATCCTCTGTACTGTATATACTGTATCTGCTTATACTGGTAATTACATGCAGGGTGTATATGGTGATTATCCTTTGTACTGTATATACTGTATCTGCTCATACTGGTAATTACATGCAGGGGGGTATATGGTGATTACCCTGTGTACTGTATATACTGGCTGGGCCACCAAAACGTTAATGTTGTTGTCTGCTAACCATTTCTTTACCACTTTTGCTGTGTGTTTTGGGTCACTGTCATGCTGAAATGTCCACTGGTGTCCAAGGCCAAGTTTCTCTGCAGACTTCCTGATGTTGTCGTTGAGAATCCTCATGTATTGCTCTTTTTTCATGGAGCCGTTTACTGTGATTAGGTTCCCTGGTCCATTGGCTGAAAAACATCCCAAAGCATTAGGTTCCCACCACCATGTTTGACAGTGGGGATGGTGTTCTTTGGGTTGAAGGCTTCTCCTTTTTTACACCAAATGAAGGAAACATCATTGTGACCAAACAATTCAATTTTTATTTCATCTGACCATAACACAGAAGACCAGAAGTCTTCTTCTTTGTCCAGATGAGCTTTTTCAAAGGGCAAGCGAGCTTTTGTGTGCCTTATCTGGAGAAGTGGCGTCCTCCTTGGTCTGCTTCCGTGGAACCCACCAGTGTGCAGTGTCCATTGGATTGTCTGCCTTGAGACATTGCCACCAGCAGAGCTCAGATTCACCAGGATGGCCTTGGTGGTGATCCTTGGATTCATTTTCACCTCTCTAACGATCCTCCTGGCCAGCACAGGTGTCGCTTTTGGCTTCCGACCACGTCCTCTGAGATTTTCCACAGTGCAGAACATCTTGTATATTTTAATAATACTTTGCACTGCAGCCACTGGAACTTGAAAACATTTAGAAATGGCCTTGTAGCCCTTTCCTGACTTGTGGGCAGCCACAATACGCAGCCGCAGGTCCTCACTGAGCTCCTTTGTCGTAGCCATGACTTTTCACAAATAGAGTTGAGCGAACTTCTGTTTTAAGTTCGGCGTCCAAAGTTCGGGTTGGGGTTATCCAAGCATCCCGTTATAGATTCCGCTACCACGGACCATAACGGCATTTGGAATCCATAGGGGATTCTTAAATGAACCCAAACCTTGGACAACACGGAGGACCTGGGGTGACGTCACAGTCATGTGATCAGTGCAGGGGGCGTGGCTCAGTACTGGATTAGATAAGAGGTGGTAGCCTACGACCTCTTATCCAATCCAGTACTGAGCCACGCCCCCTGCACTGATCACATGACGGTGACGTCACCCCAGGTCCTTCACCCCGGATTCCAAATGCCGTTATGGTCTGTGGTAGCGGAATCCATAACAGGATGCTTGGATAACCCGAACTTTGGACGCCGAACTTAAAACAGAAGTTCGCTCAACTCTATCCACAAACCAACTGCAGAGAGCTGCTGTTTTTCACCTGTTGTTAATTAAAACAGCTATTCCCAAATAATCAGGGTAATTAGGATGCTCTAGAACAGCTTGGACCAGGCATGCTCAACCTGCGGCCCTCCAGCTGTTGCAAAACTACAACTCCCAGCATGCCTGAACAGCATACAGCTATCAGCCTACAGCAGGGCATGGTGGGAGTTGTAGTTTTGCAACAGCTGGAGGGCCGCAGATTGGGCATGCCTGGCTTGGACTATTTGGAATGGTATAGAACTTTGGATTTTCCCACAGACTGTGACAGTTTGTGAAGGGTATGAATAATTTTGGACTGGACACTTTTTGCTCAAATGTAAATAAAAGCTGAGAAATGTTTTTTTTCCACAATAATGACTGTATATTGTGTCTTATTATCTTTTGGGAGACACCTATGTAATTTCCCGTCAAAAAATTACTTGCTGGTTGAATAAAAGTATCTTTAAGTCAAAATTTGCCAGGGGTATGAATAATTATGGGCAGCACTGTGTATGGTGATTATCCATTAAACAGGGTAATCACTTATAAGTACTTCCTTTATATTTCCAATTAATTTCAAATCCACTTCTGGATTTCTTCAAATCGTCCTTCAAAAAGCTCATTGGGGTAGATTTATCAAAACTGGTGTAAAGGAAAACTGGCTTAGTTGCCCATAGCAACCAATCAGGTTTCACCTTTAATTTTTTAGAGCCCCTTCGGAAAATGAAAGGTTAAATCTGATTGGTTGCTATGAGCAACTAAGTCAGTTTTGCTTTACATCAGTTTTGATAACTCTCCCCCAGCGTGAACCTAGGGGCACCTTCTCACACAGACATGTCGTAGTTTTATTCTGGCCCCCTTTTGGCATGTTTGCTCTGCTGCCGCCGGAACTCCGGCCTGCCCCCATTATAGTCAATGGGGCCGAAGTGGTAGTCCGGGGGCACGCGTGCACTAGCGGCAGTACGGATCCGACAGGCTGTTCACTAGTGTGAAACTAGCCTTAGTCCTACCTTGTATGGCAAAAATTGCTACATAAAACACAGGTGCAAAAAAGTGCAACCAAAATACCCAAAAGCATAGAAAAATGGCACTAAAGACTAAGGAGGTCATGTACTGTACTGAAATATGCCTAAATTTGGCATATTTCAGGCGGAGATGGCGGCGCAACGGTTACTTGTATAACACTGACAGCATTATGTCACTGTTATCCAATACGTTTCGGAACTCTAAGGGTTACGTAGCATCATAAATCAATACAATGCTATGCCACCCTATCAGTGCAAGGAAGGTCAGGACAGGAGTCCGGAGTGTAGAACTCGCTTGTCTCAAATGGGCCTAAGGGTAACTGCACATTACTTGCGTTTCTTCCACGTAGATTGTTGTACGGAAAAACTGCACCTTAGAATAGTACCAACAAAGTGAATGAGATTTGACAAATCTCATGTTTACTGCTTTTTTCATCTGTGTGGAAACTGACCTACCATGTGGATTTTAAAATCCACAGCATGTCAATTGTATGTGTGATTCCACACCTTAGTGAGGCCTCATGCACACGACCGTGGTTTGGTTCCGCATCCGAGCCATCCGTTGCTCTGTTCCGTGTTCTTTTTCTGTGGCCCCGCAAAAATTATAGATCATGTCCTATTCTTGCCCGTTTTGCAGACAAGAATAGGCATTTCCATAATAGGCCGTCTGTTCCGTTACGCAAATTACAGACGGCACACGGGCGGGGTATCCTTGTTTTGCGGATCCGCAATTTGCGGACCGCAAAACATGGCACGTTCGTGAGTATGAGGCCTTAGGCCAGTGAAAAATGAGCGATTTCGCAAGCAATTCCATTAAGTTTTGTCTGCGATTGCATTCAGTTGTTCAGTTCTTATTGTGCGGGTGCAATGCGATTTAATGCGTTTTTCACACATGTGATAAAAAACTGAAGGTTTACAAACAACATCTCTTAGTAACCATCCGTGAAAAACGCATCGCATCTGCACTTGCTTGCGGATGCGATTTTCACGCAGCCCCATTCACTTCACCTGGGAATCCCCAATCAGCTGCACTCTCAGCTGTTCCTAGGCCGAGTGACGAAACACGTGGCCTAGGAGCAGCTCTGCCCAACTGAAGTAAATGGGGCTGAGCGCAATACCCAACACAGCCACTATACAATGTACAGCGCTGTGCTTGGTGAGCCGCGAGAAGGACAAGGCACTCACAGGAGCACCGCTGCCTTATCAAACAGCTGATCGGCAGGGGTCCAGGGTGTCGGACCCCCTCCGATCAGATACTGATGACCTACCCAGAGGATAAAAAAAATCTGCACCAAAAAACACATACAAACTCTTTCTATACACAAATCTGCACACAGGTGGGGGAGTAAAAATGCAGAATATCCACACAAATTTCTGTGCGTTTCCTCACCGAAAGCTGCATGTGTTACTTGCTTGCTGTTAGGCCCCTTTCACACTGGCGTTTTTGTTTTCCGGCATAGAGTTCCGTCATCGGGGCTCTCTGCCGGAAAGAAACGCTTCAGTTACAGATAATACAACCGCATGCATTCGTTTGAACGGATCCACTTGTATTAAATTTTTTTAACATTGTCAAAACGGATCCGTCATGAACTCCATTGAAAGTCAATGGAGGGCGGATCCGTTTTCTATTGTGGCAGAATGTGCCATTGACTTACATTGGGGGTCATGACGGATCCGTTTTGCTCCGCATCCCAGGACGGAGAGAAAACCGCAGCATGCTGCCGTATTTTCTCCGTCCAAAAAACGTTCACATACTGAACTAAAGACATCCTGATGCATCCTGAACGGATTTCTCTCCTTTTAGAATGCATGGGGATAATCTGGATCAGTATCTTTCCGTCCTAGAGCCCCGAGGACGGAACTCTAGGACGGAAAGGAACAACGCCAGTGTGAAGGTACCCTTACTTTGAAATCTGCAGGCAGGTCAGTTTCCATATGGAAAAAGCAAAGTGTACATGATATTTGTCTAATGTAATATACTTTGCTGGTACTGTACTACGCTGTGGTTTTTTGCATAAGAACCTACGCAGAAAAAATATACGTAATTTGCAGCGTAAAACGTGTGGAAAAACTGCAGCGTAATACAGTACCAGCCAAGTGTATGGGAATTTACTCTTAGGTGCAGAAATTGACCTGCTGTGTGGATTTTGAAATCTGCAACATGTCAAATGCATTTTCCGTGTGGAGGATTTTACCCTTTTCAGTGGAAGGCTTAGATCTGAAGAAAATCCACATCAAATCTGCGTAAAAACGCACCATAAATGTAATAGTGCAGAATCAGATTTATGTGCGTTTCTCTGTGCATTTTTTTTTGTGTGGATTTCATGAGGAATTTCTGCACAGAAATCTGCAGCCACCCTAAGGGTCCATTCACACGGACCTCAGAACACTGACGCCGCACATCGCCGGCACTTAATAGAGGATCCCAGCTTTTGCGGAGCTGCGGACTGGAAGTTAACCACTTCAGCCCCCCTAGCTTAAACACCCTTAATGACCAGGCCACTTTTTACAATTCCGCACTACACTACTTTCACCGTTTATTGCTCCGTCATGCAACTTACCACCCAAATGAATTTTACCTCCTTTTCTTCTCACTAATATAGCTTTCATTTGGTGGTATTTCATTGTTGCTGACATTTTTACTTTTTTTGCCATTAATACAAATTTAACGAAATTTTTGCAAAAAAATGACATTTTTCACTTTCTGTTGTAAAATTTTTCAAAAAAAACCACATTTCTATATAAATTTTTCTCTAAATTTATTGTTCTACATGTCTTTGATAAAAAAAAGTCCAATAAGTGTATATTTATTGGTTTGGGTAAAAGTTATAGCGTTTACAAACTATGGTGCAAAAAAGTGAATTTCTGCATTTTGAAGCAGCTCTGACTTTCTGAGCACCTGTCCTGTTTCTTCAGGGGCTAGAATGTCAGGATAGTATAAATACCCCCCAAATCACACCATTTTAGAAAGAAGACACCCCAAAGTATTCGCGGAGGGGCATGGTGAGTTCATGTATCATTTCATTTTTTCACAAGTTAGCGGAAAATGACACTTTCTGAGAAAAAAAAAAAAAAAAGTTTCAATTTCTGCTAACTTCTGGCAAAAAAAAGAAATCTCAGACGGACTCACTATGCCCCTCAGTGAATACCTTGGGGTGTCTACTTTCCAAAATGGGGTCATTTGTGGGGTGTTTGTACTGTTCTGGCATTTTGGGCGGGGCTAAATTGTGAGCCGCCATGTAAAACCTAAAGGTACTCGTTGGAATTTGGGCCCTTTGCGCACCCAGGCTGCAAAAAGTGTCACACATGTGGTATCGCCGTACTCAGGAGAAGTAGGGCAATGTGTTTTAGGGTGTATTTTTACATATACCCATGTTGGGTGAGAGAAATATCTCTGTAAACTGACAACTTTGTATAAAATTTTTTAAAAGTTGTCGTTTACAGAGATATTTTCACACACAGTATGGGTATATATAAAAATACACCCCAAAACACATTGCCCTACTTCTCCTGAGTACGGGATACCACATGTGTGACACTTTTGCAGGCTAGGTGCAAAGGCCCTAAAACCAATGAGTACCTTTAGGATTTCACAGGGCATTTTTACGCATTTGGATTCCAGACTTCTTCTCACGCTTTAGGGGCCCCTAAAATGCCAGGACAGTATAAATACCCCACATGTGACCCCATTTTGGAAAGAAGACACCCCAAGGTATTCCGTGAGGGGCATGGCGAGTTCATGTAAAATTTTATTTTTGTCACAAGTTAGTGGAATATGAGACTTTGTAAAAAACAAAATAAAAAAATATATATATCAATTTCCGCTAACTTGTGCCAAAAATAAAAATTCTGTGAACTCGCCATGCTCCTCACGGAATACCTTGGGGTGTCTTCTTTCCAAAATGGGGTCACATGTGGGGTATTTATACTGCCCTGGCATTTTAGGGGCCCCTAAAGCGTGAGAATCAAATGCGTAAAAATGGCCTGTGAAATCCTAAAGGTACTCATTGGTTTTAGGGCCCCTTGTGCACCTTGGCTGCAAAAAGTGCCACTCATGTGGTATCGCCGAACTCAGGAGAAGTAGGGCAATGTGTTTTGGGGTGTATTTTTACATATACCCATGCTGCGTGTGAGAAATATTGCTGTAAACGACAACTTTTTACATTTTTTATTCAAAGTTGTCAATTTACAGAGATATTTCTCACACAAAGTATGGGTATATGCAAAATACACCCCAAAACACATTGCCCTACTTCTCCTGAGTACGGCGATACCACATGTGTGCCACTTTTTGCAGCCAAGATGCCAAAGGGGCCCTAAAACCAATGAGTACCTTTTAGGAGGGCATTTTACGCATTTTTCTTCTCACGCTTTAGGGCCCCTAAAATGCCAGGGCAGTATAAATACCCCACATGTGACCCCATTTTGGAAAGAAGACACCCCAAGGTATTCTGTGAGGGGCATGGCGAGTTCATAGAAGATTTTTTTTGGCACAAGTTAGCGGAAATTGATTTTTTATTGTTTTTCTCATAAAGTCTACCTTTCTGCTAACTTTTGACAAAAAGTTAAATTGTTCATGGACTCACTATGCCCCTCAGCGAATACCTTGGGGTGTCTTCTTTCCAAAATGGGGTCACATGTGGGGTATTTATACTGCCCTGGCATTTTAGGGGCCTAAAGCGTGAGAAGAAAAATGCGTAAAATGCCCTCCTAAAAGGTACTCATTGGTTTAGGGCCCTTTGCGCATCTTGGCTGCAAAAAGTGGCACACATGTGGTATCGCCGTACTCAGGAGAACTCGGGCAATGTGTTTTGGGGTGTATTTTTACATATACCCATACTTTGTGTGAGAAATATCTCTGTAAACTGACAACTTTGAATAAAAAATGTAAAAGTTGTCGTTTACAGAGATATTCTCACACTCAGCATGGTATATATAAAAATACACCCAAAACACATTGCCTACTTCTCCTGAGTACGGCGACACCATGTGTGACACTTTGCAGCCAAGATGCAAGGACCTAAACCAATGAGTACCTTTAGGATTTCACAGGCCATTTTTACGTATTTGGATTCTCACACTTTAGGACCCCTAAAATGCCAGGACAGTATAAATACCCCACAAGTGACCCCATTGTGGAAAGAAGACACCCCAAGGTAATCCGTGAGGGGCATGGCGAGTTCACAGAAAAAAAAATTTGGCACAAGTTAGCGGAAATTGATTTTTTTTTTTTTTACAGTCTCATATTTCACTAACTTGTGACAAAAAATAAAATTTTGCATGAACTCGCCATACCCCTCACGGAATACCTTGGGGTGTCTTCTCTCTAAAATGGGGTCACATGTGAGGTGTTTGTACTGCCCTGGCATTTGAGGGTCTCCATAATCATTACACGTATGGCCAGCATTAGGAGTTTCTGCGATTCTCCTTATATTGAGCATACGGGTAATGAGATTTTTTCCCGTTCAGCCTCTGCACTGAAAAGAAAAAAAAATGAAGCGGCACAGATTTCTTCATTCGCATCAATCAATGTGGATGAAAAAATCTCTGCCTAAAAATGTGCAAAAAAAAACAAAGCGGCACAGATTTCCTCATTCACATCGATCAATGTGGATGAATAAATCTCTGCCAAAAAATGTGCAAAAAAAAAAGTAGTAAGGCCCCATTCACACGTCCGCAAAAATGTCGCATCTATTCCGCAATTCTGCGGAATAGATGCGGACTCAGTCAGTGTGAATGGGGCTGGCGGTGATGCGGAGAGCACACTATGCGCTCGCCGCATCAGCATTTGCGGAGCTGCGGCCGCAAACTTCCGGGTTTCGGCCCCCAAGCATCCGACCGCAGCTCCGCAAAAGATAGAGCATGTCCTATTCTTGTCCGCAGTTGCGGACAAGAAAAGAGCATTTTCTATATAGTTCTGGCAATGTGCGGATCCGCAAAATGCGGAAAGCACATTGCTGGTGTCCGTGTTTTGCGGATCCGTGGATCCATGGATCCGCAAAACACATACGGACGTCTGAATGAACCTTACAGTGGGGTAATTAGTGTCAGGGGGTGACATGGGGTGATCGGGGTTAATCAGGGGTTAATCAGTGGGGGGTGGGGTGGATGGGTGGGGGGGTCTGTGTGGTGTTTTGGTGCACTTATAAAAGTTTCTTTGGTGGTCCCAAGCAAATGGGACCACCAAAGGAACGATCAGCAAGCATATCAGACGCTGTTAACAAAACAGCGTCTGATATGCCATTTTAACTTCTACAGCCTGCCAGCGCACGATCAGCGCTGGCAGGCTGTAGCTACCTGTCCCCGACGTGATCCTGTGAGCGCGCGCGCGTGCGTTCACAGGAAATCTCGCCTCTCGCGAGATGACGCGCGGGCGCGTCAAGGAGGAACAGACCGACCGCCCGCAGGACGCAATCCTGCGTGAGGCGGTCGGTAAGCGGTTAAGGGCCGCGGACCGGAAATGCGGATGCGGACAGTACACTGTGTGCTGTCCGCATCTTTTCCGGCCCCATTGAAAATGAATGGGTCCACACCTGTTACGCAAAATTGCAGAACAGATCCGGAACCATTCTATGGACGTGTGAATGGACCCTAAGGCTGGGTTCAGACTTGAACGTTTTACAGCGCGTTCCTATGCGCTGTAAAACGCTCAACAGGCGAAAACCCATGTTTCCCTATGGGCATGGTTCTCACCTGAGCGTTTTACATCGCGTACGAATGTGCTGTAAAATGCCCTACGCCCAAAGAAGTACAGGAGCTTCTTTGGGGTGTATTGTCGCGCGTCCCCCATAGGGATATATAGCACGACGCGCGATTTTTACTTTTATTTTCACGATGCGAAAATAAAAGTAAAGATATAGGGTCGTACGCGCGAAGCGGGACGCGCAGGTGTGAACCCTGCATAAGGGTATGTTCACATAATGAATTTTGGAAGTCTGCCTACAAAATTCAGCGCTGAGTCCACAAGTGTTATTTTTTTCGCAACGTTTATTATTTTTTAAACCAATAGGCGTTTACTTCAATACAAAACTACATTTTTAGCTTGTAAGTTTTACGCAGATCCGTAGACAACACACAAACACAGCATGGACATGTATGGAGCTGTTTTTTATGCTTCCCAATCATTTCAAAGGGAGATTCAGCGTGGATTGCGCCCCAAGGTTGGGCCTGCTGCTTCTTTTTTCCAGGTGGCAAAAAAAACAAGTGCTGTTTTCCATTGAAATGAATGGGAGGCTGTTTTGAGGCGTATTTTTGGAGCTGATTTGAAGGCGGAAACGCTACAGTGTGAACTGGCCCTGTGGTTTTTCCACATAAAAATCCACACAGAAAAACCGCAGGCAATCTGGAGGGTGTGCAGTCACCTAGCTCTCTAGAAGGTATTCCAGGCCCTAGTCAGTGTACAGACAGTGTGAACCCAGCAGTATTTGTACATCCTGGCACATGATGCCAGGCGGAGAAGCACAGGCTGAACACTTGTCATCAGCTCCTGAGTGCTCTCCCCAAATCCCGCTCCCGCCCTTCCTCTCCTCCTCACACATGGCCCCGCCCTGCTGACCTGCACCGCGGGGAGAGCAGTCGTGGAGATGGCAGCGGGAGGCTTCTCAGCATGGCTGGCCTGTCAGAGCGCCAGGTGTGTATGCCCTGCCATGTGTCGTGTGTACTGCGCCATGCCATGAATGCGTGCCCGCTGCCCGTGTGGCGGCCCATTACAGGATGTGCACTGCTGCTAGGAAACTTGACAGAAAACCTTCCGGAGGGAGGAAATGCCATAAGTTTGTGCTGTGTGCCTGGTGACTACATAGTGGTGGTCTGCCCCTGCACCCTGAGGTGGGCACTGAAGGGCAGCTCATGGAGGGACAACACACAGGTTAGGTTTTAATAATGAACAATGCCAACCTATCCCTGGCACCAGTGGCACAACAGCCCCCCCTTCACTGGCACCTTATGTTGTAGGTGGAAGGACCTGATGCCATGTTATAACAGGAGTGTGAGTGGCCATTACCTGGTGTGCCAGATGGCATAGTGTGCCATAGGTGCTTTTTTTTTTTACTATAATACCGTTTGTGTACAAGACCCACTGAAAAAACTTTTTTAAGCAATACTTTTTTTTATTTTGTGACGTTTTGTACTTTCTTTTTTTGGTGTCTTCAAGACTAGGAAACATATAGAAAAAAAATGTCATTCCCAGAGCGCGCTGCTTTTTGAAATAATCCCCGCCAACCCCAAAATGCCAGAAAATGCTTTGTATGTACTGTGTCTTATATTTCACTATAGAGTAAAGGGATTGTCTGAGTTAAAGAAAAAAAATAGTAAAATAAATGATACTCATTGGGGGTCATTTACTAAGAATGGGACGCCAGTTTTTTTTTTTTTTTCATAAAAAAGTCATAAGGCCCCTTTTTGCAACCTTTTAACATCCGTGCGACAATATTTTGTTGCGTGCTGTGTTATTACGCCATCCTCGTTGGAGGAGTCAGGGCTGGGACCATCAGCCTGACAAATTCACTCAGGGTGAGTTCACATCAGCGTGATTAAAAAGGAAAATAACGGAATTGCTAAAATAGAACACTTTAAATGCATTCTGTTTTGATTCGTCCTTATAGAGTTCGAAAGGGAAACCCCCC
Source organism: Bufotes viridis (assembly GCA_033119425.1). Classification (NCBI taxonomy): domain Eukaryota; kingdom Metazoa; phylum Chordata; class Amphibia; order Anura; family Bufonidae; genus Bufotes; species Bufotes viridis. The sequence goes on from CM065590.1 coordinate 258,321,525, forward strand.
TCCGAAAAGCAGCATTTAGTCAGGTTTCCGTTATTTTGGATGGAAAAAAAGTCCCGTCTGCAGGTTCGCTCATGTGACCTCCCCCCTTACAAGCGTAAATGTTGGCAAAAAACGACCCTGCTCATGGATTGGAGTAGTTTTCACTTCCAGAGGATGCACCTAATTTACGTGGAGGCATATGCTTCATCATACATTAGGTGCATCCTCTGGCAACACAGGGGCTAATAAAGACCCCCATTTTTCCAAACCCCACCCCACTGTGGTCGGCCCGGCCAGGCTTGGTTCACATGGAGTACTGTGTACAGTTCTGGGCTCCTGAGAACAAGGCAGACATAGCAGAGCTGGAGAGGGTTCAGAGGAGGGCAACTAAAGTAATAACTAATATGGATGACTTCTACCTCATGTTTTTTTTTTGCCTTCCTCTGGATCAACTTGCAGGATAACAGGCTGAACTGGACGGACAGATGTCTTTTTCAGCCTTATAAACTGAACTAAACCAGACACATCTACAATTCTAAATAATACATGACAAGTCCTGCCCTGAAATGTGTCACTCTTGAGTGCAGTTGTAGTTACTGGACTACCAGCACTCCTCTCTCCTACAGGGGTCTGCTGGTGACCCCCGTTCCACCCAGTGTCAGAACCTCTGTTGTATATCACTCATCTCCTATTATTTCTTTTGTAGGGGTTGCAGTGTGTGATTTCCTCAGGTTGTCCCCTCCGCTGTGAAGACATTTAGGATCCTTTGGTCTGTGTTCCTGTCTCCTTATCCCGGTCACCCCACCCTGCCAAGTGCATGCCTGCAAGCAACTGCAGGTGGAATGACTGGAGACGTCATTCTTCTTCTTCACCTGTTACACAAGTCTCTGAGAAAACTTACCAGACAGGTTTCAACCACTGCGACGGAAAAGAAGGGGAGAGTAAATAAAGGAGGCAGCCGAGGAGCCAGGACGGACTAATGGAAAGTACTGTACTCCCTCCCTGCCCCTATGAATAGTACGTTCCCGGAACTTTTTCAGTGTCTGAAAGTTGGATCTCGTGGGGCAGACAGAAGTAGAGGGTATGGATATTGTTTGGGCTTTCCAGCATTGTTTCTGTATGAGAGTCTCTGGATGATGTGCTAAAACCATGTCTTCACAGTTAACTGAGAAGGAAAATGGCGACGAGCCTATCTATGACGAATTATGCATAGATGATGAGAGTGATGTGTTTGTTAACAACACTCATCCCGACTCTGGCTTGATACAAAACCTAAATTTATGGCCTAATGCTTACCCAGTGGTCTGGCCGCTTCCGTCTTCTGAAGGTTGCGAGGCACAGGCGCTTCCTAATGAGGACTCAAGTGGAAAGGATAGCACTGATGGTGCCAGCTTTAATTGTGGCCCAGAAGTACGCAGCCGCACGTCATCCCTGGTGAACGGTTTACTCACAGAACTCTATGACGCTTATCGGAATGGATCTGGGTCTGGTCTTGGCCTGTATCATGACAGCGTGGACAGCTCGACAGAGGCGTCCGGGTCCGATGCCTTTCTGAGCAGGAGTAACCCCGAGTCTGGATTCTTGCTAGAGCTTTCCCAAAGACAGAGCCGCAGGCATCAGATACTGTTCCTCAGGCAGAAAGGTAAGCGTGATTTATCTCCTGCCTGCATTATGCAGTAAGAAAGCCATTGCATATACAACCTAATGGTACTTTCACACGAACGTGCCAGCCCCGTGCCCGCGGCGCGCAATGCACGGGCAGCGACCATGGGGCAGCCGCAGCGGATCGCCAACCCATTCACTTGAATGGGTCTGCGATCTGCCTGTTCTGCAAAAAGATAGGACATGTTCTATCTTTTTGCGGGATCGAAGTACGGAACGGAAGCGCCGTTCCGCATCTCCGTATTTGCGGACCCATTGAAATGAATCGGAATGGTGCCCATGTATTGCGGATCCACAAATGCGGTCCGCAATACGGACACGGGGCGCACACGTTCGTGTGCAATAGGCTTAAGGGTACTTTCACACTTGCGTTAAACTTTTCCAGTATTGAGTTCCGTCCTAGGGGCTCAATACCGGAAAAAAAAAAGCTCGAGTTTCACCCTAATTCATTCTGAATGGAGAGCAATCCGTTCAGGATGCATCAGGATCTCTTCAGTTCAGTCACTGTACGGTTTTTGGACGGAGAAAATACCGCCGCATGCTGTGGTATTTTCTCCGTCCAAAATTCTGGAACACTTGCCGGAATACTGGATCTTCCATTGAAATGCATCTATGACAGATCCGGCCCCAGTGTTCCGAAAAACTGGAACCGGTTTTGCAGTCTGCGCATGCGCAGACCTTTAAAAATGTGAAAAAGATAAATACCGGATCCGTTTTTCCGCATGACAACCGGAGAGACGGATCCGGTATTGCAATGCATTTGTAGACTGATCCGCTATGGTATCCGTCTGCATACGGATTGCCGGTAGGCAGTTCTGGCGACGGATCCAACAACGCAAGTGTAGTACCCTAAGCCTTCTTCACACCTTGCATTTTGATGACGGCTTGCACTAGCCACATTTTCTTGCATTTTCTGTCTATACTGGGGCTGGGAAGATGCCACTTTTAGGCCTCTTGCACACGGGCGTCATGTTTGACGCCCGGATAAGATGCGGGTGCGTTGCGGGAATCGCCGCAATTTTTCCGCGCGTGTGCTAACGTTTGTAGTGCGTTGAGCACGCGCGTGAAAAAATCCGCATGCTTGGTACCCAGACCCGAAGTCAGACTTCATCACTGAAGTCTGGTTTCGGGATGAGTATTCTGTATGTGTAATTATTTTCCTTTATAACATAGTTATAAGGGAAAATAATTGCATTCTAATTACAGAATGCAATGTTCCCCGGCCTTTAAAGGGTTTAAAATAATAAAGAGTTAACTTACCTTCTCCCATTATGCGCGCAGAGCCCCATAACGTCGTCTCTCTTGATAGTTTGGCTGCTTGAGGACCTGTGGTGACGTCACAGGGTCACATGGTCCAATCATAGAAGCATTTGAGTGGACCATGTGACCCATGTGATCCTGTGACATCACGGCAGGTCCTTCATCGAACATCTGTTGTTCGATGAAGGACCTGCCGTGATGTCACAGGATCACATGGGTCACATGGTCCACTCAAATGCTTCTATGATTGGACCATGTGACCCTGTGACGTCACCACAGGTCCTCAAGCAGCCAAACTATCAAGAGACGACGTTATGAGGCTCTGCGCGTACAATGGGAGAAGGTAAGTTAACTCTTATTATTTTAAACCCTTTAAAGGTCAGAACATTGCATTCTGTAATTAGAATGCAATTATTTTCCTTATAACTATGTTATAAAGAAAATAATAACGATCGGGTCCCCATCCCGATCGTATCCTAGCAACCATGCGGGAAAATCGCAACGCATCCGCACATGATTGCGGATGCTTGCGATTTTCCCGCATCCCCATTCACTTCTATGGGGCCTGCGTTGCGTGAAAATCGCAGAATATAGAACATGCTGCGATTTTCACGCAACGCAAAAGTGATGCGTGAAAATCACCGCTCATGTGCACAGCCCCATAGAACTGAATGGGTCAGGATTCAGTGCGGGTGCAATGCGTCCTCCTCACGCATTGCACCCGCGCGGAAAACTCGCCCGTGTGAAAGGGGCCTTATGGGATACGTTCTGACAGCTTGCTGCGACCCCTATACAGCTGTATGAAAGGCATACTGCACTTCTCTATGGTGTACTGGCCACTGATTTGGCATAGCTCAGGCTCTGGCATGTTAGACGTGTTCTTCCATTATAATTCCAGGACTTTTTTTTTCTCCAGGGATGATCTTATTTAGTTGTAAAACTTGGTATGGTAACTATTCTACTGGTTAGGTCTGCAGAACTATATTCAAGCGGAACTGTCAGGGGATAGCATTTCATTAAAGCCCCATTCACACCACCGTATTTTTCCTCCGCATACTTTGCGGATCGGATGCAGACCAATTCATTTCAACGAGGGCCGCAAAAAATGCGGACAGCACACCATGTGCTGTCCACATCCGTGTGTCCATTCTGCAGCCTCGCAAAAGAAATGTCCTTTTATTTGTCTGTTTTGTGGACTAGATTAGGCATTGTTACAGCGGGTCCACAAAAAACAAACAGATGCAACATGGATGTCATCCGGATTGTTTGTGGATCCACGCTTTGCGGTCGGCAAAATACATGGTCGTGTGAATACACCCTTAGTAACAGCTTGTACTCGTGGTCCAGGTATAGCCTGGGATCTGGAGATTCTGGAAATCCCTACTACTTCCTGATGATGACCCTATGCCTTACTATGCAGTCAGGGCTCATGCACACGGCCATAGCCATTGTTCTTGCAGTCTGCAAAACCTTGATACCGGCCGAGAGCCTGCCACCATTTTATTTTTTACTTCTTCAGAAATGTCTTATAGTTGTCCTTAAAACAGATAAGAATAAGACATGTTCTATTTTTTTGCGAGGCTGCAGAAGGTGTTGTCATCTTTTGCGGTGCCGTTGAGTTAAATGGGTCTACAGCCGATCCATAAAAAATATGGATCAGATACAGACAAAAAACACGACTGTGCTTGAGCCTCCCCAGACGTCAGTCGGCTTGTTAACTACTCGTGGACCAGGATCTCTTGGACCAATGGTCATTGACCACTGCTGCAGTTTGTTTAACCACTTCAGCCCCCCTAGCTTAAACCCCCTTAATGACCAGGCCACTTTTTACAATTCTGCACTACACTACTTTCACCGTTTATTGCTCGGCCATACAACTTACCACCCAAATGAATTTTACCTCCTTTTCTTCTCACTAATAGAGATTTCATTTGGTGACATTTTTACTTTTTTTGATATTAATCCAAAATGACCGAAATTTTTGCCAAAAAATGACATTTTTCACTTTCTGTTGTAATTTTTTTTTTTTTAAACCTACATTTCTATATAAATTTTTCTCTAAATTTATTGTTCTACATGTCTTTGATAAAAAAAAAATGCAATAAGTGTATATTTATTGGTTTGGGTAAAAGCTATAGCGTTTACAAACTATGGTGCAAAAAAGTGAATTTCGGCATTTTGAAGCAGCTCTGACTTTCTGAGCACCTGTCATGTTTCTTCAGGTGCTAGAATGTCAGGATAGTATAAATGCCCCCCAAATGACACCATTTTAGAAAGAAGACACCCCAAAGTATCTGCGGAGGGGCATGGTGAGTTCATGTATCCTTTCATTTTTTTTCACAAGTTAGCGGAAAATGACACTTTCTGAGGAAAAAAAAAATAATAATAAAGTTTCCATTTCTGCTAACTTCTGGCAAAAAAAAAAAAAATCTCCCACGGACTCACTATGCCCCTCAGTGAATACCTTGGGGTGTCTACTTTACGAAATGGGGTCATTTGTGGGGTGTGTTTACTGTTCTGGCATTTTGGGCGGGGCCAAATTGTGAGCAGCCCTGTAAAAGCTAAAGGTACTCGTTGGAATTTGGGCCCCTTTGCGCACCCAGGCTGCAAAAAAGTGTTACTTATGTGGTATCGCCGTACTCAGGAGAAGTAGGGCAATCTGTTTTGGGGTGTATTTTTACATATACCCATGTTGGGTGAGAGAAATATCTCTGTAAATGACAACTTTGTATAAAAAAATTAAAAAGTTGTCATTTACAGAGATATTTCTCTCACCCAGCATGGGAATATGTAAAAATACACCCCAAAACACATTGCCCTACTTCTCCTGAGTACGGCGATACCACATGTGTGACACTTTTTTGCAGCCTGGGTGCGCAAAGGGGCCCTAAAACCAATGAGTACCTTTAGGATTTCACAGGGCATTTTTACGCATTTTTCTTCTCACTCTTTAGGACCCCTAAAATGCCAGGGCAGTATAAATACCCCACAAGTGACCCCATTTTGGAAAGAAGACACCCAAAGGTATTCTGTGAGGGGTATGGTGAGTTCATGTAAAATTTTATTTTTTTGTCACAAGTTAGTGGAATATGAGACTTTGTAAAAAAAAAAAATTTCCGCTAACTTGTGCCAAAAAAAAATTAATTCTGTGAACTCGCCATGCCCCTCATGGAATACCCTGGGGTGTCTTCTTTCCAAAATGGGGTCATATGTGGGGTATTTATACTGCCCTGGCATTTTAGGGGCCCCTAAAACGTGAGAATCCAAATAGGTAAAAATGCCCTGTGAAATCCTAAAGGTACTCATTGGTTTTAGGGCCCCTTTGCGCATCTTGGCTGCAAAAAAGTGTCACACATGTGGTATCGCCGTACTCAGGAGAAGTAGGGCAATGTGTTTTGGGGTGTATTTTTAAATATACCCATACTTTGTGTGAGAAATATCTCTGTAAACGACAACTTTTTGCATTTTTTTTTATACAAAGTTGTCAATTTACAGAGATATTTCTCTCACCCAGCATGGGTATATGTAAAAATACACCCCAAAACACATTGCCCTACTTCTCTTGAGTACAGCGATACCACATGAGTGACACATTTTTGCAGCCAAGATGCGCAAAGGGGCCCAAATTCCAATGAGTACCTTTTAGGAGGGTATTTTTACGCATTTGGATTCCAGACTTCTTCTCACGCTTTAGGACCCCTAAAATGCCAGAGCAGTATAAATACCCCACATGTGACCCCATTTTGGAAAGAAGACGCCCCAAAGTATTCCGTGAGGGGCATAGCGAGTTCATAGAATTTTTTTTTGCCACAAGTTAGCGGAAATTGATTTTTTTTATAGTTTTTTTCTCACAAAGTCTCCCTTTCCGCTAACTTTTGACAAAAAGTTAAATTTTTCATGGACTCACTATGCCCCTCAGCGAATACCTTGGGGTGTCTACTTTCCGAAATGGGGTCATTTGTGGGGTATGTTTACTGTTCTGGCATTTTGGGCGGGGCTAAATTGTGAGCAGCCATGTAAAACCTAAAGGTACTCGTTGGAATTTGGGCTCCTTTGCGCACCCAGGCTGCAAAAAAGTGTCACTCATGTGGTATCGCCGTACTCAGAAGATATAGGGCAATGTGTTTTGGGGTGTATTTTTACATATACCCATGTTGGGTGAGAGAAATATGAGTACAATGAGCACAAGTTAGTGTAAATTGATATATATATATATATTTTTTTTACAAAGTCTCATATTCCACTAACGTGACAAAAAATAACATTTTACATGAACTCCCCATATCCCTCACGGAATACCTTGGGGTGTCTTCTTGCTAAAATGGGGTCACATGTGAGGTTTTTGTACTGCCCTGGCATTTGAGGGTCTCCCCAATCATTACACGTATGGCCAGCATTAGGAGTTTCTGCTATTCTCCTTATATTGGGCATACAGGTAATGAGATTTTTTGTGTGGTGATTGGTGCACTTACATAAGTTTCCTTTGGTGGTCCCAAGCAAAAGGGACCACCAGAGGAACGAGCAGCAAGCATATCAGACGCTTTCAACAAAACAGCGTCTGATATGCGTTTTTTTTTTTTTTTTACTTCTACAGCCTTCCAGCGCATGATCAGCGCTGGCAGGCTGTAGTTAAAGTTCTCCCCGACGCGATCCTGTGAGCACGCGCGTTCACAGGAAATCTCGCGTCTCTCGAGATGACGCGCGGATGCGTCCAGGAGGAGTAAACCAGCCGCCGCCTGGACGCATTAGTGCGTACAGCGTTCCGGAGCTGGTTAAACTGATGATATATCCTCTGGATAGATTATCAGCATCTGATCGGCAGGGGTCCGACACCCGGGACCCCCACCGATCAGCTGTTTGAGAAGGCAGCGGCACTGGCAGTAGCGCCACGGCCCAGTGTTTACTGTTTACCGCCGGCCCAGTGACGTCACGACTTGTATCAACTGGCCTGGGCGGGGCTAAACTTCATTCAAGTGAACAGAGCTTAGCCCCGCCCAGGCCAGTGATAGTAGTCGTGACGTCACTGCGCCTGCGTTAAACAGCGAGAAGGCCGCGGTGCTACTGCCAGTGCCGCTGCCTTCTCAAACAGCTGATCGGCGGGGATCCCGGGTGTCCCGACGGTCAAATGTTGGGTGGTTTTGGAGTGGGCAGTGTGCATTGTCGTTGTAGTGTAGGAATTTTCTTAATTGACTCAAATTATTTCCGGGTCATGGTCTTAGTGTAAATTGGAGTCTGGTAGAAAATGTCCGAACTCCATATGCAGCACGAGTCCCCAAAATGTTATCATCTCTGCTGCACTTTCTGGGGTCCAACCTAGGGGTCTAGCGTATGCTGATGTCGGGTTCTGATCAATGAATTGTTGGGCGTATAAATTGGTTTGGGCCACCATTAAATTTGCAAAATCTTCAGAGAATTCTAGTTCAGTGAAGCCCGCACAGTCTATCTGTATTCCAGAGCTGCCCTCAAAATCCGGAATTTGGGGCTGATAATGCACATGGCTGCTCCATTAATTTCTATAGGAGTTCCAAGTTAGCCGAGTACAACGCTCACCGAGGAAAGGGGACAACTTCAACCAACCGCAATACCCCTTTAAAGGGTCTTCCAGTTGCACAATAGAAACAGCAGCAGTCAACCTTACTGCATTATATAAGTCAGATGATGACTTTCGCAGTGCATTTTGACTCCACCAGCATAATTGTGATCTGCAACATGAACCCGGGGTTTACATCCCGGTGCAAGACTGATGGGGAGTGTCTGTAGCATCAAGTCTCTGCCTCTCCTACCCCTCCCAGCTGGAACATCACAGAACCAAGCAGGGTCTGGCAGCCCATTGGTATTCACTTCAATGCAGTGGATGCTAATAAAGCTGTGTTAGATATGGGTTGGGGGAGGGGGCCTTTTCCAGCACATAGACTTTTACTAAAGAAATTATTTAACAGGATAGGTCAGTATCTGATAGTGGGAGTCCGACACCCGTCCATCTCACAGCTTAGTAGGCACAGCGCCATACATTGTATAGTGGCTGTGCTTGGTATTGCAGCTCAGCCATCTCTGGCCTAGGAGAAGCTGAGAGAAGGCTGCAGCACTCACAGGCGCGCCGCTGCCTTCTCAAACAGCTGATCGGCGGGGGTCATAGGTGTTGGACCCCCACTGATCAGATAGTGATGACCTATCCAAAATAAAAATCTCGGAAAACCCCTTTTTAATAAATGTCCCTCAATGTGTTCACTATATTGGGCAGCTTATTATTATTACAGGGATACTAAACATCATTTTGTGATATTTCATACTAAGGATGTTAAAATAACTTATGTTCCTGACAACAATAACTTTGCAGAAAATTGTAACTTTTACCAGAAAAGCTGGAAAGTAAAAATTCTATTTTTCTGCCATAACTTTTACTATAAAGATTACAGTGAACAGCCTTAGGCCTCATGCACATGTCAGTGAATAATGGCCGTGTGACGTCCATCTAAGTAACGGCCATCACACCAATGAAAGTCTATGGGGCTAGACTTTCTTTTGGCCATTTTCATGGTCAGACGGACGCATTAATTCAATGAACCGTTTTTAACGGCCAATTAACAGGGGTGCACCCGTCTAACGGCCGTTAAAAACTGGTACACAGACCATTTAGGCAACAACTGACACACGGCCAGAAAATGGATGCACAGACTGATGCAAAATGGCCATGAAAAACTGACATTGTGACTGTTTTTACTGGCCGTTTTTTCCCCCTGTCGTGTGCATGTATCCTTGGGCTACTTTCACATCTGCGGCCGGCTGTTCCAGCAGAGAATGCCGGGAATCAACATATTTGTCAGTTAGCGGCCCACTCCTCTATAGAAAAGCTCTGCTGTGAAGTTGGGATTTGTTAAGCCTTAGGCCTAATGCACACAGCCATTGCCGGCCGTGACCCGCATTGCGGCCCGCAAACAGCCCATTCAACTTCTATTTTAATTTTTTTTGCGGTGCAGACGGATCACGGACCCATTCAAGTTGAATGGGTCTGGACCTGTCGCGGCAGCCGCATTGATGGTGCCCGTGCATTGGGGACCGCAAATTGCGGAACGGCCGTGTGCAAGAGGCCTTATAGTTTTACTGCTTTTTGTTTTAAATTAGGTTTCACAAATGAGTATTTGGTATCCACTATCCAGTAATGATGTCATCGAGATAGGGAACCAACACAGTGGAAAATGTCACATGACCGCGATGGATATAGTTGTCCACTGCTACTGATCTTACTGAGAATTAGTTACCCCCTAGGCCATCGGAGGCACGGGTGAACGCACATAAGATCTGCAGGGATAAATGTGTGTTTCTGCAGCATATGTGCACCAAAATCCGCAATTTCTAATTGCGGATTTTGGAGTGGATTAGATGTGGTTTTGCTGCGGATCTCACCCTTCCATTGAAAAGAGTGAAATCTGCAGCTAAAACCGCGAACATAACTGACATGCTGCAGATTTGGAAATCTGCGCTGAAGATATATTATATTTATGCAAATGAGCTAGTTGGATCTTCAAGGGGCTGGCTGTAGCACTAAGAACATGACTCCAGCTACTCTCCGGTGGTTCGTACATTCCCCACTCCCATTTGATTGACAGGGCATGACTTCTTGTCTTCCGACACCTGGCTCTAGGAGTGCTGCTGCCAACTACATCATGCCACCCTGAAGCCATCCTGGATTCAGAAACAGAGAAGGAGCGCCGCCATATGCTCCAGCTCCAGGGCACCAGTATGATCAACTCTACCAGGCAGTATGCCTGGTTCAATAGGGTTGATCATGCTGATAGATGCTCTTTAACCACTTAAGCCCCCCTAGCTTAAACACCCTTAATGACCAGGCCACTTTTTACAATTCTGCACTACACTACTTTCACCGTTTATTGCTCCGTCATACAACTACCACCCAAATGAATTTTACCTCCTTTTCTTCTCACCAATAGAGATTTCATTTGGTGACATTTTTACTTTTTTTGATATTAATCCAAAATGACCGAAATTTTTGCCAAAAAATGACATTTTTCACTTTCTGTTGTAATTTTTTTTTTTTTAAACCTACATTTCTATATAAATTTTTCTCTAAATTTATTGTTCTACATGTCTTTGATAAAAAAAAGTCCAATAAGTGTATATTTATTGGTTTGGGTAAAAGTTATAGCGTTTACAAACTATGGTGCAAAAAAGTGAATTTCTGCATTTTGAAGCAGCTCTGACTTTCTGAGCACATGTCCTGTTTCTTCAGGTGCTAGAATGTCAGGATAGTATAAATACCCCCCAAATCACACCATTTTAGAAAGAAGACACCCCAAAGTATTCGCGGAGGGGCATGGTGAGTTCATGTATCATTTCATTTTTTTCACAAGTTAGCGGAAAATGACACTTTCTGAGAAAAAAAAAAAAAAAGTTTCAATTTCTGCTAACTTCTGGCAAAAAAAAAAGAAATCTCAGACGGACTCACTATGCCCCTCAGTGAATACCTTGGGGTGTCTACTTTCCAAAATGGGGTCATTTGTGGGGTGTTTGTACTGTTCTGGCATTTTGGGCGGGGCTAAATTGTGAGCCGCCATGTAAAACCTAAAGGTACTCGTTGGAATTTGGGCCCCTTTGCGCACCGGGGCTGCAAAAAAGTGTCACTCATGTTGTATCGCCGTACTCAAGAGAAGTAGGGCAATGTGTTTTGGGGTGTATTTTTACATATACCCATGTTGGGTGAGAGAAATATCTCTGTAAACTGACAACTTTGTATAAAATTTTTTAAAAGTTGTCGTTTACAGAGATATTTTTCACACACAGTATAGGTATATATAAAATACACCCCAAACACATTGCCCTACTTCTCCTGAGTACGGCGATACACATGAGTGCCACTTTTGCAGCCTGAGTGCATAGAAGCCCTAAAACCAATGAGTACCTTTAGGATTTCACAGGGCATTTTTACGCATTTGGATTCCAGACTTCTTCTCACGCTTTAGGGGCCCCTAAAATGCCAGGACAGTATAAATACCCCACATGTGACCCCATTTTGGAAAGAAGACACCCCAAGGTATTCCGTGAGGGGCATGGCGAGTTCATGTAAAATTTTATTTTTGTCACAAGTTAGTGGAATATGAGACTTTGTAAAAACAAAAAAAAAAATATATATATATCAATTTCCGCTAACTTGTGCCAAAAATAAAAATTCTGTGAACTCGCCATGCCCCTCACGGAATACCTTGGGGTGTCTTCTTTCCAAAATGGGGTCACATGTGGGGTATTTATACTGCCCTGGCATTTTAGGGGCCCCTAAAGCGTGAGAATCCAAATGCGTAAAAATGGCCTGTGAAATCCTAAAGGTACTCATTGGTTTTAGGGCCCCTGTGCACCTTGGCTGCAAAAAGTGCCACTCATGTGGTATCGCCGAACTCAGGAGAAGTAGGGCAATGTGTTTTGGGGTGTATTTTTACATATACCCATGCTGCGTGTGAGAAATATTGCTGTAAACGACAACTTTTTACATTTTTTTATTCAAAGTTGTCAATTTACAGAGATATTTCTCACACAAAGTATGGGTATATGTAAAATACACCCAAAACACATTGCCTGACTTCTCCTGAGTACGGCGATACCACATGTGTGCCACTTTTTGCAGCCAAGATGCGCAAAGGGGCCCTAAAACCAATGAGTACCTTTAGGAGGGCATTTTTACGCATTTTTCTTCTCACGCTTTAGGGCCCCTAAAATGCCAGGGCAGTATAAATATCCCACATATGACCCCATTTTGGAAAGAAGACACCCCAAGGTATTCTGTGAGGGGCATGGCGAGTTCATAGAAGATTTTTTTGGCACAAGTTAGCGGAAATTGATTTTTATTGTTTTTCTCATAAAGTCTACCTTTCTGCTAACTTTTGACAAAAAGTTAAATTGTTCATGGACTCACTATGCCCCTCAGCGAATACCTTGGGGTGTCTTCTTTCCAAAATGGGTCACATGTGGGGTATTTATACTGCCCTGGCATTTAGGGCCCTAAAGCGTGAGAAGAAAATGCGTAAAATGCCCTCCTAAAGTACTCATTGGTTTTAGGGCCCTTTGCGCATCTTGGCTGCAAAAAGTGGCACACATGGTATCGCCGTACTCAGGAGAAGTCGGGCAATGTGTTTTGGGGTGTATTTTACATATACCCATACTTTGTGTGAGAAATATCTCTGTAAATTGACAACTTTGAATAAAAAAATGTAAAAAGTTGTCGTTTACAGTGATATTTCTCACACACAGTATGGGTATATGTAAAAATACACCCCAAAACACATTGCCCTACTTCTCCTGAGTACGGCGATACCACATATGTGACACTTTTTTGCAGCCAAGATGCGCAAAGGGGCCCTAAAACCAATGAGTACCTTTAGGATTTCACAGGCCATTTTTACGCATTTGGATTCTCACACTTTAGGACCCCTAAATTGCCAGGGCAGTATAAATACCCCACAAGTGACCCCATTGTGGAAAGAAGACACCCCAAGGTATTCCGTGAGGGGCATGGCGAGTTCACAGAAAAAAAAAAATTTGGCACAAGTTAGCGGAAATTGATTTTTTATTTTTTTTTACAGTCTCATATTTCACTAACTTGTGACAAAAAATAAAATTTTGCATGAACTCACCATACCCCTCACGGAATACCTTGGGGTGTCTTCTTTCTAAAATAGGGTCACATGTGAGGTGTTTGTACTGCTCTGGCATTTGAGGGTCTCCGCAATCATTACACGTATGGCCAGCATTAGGAGTTTCTGCGATTCTCCGTATATTGAGCATACGGGTAATGAGATTTTTTTTCCCGTTCAGACTCTGCGCTGAAAAGAAAAAAAAATGAACGGCACAGATTTCCTCATTCGCATCAATCAATGTGGATGAAAAAATCTCTGCCCAAAAATGTGCAAAAAAAAAAGTAGTAAGGCCCCATTCACACGTCCGCAAAAATGTCCGCATCTATTCCGCAATTCTGCGGAATAGATGCGGACCCATTCAGTGTGAATGGGGCTGGCGGTGATGCGGAGAGCACACTATGCGCTCGCCGCATCAGCATTTGCGGAGCTGCGGCCGCAAACTTCCGGGTTTCGGCCCACAAGCATCCGGCCGCAGCTCCGCAAAAGATAGAGCATGTCCTATTCTTGTCCGCAATTGCGGACAAGAAAAGGCATTTTCTATATAGTTCTGGCAATGTGCGGATCCGCAAAATGCGGAAAGCACATTGCTGGTGTCCGTGTTTTGCGGATCCGTGGATCCATGGATCCGCAAAACACATACGGACGTCTGAATGAGCCTTACAGTGGGGTAATTAGTGTCAGGGGGGTGACATGGGGTGATCGGGGGTTAATCAGGGGTTAATCAGTGGGGGGGGTGGATGGGTGGGGGGGGTGGGGTGGATGGGTGGGGTGGATGGGTGGGGGGTCTGTGTGGTGTTTTGGTGCACTTATAAAAGTTTCTTTGGTGGTCCCAAGCAAATGGGACCACCAAAGGAACCCAATGAAGTGTTTGCTTGTTCATTGGGTCATTGCTGGCACCAAGCATATCAGACGCTGTTAACAAAACAGCGTCTGATATGCCATTTTTTTAACTTCTACAGCCTGCCAGCGCACGATCAGCGCTGGCAGGCTGTAGCTTACCTTGTCCCCGACGTGATCCTGTGAACGCGCGCGCGTTCACAGGAAATCTCGCCTCTCGCGAGATGACGCGCGGGCGCGTCAAGGAGGAACAGACCGACCGCCCGCAGGACGCAATCCTGCGTGAGGCGGTCGGCAAGAGGTTAAATTAAATTGTGTAACTTAATTTTGTAATTAATGTAATTTTTGTATTAATTAATTAATGTAAGTTTTGTTGTGTGTGATTTGCTTTTTTCTTTTGTCGTTTTACATGGACCAGTGCTTCAGGCATGAGGGACCCAAACGTTCCCAATAATTGCCTGCTTGTCAGCGGAGTTGAGTTGCGTTTACACGGAGGAATCGCCTCTACTTTATGGAGAATGCGATGGATTGTCCCCATTAAAAATCGTTGTTCCTGGTCGGCAGATCTATGTTTATACAGCAAGATCTGCTGCACAAAAACGATCATTTTAGATGCAAAATGAAAGGCACGATCACCCAATGAAGTGTTTGCTTGTTCATTGGGTCATTGCTGGCACCCTTTAAACAGGCCAATCATCTCCGATAATTGCCTTGATTTTTGGTTAATGTAAAAAAATCCTTACACTGCTTTTTATAAAACTCCCCACTTAAAGGGCACTTGTCAGCAGATTTGTACCTATGACACTGGCTGACCTGTTACATGTGAGGGTCACAGCTGAAGGCATCTGTGTTGGTCACATATTCATAGGTGCCCGCATTGCTGAGAAAAATGAAGTTTTATTATCTGCAAATGAACGTCTAGGGGCAAGTGGGGCGTTACCATTACACCCAGAGGCTCTGCTCTCTCTGCAACTACCTCACCCTCTGCACTTTGATTGACAGGGCCACAGTACAAATGTGATCACACCTGCCCCTGACCTCCTATAGTCAATCAACGTGCAGAGGGCGTGGGCACACAAACATGGGACCAACACAGGTGCCTTCAGCTGCCAAGCGCACGTGTAACAGGTCAGGCAGTGTTATAGGTACAAATCTGCTGACAGATGCCCTTTATGCGCAATGTTGGTACAATTTTACTTCTGTTTTGAAAGTAAGTTCCAAAACCAGAGACCCGCCGGCCTATGTCCCTGACACCTAGGATGTCATCGGCAGTGACATCATCCCACATAATTGCACACCTGTGACATCATCACATTTATGACGTTATCAGTAATCTGGCTCCCTAATACTTCCGCACATCTATGATGTCATCGACAGTTCTGGGGCCTTACAGGCATGTTGGTCAGTGTCACTTGATCCACAAGCATATGTTACTTAGCTCTCAGCATGGCCCACCTCTTGCCACTGATTTTTGGCAGCTATGCACTTTACAGCTCACTTTATAAAATACCACCTATCATGCACATGACATCACTATCTGTAATGATGTGACTACTCCTGTGACATCATCATATGGCCTTATGCCCTACAGGGGACCCAGCAGCTCATGCCCCTCACAACCCTTGGATACAGAGCAAAATATGGGTCAATTCTTCCTTGTCATGTTTAGTTCATTGAAACTTGCACTGGAGTGAACAAACAGTTAAAGAGGCGGAGGGGGAAGAAGTGTCAACTGCGCTTATTCAAGACACGTGGCATGTCACAGGAGCTATAAAAGAAACGTACACTCTCAGCTGCTTGCTGATTTTTACCACAGGCATCCAGACAAACCCAGAAGAAGTGAAAATTTGGACTGGTGGGAGCTTTAAAGGTGGCCCTACACATTAGACTAAAATTGATCAAAATGGACAATTTCAACCAAAACAGTTGTTTGCCAGGTTAAAATTTACAATTAACAACAGGTTTAGGCAACCAATGACAGACCATCATTGTCTGAAAGGAAGTTGACCATGTATACATTTTGCCTTTCTAACAACATACCCAGAAAGATCTTTCATCCATCGACCAGTTTCATAGAACGTGTATGACCAGTTTGAACAACGGTAATGGCGAATATGGACTAAAAAGTGTGTGGCCATTTGCGAACAGGACATTTACCGGATGATTGTTCAGATGATGTTCAGCAATTAACCACTTCAGCCCCCCTAGCTTAAACACCCTTAAAGACCAGGCCACTTTTTACAATTCCGCACTACACTACTTTCACCGTTTATTGCTCCGTCATGCAACTTACCACCCAAATGAATTTTACCTCCTTTTCTTCTCACTAATAGAGCTTTCATTTGGTGGTATTTCATTGCTGCTGACATTTTTACTTTTTTTGCTATTAATCAAAAATTACCGAAATTTTTACAAAAAAATGACATTTTTCACTTTCTGTTGTAAATTTTTTTTAAAAAAACTACATTTCTATATAAATTTTCTCTAAATTTATTGTTCTACATGTCTTTGATAAAAAAGTCCAATAAGTGTATATTTATTGGTTTGGGTAAAAGTTATAGCGTTTACAAACTATGGTGCAAAAAAGTGAATTTCGGCATTTTGAAGCAGCTCTGACTTTCTGAGCGCCTGTCATGTTTCTTCAGGTGCTAGAATGTCAGGAAAGTATAAATACCCCCCAAATCACACCATTTTAGAAAGAAGACACACCAAAGTATTCGCGGGGGGGGGCATGGTGAGTTCATGTATCATTTCATTTTTTTTCACAAGTTAGCGGAAAATGACACTTTCTGAGAAAAAAATAAATAAAAAGTTTCAATTTCTGCTAACTTCTGGCAAAAAAAGAAATCTCAGACGGACTCACTATGCCCCTCAGTGAATACCTTGGGGTGTCTACTTTCGAAAAGGGTCATTTGTGGGGTGTGTTTACTGTTCTGGCATTTTGGGCAGGGCTAAATTGTGAGCCGCCATGTAAAATCTAAAGGTACTCGTTGGAATTTGGGCCCCTTTGCGCACCCAGGCTGCAAAAAAGTGTCACACATGTGGTATCGCCGTACTCAGGAGAAGTAGGGCAATGTGTTTTAGGTGTATTTTTACATATACCCATGTTGGGTGAGAGAAATATCTCTGTAAACTGACAACTTTGTATAAAATTTTTTAAAAGTTGTCGTTTACAGAGATATTTTTCACACACAGTATAGGTATATATAAAAATACACCCCAAAACACATTGCCCTACTTCTCCTGAGTACGGCGATACAACATGTGTGCCACTTTTTTGCAGCCTGGGCGAAAGGCCCTAAAACCAATGAGTACCTTTAGGATTTCACAGGGCATTTTTACGCATTTGGATTCCAGACTTCTTCTCACGCTTTAGGTGCCCCTAAAATGCCAGGACAGTATAAATACCCCACATGTGACCCCATTTTGGAAAGAAGACACCCCAAGGTATTCTGTGAGGGGTATGGTGAGTTCATGTAAAATTTTATTTTTTGTCACAAGTTAGTGGAATATGAGACTTTGTAAAAACAAAATAAAAAAAATAAAAAAAACTATTTCCGCTGACTTGTGGCAAAAAATAAAAATTCTGTGGACTCACCATGCCCCTCACGGAATACCTTGGGGTGTCTTCTTTCCAAAATGGGGTCACATGTGGGGTATTTATACTCACCTGGCATTTTAGGGGCCCCTAAAGTGTGAGAATCCAAATGCATAAAAATGCCCTGTGAAATCCTAAAGGTACTCATTGGTTTTAGGGCCCTGCGCATCTTGGCTGCAAAAGTGTCACTCATGTGGTATCGCGTACTCAGGAGAAGTAGGGCAATGTGTTTTGGGGTGTATTTTTACATATACCCATGCTGCGTGTGAGAAATATTGCTGTAAGCGACAACTTTTACATTTTTTATTCAAAGTTGTCAGTTTACAGAGATATTTCTCTCACCCAGCATGGGTATATGTAAAATACACCCCAAACACATTGCCCTACTTCTCCTGAGTACGGCGATACCACATGTGTGACACTTTTTGCAGCCAAGATGCGCAAGGGCCCAAATTCCAATGAGTACCTTTTAGGAGGGCATTTTTACGCATTTTTCTTCTCACGCTTTAGGGCTCCTAAAATGCCAGGGCAGTATAAAT
The DNA here is from genome assembly GCA_033119425.1 of Bufotes viridis. Classification (NCBI taxonomy): domain Eukaryota; kingdom Metazoa; phylum Chordata; class Amphibia; order Anura; family Bufonidae; genus Bufotes; species Bufotes viridis. The sequence continues at coordinate 258,340,043 of CM065590.1, forward strand.
ACCCACATGTGACCCCATTTTGGAAAGAAGACACCCCAAGGTATTCCATGAGGGGCATGGCGAGTTCATAGAATATTTTTTTTTTGGCACAAGTTAGCGGAAATTGATTTTTTATTGTTTTTTCTCATAAAGTCTACCTTTCTGCTAACTTTTGACAAAAAGTTAAATTGTTCATGGACTCACTATGCCCCTCAGCGAATACCTTGGGGTGTCTTCTTTCCAAAATGGGGTCACATGTGGGGTATTTATACTGCCCTGGCATTTTAGGGGCCCTAAAGCGTGAGAAGAAAATGCGTAAAAATGCCCTCCTAAAAGGTACTCATTGGTTTTAGGGCCCCTTTGCGCATCTTGGCTGCAAAAAGTGGCACACATGTGGTATCGCCGTACTCAGGAGAAGTCGGGCAATGTGTTTGGGGTGTATTTTTACATATACCCATACTTTGTGTGAGAAATATCTCTGTAAACTGACAACTTTGAATAAAAAATGTAAAAGTTGTCGTTTACAGTGATATTTCTCACACACAGTATGGGTATATGTAAAAATACACCCAAAACTCATTGCCCTACTTCTCCTGAGTACGGCGATACCACATGAGTGACACTTTTTGCAGCTAAGATGCAAAGGGCCCTAAAACCAATGAGTACCTTTAGGATTTTACAGGCCATTTTTACGCATTTGGATTCTCACGCTTTAGCACTCCTAAAATGCCAGGGCAGTATGAATACCCACATGTGACCCCATTGTGGAAAGAAGACACCCCAAGGTATTCCGTGAGGGGCATGGCGAGTTCACAGAAAAAAAAATTTGGCACAAGTTAGCGGAAATTGTTTTTTTTTTTTTTTTTACAAAGTCTCATATTCCACTAACTTGTGACAAAAATAAAATTTTGCATGAACTCACCATACCCCTCACGGAATACCTTGGGGTGTCTTCTTTCTAAAATGGGGTCACATGTGGGGTTTTGTACTGCTCTGGCATTTGAGGGTCTCCGCAATCATTACACGTATGGCCAGCATTAGGAGTTTCTGCGATTCTCCGTATATTGAGCATACGGGTAATGAGATTTTTTTCCGTTCAGCCTCTGCGCTGAAAAAAAAAAATGAACGGCACAGATTTCTTCATTCGCATCGATCAATGTGGATGAATAAATCTCTGCCAAAATCAGTGACTGCGGTGCGGTGGGCTGGGCGCTAGCTACCTAACAAGTAGCTAACTAACTGGTGGTGATAGGGGACCCTTATGCCCCATTCACACGTCCGCAATTCTGTTTGCGGAACGGAATTGCGGACCCATTCATTTCTATGGGGACAGACTTTGTCCCGCTCGGATCCGGAATTATGGATCCGCGCTTCCGGGTCTGCACTTCCGTTCCGCAAAAATATAGAACATGTCCTATTCTTGTCCGCAATTGCGGACAAGAAAAGCATTTTCTATATAGTTCTGGCAATGTGCGGATCTGCAAAATGCGGAAAGCACATTGCCGGTGTCCGTGTTTTGAGGATCCGCGGATCGGATCCGCAGATCCGTGAATCCACGGATCTGTGAATCCACGGATCCGCAAAACACATATGGACGTCTGAATGGAGCCTTACAAGGGGTGTGATCAATGACAGGCGGGTGATCAGGGGGTCTAGATGGGGTGATCAAGGGGTTAATAGGTGAGGGGGGTGGGGGGTTAGTGTAGTGTTTGGTGCAACTTTTACTGTGTTACCTGGTCCTCTGGTGGTCGATCCCAGAAAATGGGACCACCAGAGGACCAGGTAGCAGCTATATCAGACGCTGTTCATAAAACAGCGTCTGATATAGCTATTTGATGCGATTTATATCGCATCTACAGCCTGCCAGCGATTGATCATCGCTGGCAGGCTGTAGTACAACTTTTCAGACGCCAGACGCTGTGAACGCGCGCGCGTTCACAGGAAGTCTCGCGTCTCGCGAGATGACGCCCCGGCGCGTCCGATCAGAAGAACAGGACCGCCCGCAGGACGCAATCCTGCGTACGGCGGTCCTGAAGCGGTTAACCAACTTCTTTCTAATGCTTAAAGGGAACCTGTCCCCTCAAACAGCGGTCCTAAACCGCCGGCAGGACCTTCAAGACTACAGCAGTCGGATTCTGATCAAGTAAATCTTACTAAATTCCGGTGCGGCAGTAGTAAAATCGATGTTTAATCCCCGGCTGGCGCGATTCTCTGCTCAGGCTTGAAGTCAAGGGGGCAGCGGCCTTATTGCTTTAAGTCACAGTGACCACACCCCCTTCCCTGCCCCTTCGCTTTGATTGACAGCGCTTATGCCCGACAGCCGGCTGGCTTCTCAGAACAGCTAGCTGTCAGTCACAGCGAAGGGGGCAGGAAGGGGGCGTGGTTACCGCGACTTGAAGCAAGAAGGCCGCTGCCCCCTTGACTTCAAGCCTGGGCAGAGAATCGCGCCAGCCGGGGATTAAACATCGATTTTTCCATGCGCCCCACAACGGCACTTATCAGGAGGGTTACCCCGCCCCCAGGGACAGGAAACAAACGTGGAGACAACCTTTGAAAGCCTCCTCCCCTGGACTTTCACCAGTTTGTTTCCTGACATCCGGTAAAAACAATTAGAGCGGCCATGAATATTAAACATACAAAAGAGCCTCAGTCTATCCAGGACCACATGTTCAGAGGGCTAGCGGACAAAAAGAGACGGGTGTTCCCAGTACATGAGAACATTAATAAATTAATTGCTAATGAATGGAAGGATCCTGAACGACGGGCAGGAACCTCTAAGATTTTTAAACGCAAATATCCCTTTAGTGAATCAGATTCCGCTTACTGGAATAAAAACCCTCGCGTGGATGCACCAATAGCCAGGATCTCTAAAAAATCCTCGCTTTCTTTTGAAGATGTGGGCCTTCTACGGAACCCTATGGACAAGAAGTGCGAGTCCATTCTCAAAAAATCTTGGGACACTTCTACTGCTATGCTACGGTTCAGTATCGCAGCTACTTGCACTGCTAGGACCCTTTCATTATGGTTGTCTCAACTTGAGGGGCACCTGCTAGCCGGCACCTCTTCTGAAGACATCCTAGCCTCTCTCCCAGTCCTAAAATGGGTGTCTAATTTTCTATCAGATGCCTCAGCAGACCTCGTAAAATTATCCGCTAGATCAGCCGCCCTAGCCAACTCTGCCAGGAGAGCTGTCTGGTTGAGGTCCTGGTCAGGGGATAATACCTCAAAAAATAAGTTATGCAACATCCCCTGTGAAGGTGACAGATTGTTTGGCTCGGTCCTGGATGATATCCTGGACAAAGCCTCAGACAGAAAGAAAGGCTTTCCCTCAGAGTCCAGATATTTTCAGTCTCGCCGCTCCTTTCGGGCCCAAAGGAAAGGTAGATTTGATACCAGAAAGAAGGAAGGATCAGGCTCCTGGCAGCCCTCTAGAGGTCGAGGCAGGGGCTTCCTCTTTAACCCAGATAAAACTTCCAAGCAGCAAGGGCAATGATGCCAGAAGTCCTGTAGGGGGATGGCTCCTAGATTTCCTACCAGCTTGGCAAAATATTACAGATTCCCCCTCGGCTCAACAGTCGCTTCTGAAAGATCAGATCCAGACCCTTCTGTCAAAATGAGCAGTAATTCCAGTCCCTGCGGGCCAGGAAGGAGAAGGCTTCTACTTGCCAGTCTTCCTAGTCAGAAAACCAAATGGCTCGTACCGGGCAATAATAAATCTAAAAGAACTAAACAATCATGTCGCCTACAAGAAATTCGAAAGACGATAAATTCTACCATAAATCTGCTGACCCAGAACTGTTTTACGGCGACTCTGGATTTGGCCGATGCGTATTACCATGTGTCCATCTACAAGCCACACCAGAAGTTTCTGAGATTTGCAATTCATCAGGGCAGTCGTCGTCTTCATTTGCAATTCCAGGTCCTCCCATTCGGAATCTTGGCGGCTCCTCGAGTCTTCACAAAAATAATGGCGGAAGTCTCAGCCTTTCTTCACAAGAGACAGGTATTGTTCATTCCTTACCTGGACGATTTTTTAATTGCAGCCCAAAATCCGGAAGTCCTTTCCAGAAACCTTCAATTAGTAACAGACACTCTTCAGTCTCTGGGTTGGCTACTAAACATAGAAAAGTCGGACCTCATCCCTTGCCAGAAAAAAGAATTCCTGGGTATTCAGTTGGACTCCCAACAGATGATGTCTTTCCTCCCAGAAAGGAAGATTCGGGTCTTCAGAGAAAAGATCCAGGCCTTCCGTTCCTTGAAAAAGGTCTCCTACAGGCAAATCATAACCATCCTGGGCCTGATGACATCGGCCATTCCTGCGGTGAAATGGGCCCAGTTCCACAGCAGGTCTCTACAACGCTTCCTCCTGTCATCCTGGAACAAGAGCCCCCTGTCTCTGGACAGAAGAGTTTCTCTTCCATTTCAAGTGAAGTCGTCTTTAACCTGGTGGATGGTAAGATCTCACCTAACAAGAGGGGCCCACTGGAGACCAAAAAACCCGATTGTAATTACAACCGACGCAAGCGGTGTAGGCTGGGGGGCCCATTGCCAGGACCAGGTTATTCAGGGAATCTGGACTCAGTCAGAAAAGCACCTTTCATCAAATACAAAGGAGTTGCGTGCGATCTTCCTGGCTCTAAAAGCCTTCAGTCCAACAATTTTATGGAAAGAAGTGAAAAAATTTTCTGACAACAAGACAGCAGTAGCCTATGTGAACAAACAGGGGGGCACAAGAAGCAGGGATCTAAACCAGACAGCCTACCTTCTGTTCTCCTGGGCCCAGGACCATCTAAACTCAATCTCGGCAGTTTACCTCAGAGGGAAAGAGAATCTGTTGGCCGACTTCCTCAGCAGATAAAGTCAGGGGAATGGTCACTGAACAAGAAAATATTTCAGCTCCTGTGCGAGAGGTGGGGCACTCTGGGAGTCGATCTCTTTGCTTCCAGAGTCAACAGACAGGTAGATCATTTCTTCTCCCTCTCCTACAGGGACAACCCAACGGGAGTAGATGCCTTTTCGGTGCCCTGGCCAGACAAACTTCTCTACGCCTTCCCGCCAATATCCCTAATTCCAAAAACCCTGGCCAGGATTATACAAGAAAAGCGGGAAGTGATCCTGGTCACTCCGTTCTGGCCGAGGCGAACCTGGTTCCCTCTACTGTCTGCTCTGGCAAAAGGGAACTACTGGATACTACCTCAGATCCCGGACCTTCTACTTCAAGGCCCGATTCTCCATCCAGAAATCAATCACCTGAAGCTGACGGGCCTGGAAACTGAGCGCTCCCTTCTAAAATCAAAAGGGCTCTCAGAAGCGGTAATTACCACCCTCCTCTCTAGTCGTAAACCAGTCACCTCAAAAATTCACATTAGGGTTTGGAAGACCTTTTTACGTTTTATAGGCCCAGACTGGGATCCATCCGAAATTCCAGATGTCAATATTATACTGGAGTTTCTTCAGAAGGGGCTCGATGGGGGATTAAGGGTCAGCACCCTAAAGGTCCAGGTAGCAGGCAGCTCTTAGTGCCTTTTTGGAAACCAGGTTGGCCGAAGTTCCTCTCATCCTTAAAGGGAATTTATAACCCCGATTTTGGACTATTATCTACAGTAATACATGCATAGTACTGCAGATAAGAAGCTCAAATTATTTTTTATTTTTCTACTGCCCCAGATTGCTTTGCTGTCAGCATTCAAAGCTACACTGAAATACATTGTCAGGACTGCTGTGCTCTTCTAACACAATTGAGAGGACTTGCGGGCATGCCCGGCAGTCCTGACAATATATTTCAGTGTAGCTTTGAGTGCTGACAGCTTGGGAATTTAGGGGGAGGGGGGGGGGCAGTAGGAAAATACTAAATAGTGATCTGGACTCCTTATGTGCAGTACTACTCATGTGTTACTGCAGATAATAGTCCCAAATCAGGGTGTCATATAACAGCAGAACTTAATACGTTACGTGACGGTTAAGTCCAGTTGCCTGGGGAAGCAGAAATATCGGTCAGTCCATAAAACTAGTGATCCCCAAAGAAATGACAGTTTGCTTGTGTCCCTGCATGTGTTAAAAAGGGTCAGGATCTTCCACCCCACCACCCCCCAACCTGTGATGTCAGAGGAGGCCAGGGAGTACGGCAATGACCTTTTATGACAGTTTTTATAATCGCTTCCTGGTAACAAAGTCTGCCTCAAACTCTTTGTATTGAAATATCTTTTCGGGTATTCACCCTCACAATTTCATATTCACTCCGTCCGAATGTCCCGCACACGTGTGTACCAAACATGGCGGAGGTAATGGCAGGATAGCTGGAGTTATCTAATTGCTCCCTGTTACTGAGCTGGGATCTATTTGGTTTTAATACCATGGAAGCACATGGCTCAAATATAGATATACAGATAGGGGTTTCATGTGTGACCTCGGTGGAAAGGACACTAGCCTTTTCCTGACACCTCTACTGGTTCTGGTATCGGACATCTTCACATTTTATGATAGGTGTCTCTGGTTTCTGTGAAGTTCTATCTTACTGGTTTTTATTTTTCTACAATTTCCTGAACGGTCTCTGGACAGGACCCGGAAGAGGTGATGACCCCCTACAGGAATGTAAAGGGAGGGGTTGCCTAAGCCTAACAACATTATGAGAGCCATGTTAGACTCTTTTAGACTTCTGCCACCTCTTAGCTCGCTTACCTTAGACCAGTACCTGGTGCACACATTATGGCGCACATCACTAATAAATTAGTTAGAATTTAGGACTCCACTTAGGCTACTTTCATACTTGCGCTCGTGTGATCCGGCAGCCAGTTCCGTCGTCGGAGCTGCCTGCCGGATCCGCTGTTTAGTCGCACAACTGACAGCATTTGTAGACGGATCCGGATGCGGATGGACGGATCCGTCCTGCACTCTTTTTCACCGTTTTCCCCGGTCTGCGCAGACCGGAAGAACGGATCCGTCCTTCAGTTGTTTCTCAATGCTGGATCCGGCACTAATACAAGTCAATGTAAATTAATGCCGGATCCGGCATTCCGGCGACTGATCGGGCATTTTGGACGGACATAATACCGCAGCATGCTGCGGTATTATGTCCGGCCAAAACGCCTGACAGTGACTGAACGGAAGGCATACTGATGCAAACTGAACGGATTTCTATACATTCAGAATGCATGGGAATATGCCTGATCAGTTCTTTTCCGGCATAGAGCCATTTTGACGGAACTCTATGCCGGAAAAGAATAACGCAAGTGTGAAAGTAGCCTTAGCCATGTCCTCATTGTAGATTTTTAAAAGTATCTAGTAAGGTAAAAAAGATGTTTTAAAAAACGCTACAAATTTGCCACAAGGCATGAACACTGCCACAATTTATAAGTCGGGCCTGTTTGTGTTTTTTTTTTGTTTTTATACTCCATTTATGGCAATACGTGATGAACATGCTAGATCTCTATTAGGGTGAATAGGACTTCACATTTCCCTGCTGCCCTGTTCACACAGCAGCAGGGAGCCCCCATGGCAGCCAGGACTTCAGTAGCTCCTGGCTGCCATGGTAACCGATCGCAATGTAGGGCTCCGATCGGTTACCATGGCAGCCAGAATGCTACTGAAGCCCTGGCTGCCATGGGAAACTGCCACTGCGACCAATAGAGGGGACCCTGTGGCCACTGCCACCAATGCTCTAAATACTTTAATACTGGGAGGGGGGGCGGGATTGGGGGTTGCACTGCCCACACAATGATTATTAACCTTTAATACAGATAGAGGAGGCAGATACCGCCGGCACCCACATCCTGTATCTGTATTAAAGGTTAATAATCATTGTGTGGGCAGGACGGGGGCAGAGCTGCAGGCTGCTTACGGAGGACAGCGGAGGAGCACACAGGAGGAGGAGGAGGCTGCTGCTGTTCGCCCAGTGCAGCAGTTCTCTCCTCCCATGTCCCTCCTCCCGCACTAATTACCGGCGGCCGCGTCATAGGAGGGAGGGATTCCCTACCTCCCTCCCTCTCCGCTATCTACGGCCTCAGGGAACACAGCGTGTGCCGAGCGCTGCACACGCCGTGTCCTAACAGGATATACTAGACTGCGCAGTGAACATCCCGATACCGAATCGATACTGGCATAAAAGTATCGATTGGATATCGAAAGTTCGATACCCGAAACAACCCTACACACATGTATTGTCAGACAACAGACAGCTTATCTCTATCCGAGAAAAAAAAGGATCCGACCTGTTGAAAGCCAACATGTCTGACTTTTCTTCCCCCCAATATTTGTTGTTGGGGGAGTCAGTCTAATGTGTATGGCCAACTAAAAGGAGTATTCCCATCTCCAGAACAGTGCCCCGTCACACCTAGCTGAAAATTTAGAGGTGGCTGCGCATGTGCTACTCTCTCAGTTCACTTCAATAGCATTTCCAAAAGTAGCCGAGTCAGAGCTTTGAAGAACATCTGGAGAAACATCTCTTCCAGAAACGTGGAATGAATAATTTTGAATATGCTTTAATGCAGTCATATTTTAACTTATGTGGATAATAATACCGTATTTGATTTTCATTCACACGATATGTAAAAGTGATACAAGTTCATATGCCATTTCCATTTGTGAAAAAAGTTACATTAAATGGATTGTTTAATGTTTATCTGAGATAATTAAAAATCTTGGACAACACCTACAATATTTTAACATAAAAAAATCACATAGTCACCCGTTTCACTAGCGCCGTTCTCTGTAACCAGTCCAGTAGTCCCGCCACTGTTTGTTTTCAAACAGCAGCGACAATGCTTCAAGATACAGCACGTGATTGGCTGCAGCGGTCAGGTGCCGAATCAAGGCACGTCACAGTAGTCATGATGTGTACAGTGACGTGCCTGTATTCAGCACCTCACTGTCTTTAGCTGCACACTGCTAAGGATAGTGATTGGCTGCAGCGGTCATATGCACGTCACTGCTGCTGTTTGAAAAGAAACAGCAGTGGGAGTGCTGGACCAGGGCTGCAGAAAACGGTACTGGAGAAAGACGTGAGTATATGGTAGTTTATTATTCTATGACATTCTAGAAGTTGTCTGAGATTTTTATTTGAAGTCACCTACTAATGCAGCTTGGGTGCTCTGGGAGCCGCCTGCCAGGCTTTGTTTTACAGCCGGCTGACCGATACAGCCATGCGTCGTCTCATAAGTCAAGTGTTGCGCTTCCTTGTATTATCACTAAACGCTATGATGTTTGTATGCTTTTCTTTCTAAATGTATATTTTTACATGCCATTTTTAACTTTTTTTCAGCTGATTTGCACCATGTACTTAAAGGTAATAGATGGCAATGTGACCATCTTGATTAAAAACCATTTTTATCTAATAGATTCCCCTTGTGGTGACTTTCCGTGCAGTTTTTAATGTTGCTTTGTACGTGTGTGCATGTAGTTTGTTTCTAACTTACTGCATTTGTTACCTACAGATTGCAATGAATTGAAAGCCGTAAGAGAAGAACTTAAGCATCGCATTAGAGTGCAGTCTGCCAAGCTTCTCCGCCAGCTGAAGCAGAAGGATAGACTTCAGCACAAAGTACAGAAGAACTGCGACATTGTCACGGCATGCCTGCAGGCAGTCTCCCAGAAACGTCGTGAGTATTCACTGGGAATGAGGTTTAGAACGTGTCTGTAAATCCTTGCGCAGGAGTCCCAGCGACTCCATGTGCCGCTGTATGCTGCTCCATATGGTGCTTCTGGCGGGGTGGGGGCAAGGTGCACCCTCGATGCACTTAGCTGCTCATTTGCATACGGATTAAAAGTACTTTCACTGTAGGATGAAGCAATAGCCCTACAAGGCATGGTGCCTGTTTTAACAGTGAATTTCCTGCTGACACATTCTCTTTAAAGGGGTTTTCGATCCTAAACGGCTAAATATTTAATTATTTGACTCTTTCTTTTAAAATATGTTGGCTTTTTGAATTAAAAACAAAAGGTGTCTTAATACCCTACCTGAAAAGTTTTTTTTTTTTTTTAAATTAACGTCCTCTCTTTGTTTCATTGACATGCAGCATGGCATTATATTGGTTTAAGGTACAGTACCTCTGCACAGAATGCATGATGTGTGCATCGCTGTTTCTTTCATTTGATTCTGTGCTTTCTCCTACAAATTAGAAATTCTTTCCAATTCTTTGAGTCTGACTGAATTTCAATTCTATGTGTTGAAAGATGCTAACATAAATGAGACTGTTCTGTGGTCGGCGAGAAAACTGTAAAGTGCCGTACATGTGTCCATTCACCCCGATATAATGCGTATATATAAAACTATTTGTAAGGTCAACATATTACACCATAGTCCCCAATATACTAATTAATACATAAGCAGTGAAAGATAAAAATGTGGTGGATGCAACTTTTCAGTCCACTAAGGTTTGTAAGTCGTCGCCAGAGGTGTGGTTTAAAGGGGTATTCTCATCTAAGACAGTGGTGGCATATCCCTAGAATATACCCCCATTGTCTGATAGGTGCGGGTCCCACCGCTGGGACCTGCACCTATATCGGGAACGGAGCCCCGAAAGTAGTGTCTGGAGGACTCTGGTCTGGCCACTACGAAGCGTGCTCCTCATAGAAGTGGATGGGAGTGCATGTCCAGCCACTGCTGCCCTTCACTTCTATGGGCCTGACGGAAATAGCCGAGCCAGCACTCGACTATTTTTGGCGGCCCCATAAAACTAAATAAAGGGTAGCTGCGCATGCGTAGTGCACCCACCACCACTTTTGGGGCTCCGTTTAGGAGATATGCCCCCACTGTCCAAGATGAGAAAACCTCTTTAATTTGGGTAGCTGTGCCTAAATATGAGTGGGCGGTCCTAAATAGTACAATTTTATACAACCATATATGCACCATATTATATAGGTACTGCAGTGCCTACATAAGAATTGAATGAGGATCATTTTCATTTTTTTTCATCTAGATGAATGAGTTAGTTGATATTTTTGTACCTTGTTGTGCCTACTAAAAAATAAAAGGAACGAGTGCCCTTACACACTGCAGATTCTGTTGGTGCCATATCTGATGTGGTGCCACCATTGCTCATGTTGCATCTCCACTCCTTTCTGTGGCCACCCGCTCTTCTGCTTTGATGTACAGGGCCAGGCCGTGGCAAAGCAGACATGAAGGGGCTGGTTACAGAAATGAATGGAGCTTGGATGCAACAAGAGCAATGGTGACGCCCTCATTACACCAAAGATCTAATCTGCATATTAGGAAAAAGTATCATAAGTCGGGAACGGACAACAAAAGAAAAACAGTTGTTTAATCAGGTGAACCACAGGGAAACCACCCATAAATGAACCTATTTTAGAAGTTACACCCCACAAATTAATCAAAACTGATTTTACAAACTGTGATAAACCTTTAGATGCTCCACACGAATTAAAAGAAAATGGAGGTGAAATGTCTAAATTTTTAGTTTTTTCTTGCAGATTTTCCATTTTAATTAATTTTTTCTTTTAACTCAGCAAGGGTTAACAGCAAAACAAACCTCAATATTTATTACCCTGATTCTACAGTTAAAAAAAACACCCCATATGTGGTCGTAAACTGCTGTATGGGCACACTGCAGGGCTCGAAAAGCCTTAGGCCTCTTTCGCACGAACGATACGGATTGTGTCTGGATGCGTTCAGTGAAACTCGCACCACTTTTTTCTGGGATTGCATTCAGTTGTTCCGTTTTCTCCGCGCGGGTGCCATCCATTTTGAAGTGTTTTTCACGCTTGTAAAAAAAACTGAAGGTTTACAAACGTCTCCTAGCAACCATCAGTGAAAAAACGCACTGTGCGCAGACTGCATCCAGGTTACTTCTGGATGCAATGAGTTTTACTATGGGGCCAGAGCTGTGTGAAAAAACGCAGAATATAGAACATGCTGCGTTTTTCACACAGCACAGAACTGATGCGTGAAAAAAACGCTAATGTACACAGACCCATTGAAATGAATGGGTCAGGATTCAGTGCGGGTGCTATGCATTCACTTCATGCATCTTACTCGCGTGGAAAACTCACGTGTGTGAAAGGGGCCTTATGGCTTTTGGAGGGCAGATTTTTCTTGAATGGTTTTCAGGCGCCATGTCGAGTTTGAAGAGACCCTGAGGTACCACTACAGCAGAAAGCCTCATAAAGTGACCCCGTTTTGAAACTACACTCCTCAAGGAATTTATTGAGGGGTGTAGTGAGTGTCTTGACCCCACAGGCGTTTCATAGAATTTAGAAACACTTGGCTGGGAAAATGTTGTTTTAGCCCCAGATTTTTTAGTTTTACAAGGGTTATGGGAGAAAAAGCACCACACAATTTTTTTACCCATTTTCTCCTGAACACGACAAAACCCCATATTTGGTAACAAACCGCTTGGTTTCACCAGACCACAGGGTTCAGAAGAAAGAGTGCCATGTGAATTTGGGGCCCAAGTTTGGTGATTTATACAGCAGAGGCTCTCAGATGAAAAAAAGAAACCTCCAAGAAATCACAGCAGATGGTGCAAAGTGAAAATTGCTATTTAGCACAGATATGTCAATTCACTGCTCAATATGTTGTGCCCATTGTGCGCCAGTCTGAAAAGCAAGCCATCTTGTTATGCTATGTTTCTGGTTTCTTTTTTTTTTAAACACCGTACATGTGTCTCTAGTCTTTTGCCTGGACATACAACAGGGCTCAGGATTAAAAGAGCACCATGCATATCTGAGGCCCAATATGTTTTTTTTTTTACGCATCTGGTGCAGACAACCGTAGAGGCTCTGGGGTAAAACAATTAATTGGAGCCCCCAAAAAGTGACCCTATTTTGGAAACTCCACTTGCCCATCAAGCTATTTATTAAGGGATGGAGTGAGTATTTTGACCCCACAGGTGTTTTGCAGAAATTAATGAGCAGGGGACCATGCGAAATGAAAATTGAACGTTTTAGGCTACTTTCACACTAGCGTTTCAGTTTTCCGGTATTGAGATCCGTCATAGGGTCTCAATACCAGAAAAAAACGCTTCAGTTTTGTCCCCATTCATTGTCAGTGGGGACAAAACTTAACTGAACAGAATGCTCCAAAATGTTTTCCATTCCGTATAGTTGCGTTCCCAGACCAGAGAGCAAACCGCAACATGTAGTTTGCTTTCCGTCCTGGGATGCGGAGCAAGACGGATCCGGCATGACCCCCAATGCAAGTCAATGGGGACGGATCCGTTTTCTCTGCCACAATAGAAAACAGAACCGTCCCCCATTGACTTTCAGTGGAGTTCATGACTGATCCGTCTTGGCAGTGTTACAGATAATAGAACCGGATCTGTTCATAACGGATGCAGCTGGTTGTATTATCAGTAACGGAATTGTTTTTGCTGAACCCGGCCGGATCCAGTAAAACCACTAGTGTGAAAGTAGCCCTACACGGATATGGCATTTCAGTGCCGAATATGTTGTGTAGTGCCCACTATGGAACTTCAACTTTTCAGAGTCCAATCCATTTCACAATGTAGTACAGTACATGCTGTATTGTATTGCACTGAGCTGTCAGTTTCACACTGACAATTCACCTATGAGACCCAGCCTGGCATCCGCTGCAGAGGCCCACTCCATACATCCCCTGTACCGGTATGTCATGGTGATTAAAGGGGTTGAAGGTATATTCAGTGAGCCTCTGTGGTGACATGGTGCTTGGGGACACATCACTGCTGAGGTCAGTGAATGGCTGCCGAGGGGCATGCGGGGATGGAACGTCACACTACCAGCCAGGCACTGTGATGTGCGCAGTGAAGTGAAGAAATACGGAGCATCACTGCTACAGTCAATCACTATCCCCAGAGTCAGACTGCTGAGGACCGTGATTGGCTGCAGTGGTCACGTGCTGAATACCGGCATGTCAACAATCGGCGTCAGGGGGACCAGACCAGCACAACAGAGAACAATGCTGAAGAAATGGGTAGAAAATGATTTTTTTTATTTTATTTTATGCAATTGCAGGGCTTGTCTGAGCTGTTTAATTATCTTAGACATCCGATTTAAGCAGCTGCAATAAAGGTCCTTTAAAGGGGTTTTCCCATCTCAGTGATGCTAGTTTATTTAAATATACATATGCTATTCATCATTTCCCTAAATATATCTCATTAAAGAAAACTTACCATTTTCCCCCAAATTAGATCTTTCATACCGCTTTGTTTATCTTGGTATCCCATGTATACAGCCACCTATCGCCTGCCGCATCCATGGGCCGCACTTGCGCACAAGAACTTGTGCAATGCAGTGTTCGGCCTCTCATTGTGTCTCGTTGTATTCCTTTGAGCCGCGTCTAAAATAGATCCGCGCATACGCGGCTCTATAGTAAACGCTGCACAAAATAATATAGATCAGTGCATCCGCGGCCGCCCGGCGCTGTGCGCGTTCACAATTAGAACTGCCTAAGCCCGCCCAGCCTTAGCAGCAGGAAACCAGGAAGTTAACAGCAGAGCTGGCTGCAGGCGAGGCTGAAATCGCAAGATGGGAATGCCCCTTTAATACGGGACAATTCAGCAATTTTCGGGAGGGAAGCGTTCTTTTTCGGCAATCACCTGCTCGTCAGTAGAGGAGACTGTACATTTACATGCACAGTATGGGGAGGAGCGATCACTAATGCCATCGCTCGTCCCCATAAAGACTGCAGAGAGTGATTAGACCCCATGATATGCTGCTGGCGATTTAGGTGCCTACAGAAACAATCCAATTACCGGGGAAGGTGTTGATCTAGGCCAGGGATGGGCAAACTGCAGCTCTCCAGCTGTTGGACAACTACAATTCCCACTATGCCCCGCTGTAGGCTGATAGCTGTAAGCAGTCTTTGCATGTTGGGAGTTGTAGTTTTGCAAAAGCTGGAGAGCCTCAGTTTGCCCGTCCCTGATCTAGGCTGTTTGTATCCTTGTCCTGTGCCTCTCAGTGGATGCAATACTGATACTGTATGCACCGTGAAAAGGGCGTAGATAGGGAGATTAGTGATGATGCCTCACATTCTCTGCACAAAGCAATAAACAGTATCTAGCATACTGTGCAAAATGTATGATGATAAAATACATGATGGTAGTGCTATCTATAAGGCCCCTTTCACACGGGTGAGTTTCCCACGCGGGTGCAATGCGTGATGTGAACGCATTGCACCCGCACTGAATCCAGATCCATTCACTTCAATGTTGCTGTGCACATGAGCAGTGATTTTCACGCATCACTTGTGCATTGTGTGAAAAATCGCAGCATGCTCTATATTCAGCGTTTTTCACGCAACTCGGGCCCCATAGAAGTGAATGGGGCTGCGGGAAAATCACAAGCAAGTGTGGATGCGGTGTGATTTTCCCGCATGGTTCCTAAGAGACAATCGGGATGGGGGCCCGATCTTTATTATTTTCCCTTAAAACATGGTTATAATGGAAAATAATAGCATTCTCAATACAGAATGCTTAGTAAAATGTGGATTAAGGGGTTAAAAACAAAAAAAATTAACTCACCTCATCCACTTGATCTCGTAGTTGCCGATCTCTTCTCTCTTCTTCAATCATTAGCTGCCAACTAAAGCACCTGTGGTGACATCACATCACATGGTTCAATCACATGGTCCATCACCATGGTGATGGACCATGTGATGAGCGCAGTGACGTCACCACAGGTCCTTTAGTCGGCAGGTCATGATTAAAGAAGAGATGGATAAGGTGAGTTAATTATTATTTTTTTTTTAACCCCTCAATCCACATTTTACTAAGCATTCTGTATTGAGAATGCTATTATTTTCCCTTATACCATATAAGGGAAAATAATAAAATCTACAGAATACTCAACCCAAACTTCAGTGAAGAAGTTCAGGTCTGGGTACCAAACATGCCGATTTTTCCCACGCGCATGCAAAACGCATTAAAGCGCTTTGCACTCGGACAGAAAAATCGTGCATTTTCCCGCAACGCACCCGCATCCTATCCGGCCCGTGTATCGCAACGCCCGTGTAAAAGGGGCCTAAAAGCCATCGAGGACTGCTTTAACACTTAAGCTGGTAGTGTCGCTTTTCATGGAAAGGTGTTGCCACAAATTAATTCAGAAAGAAAATCTCTGCTAACAGTAGACCAGTAAGTGTGAATAATCTCTCCATATTTTATCACTGGATGTGTGTGTGTGTAAAATGATCCTTTCCGAATTGAGCAGGCCTCTAATGAAATTATGATCAGCGGTGTTATTTCTGTGGGCTGCACCATAAGACAGATTTTCTCAGAATAGACACTGGTGGAATACTGCAGAGTGTGAGCCCTGCCGATGACAATGATGTCCTGTCTGCTTTCTGCAGAGACAGTGGTGTAGAGTGGGCTGCCAGCACCTGAGGCAAGCCAAGTATTGCGCCCCCACCCAGTGGCCACGCCCCTTTTACAGATAATGTAGTAGATATCACTTGCAGTCATACGTAACACGTCATACGTGAGTCCACAGATTTCAGAACACACAGTGTGATCTGAAGTCTCAGGCCAGGCTGCTGTGGTGTGGACCAAATTCTATATCCACCCTCCAATCACTACAGAAATACAGGGTAATACAGCGCCCCATACCTCTTACACCTAGTGATGTAGATGTTCTCTTTCCTCATCTTCTCCTTTTAGACCTTCAGACCAGACCACCATTTTCAGCCATTTCTCGTCTCTGCAGTTTGACAAAAAAAAAAAAAATAGTTTACTTACTTTTCCATCATCTTCCCATCTTCTGGACAAATCATACTACTACCCCCAATACTATGCCGCTGTGCTCCCCAATATTATACTGCAGAAACAGTTAAACCCCTGATAATACTAGTACCAGACAGATAATGCCCCCTTCAATAATTATTGGCACACAGTGCCCTAAAATAACTGCTCCCAGCAAATAGTGCCCCTGACACTAATAGTGTAAACATAACGTCCCCCAAAAATAATTGTGGTAAGCTGATTGCTGTGCCAATGTGCCCCCACAGTAATAGTGCTCCCAAAAGTCCCACCAATAGGAATAATTCTCTGCTAGAGCACACATGGTAGTAATAGTGCTCCTACAGTGCCCCCAACATGTGCCCACTGTGCCCCAGAAGTAATAATACTCTCATAGTGCCCATACTAGTAATCATGTTCCCCATAGACCCCCAGTAGTAAAAAAAAAAAAACATAATGCCCCCCCCCCAGTAGTAATAATAGTCCTTATAATGTGTGCCAGTGCAAAAAATACCCCCTTTTAATGCCCCCAATCGAGCTAATGTCCCCATAGTGCCCCCATAATATGCAAAGTATAAAATACCCCTTCCTAGTGCCCTCCCCCGTAGATTACCCCATAGTACTTAACCCCATTCCCCATAGTACCCACCATAATGTGTCCCAGTATAAAATGCCCCTATACAGAGCCCTATAATACACCTTCTTTGTAGCCTAAGTAGATGCAGCCATAGTGCTCCCAATAATGTGCCAGTAAGAAGTGCCCCCATAGTGCCACCCAATAACGTTCCAGTAAAAAGTGCTCCCCAATAATTGCCAGTAAGAAGTGCCCCCATAGTGCCACCCAATAACGTTCCAGTAAAAAGTGCTCCCCAATAATGTGCCAGTAAGAAGGGCCCCCATAGTGCCCCCCAATCATGTGCTAGTAAGAAGTGCTCCCCAATAATGTGCCAGTAAGAAGGGCCCCCATAGTGCCCCCCAATCATGTGCTAGTAAGAAGTGCTCACCAATAATGTGCCAGTAAGAAGGGCCCCCATAGTGCCCCCCAATCATGTGCTAGTAAGAAGTGCCCCCATATCATGTGCCAGTAAGAAGGGCCCCCATACTGCCCCCCAATCATGTGCTAGTAAGAAGTGCCCCCATATTATGTGCCAGTAAGAAGGGCCCCCATAGTGCCCCCCAATCATGTGCTAGTAAGAAGTGCCCCCATATCATGTGCCAGTAAGAAGGGCCCCCATAGTGCCCCCCAATCATGTGCTAGTAAGAAGTGCCCCCATATCATGTGCCAGTAAGAAGGGCCCCCATAGTGCCCCCCAATCATGTGCTAGTAAGAAGTGCCCCCATATCATGTGCCAGTAAGAAGGGCCCCCATAGTGCCCCCCAATCATGTGCTAGTAAGAAGTGCCCCCGCAGCACTCCTCTCCTGTATTGTACTATATAAAAAAAAAAACACATATACTTACCTCCATCAGGCTGGCAACAATGCAATGCAGGCCTCTTCCGTCCTGTGTCCCGTGCGGTGCGGCTCAGGTGGCCTCTGAGAAACGGGGAAGGGAGACTCCTCTCCCCTGCCCCGCAGCATCCCTCTGTACCGCTGTCCTGAGGACGGTGATACAGATGACTATGGAAATGAGCGCATTCACAATGGAAGTGCTCATCTCCCTGTGCCCTGCCACCGTCCGCCACTTGTGGCCCTGCTGGCGCCCCCTGCAATTTTGCATCTGGAGCAACGGCCCCCCCACGCTACGCAACTGTACAGAGGCAGCATGTTTGGCCATTCACTGTAATGACTACCATTGAATTGCCATTTCTGGGGCTGCACTGTGATATATAGCATTATGGGCCATGAGGTGCAGTTGCTGCATGACTTATTTGTTGCTTTAAAGGGACACTCCCTTCATTTGTATGACGGTAACAGCTTACATGTAAACTTTCTATGTACTTTTTAAGATCGTTCTCTGGATAGAATTTTTTGAATTCACTCCATGTATTCTATTTCCTTTCCTGGCTCTTAACTTCTGCCTTCATTTGGATTTTTAGCACAGCAAACAGCCTCATTTGACTCTGTCGGACCATTCACTTCGGCCAGAGTGGGTAGGGGGATGAGTGACTCAATTAGAGTATCACACTGATAAATGCAATGCTCTTCTGAGGGCATCTTTATCTAGACCTATCCATAGAATAATAGAGCTGTCCTACTGTTATCCCAATTCTACAATCTACTATAATACTAACAGGGAACGTCCTTCCATCACAGCTGCTGTAAACTGACAATGGATTAACCAGCTATATGCAGCTGCAGCCAAGCTACAATTGATGGTTAACGCCTTAAGTAATCAATGTTAAAAAAAGAAATGTCAATTGGCTTTTCCAATGGCTTTTGTTACTGTAACGTGTTATCAGAGTCAATTTTAGCTTGGCTACATCTATAGGAGTTTTATCTCTATGTGCTGAGGCTAGTTTCACACTAGCGGCACGGACCTCCGGCAGGCTGTTCCGGCGGGTAAACAGCCTGTCGGATCCGTCCTGCCACTAGTGAACGTGTGCCCCCGGACTACCGCTCCGGCCCCATTGACTATAATGGGGCGGGGTGGAGGCACGGCAGTGCACGTCGAGAGGCTGCAAAAATAAATGTCGGACATGTCGTAGTTTTATTCCTTGGCATTTTTGCTGTGCCCCCGCCCCCATTATAGTCAGTGGGGCCGGAGCGGTAGTCCACTAGTGGCAGAACGGATCCGACAGGTTGTTCACCCGCCGGAACAGCCTGCCGGAGGTCCGTGTCGCTTGTGTGAAACTAGCCTGACTGCTAAAAATGACAATATTTTACATTTTATATAATTTTTGATGGCATAGTACTGAAAAAGAAAAACAGCCAAACATTCTTGATAAATGTGTTCAATGAATAAAGAGGAGATGAACTAATACTTGGTCTTGGTATGCACAGGCGCTTTTCTTGCAGTCCATGTGTCAGACTTTCAAATCTACGCCAGCTATGAGTATTTATGCCAGAAACGATCAATCATAGTAAATCTGTCAGGCTGCTGCCCCGACCTCTCCTCACCTACCACTTTTACAACGTGCAAGACAAGTGAAAAGTCAGAAATAATTGTGTTAATAGCAAGCACCACGATCTACGACTTATTTACGCCACAATAGTGTGGTAAACACTTTAGTAAATGTCCCTTTCTGATGGAAGTGTCCCTTTAAGGGTCTTGTGTGTTTTGTGCCATAGCAGGTTATGGAGAGCATAGATAGAGGCGTGGCTTAAATGAATGCCGTCACTCACTGCCAGTGGGTGGGGCTTCACTTAAAAGGGGTGGGGTCTAAGATGCACCATTTTACTTCAAAATTGTGTGACAATTGTGGGGTAAAAATCTGTCTGAAAGTAAGCCAACCAGTAGTTGGTATATGATCAGAGAAAGGGGTCTCTCCGCGCACCGCATGTGTCATCCAGCCTCAGCCCCTGTGATGCATCTATGATTAGTACATCCGGGCTTGTCTTCTCAGATATATAGGCCCTTGGCTACAATAGCATGACCTGCTTCCCTTTCCGGGGCGCCCAGACCATAAGGCAGCTATATGTGTGTGTATGCAGTGCACTGGTCATAGTAGCTAGCTAGTGGCAGGTGCAGAGAGCTCCTATACCAGGACACACTGCCCCCTCCATCATCTCCTCCTTGCCAGGACTTTCCACGCCATTGTGTGGTAGCTGCTGTGCCGTTAGGAGGAGGCTTCTACCATTGCTGGGAGGCGGGGCGCTCCTCCTCATCCGTACATGCTCTCTCCGCCGCCTCTGCACTGCAGATCTCCTCCACAAAACAAAGCTGGAGAGCGAGCATCCATCCCGTCACACGGTGGCTTGGCTGGCCGCATGTGCGTCATTTATGTGAGAGAGCACGTCTGACATCCGTCCCCGAGGGTCTCCTCCCGCGCCCACCGATGAGGCAGGAGAAGCTGAGGCGAGGGGGCAAAGGCTTGAAGAGGCAGAATGCTGGCGGAGGAGGAGGAGGAGGAGTGGGCAACATCCTCAGCAGCGTGCTGAAGAAGAGGAGCTGCATCTCCAGGACGGCCCCCCGCCTGCTCTGCACCCTGGAGCCAGGTGAAGCCCACAGCTGCCCCCGCACTTCTTAGTAATCCGGTCTGTGGTGTGACGGGGACGCCCGGTAAAAGGCAGCCGCTGCTGTGCTGCCGTGGCTTCAGCACTGGACAGCGCCCCTCTCAGCGGCCTCCCTAGGGGCTGTCGGCTCAGGGCGCTGCTCCTGCCTTGCTGGGGGGTTCTCTGTCCTTCCCCCGGAGGTAACCTTTCTCTCCTGTCCTGCAGGTGTGGACACCAAGCTGAAATTTACACTGGAGCCTTCACTGGGCCAGCATGGCTTTCAACAGGTAAGCCAGATGTTTGGGCATCACCCTGGAGGTGCCCATAGGTTAACCTGTCATTTGTTTTCCAGCTTTCCTACCAGGTTTGGCATTTTAAATATGAGTCAGTGAAAATGATTCACCTCATATTTTTTTTTTTTTCTAAAACTTTAAAATTGCCCTCTATTTGAGGACTCATTTCTTTAGGTCTTTAGAAGTACACTGTTTTTCCCCATTGATATGTGCTATACGTATATGCAGAGATTTGAAGGGAACAGGACATCTCATAAAATAGTGAGACTGAGCCTCATATTCAGTATATACTGTTTTAGTTGATTCTGTCTTATAACTTGTAGCAAATAAAAAAAAAACTTGACTTTGGGTTAACCTATAAAATAATTTTATCAAAATCACAGACTAGATCTTTCTAATTCTAGGGGCTTTCCAGGTGTTGTAAAATGGATGACCTGTCATCACTATCGGGCACCAGCACCAATCAGCTGTTGGAAGAGGCTGTGGCGCTCCAGTGAGTGGCGTGTCCTTCTCACAGCATACCAAGCACAGTGATGTCCATTGCATGGCGGCTGTGCTTGGTATTGCAACCTAGCGCCGTTCACTTGAATGGGACTGAGGTGTGGGTAGGCCATCTGATCAGTGACACAGGCCTAAGAAGAGGGATATAACCAGAGTCCTCATAGGAGAACATCCAAACTCTATACAGATGTTGCTCTTGGTTGGATTGGAACGTAGGATGCTAGGCAACACTGCTAACCACTGAGCCACCGTGCTCAGGTCAGATAAGGCCAACTGAGGAGGTACGAGCTGCTGGAATGTTTGATATTCTTTCATGCCACTGCCAAAACAGTGAGGGAAGAAAGAGATTAAAGCCACTGATATTCTGCGCCATTTTCTGTATTTCATAAGGTGAGCCCCCCTGTTGGCCAAGTCTTTTGTGCTGCCCTTACGGAGGTCCTGTCTATAAAATGGCCGCGGACCAGACACATCGCTAAGTCTCCTCCATTCACATACACTGCACCTGCCATCTGCACTTTTACTGCTGGGAGTTTAGTGCAGTGTATGTGAATGGAGGAGACTGAGCGATGTGTCTGGTCAGCGGCCATTTTATAGACATGACCTCTATGCAGTCAGCACGGATGTTTTGCCTAACAAGAGGACATGGGGTATGAAATTGAGCAAACATCATAAATGCCATATAGCCATCTTAGATTGCTCAGCAGTAGCCAACCCCTTTATGCTAAAAAAAAATTTTATTTTACAATTTGATCAAAAACTTGTATTTACTGGTGATTTTCTGTTGTAAAGCTGAACGTTCTTTGCTCTGTATAATTCCTAAAAGATTTCTAGATGATAAAATTGTTTTTCATTATGTTATTATACGCTACTTGTTTTCCTAGTGGTATGATGCTCTCAAAGCTGTTGCACGGTTACCCACTGGAATACCAAAAGAGTGGCGGAGGAGAGTAAGTTCTTTAAAAATTTATGTCTATTTTTGAGTGTTTTTTTTTCTTTTTGCAGAGATATACAAATTGTTTTTACTCCAGCAGTGAAGCAGTGTGCGATTTCATAGTGCAATATATATATTTTACTAGATTGTGGAGTATATAAGGCTACTTTCACACTGGCGCCTGGTGCGGATCTGTCATGTATCTGCACAGATGGATCCGCACTGATAATACAACCACATGCATCTGTTCAGAACGGATCCGTTTGTATTATCATGAACATAGGCAAAACGGATCCGTCTTGAACACCATTGAAAGTCAATGGGGGATGGATCCATTTTCTATTGTGACATATATGGCGTTGAAAACGGATCCGTCCCCATTAACTTGCATTGTATGTCAGGACAGATCCGTTTGGCTCAGTTTCGTCAGACGGACACCTAAACGCTACAAGCAGCGTTTTGGTGTCCGCCTCCAGAGCGGAATGGAGACTGAACGGAGCCAAACTGATGCATTCTGAACAGATCCTTATCCATTCAGAATGTATTGGGGCTGAACTCATCTGTTTTTGACCGCTTGTGAGAGCCCTGAAACGGATCTCACAAGCGGATCCAAAAGCGCCAGTGTGAAAGTAGCCTAAGGCAGTGCAAGATAAGTACTATCTCTGTTACCACAATTCTGCACTATTATCTACAGTAATACATACTGCAGAGAAGGAGTCCAGGTCACTATTTTTCCTTTCCTGTTCCTCCGCTGTCAGGACACAGAGCGGTGTTAAAATACATTGTCAGGACTGAAAAGGCAGCTGACAAACAGACTTAGGCTGGGTTTACATCATGTTTTTCCCATCCGTTTAACGCATAAAAAAAGTGTACATTAAATGGATGCCTCCTGCCTCAAACGGATACAGTGGCATCTGTTCACCATTGAGTTCCATTGTAAAAAAGAAAAAGTATACTTTTATACTTTTTTTACATTTTTTTTTTTTTTTTATAGATTGTAAGGGATACAGGACATTCGTGTGCTGTGTTTTTGTATCCTTTTTTCTGTAACATATCAGTCAAATTGAGGCATACAACGTGATGTGAACCCACCCTTACAGACTTATGTGTTTTAGTGCACCATGTCTGATTAAAGTGGAACTCCAAGGATTAAGGGGGTTCTCTTAGGATAGGCCAGCAATATTAGATCAGCGGGTGTCTGACTTCTGGCACCCCAGCTAATCAGCTGTTGGCACCAGAACTTAACAGCTTTGCCCACCGTGTAGTGGCTGGGGCAGAGCGTCAGTAGCAAGCACCAGCCACCATACAGCGGACAGAGCTATGAGGTTCTGGTGCCCAGAGATCCTGCAAAGGGCTGATTGGGTGCTGGGAGTCTATCGGTGATCTATCCTGAGGATAAGCCATCAATTGTTTAGTCTTGTAGAATCCTCCTTATTATATGTTTGCCACTTGGCTAATGCTTGTTTTAGTTTTGCTTTGGTTTCTTGTAGTTAATAACTATTCTGTACTTACTGTAAACTTCCCAGCTATCTGGTAGAGGATGTCTGCTTGTACACAACAGCTAGCTTGAATTGCAGTACAAAGCATGGCGTCTTTGATTAGACAGAAAACGGATTTTAGACTGCCTCCCTCTTCCTTTTGGCAGTACATGTAAATTGTAATCCCGAATAGAACTTTAGGGTATGGGTTTCCTGATATTTATCTCATTACAGAGGAACTTTAGATAGATAATCGGTCGGCACTGCTCAGACTATATACATATGTCTTAACATTGTATACTAAATAGACAACTGAAATACAAAGGAACTGACGTCATAGTGGTGATCCCTCCCACAGCAGCCGAGACAATGTAGTAAATAGCGAAATAACAATGCTCAGGTGCATGCAATGGTTGTGTGTTCAATTCTGCTGAAGGAAAAAGGAAGAAAAGGTTTTTAGAAAACCATGTCAAAGGAAGCCACAGACATTATATTCTCAATTCAAACCCTTTGGCTCCATTGTTTGTAACCAATGGATCCAATAGGCGTCTCTTTGTAGATGAACTGTCCCCTGTCCTGACATGTCTCTTTATTAACCTCTTGCGTTTCCCATGGAATAAAAATTGTGGATCATCACTTCCTATATCGATGTTGTGCCATTCCTGTGTTAATCTTACCAGACGTTTATGAATTGTGAGCAGCATGTCATAAAGGTCCATCTGTGTGTTACCAGTTGGTCATCAATATCTTATTGGTGGTGGTCAAACTCCCATCATCCCTGCTGATCAGCTGATAAAAGGGGCTGTGGCACTCGGGAAAGTGATGTCTCGTCCATCTGGTCACTTGGCCTTTTTGCAGCTCAGACCATTTCAAATGAATGGAACTGAGCTGCAATACCAGTCTTCAGCACCGTGCCGGGTATACTGTGAAGTTACCACAATGGTTGTCCGAGGGACGCAGCCCCCTCAACCAGCCGATTGTCAGGGGTGCTGGGAGTCAGGACCCCCAATCTGATATTGATGGCCTATCCCCAGGATAGGCTTTCTATTTTTATGTCCGGGAAAACCCCTTTAATTTCTCATATGCTGTCAGTGATTGAAAATTATATTTATGTCTAAACAACTAGATATGATAATCCTCTCTGTAATGAAACATTGTGTTTTTTAATCAATTCTGCAGTGCTGACTTGTATTTCTTGTATTTTTAGGTATGGTTGACCCTTGCAGACCAATACCTTCACAGTATTTCTATAGACTGGGAGAAAACAATGCGCTTTACATTCAATGAAAGGAGCAATCCTGATGATGACTCAATGGGCATACAGATTGTCAAGGTAATACTTTTACAGTGAAGGTAGTGGCTGAGGTACACCTCTTATCTGAAAGCGCAGTGGTTGTGCGACACATTTGTGGCTGTGGTTTTACAGGTTTCTACTGTACGTCCAAGACCTGCATCTGAAAACTGTGGCTGCATATAGTTCCAGTCTTTCCCTTGGAAGTGCAGAATGGCATGCTCTTTTGCTACGCCTGCTTATTCATTCAAATTGCGAAGCTCGGAGCATTAAACAGAAAATCGTCCAGTACGGGCCTATTCTGTGTACCACAATGCCTTGTTAGTTAGAGGTACACAGAGCAAGACTTCACGTTAGTATGTTATAGTAGGCAAAGGCTTACCGAAAGTAAGAAGTTGAAGATTTAAAACACATCACTTTGCATGACAAATCTTAAATTCCATGGATCCCTTCTGCCATGTGTGAATATTTCAAGGTTTTTTGCTGATATATAATGCATTTAGAAAGGTACCAACAAATTGTGTTGCGGTCTTGTGCTAAATAAAAAAACTAAATTCAGGCTTTTCTCCTTGATTCTGCGCTCAATATCTCATAATAACAAAGTTTAAAATTAGTTGAAAAGGATAAAGTAAATTTTGCATTGACCTAAGTATTCAGACCCTTACTCAGGACTTAGTTGAAGCACTTTTGGCAGTGATTACAGCCTCCAGTCTTCTTGAGTGTGATGCCACAAGATTTGCACACTTGGATTTGGGGATTTTCTGCCATTCTTCTCAGAAGATCCTCCCAAGCTGTCAGGTTGGATGAAGACCCTCAGTGGCCAGCCCTTTTCAGGTCTCTCCAGAAATGTTTGATTGGGTTCTGACTGGGCCACTCAAGGACATTCACAGAGTTGAACCTAAGCCAATCCTTTGTGGTCTTTTCTGTGTGCTTGGGGTCATCTTGTTGGAAGGTGAACCTTCAGCCTGGAACTCTCTGGATCAGGTTTTTATTAGGAATACTGGTGTACTTTGCCCTATTCAGCTTTCCCTCAACCCTGACCAGTCTTCCTGTCCCAGCCTCTGAAAAATACCCCCAGCATGATGGTGCCACCGCAGGTGATGAGCAGTGCCAGGTTTCCTCCAGATATGAAGCTTATAATTGAGGCCAAAAAGTTCAATCTTGGTTTTATCAGACCAGAGAACCTTGTTGAGTCCTTTTAGGTGTTTCTTTGCAAAGTCCGGACAAACTTTCACGTGTCTTTTACTGAGGAGAGGCTTCTTTCTGGCCACTCTGCCATAAAGCCCAGACTGGTGGAGTGCTGCAGTGATGGTTGACCTTCCGGAAGTTTCTCTCTTCTGCACCCAGGATATTTGTAGCTCAGTGACCATTGGGTCTGTGGTCCTTTTTTACCAAGATCCTTTTTTCTCCAATTACTTAATTTGGTGGGGCCGCCATCTCTGGGAAGAGTCTTGGCCACTGACCTCTTGGAAAATTTTAATGCAGCAGAATTTTTTTTTTGTACCCTTCTTTAGATCTGTGCTTTCACACAATCCTGTCTCTGGGCTCTACAGGCAGTTCGTTCCTCCCTGCGCTTGGTTACGCTCTGATATCCATTGTCAGCTGTGAGACCTTATATAGGCAGAGGTGTCTTTCCAAATCATGTCCAGTCATCTCAAAGATGAAAGAAATGGGAGGCCCCATAGCAAAGGATAAAGCATAGCATAGCAAATACTTAAGTCCATGTGAAATTTTAGTTTTTCCCTTTAATAAATTGGCAAACATTTCTAATTCTGTTTTCACTTTCTCATTATGGGGTACTGAGTGCAGATTGATGGGGAAAAACTTAAATAGTTTTATTTCAGCACAAGGCTGCAACATAACAAAAAGTAAAACAAGTGAACGGGTCTGAAGACCTTTGAACTGCATTCTAATAGTATGAGGAACATTTTCTTGACATTAGGCTTCTAAATACAGAGTAACCCCCATTTTGATGCCACAGACCTTCTGAATATTTCTGCTTGCTTGCCACATGATTGTGAAGCATATGCCATCTCAAGCTGCTTCCATGAATATGAAAGGGGGTTTATTATACTCTAATAGCATGCATTGTCTCAATCCAACAGACTTTTGCAAAAGCAAAAAGTGTGCATGTATGCTATAGACAGGTCATCTGTCCATAAATGAGCTTTGATAGTTAATATAGTATGTTGATCAACGCACTTGTATATGTTTGCCGGTTGGCATTGATCAGAATCCCTTGAAAAGGATCACTTACAGGTTCTCTGGGGGTTTCTGCAGCACAGGACTGAAGCAGAATTTATGGTAGGTACAGATATAAGAATCCTCTTTTGTTTGAATATTTCTTGTTGGTAAATGCTATTTTCCTTTTTTTTACACTGCAGGTCAATATTTGTTATATACTTTATATGTGGTTGCTTCAATAAAAGTGGTCCGTTCCTCATAAGCATGTTTATGGGGAAAAAAATGCTCATGTCTTTGTACAGTGTGGCGTAGATATATTGACCAACTTCTTGTACGTTAAACCCCATGACATCTCTTCCAAGTTCAATAGTACACTAGGAGTTTGATGTTATTTGTATATGTGATTTATTCTAGGATCTCCATAGAACAGGTTGCAGCTCCTATTGTGGACAGGAAGCAGAACAGGATAGAGTGGTACTTAAACGTGTGCTTCTGGCTTATGCTAGATGGAACAAGGCTGTAGGCTACTGCCAAGGATTTAATATTCTGGCTGCCCTTATCCTGGAAGTGATGGAGGGCAATGAGGGTGATGCACTTAAGGTGGGTAAAGCTACTTAAACCCTTGTTAAAGTCAAGTTGGATAATACTCAGTAGTTGTATATTTAAATGGATTAAGTATGCCAGTTATGTAATCCCTAAAAGCTACCTCCGACCTGTAAAAACATGTATTACATACACCATATTTTTCCCTTTATAAGAGACAACTGATAAGATGTGTTGAGACTCTTAAGTGAGGCTCCGCGGTGTTTTTGTGGCTGGTCTCCCCAAGATCAGCTATTGTTTTGTTTGAGTAGTCTCCGAGGCATTGCTCCCGGTTAGCCAGAATCCTACTCCACACTGATCTGGGGCAACACCCCGAAACAGCTGTCTGTGATGGATAACTGGCTTAGGTCTTCCCCATCACATCCTTAAAGCTTGTAAGAGAGCGGGATCTTGACATAGTGGCCACTTAATATGGTGGATTTGGTGATCTCTGTAATGGGGACAGCCCTTTTGTTCGATTTTCCTTCCTTTGAGGGATAACTGGCTTTCACAGTGTTGAAGACCCATAACTGGGGCTCCACAGCTAATTTGCATTTTTTTTTTATCAGACCTCAGATCAGACCCCCATATCAAACCTCAAATCAGACCCCTATCAGATGTAAAATCGAATAACTTACCTCTCCTCCTACTCTGTAGGCCTGGCGGTCTGTCCTGCAGTCACGCTCCCCGGTCTTCTTTGGGCCTGTGCTGCACTGAGGCTTGACTATGTGCCTCACCAGGTCATAGTGCACGCACTCTGTCCTGATGCTGTATACAGTCAGGATAGTGCAGTGTGGGGCCCGAGTAGACCAGGGAGCGGCGATTGCATCAAGCGCTAAGAGCGCAACATTCACCTCTCAGCCTGCATACTAATGAGCGCTTCCATAAGTATTAGTATTCACTTTGAGGGGAAAAAGTGCATATTATAAAGCTGAAAATACGTGTATATATAGTATTGCTCTTGAAAAAGAAAGTAAACCCTCTTTTAATTCTACTTTTTTTTATGAATATGAAACTCTAAACCAACATTCACAAACTGGATAGGAAACATAGGCACATTCTTCCTACTCCCAAAATCACTGAGAGTCATTTGCATCCAGACATTACTAATGCACAAGTTAAATACCAAGCAGCGTTAACAATGAGGCTGGGTTCACACAGTGCAGCCGCTCTGTGGTTCAGGTACACACATGGTGTTGCTGAAACTGTCATTTCAAATTAATTGCCACTAAAAGTGGTTTGATTGTTAATTGCCATGCAGTTATGTAGCTAAACAACTATTTAATGCTAGGCCATCAACAATCAAACTGATTTTGAATGTGTTCAGTCTGAAAAGTGTGCCAATCTGTACGTCCGTGTGGTATGTGCACCTTGCCTACAGCTGTCTAAAGCACTGAAGTTGGGTACGTATTTACACACATGACAAGAAGAAAGGATATCAGCCATGACTTTCTAGAAGCAGTTGTTACTGCTTATCAGTCTGGCAAGGGTTATAATGCCAATTCACCAGTCTGCAGCGAAAAGAATAGTCTTGTCAACAGAGAGCCATCAAGACCCTTGCCGGATTTTCCCAGGAGTGGACATTCCTACAAACAAGATGTTTAATGCTCAGAGATATAAAGAAAAATCTAGCAATGTGTGGCCTACTGATCTTTGTAAGCACAGTCAATGTTTATTGGCTTAATGGTCACCCAATATAGCACAACAAAAAGAATTATAGCTTTTATTAAAAAAAAAAAAAAAAAACCCTTCTCTTTAGAAAAAATATGGCAAAAACAGGTTTGAAAAATTGCATCTAAACAAAATTGGCACAATATGCTTCAGGCTGATGAGACGAAGATTTGATCATCATGTACAGCATCATGATCGGCAAAAAACATGTATTGTTACGAACATCTCATACTAACTACTGTATGAAGCATTGTGATAGAGTGGAGATGGTTAGGGCTTATTTTGCAACCAGAGGACCTGGAAACAATGAACATATATTAAGCCAGCAGTTTACGCTTGGCCAAAATTGGATTATGCAAATTATTATACAGTGATCTCCAGAACACCAGCAAAATCCAAATGTTAACCTTATTAAGATGTTGATACGAAATCTTCCGAGAGCTGTGCATAATCAAACACCCTCAAATATTAATGACGTGGAGCAACGTTGTAAAGAGTGGGCCAAAAGGTCTCAGAAACTACTGAGAGAGAGACCTTAAAGGGATTCTGTCACCTGGAAAATCAATATTAAGCCAAACATAGGTTCTTATAGCTCTTCATACCTTCTTTCCATAGGTGTTCTTTACACTATGATCTGGCTTTCTACCTTCATAAAAATCCTCTTTTATATTTATGCTAATGACACCTGAAGGTGCCCAGAGGGGCGTTACTTTCATTCAAAAAGTGCCCAGGAACGCCTTCCATCCAGTGCCCAGGCCTGCCTCCCCCCCGACAGAGCCCAGGCCCGCCCCTCTCTCTGCTCATACCATATGTCCCTGGCATTGCGACTGCCGTCAAGCTCCGCCCCCACTGTCTACGTCACTAGTAGCCGATAAAAACCGCCCACTCCTTCCCTCCTGCTTCACTAACATCCACCGAGCCGGCTCCTGCGCTCTTCCTGTTTACCTGAGCGCATCAGCCTCAAGTGTTTCACTGGTGGAAGCTGGAGGGAAGGAGTGGGCGGGGTTATCGGCTACTAGTGATGTAGCCAGTGGGGGCGGAGCTTGATGGCAGTCGCAATGCCAGGGACATATGGTATGAGCAGAGAGAGGGGCGGACCTGGGCACTGGATGGAAGGCGTTCCTGGGCACTTTTTGAATGAAAATAACGCCCCTCTGGGCACCTTCAGGTGTCATTAGCATAAAGATAAAAGAGGATTTTCATGAAGGTAGAAAGCCAGGTCCAAGTGTAAAGAACACCTATGGAAAGAAGGTATGAAGAGCTATAAGAACCTATGTTTGGCTTAATATTGATTTTCCAGGTGACAGAATCCCTTTAAGGTCTCTCTCTCAGTAGTTTCTGAGACCTTTTGGCCCACTCTTTACAACGTCGCTCCACGTCATTAATATTTGAGGGTGTTTGATTATGCACAGCTCTCTGAAGATTTCGTATCAACATCTTAATAAGGTTAACATTTGGATTTTGCTGGTGTTTTGGAGATCACTGTATAATAATTAGTTTTTCAGGTGACAGAATCCCTTTAACTACTTCCTATCATTCTAACAAATAGCAAGGACTATTTTGTAGAAATGATTTGTGAAAGAAGAATCTACTGTTATAGAAAGTGTTTTGTCTTGTAGGTCTTATTCGTATTATTAAATGTGGTAAATGTTTTTTTTTAAGTGAGGACTATGTATATCTATCACCCTGGGTTCAGACCTGAGCGTTCTTAAAACGTGCGTTTTACGCGCGTATTTCAGCGCGTTCTTGCAAATAGGAAACGCGCGTTCGTACGCGCGTTCTTGTGATTGACTACTGTGGTGTCAATCACAAAACGCACGACAAACACCCCAAAAAAGCTCAAGTACTTGTTTATGCGTCGGGCGTTTTACAGCGCGTTCAAACGCACTGTAAAACGCTCAAGTGAGAACCAGGGCCATAGGAAAGCATTGGTTTTCATGTGTTGAGCGTTTTACAGCGCGTTTGAACGCGCTGTAAAACGCTCAGGTGTGAACTTAGGGATAAAGTTCAATAAAAAGCTTTTTTCTAAAGGGAACCTGTCAGTCCTAAAATGGACCATAAACCGCCAGCATTACCTTATAGCTGTTGATGTCCAGTTTCTAATGCTGTTCTTGTTTAGGATGCCAGAGGTACTTGATCGCTGTGAAACAACTTTTATTCCCTTGCTTGCCGTAGTCAAATGAGGTTCTTGAAGTAAAGGGGGCAGCTGCTTTTATGCTTGAAGTCAAGCTTGCCGTACCCCTTCCCACCCCTTCACGTTTGATTTGTGACTTTTTTGATTTTTTCAGGCGCATACGATGCATGATCTCTTTTTCCGCATTTGTGTGTTGATCTGCTGTAGTGTACTTCGCTTCAGTGGGTCAATGCACAGACTCGCGTGGGCTAGCACGCTAGAAAACATTGTCTTGCATCAGTGTCAGTCACAAGACCAGGGGAGCACCAGCTTACCTCCGAGTATCTACACTACAGCGAGGATCAATGCGCAGGCGCCGGAAACAAGATCATATGGCACATGCTCGAGATCTTAGGGCGGAACCACACCTGACAGAATCCAAAAAGCCATCAGTCAAATGGTAAGGGGGCACAGTGAGCTTGACTTCGAGAACCTAATTTGCATATAAACAAGGAATAAAGGTTGTTTCGCTGCGACCATGCGCCTCTGACATCTTACACAAGAACATCATTAGAAACCTGATGTCAACAGCTGTAAGGTACTGCTGGTGGTTTATCACTAATTTTGGTGCTGACAGGTTCCCTGCTTAGTCTCTTGAAACAGTTAATGAATGCATGAGAGATTATTTAGCCGAGCAAGATTTTATAGTGAAAGTGCCTGCTCTTGTTAATAATTCATGGAGAACCAAAGCTACGTATTACAACTCCCCCCCCCCCCTCCCCATTAATTAGTCATGTGTTAATTTCATCAAAGCCTCCTCTAATGTAACATATTTCACAGAATAATTAAAGCAGAAAGATTAAATGAATATTTATCAAAATGCAGATAACCATTTTATCTTTTAGAAATCTTAAAAGGATGCACATGAATTATTTATGGCTGTTCACAGCCCTTGTTGTTCTCAAAGTATTTAGCCCTGCATGAAGCAGAAAACCTGATAGTCACGAGTTCCTGACTATCATCCACCTTATTTTAATACATGTTTGGGTGCATTTACATTTCCCGACGGATCCCTCCAATGTATGTAGCAGAATACAGTTGCGTACGTCAGCCATAAGTTCCAATCTTTAAAAAAAAATGTATACTGTGTTTTATATACAGTTTTTTACTGTTTTGACTATGGTATTTTAGTTTAGCAAACAAGGGGGTCCACTGGGAGAATGGAGGCCAATGGATACACTGGATGTATACATTGGGAGCTTTACAACATGTGATGTACACTGCACACACGCTAAAGCTTATATTAGATGGGCAGATAATCCTTAAGGTCATTCCTAAAAAGCATTTGCATGGACGATCGTTAGCGATGATCTGCTTGTGTGATACTGCCGCCAATTACCTGATGAACAAGCAAAGGATCGTTCACCAGGTAATTGGAATCTTTTAGCAAGTTTAAAAATCACCGTTTGCCGACGATGGCCTTAGCAATCCCTCCTCCCATACTGAGGAGGAGATTGCAGCATGTAATAGCAGTGGTCTCCTCCGCTGACAAGCAGGCAATTGCCAGGAAGAAACGCTAAGGTTAATAATTTTAACATAAAATATGTAATACTTTTATTTTAAAACCAGCGTTGGAGTCCGTACATTTCTTCTGACTCCACAACCCTGTTTAGCAGAACAAAATTGTGGCGTGCTGAGGCTTTTGGAAGTTAAACAATGACAGAAAAATGTAGATGCCATGTTGAATCTTTATTGATTTACGTGTAAACTTTTTTTCTTCAAAACAAAAAAATAATTCAGTTATATAGCAAATAAGTGGTGAACTGAGCCTTACACAGCTGGGTATACAAATGTATGCATATTTGATATTAACAAGGTCAAGTCTATATAGTGTCATTTGTTCTGGGCAGTCTGAACTTTTTGAGCATTTTGTAGGGCTTTTAAATGCTTTGTCCGCGTTACCTGAGCATCATCCTGTTCCCTCTTGGGTTGTAGTTCTTTGTATACCTCAGACCTTATTATTTTTGCACATAAACATTGTTTGTCTTCCACCACAGATAATGATTTATCTCATTGACAAAGTGCTGCCAGACAGTTACTTTGTCAATAACCTGCGTGCTCTGTCAGTGGATATGGCTGTGTTTCGGGATCTCGTAAGAATGAAGCTGCCGGATCTATCTCATCATTTGGATGTACTTCAGAGAACCGCAAATCGAGAAAGTGGAGGTATGTTCATGCATAATGATCACATTTAAACCCTTCTTGTATCTTTATTGACAATGGATTGTCATGGAAATGTTACTAATAATAGTGTCACATTCGGAAGTGGGAGGGAAAACCCACACGGAACATAGGAGGGAAAGGGGGAAGGAAATAAGCCTGAAAACTAGGGAAGGAAGATGGACACCTCTTAGTGAAAACCCTAATCAAAGACCTGACTAACTACCAGTATAAACAGACCCCAGAGGTAGGTGAGTTCATACACAGGAATACCTAAAGTCCTATCTAAACCTAAAGGACCCTGGAACTAATGACAGGAATGAGACATAATGTTCCTCCAAAAGGAAGGTTGAACGGGAGTCTCCCTTAGGCCTAATCTAAACGACAAGGAAATGCAACACACCGAAAAGCTAAAATACAAAGGGAAAGGTAACACTTAACTTCCAAGAAGCTGTGGCAGCACCAGGAACTCAGCCGAGATCCAAACACCAGCTATCCACAGGTCCAACTGTAGCTATAAACTGCAAAGCATTGTGGGAGAAACAACTATAAAAAGGGAAAGTTAAATGGCCACAATAGCAACACCTGGTGGTTAAGGGTGTGGCCAGTACCAGAAACAACACAGACGCTTATTGATCCACAAGGTAAACATGTCAAATCAAACCACGTGTTGCCAGTCTCAAGGATCTCCTGCCACTCACTGTCGCTGGGACGTCCATGTGTCTCGGTACGTCCATGACAATTAGATATTGCATATGCAATGTGATTGTATTGATTTAAAACAGCAGCACCAAAAAAGTGTATACCCGGTGGCTAAACCTTTAAGAAAAATGCCATATGTGCTAAAATGTACAAACACAGTAGCTGTATGTATTAGAGAATTTGCTTATTATGTAAGTCTACATTTACTTTCATATGGACCTTTTTGTTCCAGGTGGATATGAGCCCCCTCTTACAAACGTGTTTACCATGCAGTGGTTCTTGACTCTCTTTGCAACCTGTCTTCCAAACCACACTGTTCTTAAAATCTGGGACTCCGTGTTCTTTGAGGGATCTGAGATCATCCTACGAGTTGCACTGGCCATTTGGGCAAAGCTTGGAGAGTATGTATTTTTTTTTTTTTAATAACATTTTTACGTACAATATATATTCTTTTATTGTTGATCTATGAAAAAAAATTGCAATATATGCTGTTGAGATTCTGGCCATAACCCAGCTTTGCACTGGACATGGAGCTACCGTTAAACGTTGTCTATGTGAAACATGATTGGCAGCATTTGCTGTGTAATTTTGAAAAGATAATTAAAATCAGAATAATCTACACAAGCTCCTCCAGCTTCAAAGAAACTTCGGACACTTCACATTTTATTTTATGGATAGTGGAAAAAGTCCCCATATGTCCAGGAATTTATGGGCTGTTGGCACTCGTGTTGAATGGACATTACAGAAAGTGAACCTACACATTTAAAGGGTTGTTCACCCTTGGAGGCCTCTCGAGCAGAATTCCCAGTGCGGATCGAAACTGCGGAGGAAATCATATATACCTGGGTTCTGTCTCCTTTGTAGCTCTCAGATCTTCCTGCATCAACATGTGCCACTGCAGCTAATGACTGAGGCATGACGCATGGAAGATAGGTCACTGCTGCAGCCAACTAAATGTTGACCCGGGGAGATCTGAGAGCTGCAGAGGCCTAGGCCCAGTTCATCATAGAAATTATCTACATTCAAATTATACACCACATACTAAGTTATACAATGCATTCTACTCCAGGGATGCATTCACAATTCTTTTGGCTTCGGAGCTGAAATTTCCCAGCATTCTTTGTTTAAGATTTTATGCACACCACCGTATTTTTTTCTTTTTTCTGTCTGCATGTTTCTTAAAGAGCACACTGAGATCTGTATTTTTTTGCAGATCCATGTGGCCATTCTGCAGATTATAGGAAATGTCATATTCTTATCTGCATTACAAATGAGAATAGCCCTTTCTATTGATGGGAGTGAGAAAAATGCAAAATGTTTTTTGCAGACTGAAAAATGCAGACAGGGCCATGTGTATTATATCTTATGGTTATTCTATAGTGGTGTTAAATGATATTAAAATATCCCTGTTTTGTTTCAGGCAAATTGAGTGTTGCCAAAATGCTGATGACTTCTATAGTACAATGGGAAGATTGACCCAGGAGATGCTTGAAGACAACCTGATAGAGAGCAATGAACTGATGCAGGTTATAAGCAAAATCTCATTTTCTAGCCCATCCAGTTGCAGAATGGTGTCATTTCATGTGTGAACAACACTGTGTATTATTAGTGTTGTTTAAGATGTGCCCCCGTGAGAATTGCTAGCACTTGCTTGGGTGCTATCTCACATATATTGATGCATAAATCCTTAATTATAATTCCAATCCCATTGTCTGCAGGCTTTCCATTCTAAATATTTAAGGAGGATTATGGAGCCTGAGTCATTGACCTCAGATATTGTGCCACTCATTTGGTAACTGCATACATTATTTGGAAAGAGCACAAGAATGAATTGTCCACCATCTGTTTATTTGCAGTTCTGTATTGTATATTACTAGTTCATACTGTATATAGTACGGACTATGGCGTGTTTTTACGTTT
The DNA here is from genome assembly GCA_033119425.1 of Bufotes viridis. Classification (NCBI taxonomy): domain Eukaryota; kingdom Metazoa; phylum Chordata; class Amphibia; order Anura; family Bufonidae; genus Bufotes; species Bufotes viridis. Next base: position 258,376,662 of record CM065590.1, read on the forward strand.
GTATTTTTTATATTTACTTTGGTGCAATTTACTTTTTGTAGACGGTGTACTCGATGGCTACTTTCCCATTTCCACAACTAGCCGAGCTGCGGGAGAAGTATACCTATAATATCACCCCTTTCCCAGCACCAGTCAAGTCTGCTTCATTTTCTGGGTAACCACATCCAGTCTTTGACCATAACCTATAACCTTTCCTTTGTCCTATGCATAGTACAATTTATCATAAGACTTTTCAGTTTAACAGTATTGTGTAAAATTTGCCATTTTATTTTCTAAATATCATTATTTTAATGCAAGGTAATGTTGTGTATGTATCATACAACGTAACGGTTGCTGAAAATAAGTCTGTGGATGCGCTGTGTCCAATTACCTTATTCTGTATTAAGGATTTGCACTAGAGGGCTTTGTAAGAATTTAGAGCTGGCATTTACACTTCATGAAACTGATGAATTTTGATTGTTGTTTTGTATGACGGTAATAACATTGAAAGCACTGATAGCTAAAGTGAGTAGCAGTGTTGTAATGTGCCATGTGGTGCTGCAAAACTACATGCACTGCCGTGGTTTCTATGCTTCGCTTGTACTTGTTGGAAAAAACAGCAATTTGCAGCAAACCACTGTGGTTTTGAGCACTACCACCCCAAGACTCCTGCATGAAAACCAGTTTTAGGCAGCAAGTAAACCGTTCTTAAAGTTGATGCGTTGACAGCATATAAAATGAACATGTGAAAGGATCTGATGGCAAGGGTCAAATTGTGGTGGTTAGACGACTGGGTCAGAGCATCTCCAAAACATGGGTTGTTCCTAGTGTGTAGTGGCTAGTACTAGGGATGAGCGAATCGACTTTGGATGAAACATCCGAAGTCGTTTTGCATAATACTTCGTTTGAATACTGTAAGAAGCGAGCGCTCCGTACAGTTTTAGAATGTATCGGCACCGATGAGCCGAAGTTGTAACTTCGCGAAGTCTTGTGAGACTTCGCATAATAACTTCATAAATCAATTTCTACTGTAAAAAAAACATTTCCCGAACTCGGGTTCGGTTCCAAGTGGTACCTTGGAACCTAACTCGCGTTCGGGAAATGTTTTTTTTTACTGTAGAAATTGATTTATGAAGTTATTATGCAAATTCTCATGAGACTTTGTGAAGTAATAACTTTGGCTCATAGGAGCCAATACATTTTAATACTGTACGGAGCGCTCGCTTCGTACAGTATTCAAACGAAGTATTATGCAAAACGACTTCGGATGTTTCATCCAAAGTCTATTCACTCATCCCTAGTTAGTATCTACCAGAAGTGGTTCAAGGAAGGACATAGTGGTAAATACTATAAATATGTAATCGTACTGACTCGATTGCAGAATGAAGTTAAGGCGTTAGTTGTTTCGCATTGGGAACGCTGTAAAAACAAAACCCATACAAGTGTGGCAGAATTGCATGTATTTTCCAATTCTACCCAATTTTTCCAGTTTCATATTCATATTCAATTTTAAATGATGCCATTAGAATGTTCAATCTGTCCCCTAAAAAACAAGCCCTCATACTTCTATATGAACAGAAAAATAAAAAAGTTATGGGTCTGGAAAAATGGAAAATTGCATTCTTCAGGAAAGAGTTAAAGGAAAAAAAGCGATTAAATATTATATTGTGGTAGTCAGGTGAGCTCATTTATCACTAAGTTGAAAGGCAAAACTCTCTTATACTTGTTTCAGGAACTGCTGGCCGCTGGCACCTTCCCAGTTTTGTCCTGCCAATCCAGTATTGAAGGATCGGTTTAAAGCTAGAAAACACGCAGGTCCTCTGACGCTGTATCTCACAGTGGCCTGTAACATTTGTTTCTATTCTATTGTGTTTTTTTTTATCTTGTAATAAAATAACCAAACGTCACAGCCCATTGTGAGATATAGCAATACTGTAGGAACAGAACTGAATCAGAGGACCTATTTTCTAGCCTAAATGCTCACACAACAGATTTTGAAAAGCCACCTACAAAATTAGCAAATATTTTTTTTGTCAGTGTCTTTTTTTTATGCAGTTTTTTAACCAATGGATGTTTACTTCAGTACGAAACTGCATTTTCAGCTTATGGTGTTTGTGGCAAAAACTGCACAGAAAATGCGCAGATACATATGGAGCTGTTTTTGACTCCTATTTATTTCAATGAGAGATTCAGCACAGATGCCACCCCAAGATAAAAAGTGATGTTTCCCATTGACATGAATGGGCTGTTTTGAGGCGAAGACGTGCCAAAATCAGCCCTAAAAAAACTCTGTGTGAACTGACTCTTAAACTAATTGCATCTACCGTAAATATTCAAGTGATTTTGTTTCTGAAAACGAAAGCAGAAAGCCATGTGATAAATAGTATATCACATAGCTTTCTGCTTTAGTTTAAGTTAATCATAGGGCTGTGGAGTCGGTAACCCAAAGTTCTCACTCCGACTCCTGCATTTTATCATACTTTTATCTATCACCACTAGAACACCCTGCATATCACTGTGTATAGTATAAGGACAGGAGAGGTGAGAACTGATTATCTATCACCACTAGAACACACTGCTTATCACTGTGTATAGTATAAGGACAGGAGAGGGGAGAACTGATTATCTATCACCACTAGAACACCCTGCTTATCACTGTGTATAGTATAAGGACAGAAGAGGTGAGAACTGATTATCTATCATCACTAGAACACCCTGCTTATCACTGTGTATAGTATAAGGACAGGAGAGGGGAGAACTGATTATCACCACTAGAACACCCTGCTTATCACTGTGTATAGTATAAGGACAGGAGAGGTGAGAACTGATTATCACCACTAGAACACCCTGCTTATCACTGTGTATAGTATAAGGACATGAGAGATGAGAACTGATTATTACCACTAGAACACCCTGCTTATCACTGTGTATAGTATAAGGACAGGAGAGATGAGAACTGATTATCACCACTAGAACACCCTGCTTATCACTGATCATAGTATAAGGACAGGAGAGGGGAGAACTGATTATCTATCACCACTAGAACACCCTGCTTATCACTGTGTATAGTATAAGGACAGGAGAGGGGAGAACTGATTATCACTACTAGAACACCCTGCTTATCACTGTGTATAGTATAAGGACAGAAGAGGTGAGAACTGATTACCTAGCACCACTAGAACACCCTGCTTATCACTGTGTATAGTATAAGGACAGTAGAGGGGAGAACTGATTATCTATCACCACTAGAACACCCTGCTTATCAATGATCATAGTATAAGGGACAGGAGAGGGGAGAACTGATTATCTATCACCACTAGAACACCCTGCTTATTGCTGTTTATAGTATACGGGACCAGAGAGAACACAGGAGAGGTGAGAACTGATTATCTGTCACCACTAGAACACCCTGCTTATAACTGTGTATAGTATAAGGACAGGAGAGGGGAGAATAGATTATTACCACTAGAACACCATGCTTATCACTATGTATAGTATAAGGACAGGAGAGGTGAGAACTGATTATCACCACTAGAACACCCTGCTTATCACTGTGTATAGTATAAGGACAGGAGAGGTGAGAACTGATTATCTATCACCACTAGAACACCCTGCTTATCACTGTGTATAGTATAAGGACAGGAGAGGTGAGAACTGATTATCTATCACCACTAGAACACACTGCTTATCACTGTGTATAGTATAAGGACAGGAGAGGGGAGAACTGATTATCACCACTAGAACACCCTGCTTATCACTGTGTATAGTATAAGGACAGGAGAGGTGAGAACTGATTATCACCACTAGAACACCCTGCATATCACTGTGTATAGTATAAGGACAGGAGAGGTGAGAACTGATTATCACCACTAGAACACCCTGCTTATCACTGTTTATAGTATAAGGACAGGAGAGGGGAGAACTGATTATCTATCACCACTAGAACACCCTGCTTATCACTGTTTATAGTATAAGGACAGGAGAGGTGAGAACTGATTATCTATCACCGCTAGAACACCCTGCTTATCACTGTGTATAGTATAAGGACAGGAGAGGTAAGAACTGATTATCACCACTAGAACACCCTGCTTATCACTGTGTATAGTATAAGGACAGGAGAGGTGAGAACTGATTATCACCACTAGAACACCCTGCTTATCACTGTGTATAGTATAAGGACAGGAGAGGGGAGAACTGATTATCATCACTAGAACACCCTGCTTATCACTGTGTATAGTATAAGGACAGGAGAGAACACAGGAGAGGTGAGAACTGATTACCTATCGCCACTAGAACACCCTGCTTATCACTGTGTATAGTATAAGGACAGGAGAGGTGAGAACTGATTATCTATCATCACTAGAACACCCTGCTTATCACTGTGTATAGTATAAGGACAGGAGAGGGGAGAACTGATTATCTATCACCACTAGAACATCCTGCTTATCACTGTGTATAGTATAAGGACAGGAGAAGGGAGAACTGATTATCACCACTAGAACACCCTGCTTATCACTGTGTATAGTATAAGGACAGGAGAAGGGAGAACTGATTATTACCACTAGAACACCCTGCTTATCACTGTGTATAGTATAAGGACAGGAGAGGTGAGAACTGATTATCTATCAGCACTAGAACACTCTGCTTATCACTGTGTATAGTATAAGGACAGGAGAGGGGAGAACTGATTATCTATCAGCACTAGAACACTCTGCTTATCACTGTGTATAGTATAAGGACAGGAGAGGGGAGAACTGATTATCTATCACCACTAGAACACCATGCTTATCACTGTGTATAGTATAAGGACAGGAGAGGGGAGAACTGATTATCACCACTAGAACACCCTGCTTATCACTGTTTATAGTATAAGGACAGGAGAGGTGAGAACTGATTATCACCACTAGAACACCCTGCTTATCACTGTGTATAGTATAAGGACAGGAGAGGGAGAACTGATTATCTATCACCACTAGAACACCCTGCTTATCACTGTGTATAGTATAAGGGACAGGAGAGGGGAGAACTGATTATCACCACTAGAACACCCTGCTTATCACTGTGTATAGTATAAGGACAGGAGAGGGAGAACTGATTATCACCACTAGAACATCCTGCTTATCACTGATTATAGTATAAGGACAGGAGAGGTGAGAACTGATTATCACCACTAGAACACCCTGCTTAGCACTGTGTATAGTATAAGGACAGGAGAGGTGAGAACTGATTATCTATCACCACTAGAACACACTGCTTATCACTGTGTATAGTATAAGGACAGGAGAGGGGAGAACTGATTATCACCACTAGAACACCCTGCTTATCACTGTGTATAGTATAAGGACAGGAGAGGTGAGAACTGATTATCACCACTAGAACACCCTGCTTATCACTGTGTATAGTATAAGGACAGGAGAGGGGAGAACTGATTATCTATCATCACTAGAACACCCTGCTTATCACTGTGTATAGTATAAGGACAGGAGAGGGGAGAACTGATTATCTATCATCACTAGAACACCCTGCTTATCACTGTGTATAGTATAAGGACAGGAGAGGGGAGAACTGATTATCTATCACCACTAGAACACCCTGCTTATCACTATGTATAGTATAAGGACAGGAGAGGTGAGAACTGATTATCTGTCACCACTAGAACACCCTGCTTATCACGGTGTATAGTATACGGACAGGAGAGGTGAGAACTGATTATCACCACTAGAACGCCCTGCTTATCACTGATCATAGTATAAGGACAGGAGAGGTGAGAACTGATTATCACCACTAGAACGCCCTGCTTATCACTATGTATAGTATAAGGACAGGAGAGGTGTGAACTGATTATCTATCATCACTAGAACACCCTGCTTATCACTGTGTATAGTATAAGGACAGGAGAGGTGAGAACTGATTATCTATCATCACTAGAACACCCTGCTTATCACTGTGTATAGTATAAGGACAGGAGAGCTGAGAACTGATTATCACCACTAGAACACCCTGCTTATCACTGTGTATAGTATAAGGACAGGAGAGGTGAGAACTGATTATCTATCACCACTAGAACACCCTGCTTATCACTGTGTATAGTATAAGGACAGGAGAGGGGAGAACTGATTATCTATCACCACTAGAACACCCTGCTTATCACTGTGTATAGTATAAGGACAGGAGAGGGAGAACTGATTACCTATCACCACTAGAACACCCTGCTTATCACTGTGTATAGTATAAGGACAGGAGAGGGAGAACTGATTATCTATCACCACTAGAACATCCTGCTTATCACTGTGTATAGTATAAGGACAGGAGAGGTTAGAACTGATTATCTATCATCACTAGAACACCCTGCTTATCACTGTTTATAGTATAAGGGACAGGAGAGGTGAGAACTGATTATCACTACTAGAACACCCTGCTTATCACTGTGTATAGTATAAGGACAGGAGAGGGGAGAACTGATTATCTATCATCACTAGAACACCCTGCTTATCACTGTATATAATATAAGGACAGGAGAGGTGAGAACTGATTATCTATCACCACTAGAACACCCTGCTTATCACTGTGTATAGTATAAGGACAGGAGAGGTAAGAACTGATTATCTATCTCCACTAGAACACCCTGCTTATCACTGTGTATAGTATAAGGACAGGAGAGGTGAGAGCTGATTATCACCACTAGAACACCCTGCTTATCACTGTGTATAGTATAAGGACAGGAGAGGTGAGAACTGATTATCACCACTAGAACACCCTGCTTATCACTGTGTATAGTATAAGGACAGGAGAGGTGAGAACTGATTATCTATCACCACTAGAACACCCTGCTTATCACTGTGTATAGTATAAGGACAGGAGAGGGAGAACTGATTATCTATCACCACTAGAACACCCTGCTTATCACTGTGTATAGTATAAGGACAGGAGAGGTAAGAACTGATTATCACCACTAGAACACCCTACTTATCACTGTGTATAGTATAAGTACAGGAGAGGTAAGAACTGATTATCACCACTAGAACACCCTACTTATCACTGTGTATAGTATAAGGACAGGAGAGGGAGAACTGATTATCTATCACCACTAGAACACCCTGCATATCACTGTGTATAGTATAAGGACAGGAGAGGTGAGAACTGATTATCTATCACCACTAGAACACCCTGCTTATCACTGTGTATAGTATAAGGACAGGAGAGGTGAGAACTGATTATCTATCACCACTAGAACACCCTGCTTATCACTGTGTATAGTATAAGGACAGGAGAGGGGAGAACTGATTATCACCACTAGAACACCCTGCTTATCATTGTGTATAGTATAAGGACAGGAGAGGTGAGAACTGATTATCTATCACCACTAGAACACCCTGCTTATCACTGTGTATAGTATAAGGACAGGAGAGGGGAGAACTGATTATCACCACTAGAACACTCTGCTTATCACTGTGTATAGTATAAGGACAGGAGAGGGGAGAACTGATTATCTATCACCACTAGAACACCCTGCTTATCACTGTGTATAGTATAAGGACAGGAGAAGGTAGAGCTGATTATCATCACTAGAACACCCTGCTTATCACTTTGTATAGTATAAGGACAGGAGAGGGGAGAACTGATTATCTGTCACCACTAGAACACCCTGCTTATCACTGATTTTGATAAATAAGAGTCTTAGATTGATAGAACATAAAATATATTTATGATTAACATTTCTAAGTATACATAAAAGTTAATAAAATTAATCACACAATATTAATAGATATTTTTTTAAGCTGGAAGTCCGAGTCGGTACATTTCTACTGACCGCGACTCCACAGCCCTGGTTTATATAACCCTCTAAATAACTATGTGGGGATGACTGAGAACTGAGGAAAAAGTGGCATTAAAACAGTATACTTTTTAATATTACAGGCTCCCAAGTAAGATGCAAGACAGTGATGAAGAAAATGACATTGATGATGATGACTTAAATGCCAATTCTGTTGGGTGTCTTGGCCCATTTAGTGGATTTTTGACTCCAGAACTGCAGAAGTATCAAAGGCAGATTACAGGTAAATAATACAACATACATATAGGGGGTCATTTATTTAGACTGGCGGTATTACCAGGCGTATTTCAGTATAATAAATGACCCCCATATTGCTTATATTTTCTTGAAATATTTTTCCTAAAAGGGATCTATACTTGAATATGAAAACTAGGTGGTAAAGTATGAATGCTGCAGCATATAATAAGAGCAAAGGGTGCTATATTTATCACAAAGCAGACTACAAACAACCTAATTATACTTTAACCCTTTAAGGACTCGGGGTTTTTTCATTTTTGCATTTTCGTTTTGCGCTCCATGCCTTCCGAGAGCCATAACTTTTTTATTTTTACGTTCACATGGCCATATGAGGGCTTTATTTTTGCGGGACAAGTTGTACTTTCCAACGCCACCATTTAATATTGCATACGATGTAGTGGGAAGCGGGAAAAAAATTCCAAATGGGGTGAAATTGCAAAAAAAAAAACAATTCTACCACAATTTTACGGGTTTTTAAATTACGACGTTTGATGTGTGATAAAACTGACCATTTAGTTTTATTCTACAGGTCAGTACGAATCCGGCGATACCCAATATGTATAGTTTTTCTTGCGTTTTGATAGTGAAAAAAATTCAAAAGTGGGAAATTTTTATTTTTTATTTTTGTCGCCATATTTTGACCCCTATAACTTTTTGTAATTAAGTGTATGGCATTGTATGGGGGCTTATTTTTGCAGGGCGATCTGAACTTTTAGTTGATACCATTATGGGGTGTGTAGGACTTTTTGATCACTTTTTATTTAATTTTTTTGAGGAAATGAAGCGTTCAAAAATGGCGAATCCGCCATTTGGGCGCTTTTTCCGTTTTCTGTTTACCGTATGGGGAATATATTTTTATATTTTTATACCACGGGCGTTTTCGCACATTATGACACCCATGATGTGTATTTTTAAAAAAATTATTATTTTATTTTAATTTTGGGGAAAGGGGGTGATTTGAATTTTTAGGTTTTTATTTATTTTTTATTTTTTATTTCTTTTATTTTTCTTTTACACTGTTATATAGGTCCCATAGGGACCTATATAAATCAGTCATCTGATTGCTTCTAACATAAACTCCAATACACTTGTATTGGAGTTTATGAGACTTTACTACTTTCCTATGAAGCCCTATTGCTAACAAGGGCTCCATAGGAAATAGTAAGTGATAGCCTCATGCTGAATGAAAGGCTTGAGGCTATCCCTTACAGCGCTCCGATTCTTCCGATCACCACTAGGGGGAGCCGGAGAGCTGCCGAAAGTTTTACTTTCGGTTTTAGCGCGCGCAGATGCCGTGGTCAGGATTGACCACGGCATCTGCGGGGTTAAATGATTGCGATCGGCATCGCTGCCGGCCGCGATCATTAGCCGCGGGGGTCAGCTACAGGAAACAGCCGGACCCCCGCAGCGATCGCGCCCACAGAGGGCAGGAGCGGGCGCCATACTTAGGGATCGGACCCATGACGTACCCATACGTCATGGGTCCTTAAGGGGTTAAAAATGCATAATCTGCATATTGCATGCATCTAATTTTAACTGCCAATGGACTGTTTGACTGATCGCACAGACTGTGTTCTGACCTCGGCCTGTACCTGACTACAGTTTTGGCTGACCCTTGGTGCTCCCCATCATTGTCTCTTGGCCAGCTGCAGAACCTCTGGGAGTATTGGCAACGCCCCTGTTGCTCCTAGAGGCTCATATGACTATATTAAAACATGATTTTACTCAGCAATGCCAGCACATATGAACATGGAACCAGCACAGATGCCCTCGGCTGCCAAGCACACGTGTAACAGTTCGGCCAGTTTTAAATGTACAAATCTGCAGACAGATGCCCTTTAAGTTCACTTTTATTAACAATCTTTAGAAATAACATTTTAATTGTCCTGGTCTATTTTTCAGATCAGAAAGAAGACCAAAGCTTAAAATTTGGCAACATTGCAGAACTTAGCCCGGGAGCAATTGATTCATGTCGAGGAGAATATCATGCTGTTTTTAATAGTATGATGATGGAGCGTATGACAACTGATATCAATGCCCTAAAGCAGCAGTACTCCAGAATAAAAAAGAGGCAGCTGCAGCAACTCCATCAGGTTTACATTCGAGCAGGTAACTCTCCTAAACTGTCTTCGTTTTTTTTACAGCTCCTTTTTTTTTTTGTCTTTTAATATTGCTGTTACCATTAGCCATTTTTTAAAATTTGCCATTCACTTGCATGTTTTATTTTTAACATAGGACTCGAAGAAGAAAAGATCCCTTCTGATCCTAGGGATCAACTTAATAATGGTATTTAAAGAAGGAAATACCTATTTGGGTTTTGGGTTTATGTTTCCAACATGACTGGTCATCTTTTGTAATGAAACATCTTGATCTTACTTGTTGATTAACAATTTGAGCATATTGGAATCTTATATGTTCTTGCTTAATGCTCAGTATGTACAGTAAGAAGTTTATTTCTAATTTACACGGTCATAGCTCATAATGACAATCACTACTGCACACACTCATTAAAACCTAATATGTAAAAAATAAGTTATTCTAATAATAAAAGGCGTATTCCGGTCATAATAACTTATTCTCTATCCACAGGATAGCGGATATCTATTAGATCTGTGGTGTCCTACCGCTCGGACGCCCACAGGATCATGATAATATGGGCCCCATACACTATAGAGCCCCCTGATGTGAACGCAGTGGCCAGTCGGGCATGTGTGCTTTTGCTGCATTCATTTCTATGGGAGTTCTGGAGATAGCTGAGAGCCATACTCTGCTCTCCAGAACTCCCCTAGAAATGTTTGGTGCGGCCACACGTATGCCCGACTGGCTGCTTATTTCAGGGGGCTCTACAGATTATGGGGCCCCTATTATCGTGATAACATAATATAACCGGAATACCCCTTTTAATATACTCTCCAAGCCTAATGTAGTGTGTGTTGTAGGACTCTAAAGATGTTTCACACTGTGAAGGATTACCATGCATACTTTCATGATCTTGAACCATTAACCAGCTTTTCAAATATTTCTTCACAAATCGGTTTATGAAAGATGAATCACAAATATGGGATTTCTTGTTGATTAATCTGCTTTCTGTCTGGTGGAGGGGAGTTTTGATCTATATAAATGTTAAAGATAAATTCTACTGCTGCTGCAGCAAACAATACAGAATTCCCTTATTTATTTTTTTCCCCAATTTGTAAAAACCCTTGTTTTTGACTATTAGGGGATTGTTCATTTTTTTTGTAGAGTGGTTTAAGGTTTAACCCCTTCAGGACCCTGCCATTTTCACCTTAAGGGGAACCTATCATCAACTTTATGCTGACCTGACTGAGGGCAGCATAACTCATTGACAGAAATGCTGATTTTAGCGGTGTGTGACTCGTGAGCTAAAAGTGGCTGCCGAGAACCAGCATCTTAGGCTCCATTCACACGACCGTATGTTGTCCGCAAAAAAAAAACGGATCCGTGTCCGTTTTTTGCTGATCCATAGACTTCAATAGGGCCATGTCCTATTGAAGTCTATGGATCAGCAAAAAAACGGAATGCAATCCGTTTTTTTGCGGACACGGATCCGTTTTTTTGCGGACAACATACGGTCGTGTGAATGGAGCCTTAACCATTACAGCACAGGCCTGGAAGAGTCAAATCTACCTGAGAAGAGTCATGGTTATTCATAATCTCCTGCACTCTCACCCATCTGCTGATGATTGTGAGTTCTCTCCTAGAGAGAAAGGGAGAAAACTAGGTAGAAGACTGTCAGTCATCAGCAGGTGGGCCGAGAGTAGGAATTCATGAATAACCAGGACTCTTCTCAGGTAGATGTGACTCTTTTCCAGGCCCAGTCTGCAATGATTATGATGGTTCGCGGCAACAGCTTACTTTTAACTTATAAATGACAGACCACTGAAATCAACTTACCTGTCTCTACTTTATTCTGCTGTTAGTATGGGCAGCATAAAGGTGATGACAGGCTCCCTTTAAGGACCAGGCCATTTTTTGCAAATCTGTCATGTCACTTTATGTGTTGATAACTTTAACTTTAAAACGCTTTTACTTATCCAGGCCATTCTGAGATTGTTTTCTTGTCACATATTGTACTTCATGACAGTGGTAAATTTCAGTCAATATTTTTCATTTTTATTTAGAAAAAATACCAAATTTACCAAAAAATTGAAAAATTTGCAACTTTCCAAATTTCACTTTCTCTGCTTTTAAAACAGATAGTGATTTTTTTGGCAATACCAAATATGTCTGTTTTTCAATTTTTTTTTATTTTTTTTTACTTGAAACTTGTAACAGTTTTTTTCACCTTTTTTACTTCTTTTTTGTCTCACTCTGGGACTTCAACTTCTAGTGGTCTGATCCCCTCTGCAATGCATTACAACACAATACAATGCAATGCATTGGCTGTCAGCTTGAATGCTGATAGCCTGCGTGTGAGACCCAGCTTAAAGGCTGGATCTTACAGGCTTCCGTAGAAGGCAAGACCCGATGCCTATAGAAGGCATCGGGCTGCCTTCTCTGCCATCGGATCCCCGTCACTGCAGCGCGGGGACCCGATGTGGAAGCGGAGGGCACACGTACCCTCCCCAAACCCCGTATATGCTGAGGTCAGCTTTGACCACGGCATACAAGGAGTTAATACGCTGGCATCGATGTTTTCACCGATGCCGGCGTATGCAGCAGGGGCCCGGCTGTCAGTGACTGCCAAACCCCTGCCGGTGAAACGGCGGGCGCAGCTCCTGCACCCGCCCGATCAGCCTGCCGTACATGTACGTCACTGATCCTTAAGTCACGTCCAGCTGTGACGTACATGTATGGCAAGGGTCCTTAAGGGTTTAAAGGGGTATTCTCAGACATTTGTGGCATGTCCACAGAATATGCCATAATTGTCTGATAGATGCGGTTTTCCCTCTCGCCCCACTGGCCGTCGTGTCCAGGCTGTGAGAGATTACTCACTGTGTTATACTGTTTCTGTAACTTATACTCACTCCTATTATAAAAACAGCGAGCTCAGCAGTTTCCTTAAACCAAGCTACCTCATGAAGCTTGAATGTTGCCTTCAGTGCTATAGATGTGGATTCACTTCTAGCACCTGCACCAATAAGACATTTATGACTTTCCCTGTGGATATGCCATCAATGTCTGAGATACGATTAGGCCTTCACAATAGGTCTGACTATATCCTGAAATAAATCATCCATTGGGACTATAAATGCCAAAATCCATAATTGCAGACTGGAGTTGGTGTGGTAAACTGGTGTGCCTGACAAGTGACTTCACGTATTTGACATCTTAAAATGTTGTGTAACCTCATTTCAGATAAAGGACCTGTGAGCAGCATACTGCCATCTCAAGTTAATCATTCCCCGGTAATAAACCATCTGTTACTCGGCAAGAAGTTAAAGCAAGTAAACAAAGCTTCTAAAAATACAGTCGTCCAGTTACCAACCTCTAAGTCCATGATCCTACCCAACGAAGAAGCCAAAGCAAAGCTGAATTCTCCATGGCGGACCCACATTCGCGTTCATAGAAAAAATATAGCAAGGGCCAAAGGCTATGGGGACACAGTTGGCCTGATAGAAGAGCAAAATGAAGTTTTCAAAGATCAGGTTGATGCAGCCAAAGAAGCAGAGGACATTGAGGACGATACATCCACAGTGGAGAGCGGAGACGTAAGCTTAGATAGGACTGTTATGAAGGCTGATGGGCATTCTCCGGAGCCTGTTTTTGAGGATGAAAATGCAAATGTAACTGTTGTGCAGAGCAAGCTGGAGACGTTGGAGCTGAGCACCAGTAATGAATCTAAAGACATGTCTGAGGTGATCCAGAATATTCAAAGAACCTCATCAAAGTCGCACAGCTCCTCAAGTGAAAGTGGAACTTCATTAAAATCACCAAAAGGGCCTGTTTTCAGCCCCTTCCCATGTGTTAAGCCTCTTAGGAAATCTACAGCTGCTAGGAATCTGGGGTTGTATGGGCCAAATAATAGAACCCCAACCGTAAATTTCCCTCATATGAGCAGAAGTTTCAACAAGCCTGCTAATGGGGCCACTGGGAGCAAAAAACGATAACAGCACTTTATTCCCTATGTAGACTCTTTTTGATTTCATTTTCTCTGTCCTTACATTTTCATAGCTCTCATGGAAAATGTGTCCACATGTAAGATGTTTCTGTAGATTTGTGGTTCCACGTAAGACTTTGCTTGGGTATTAAAGGAGAATTTGGCAGTAAAAGGCTGCAAATGAGGGGGACTGATATGATAAGAATAATTTCTGCGTCAATTATGTATCATTCTTGCTTTTTTTCCCCCATTGATTATTGGAATCTTAATTGCTGTCACGCTAGTATTCTTTATCTGCTAAGTAAGTGTGAATGGCATAATGTGATACAGAAAGCTTAGTCTTGATGTGCTATACATGGGAAGCCACAGAAAAAGTCATTCATCCAATTTCAGTGGAACTTTTTTTCCAAACCAATATTTATATACTGTATGTAAATTACAAATCTAAGATAATTATTTGTTATTATAAAGGAATATATAAAAAAAAATATGAACATTTTGTAGAATCGTTGCCAAATGCCAGCATATGCAGTGGCCATCTGGTCTATGCTTCAGACTTGCTTAATTGACACAAAGGTAAGTTATTGCAGAGCAACGGACATGTGGGATATTTATATTTTTACATCAGGATGTTGTTGTTTACTATCATATAATCCTATTTAATTATATAGCTGTCCTGTATATTCAGAAATCATGTACACGGCTTAGGTTTGAGTAGTGCGGCAGGATGGTTAGGAAGCTTGCTTACCCGCATTGTGGCCTGAGAAATGTCATTGTCAGAAAGTGAAGAACCAGTCTTCATGTGAACGCTTCATTTCTGCATGCTTTAATTTGCATCCTTGTGTTGGCTTGTTCTTCACGTGTGTTATTAGAAAGAGATGGTTCTTTCTAGAAGACAGTTAAGATGTTCTTGCTTATCTTTGTCTCTGTTCCCATAGGAAAAAGTTTCACTGATGTGGTGACTTTACTTTTGACTTTGTGAAATGTCTAGCTACCTGTAATGCTGATTCCCAAATATTACTTGTTCATATTCGAAGTGCCAAATGCATGGTTCTCTAGAAAGGTAAAACTGCAAGGTGGAATCTAGATATGTGCTATGTGTTGTCTCCTTTCAGTAATAAAGTACTAGAACAGCATGGTGTTGGTGTAATGATTATCAAGATGCTCTTCAAGGTCAGAAACATGCTGAATTAGCAGATTCTGTGGATTATTGGTTGATCACTTATCCCTCAAGGTGCACACGTAATAGTTGTTGCTCACACAAGGAGCAGCCTACAAAAAAAGCTTTGAGGGAAAACTACCGGCAAAATGCAGAATTTTTTAAGTCTCACTTTAATTCACATAAAATAAAACTTAGTCATATTGAAATTCGGGTTGTATAGCGAGCTACTGAATAGACCCTAAGGTAAGGGCAACATTGAGAGGGAATGTAAGACTTCCACTTGTAGAAGACACATCCAAACAATCTGAATCATCAACATTGAAAATCTACATTTTGAGATTATGGAAAAAAAAAAAACATGGATTTATAGGCGTTTTGTGCATGCTGCTAATCCCATATGTATACGTAAATTTGTTTTATTAGCGTCAAAAATATGAGCAGATTTGCTATTTTATCATAATACATAGATATTATAGGAATATAAAATGATCTCTAAAGTGATAATTTTTTTGAGTGTCAGTCTAGTTTCACACGAGCGTATTCAGTCCAGGAAATGCGTTTCCTGGACTAAACACTTCTCCTCTGACGTGAACCAGACACATCATAATGATTTATGTTGCTGTGAATTCCTGTCTCTACTGAACATTACTTACATGATGCCGTAACTATGTTTCAGTAGACCCACAGCGAGATGGGAATTCACAGCATCCTAAATTATTGATGCGAGTTCACTTCCGAGGAGCAGTGTTCAGTCTGAGAAATACTGCTCCCACACAGAGGATGTTTACTGGACTGAATACGCCTGTGTGAAACTGGTCTTGCTGCTGTAAGCTCAGTACCAAGGAAATATTTGGGCTTCATAGCTAAGCAGAAGAGCCTCCTGTTCTCCAAGAGTTTCTGGTAAACTGGATCATGGTTCAGAAACTAATAATCTTGGTAAGCAGGGATTCTTAAAAGTTATGACCAGCTGAAGGAAGAGTTTGGTCTGCCTAAGGCTACATTCACACGACCGTATTTTTCATTCCGCATCCGATCCGCATCCGTTTCTGTTTTTTGCGGAATAGATTCGGTCCCATTCATCTCTATGGCCTTTTAAAATTTGCGGACAACTTTCCGTAAGTTGTCCGCATCCGTGTGTCCGCATATTTCATCCGCAAAAATATGAAGCATGTCCTATAATTGTCCACAAAAATCGATCCGCAGCCCCATAGAAGTCAATGGGTCCGCAAAAAACGGATAACATACGGAAAGGTTTCCGTATGTTATCCGTATTTTGCGGATCCGTTTCCGTATTATTATTAGAATATTTTATTGAAGAACATGCCCCTATGGGTTGGGCTAAATATTGTTGTGTACAAGAAAAACTATAGATTCAAGATGCCTCGTATAGATGTCAGCAAGCTCATAGTACTAATCCAAGACAGGCCTGTAATTTGGGACTCTAGAAAGGTTATTTATCATGACCGTGTCAGAAAGAACAAGGCATGGGAGGAAGTAGCCCAGGAGCTTTTACCGGACGAATGGGCAGTATTCAAAAGCGAAAAACGTTCTGGCCTTAGTAAGTATACCCTTTTTATCATATATTTTAAATATGGTATTGAGTAAAATATTGTCTTTTGTCATTTATATAGTTATCAAGGCCTGTTGCATCCCTGTTTTGCCATCTTTAGGACAGAATGAATGAACATGTGACTTCTCCACATTCGTTTCCTTGACAACTAATTTTATCTCTCTTTTTTTTTTCCCCCTCCCTCCAGTTCAGTATTTTGCGGATCCGCAAAAAACGGAAGACATACGGAAGCCTTCTTACGCAAAATGCGGACATACGGCTTCCGTTTTTTGCGTTTGTAAAATACGGATGAAAAAAATACGGTCTTGTGAATGTAGCCTAACTGTTTTTTTTTCGCTACCTTCAGCTGCGCCATGCTTTGGAGAAGCAAGGGAAGGCAACAGACCTCGCTATAGGGGCCTCCTGCATTGCTGACCAAGTAAGAAAAGGGGGGGGGGGACACGAAAGGCGTTATCTCAACCTTCTATAGGCTTTTACTGTCCTTTTTATCAGGACAAATTTCCACTCACAGTAAAAAACAAATGGGACCAGGGACCTGTGTCAGCTTGACAAAACTCAGTGGACTGAAGTGTTAGAGTCTGGGCCATTACTTGTTATGCGAGTCGCATAGACTTTCGCTGCTATATTTAGTACATAGAGTTTATAGAACTGCCTCGTTCCTCCACAAGTTAGGGATACGCGACCCATCTAATTGTCCCAAATGTAATGCTCCGGATGCTCATATTATGCATATGTTCTGGGAGTGTGTGAATCTGGGGGACGTTTGGAAGGATGTGCTGGGTATTATTTATAGAGTTTATAATGTACGATTGAGGTGTGAACCTTTAACTTGTGTCTTGGGTCTCCTGCAGGACGGCGCAGAAGTGGGAGCATCCATAGGCATACGCAGGATATTATATAATGCTAGGAAAATGATCACTAGGTATTGGATCAGTACGGAGGTACCTACTAAGGCAGAATTTATTATTTGTATAAACAAGATAATACAATTCGAACGGCGGATTTACATGAAGGGGAGCACAATCTCTATTCTATATGGGGCTCCTGGCTTACGACGCCGGGGTTACCATCAGGCCGCATTCTACTTCAAGATCTAAATAGTAGGCTGGGGATGCGGTAACTGACTTGGGAATAAGGTGTGCATGCGGTTTGTTGGCTGGTCTTTTCATTTCTGAAATGGGCTTTCAGGTGTGGTGCGGGTGGGGGAGGGTAATGTTTACCTGTTAGTTATATTCCTATGCATCTTTGTCAGAGTACAAAGTGATGTGGACGCTATCTCCTAAGATACATGATTATAATGTATTTGTACCACATGCGCTATATCCTGTACAAGCTTGATTCTTGGATTTTGTACTCTTTGTTTTTTTTTTTTTTTGTTTGTTTAACCCCTTAAGGACGCATGACGTACCTGTATGTCATGGTTTCCGAGTCCTTAAGGACCCATGACGTACAGGTACGTCATGAGTAGTTCCGATCACTGCTGCTCAGTCGGCAGTGATCGGAACAAGGTACCTGCTGAAATCATTCAGCAGGTACCTTGTTACAATGCCCAGGGGGGTCCTGTGACCCCCCCATATCGGCGATCGCTGCAAACCGCAGGTCAATTCAGACCTGCGGTTTGCAGCGCTTTGTGCGATCTCTGATCCCCGCGGTCTGTGAGAGGGTTAATACCCCCAAAGTGTTTATTTTTAACCCCCCCTGCAGCCCCCAATCATATTGTGGCTGCGGGGTGCAGGGGGGGTGGTTGCGGGAGGCGGGCGGTGCGGTGGGCAGGATCGCGATTGCGATCGCGATCCCCTGCCCGCCTCCTCTGTAATGTTTCCCTGGTGTCTAGTGGATCTATCAGAGTGTCAGCACATTGCTGACACTCTGATAGAAACAGCTGGCATCTGTGATTGATCAGATGCCAGCCGTTTAACCCCTTCCGTACCGCGGTCCGTACGGACCGCGGTATGGAAGGGTTAACAGGGAGGGAGCTCCCTCCCTCTCCGATCGGGGGGCTGCTGTGCCTTTGCAGCCCCCAACAGGATGGGATCGCAGAGGGAGAGGGCTCCACTCCCTCCCCTTCAATCACCCGCTGCCCTCTTATGGCAGCGGGTGATGGTTGCCATGGAGACAGGACGCTTTCAGAAGCGTCCTGCTCTCCACGGTGCTGAAAGTCTGAATAGACCTGCTAAAGGTCTATTCAGACTTTGTAAAGTACAAAATACAGCACAGTGCACTATATAGTGTACTGTACTGTATTATACAGACACCAGATCCACTGGATCTTTCAGAACCAAGTGGGTCTGGGTCAAAAAAAATGTAAAAAAGTGGAAAAAAAAAGTAAAAATGAAAAAAAACACATATTACTGAATAAAAAAAAAAAAAAATTAAATACACTACACATATTATGTATCGCCGCGTCCGTAAAAATCTGCTTTATAAAAATATCACATGACTGAACTTGTCAGGTGAACGCCATAAAAAAAAACCCCAAAAATGGTGTAAATAAGCCATTTTTTGGCACCTTACATCACTAAAAGTGTAAAAGCGTATGCCTCCCAAAATAGTACCAATCAAATCGCCATCTCATCC
Source organism: Bufotes viridis (assembly GCA_033119425.1). Classification (NCBI taxonomy): domain Eukaryota; kingdom Metazoa; phylum Chordata; class Amphibia; order Anura; family Bufonidae; genus Bufotes; species Bufotes viridis. Next base: position 258,396,082 of record CM065590.1, read on the forward strand.
CGCAAAAAATGAGCCCCTACCTAAAACAATTGGCCAAAAAATTAAAAAACTATGCTTCTCAGACTAAAACATGATTTTTTTTGTTTCAAAAATGCTTTTTAGTGTTAAATGTAAAAAAAACCCTAAAAAGTAGACATATTGGGTATCTCCACGTCCGTAAGAATCTGCTCTATAAAAATATCACCTGACCTAACCCCTCAAGTAAAAACTGTAAAATAAATTATATAAAAACTTTGTCAAAAAGCCATTTTTTTGTCACCTTACATCACAAAAAGTGTGTTAGCAAGCGATCAAAAAGTCATGTGACCCCCCAAATAGTGCCAATCTAACCGTCATCTCATCCCGCAAAAAATGAGCCCCTACATAGGACAATCGCCCCAAAAAAAAAAAAATGGCTCTCAAACTATGGAGACACTAAAACATGATTTATTTTTGCTTTAAAAAATATTGTGTAAAACTTATATAAATAAATAAAAAGTATACATATTAGGTATTGCCGTGTCCGTCACAACCTGCTCTATAAAAATAACACATGACCTAACCCCTCAGCTGAACACATCAAAAACATAATTAAAAAAAACGGTGTCAAAAGCCATTTTTGTCACCTTACATCACAAAAAGTGTAATAGCAAGCGACCAAAATGTCATATGCACCCCAAGGTAGTGCTTATTGAACCGCCATCTCATCCCGCAAAAAATGAGCCCCTACATAAGACAGTCGCCCAAAAAATAAAAAATAAACTATGGCTTTCAAAATGTGGAGACACTAAAAAATTATTTTTTTCAAAAATGCTTTATTATGTAAAACTGAAACAAAAACCCCTAAAAAGTAGTCATATTTGGTATTGTCGCGTCCGTAACAACCTGCTCTATAGAAATAGCATACAATCTAACCTGTCAGTTCAACAATGTAAATAGCAAAAAATAAAAACGGTCCCAAATTTTCCATTTTTCCAGTAACAAAGCAAGGGTTAACAGCCAAACAAAACTCAATATTTATTGCCCTGATTCTCTTGTTTGCACAAACACCCCATATGTGGTCGTAGACTGCTGTATGGCCAAACGGCAGGGCACAGAAGGAAGGGAACGCCATATGGTTTTTGGAAAGCAGATTTTGCTGGACTGGTTTTTTGACACTGTCCCATTTGAAGCCCCCTTGATGTACCCCTACAGTAGAAACTCCAAAAAAGTGACCCCATTTTGGAAACTACGGGATAAGGTGTCAGTTTTGTTGGTACTATTTTAGGGTAAATATGATTTTTGGTTGCTCTATATTACACTTTTTTTTGAGACAAGGTAACAAAAAATAGAAATTCTGAAATTTCATCTCCATTTGCCAATAACTCTTGAGAAACACGTAAAGGGTTAACAAAGTTTGTAAAACTGGTTTTGAATACCTTGAGGGGTGTAGTTTCTTAGATGGAGTCACTTTTATGGAGTTTCTACTCTAGGGGTGCATCGGAGGGCTTCAAATGGGACATGGTGTCAAAAAATCAGTCCAGCAAAATCCACCTTCCAAAAACCATATGGCGTGCCCTTCCTTTTGCGTCCTGCAGTTTGGCCATACAGTAGTTTACGACCACATATTGGGTGTTCGTGCAAACGACAGAATCGTGGGAATAAATATTAAGTTTTGTTCGGCTCTTAACCCTTGCTTTGTTACTGGAAAAAATGGATTAACTTCTTGCCGACCGCCTCACGCAGGATTGCGTCCTGCGGGCGGTCGGTCTGTTCCTCCTTGACGCGCCCGCGCGTCATCTCGCGCGCGTTCACAGGATCACGTCGGGGACAAGGTAAACTACAGCCTGCCAGCGCTGATCGTGCGCTGGCAGGCTGTAGAAGTTAAAAAAATGGCATATCAGACGCTGTTTTGTTAACAGCGTCTGATATGCTTGCTGATCGTTCCTTTGGTGGTCCCTTTTGCTTGGGACCACCAAAGAAACTTTTATAAGTGCACCAAATCACCACACAGACCCCCCCACCCATCCCCCACCCCGTCACTGATTAACCCCTGATTAACCCCCGATCACCCCATGTCACCCCCCTGACACTAATTACCCCCCTGTAAGGCTCATTCAGACATCCGTATGTGTTTTGCGGATCCATGGATCCACGGATCCGCAAAACACGGACACCAGCAATGTGCTTTCTGCATTTTGCGGATCCGCACATTGCCAGAACTATATAGAAAATGCCTTTTCTTGTCCGCAATTGCGGACAAGAATAGGACATGCTCTATCTTTTGCGGAGCTGCTGCCGGATGTTTGGGGGCCGAAACCCGGAAGTTTGCGGCCCTCAGCTCCGCAAATGCTGATGCGGCAAGAGCATAGTGTGCTCTCCGCATCACCGCCAGCCCCATTCACACTGAATGGGTCCGCAGAATTGCGGAATAGATGCGGACATTTTTGCGGACGTGTGAATGGGGCCTTACTACTTTTTTTTTGCACATTTTTTGGCAGATTTATTCATCCACATTGATCGATGCGAATGAGGAAATCTGTGCCGTTTTGTTTTTTTTTTGCACATTTTTGGGCAGAGATTTTTTCATCCACATTGATTGATGCGAATGAAAAAATCTGTACCGTTCATTTTTTTTCCTTTTCAGCCCAGAGGCTGAACGGAAAAAAAAAATCTCATTACCCGTATGCTCAATATAAGGAGAATCGCAGAAACTCCTAATGCTGGCCATACGTGTAATGATTGCGGAGACCCGCAAATGCCAGGGCAGTACAAAAACCTCACATGTGACCCCATTTTAGAAAGAAGACACCCCAAGGTATTCCGTGAGGGGTATGGTGAGTTCATGTAAAATATTATTTTTTGTCACAAGTTAGTGGAATATGAGACTGTAAAAAAAAAAATATCAATTTCCGCTAACTTGTGCCAAATTTTTTTTTTTCTGTGAACTCGCCATACCCCTCATGGATTACCTTGGGGTGTCTTCTTTCCACAATGGGGTCACTTGTGGGGTATTTATACTGCCCTGGCATTTTAGGGGTCCTAAAGTGTGAGAATCCAAATGCGTAAAAATGCCCTGTGAAATCCTAAAGGTACTCATTGGTTTTAGGGCCCCTTTGCGCATCTTGGCTGCAAAAAAGTGTCACTCATGTGGTATCGCCGAACTCAGGAGAAGAAGGGCAATGTGTTTTGGGGTGTATTTTTACATATACCCATACTGTGTGTGAGAAATATCGCTGTAAACGACAACTTTTAAAAAATTTTTATTCAAAGTTGTCAATTTACAGAGATATTTCTCACACAAAGTATGGGTATATGTAAAAATACACCCCAAAACACATTGCCCTACTTCTCCTGAGTACGGTGATACCACATGAGTGACACTTTTTTGCAGCCCCGGTGCAAAGGGGCCCAAATTCCAACGAGTACCTTTAGGTTTTATATGGCTGCTCACAATTTAGCCCCACCCAAAATGCCAGAACAGTACAAACACCCACAAATGACCCCATTTTGGAAAGAAGACACCCCAAGGTATTCGCTGAGGGGCATAGTGAGTCCATGAAAAATTTAACTTTTTGTCAAAAGTTAGCAGAAAGGTAGACTTTATGAGAAAAAACAATAAAAATCAATTTCCGCTAACTTGTGCCAAAAAAATCTTCTATGAACTCGCCATGCCCCTCACAGAATACCTTGGGGTGTCTTCTTTCCAAAATGGGGTCACATGTGGGGTATTTATACTGCCCTGGCATTTTAGGGGCCCTAAAGCGTGAGAAGAAAAATGCGTAAAAATGCCCTCCTAAAAGGTACTCATTGGTTTTAGGGCCCCTTTGCATCTTGGCTGCAAAAAGTGTCACTCATGTGGTATCGCTGTACTCAGGAGAAGTAGGGCAATGTGTTTTGGGGTGTATTTTTACATATACCCATACTTTGTGTGAGAAATATCTCTGTAAATTGACAACTTTGAATAAAAAATGTAAAAGTTGTCGTTTACAGCAATATTTCTACACGCAGCATGGGTATATGTAAAATACACCCCAAACACATTACCCTACTTCTCCTGAGTACGCCGATACCACATGAGTGACACTTTTTGCAGCCAAGGTGCAAAGGGCCCTAAAACCAATGAGTACTTAGGATTTCACAGGCCATTTTTACGCATTTGGATTCTCACGCTTTAGGGGCCCCTAAAATGCCAGGTCAGTATAAATACCCCACATGTGACCCCATTTTGGAAAGAAGACACCCTAAGGTATTCCGTGAGGGGCATGGCGAGTTCACAGAATTTTTATTTTTGGCACAAGTTAGCGGAAATTGATATATATTTTTTTTTAATTTTGTTTTTACAAAGTCTCATATTCCACTAACTTGTGACAAAAAATAAAATTTTACATGAACTCACCATACCCCTCACGGAATACCTTGGGGTGTCTTCTTTCCAAAATGGGGTCACGTGTGGGGTATTTATACTGTCCTGGCATTTTAGGGGCCCCTAAAGCGTGAGAAGAAGTCTGGAATCCAAATGCGTAAAAATGGCCTGTGAAATCCTAAAGGTACTCATTGGTTTTAGGGCCCCTTTGCGCACCCAAGCTGCAAAAAAGTGTCACACATGTGGTATCCCCGTACTCAGGAGAAGTAGGGCAATGTGTTTTGGGGTGTATTTTTATATATACCTATACTGTGTGTGAAAAAGATCTCTGTAAACGACAACTTTTAAAAAAATTTTATACAAAGTTGTCAGTTTACAGAGATATTTCTCTCACCCAACATGGGTATATGTAAAAATACACCCCAAAACACATTGCCCTACTTCTCCTGAGTACGGCGATACCACATAAGTGACACTTTTTTGCAGCCTGGGTGCGCAAAGGGGCCCAAATTCCAACGAGTACCTTTAGGTTTTACATGGAGGCTCACAATTTAGCCCCGCCCAAAATGCCAGAACAGTAAACAAACCCCACAAATGACCCCTTTTCGGAAAGTAGACACCCCGAGGTATTCACTGAGGGCATAGTGAGTCCGTCTGAGATTTCTTTTTTTTGCCAGAAGTTAGCAGAAATTGAAACTTTTTTTTTTTTTCTCAGAAAGTGTCATTTTCCGCTAACTTGTGAAAAAAATGAAATGATACATGAACTCACCATGCCCCTCCGCGAATACTTTGGGGTGTCTTCTTTCTAAAATGGTGTCATTTGGGGGGTATTTATACTTTCCTGACATTCTAGCACCTGAAGAAACATGACAGGTGCTCAGAAAGTCAGAGCTGCTTCAAAATGCAGAAATTCACTTTTTTGCACCATAGTTTGTAAACGCTATAACTTTTACCCAAACCAATAAATATACACTTATTGGACTTTTTTTTATCAAAGACATGTAGAACAATAAATTTAGAGAAAAATTTATATAGAAATGTATTTTTTTTTGAAAAATTTTACAACAGAAAGTGAAAAATGTCATTTTTTTGTAAAAATTTCGGTAATTTTTGATTAATAGCAAAAAAAGTAAAAATGTCAGCTGCAATGAAATACCACCAAACGAAAGCTCTATTAGTGAGAAGAAAAGGAGGTAAAATTCATTTGGGTGGTAAGTTGCATGACGGAGCAATAAACGGTGAAAGTAGTGTAGTGCGGAATTGTAAAAAGTGGCCTGGTCATTAAGGGTGTTTAAGCTAGGGGGGCTGAAGTGGTTAAAATGGAAAATTTTCCAAAAAATCAAAATTCTGAAATTTTATCTCCATTTGCCATTAACTCTTGTGGGAAAACCTAAAGGGTTAATTACGTTTGTAAAATCAGTTTTGAATACCTTGAGGGGTGTAGTTTTTAGAATGGGTGGTTTCTATTATGTAAGCCTCACAAAGTGACTTCAGACCTGAACTGGTCCCTAAAAAGTGGGTTTTTGAAAATTTCAAGATTTGCTTCTAAACTTCTAAGCCTTGTAACGTCCCCAAAAAATAAAATGGCAAAATGATCCATACATGAAGTAGACATATGGGGAATGTAAAGTAACTATTTTGGTGGTATTACTATGTATTATAGAAGTAGAGAAATTGAAACTTGGAAAATTGCAAATTTTTCAATTTTTTTTGGAAATTTTGTATTTTAATGGCCGCATTATTTCCACTTTTGATCTTAATGTGGACTATATGACACGTATTCATGCTTTCTTCCAACATCTGGGCCTGTTTCTAGGTAACTAATGTCACATGCCTCCTCCAATGAACATCTGAAGTCTGGAAGCAGCACATGTCTAAATGGCAGGCACACTGAGGCTAACTGAGGTATTTGGTCACATGCCTGTCTTTTTGCAGTGATCTTATGAACCCGAGGGCTGCCAGCACAGAAAAGTACGCTGGCCAGAGAGAGGTGGGTTGGCAAGTAAAATAATATAGAAACGGGCCCAAATGTTGAAGTATAGATGCATGAGTAAGTGCCATATGACCCACATTAGGATTAAAAGGCTTTTCCTCTGGATAGGTCATCAGTATCGGATCAGTGGGGGTCCGACAACTGGGACCCCTGCCGATCAGCTGTTTAGAGAAGACAGCGGCACTCCTGTGAGCTCTGCTGCCTTCTCACAGCTTACCAGGCACAGGGCCGTACATTATATAGCGGCTGTGCCTGGTATTGCAGCTCAGCCGCATTCACTTGAATGGGGCTGAGCTGCTCCTTGGCCAACGTGTAGTCACTGGCCAAGGAAAAGCTGGAAGAAGGTCATGACACTACTGCGAGCGCCGCTACCTTCTCAAACAGCAGATCGACAGGGGTCCTGGGTGTTAGAACCTCACTGATCAGTTTAAAACTCCCAGAAAACACCTTTAAGGTATAAAGTGGCCAAACCCTTTAAACCAGGAAACTTGGTGCTTCAAAACCTTTACATATACAACATTCAGTCACTGATATGGAAATCCTGATCTTATTGCTGCCTCTTGTCATAACGAACTCTATTTGGAATATACCGTATCTAATATAGCTAAAGGTTTCCACTTTGCTTATTATTCGGTTTTCAACAGCAGAGGGCAGTATTGTACTATGCTACTTCAGCAGGTGACACATTATGACACAGTGAAGAGTGCATGCATTTGTTCATTTAAGCTGCATTTATTTTTTTGTTATTTAAATTCTAATGCTTTCCTTTTTAATGCTCTTTGTGGTATAGATTTTCTTATTTGCTTTCAAAGGGGATTTCCAGGTATTTAATAGTGATGACCGATCCTCAGGATAGGTCATCGATATCTGATCGCTGGGGGTCCGGCACCCCTGCTGAACGGCTATTTGAAGAGGCCTTTTAACAGCTGATAGTCAGGGGTGCCACGATCAGATATTGATGACCTATGCTGAGGATGGGCCATCAGTATGCAAATCATGGACAACCCTGTTAATAGTTGTTTTGTATTTATTCTACAATGATTTAAATTAAAATTGGCTTTAAAACTTTTGCTTCAGATCATTCCTAGTAAAGCTGGTGTCCAGGATCATACTCCATGATATTATATTTTGATGTATTTTTTGATAAGTTTATTCTTTGTTGTCTTCATTTTGGTAGGGATTTAAAAGGGTTATCTGGGATTTTGATATTGTTGGCCTATCCTCTGGATCAGATTGGCAGGGTCCGTTCTGATATTGAGCTCTTCTTCTTCCAAGGCGAGTGACTTTTCTGTATGTTGGTCACATGGTCTAGGCGCGGCTCAGTCCCATTCAAGTGAATGTGACTGAGCTGTAATACCTAGCACAGCTGTTATCCAATGGATATCCAGCCGATCGTCAGGTGTGCTGAGAGTCGGACTGTTGAAGATCTGATATTGATGACCTATCCAGAGGATATGTCATCAGTATCAAAATCCCAGATAACCATTTTAAGAATCACCTAGAATTTTGACACGTGTGATTATTTTACCAAAGATTTTTAAAAGTTAGACTTTGAGGCTGGGTTCTAAAGTGACTGCTTCACAAAATCCACGGCTAATCTGCAGCAGAAAAAATGCACCAAATGTTGCAGAAGAGCTGCAGATCAGATGCAGATTTCATTCTTTGCACTGGAAAGGAGGAAATCAGCAATGAAATCCTCAGTATAAATTGACATGCTACAAATTTAAAATCCGCACCACAGGTCAGTTTTTGCTGCTGATTTTTTCTGCCACGTGTGACTGACCGCTGTAGGTTTACTGCACGAAAATCTGCAACAGCAAATCCACAGCTAGACAGTCACTTGTGAACCCAGCCTGGAAGTATTAATACTGCACCCCTAAGCTTTTAAACAAACCTTACCTCTGCTATGCCAAACATGTGTTGGCAGTTTGGTTCCCCTAGGGCTATGATGGCTAACCTCCTGCACTCCAGCTGTGGTAAAAATAGAATGGAGCATGCTGGGAGTCGTAGTTTCACCACAGCTAGAGTGCCAGAGGTTAGCCTATATTTTGGAAATGCCCATCATGTATGGCTTTTTTTTTTTTTTTACTATACATAAATGTGTTTGCAAGCAGAAAAATGTGCTATGTCCCATTAGGCGATTGAACATGTGCTACGATCTTTGATCATCCATATAATACACTGCAATACTTCTGCATTGCAGTATTTTATGTCAGTTACTGTAAAAACTGACATGCCTGTTCATCGCTGCCAAATAGAATTAGGTTCCGTCTGTGATCTGCATTCCCCTCTGCTCCCGCCTTTGAATGCTAACAACCTTTCGTATTTGCAATGTTGGAAGTAGAGGTGGGCGATATGGCCTAAAATTTACATTGCGATATAATATGAAGCATGTGCGATATGCGATATATGTCGCAATATATATTTTCTATATTGGAGAGGGGGGTTGTTAAATTTTATTTTATTTTTTTCAACTTTTTATTTACTAACTATTAGCCCCCTTAGGGGCTATAACCCTTGTCCTTTTCACCCTGATAGAGCTCTATTAGGGTGAATAGGACCTCACACTGTCCCTGCTGCTCTGTGCACTGGACACACAGCAGCAGGGAGCTGTGATTACACAGCATTTCTGTTGAACAGGGTTCAGTAGGGGAGGTTACAGCCTGGGTAATGGGAACAATCCTATTACACCTTGCTGCACTGACTGGGTACCCAAATTGTCATTATACAGCTCTGTAATTCCAGCAAACCGTTCTTGTTATTGAGGTGTTACAGCCATTAACAGGGTTTATTACTTTCCGTCCTCGGGGCTCTATGACGGAAAGATACTGATCAGGATTATCCTAATGCATTCTGAATGGAGAGAAATCCATTCAGGATGCATCAGGATGTCCTCCGTTCAGTATGTGAAAGTTTTTTGGACATTGACAAAACCTCAGCTTGCTGCGAATTTGTCTCTGTTCAAAAATCCGGAAGACATGCCGTAACGCCAGATCCAGAATTAATGCCCATTTGAAGTGCATTAATCCGGATCCAGAATTAAGCTAAATTAACGCCGGATCCGACGTTTAGCTCTGCGCATGAGCAGCAGCAGTTCCGATCGGGGCCCCAGTGTAAGCTGGGGAGGGGCACCGATTGGTTACCATGGCAGCCAGGACGCTACTGAAGTTCTGGCTGCCATGGTAAGTACTCCGCAGCAATGTATTTACCTGTGCTGCGGCCTCCGGGCGCTCCTTCATGATGTCACAGGTCCTGGCGGCGCATTGATCTATGCGCCATGGGGACCTGTGACGTCATGAAGTAGCGCCCGGCAGCCGCAGCGCAGGTAAGTACACTGCTGTGGAGTACTTACCATGGCATCCAGGACTTCAGTAGCGTCCTGGCTGCCATGGTAACCAATCGGAGTCCCAGCTTACACTGGGGCTCCGTGCTGGCTGCCATGGTTACCAGAAAGCATATTGAAGACTGATCAGTCTTCAATATGCTTTCAGTTGTCTTGCGTTGTGACGGATCCGGCGGGCATTTCCGGCAACGGAAGTGCACACCGAATCCTCACAACGCAAATGTGAAAGAGCCCTTATTTACCCTTGTGCGGTGCAGTTATATGTTCTAAAGCATTTTTTGGCTTGTATTAGTGGTAAAAAAGGGCTTATTAGCTGTTGTGTGGTGAAGCCCGAAAATGACAGCCCTTTTTGTTGTGTATTAGTGGCAAAAGTAAGATATATTTGCCGTTCAGCGGTTCAGTTATATGTTCTAAAGCAGGGCTTGACAAATTTCCTTGGAATCTAGGAGCCAGCTAAAAAAGTTAGGAGCCAGGCGGAGCCGTGTCATAAAGCCCCCAGGCCCCCATCGTGCTCCCCCCCCCCTTCTCCATAGAGCCCCCAATGATGCATGCCAGTACATGGGGCCCCCAGTAGATGCCCCCATAGTGCTCCTTCCCCTCTTCTCCATAGTGCCCCCCCCCCATAATGTGCGAGTATATAGGGCCCCCATAGTGCTTCCCCTCTTCAATAGGTTATGACACGTCAGACGCTGCCAGCATCCAAATGATCGCCCCTGGAGGCCGCCATGACTCGTGGAAACCCTTACAAGGATTACAGGGTCCGGAGGGCACAAACACAGCGGGCACCATGACACTTTACTGAACACTACAACCCTCAGCTGGCGCTCAGCCTCTGCAGTCCGCACATCACTACAACTCCCACCTGGGGCTCAGTCTCTGCATCACTACAACCCCCAGCTGGGGCTCAGCCTCTGCAGTCCCCACATCACTACAACCCCCAACTGGGGCTCAGCCTCTGCAGTCCCCACATCACTATAACCCCAGCTCTTTACCCCTCTTGACATTCTCTCCCCCCCCCCCCATGTAATTCTCTTTCCCCCTCTTGTCATTCTTTCCCCCCCACTCCTCTTGTCATTCTCTTTCACCCTCTTGTGATTCTCTTTCCCCCCTTGTCATAACCCACCCCCCCATGTCATTCACTTTCCCCCTCTTGCTATTCTTTCCCCCCACTCCTCTTGTCATTCTCTTTCCCCCTCTTGTCATTCTCTTTTCCCCTCCCTCTAGTGTAGCGTGGCCGAGCCCTGTATGGTCCGCAGGTACAGGAACTTTTGTTTACTATACCCGGGCGGTCTGACAAAAAATACACACTGTGTGTGGCACTTCCTGTCAGTCCGGCCGGGTACAGGAGACAGATGCTCCCTGTACCCACAGACCATACAGCGCTCAGCCACGCTACAATGAGGGAGGGAGCGCTGAGCGCTTCCCTCCTGTCAGCCCCTCTCTTCATGGTGCGCCCTCATGGACATACCAGCCCGGGCAGAGCTGCAGCCGCCTTAGGCTCTCTACAGAGCGCTCGGGCGGCTGCAGCATGAGGGGGGCCTAGTCCGCCCATAGGACGTGTCGGCCCTGCAGCTGGGCACCTTTGAAAATGGGCGCCTGGGATTTGTCGAGCCCTGTTCTAAAGCCTTTTTGTCGTGTATTAGTGACAAAATAAAAATATATTTGCCGTTTAGCGGTGCAGTTATATGTTCTAAAGCCCTTTTTGTCGTGTAATAGTGGCAAAATAAAAATATATTTGCTGTTCAGCAGTGCAGTTATATGTTCTAAAGCCTTTTGTGGTGTTTATTAGTGTCAAAAGTAAAATATATTTTCCCGTTCAGTGGTGCAGTTATATATTCTAAAGGCGAATGTTAAAGAGACAGGATCCGTTTTTGGGGGGTTATTGTTCTGACGGATCAGAGGAAGGGCAAAATAATCAGTGACGCCAACACAAACTTGCTGCTGACACCCTCTCCACTCTGTCAGGGGGCTCTACTTGTATGAGAGTTTAATAGAACAGGTTCTGTAGACATCTATGTGTACACGACGGTGTAAAAGGAGTCCGCTTCTTCTTGACGCTAACATCGAACTGTAAGGCTGAGTTCATACTTGAGTTATTTGAGTCAGTTTTGGCCCCGTGACTGCTCAAATAAGTGAAGTGTGCAGTGATTCTAAGAGCGACGCCTGTCATCTGCATCTCATACAGAGACACAGTATTATTTCACTAACAAAGCAGACTCCCTATGCGTGTTACTGCAAAGCACAGTGTTCTACACCACTATAAAGGCTCTCTGCAGCCAGGAAAAAGAAATTTGCCACAAATAAATTCGTATCAAACCAAATTTTTTCAGTAAATTTGGCGCACCGGCCGAATAAATTTTTTTTTAAATTCGCTCATTTCTAGCTGGTACATATTGTTTCTGTGGTTGGCAGTTACAAATGTATTTTGTACTATTAGTAACTAGGAGAGTCCTTCCAACAAAATGGCCTCTCTCATTGTGTGGACAAAAGTTATCCAGACTATATTTTCTGGCTCACATGCACTAGCATCAGAGGAGGGAGGGGGAGAAGACATGGGTGCAGCCTAAGGCCCCTTTCACACGAGCGTGTCCGGATTAGGTCCGGATGCGTTCAGTGAAAACTGTGCGATTTCACAGGCAAAGCCATTCAGTTTTGCCTGCGATTGCGTTCAGTTGTTCAGTTTTGATGCGTTTTTCACACGCGTGATAAAAAACTGAAGGTTTACAAACAACATCTAGCAACCATCAGTGAAAAACGCAACGCACCCGCACTTGCTTGCGGATGCAATGCAATGCGTTTTTCACGCAGCCCCATTCACTTCTATGGGGCTAGTTCTGCGTGAAAAACGCAGAACATAGAACATGCTGCGATTTTCACGCAACGCACAAGTGATGCGTGAAAAAAAACGCTCATGTACACAGACCCATTGAAATGAATGGGTCAGGATTCAGTGCGGGTGCTATGCGTTCACGTCACGCATTGCACCCACGCGGAAAACTCGCTCGTGTGAAAGGGGCCTAAGAGAACAATGCAATGCTTTTCTATTGTATTTTTTTATTGTCTGCAATTGTGATATCTGATAAAATAAGAGCAAAATAAAAAGACACAAAAGGAGATTGTCATGTTTTTTTGAGTTTGGATTCTGGCTTTAGTGCCCCTAAATTTAATTGATTGTGTCTTCCAAAAATTCCTGGACAAGATGATCTCCAAACCAAGATTACCTAATTAACCAAATCCATGTATGCTCTTCAGATTCTATGTAATATATTCTGCCCAATTCTGATTGTATTGACAGATTGCTTTGTGGTTTTTTGTTCTCCAACATGCTGTAGTCCACAGACACAGTGGGCCAGATTTATCATTTGCTAAAGTCACTTTAATAGAGTGAAAAAGTGGCAAAAAATGCGCAATCGGTAAAATTGCACATTTTCTGCGACTTTTTCAAGCTCTGCACTAAGCTCTCCAGTTTTGTGAAAGTGGGCGTGTTTTCTTATGTAAATTAATCTCTAGACAGATTTACTATTGCGACCAGGAGGGACCATGCTTATCTTATGCGACTTTTTAATAGAATATGCAACTTTTTTTTATAAACACATGCGACTTTTGTAAAGCCGCTTACTGAAGGATAAACTTTTACCGTCAAACCACTTTTAACAGTATTAAAGGACCATTAATAAATCTGACTAGCCAAAAGTGGCTTTGTGCATATGTAAAAGTGGAGTAAGATGTAAGTGTTATGATAAATCTGGCCCAGTGAGTCTTCACTTGAATGTTTCATGTGTGATATTGGAAGTGAAGAAACTGATAGAATGGTTCTGCAGCTTACACTGGACGACGACCTAGTAGATTGTCGGGAAGGAATCGTTCCTTCCCGGCAATCTGCTGATCGCTAGCGGAGGAGACATGCACCGATCTCCTCCAGAGTATGGGGAGGAGCGATTGCTAATAGATTGTAAGCCCTCACGGACAGGGCCCTCTCTCCTTCCGTACCAGTTTGTAACTCGTCTTGTTCATGCTTAGTGCAATTGTCTGTATTATGTATGTATACCCCTTTTCATATGTACAGTGCTATGGAATGAATGGCGCTTTCATAATAATGCCATCACTCTTCCCCATACTGTCTTGTTATTTCCCTGCAGGAGATTGTGTTTACACAGCACAATCTACCACTGGGAAAGGATGATCTTCTGGGCGGCACAAAATTCCAATTACCTGATGACCGAGTATTTCGCTTGTTCATCGTTCCTTCACTAGTAACACTCGTTAGCTATAATCTGTTCAATTGCCGGCCTGTGTAAAGTGCGCTTAAGACTTCTATCTGGTAATGCTGCATCTGAAACTTTCCTGTTTGAATATGTTGATAAGTTGGAGGGGATCTCTGATGCGACTGGGAGCTAAGAGAGTTCTCAGGGATAGTGCCCGCTAAAAGCAGGGATCTCAGGTCTCCCGGACGTTCAGGGAGTCTCCCGCTATTAGATAGCGGTTCCCTGATGCCCGCATGTGAAACACTATATCCCGGAAAGGTTTACTCGCAGTAAACCTTTCCGGCAACCTGTAGCAGTGTCCCCTTCTCGGCCGGTCCTCTGACTCCTCGAGAACTCCGACTGGTGACGTCACGTCCTATGACTTTCCAGTCGGAGCTTTAGCCCACCTGCAGATACTGCGCGTGCGCCAGGCTTACTCGAACTACCGCCACTGCGGCTGCGCGGCATCACATGCCACTGTTAGAAGCCTCGATTCCCCCCATTGCGCCGTCACCCAGGCATAGTAGAAAGTTCTTTTTGGTCATACATTATATAATGTTTCACTATGTTCCCATATGTTTTGTTCATGTTATACTTGCCTTTATACTGCATCAGCACAGTAACCTTGTTATATGTTATGTTCTGCATATGTTTGGAAAATGTAATAAAAAGTTTGTGGAAAAAAAAAAGAAAACCTCACTGAAATGAGAAGTGCACCTCCCTGAAATGAGTTTTCCCAGGTTGAAATGTCTGTAAAAGTAATAATGGGTCTGGGTGGAATTATTTTTTGTAGTTGTGGGTCCATTTCTTTATCAGAGTATCCCCACATGATATATTGTAATAATTTGCAAGTTTTTTTTTTTTAGTTTTTTTCCAACACACTTCATATATTCATACTACTGATTCTTACTTTCACATCTTGTCCTTGATCCACCAATAGCTCCCACTCCAAGCCTGTGGATCGGACCCCATTAGTCATCAAACTGTGGTTTTATATCTTCCCCCACCTCTTTTAATTTACAGGTCATTCTCCTTTCACACTATTTGTATATTAACATTGACACAGTAAGGCTACATTCACACGACCGTGAATGTGTCCGCGTCCGTTCCGCAATTCTGCGGAACGGGTGCGGACCCATTCACTGTCTATGGGGCCGGACGAGGTGCGGAGAGCACACTAGGTGCTCTCCGCTTCCGCATTTGCGGAGCGCGGCCCCGAACTTCCGGTCCGCGGCTCCGCAAAAGATAGAACATGTCCTATTCTTGTCCGCAGCCTGCGGACAAGAATGGGCATTTCTATGGGGGGTGCGGCTGGGTGTATTGCGGATCCGCAATTTGCGGATCCGTAATACACTACGGTCGTGTGAATGTAGCCTAAATGTGAATCATTCATCAGCACTGCGCCTGCTCTATATACACATGGATATAAAACTGAATACACAAGTTATCTACTGAGCCTGATTTCCTCTTCAGTCTTCTTTTTCCTGATCTCCAGCTGTGGCATAGTGTCTGATGAAGGCTTGCGAGCTGAAACCTTACACGATTGTTGCCAGGCATCAAATAAAATCTACTATCAATTAACACTACGTGCTGTAGCTTTTGTTTTATATATGATCATGAACACTGTAACCAATTCTGTTCCCTATTCAATACGCCTTCTCAACATTGTTTCCCGCTACCCATACTGTGTATGTCTGTTTCACTTTCTTATCCTTCTGCCTTAGTTTTCATCCCAGCACCTATTCAACGCTTTTGCCCTCAGCCAGCACCCATAAGCTTGCTGCTTCAGTTCTCCACTGTTCCCATGACAACCAGGACGCTGTGAGCGCTGCGCACTTGCCTGTTCTCTGCATCGCCTGTCACTGCACAAACCACTTTATTGACTCTATGAGAATCATTGATTTTTATTCATACTTTCTTTTCCCACATTACCCTATTCCGTACCTCCCCTAAAATAATCAGTTTTTAATTCCTAGTGACAGTTTTATTCTCTGAGGCTACACACATTTATGTGCAGTGCAGGACTCCTCTATGCATATATTTTTGTATTTGGGGTCTCATTCTTTCATTATGTGATTGTACCAGTATCCTTCAGTTTTATCGAAATAATTTTGTACTCATATGACCAGCTTTTGTTATTTATTCTAGCTTTTCGTGTCATTGCAATTCTTAGCTTCAACCAACCTTTTGGTTTCCTTTTTAAGTATTCCGTATAGACAGGTACATCTCAATAAATTAGAATATCATCGAAAATTTTTAATTTATTTCAGTAATTCAACTCAAAAAGTGAAACTCGCGTATTATATAGCTTCATTATACACAGCAATCTGTTTCTGGTGTTTATTTTATTGATGATTACAGCTAATAAAAACCCAAAAGTTAGTATCTCAAAAAATAAATACAAATTTTAAATGATTTTTAATACAGAAATGTTGGCCTATGGTGAAGTATGTACAGTAAATGCACTCAATCTTTGGTCAACGCTCCTTTTACATGAATTACTGCATCAATGCAGTGGCACTTCCATATTCCACCAGACAGGGAGTCTGAACCAGGAGGTCAGTGGCACTGGCTGGCAGGCAGCAGCAGTGCTTAGAGCCAGGCAGATGAGGTCTGAGACACAGCACTGCTCAGGCACAATCGTGCTTCTTCTTGGCTGTCTGTCATGGCCAGGGCAGGAGGTCAGCTGTGCTAAGAGCGAGACGGGCCAGCAGATCCAGGGTCCTCCTAGTGCTTCCTTTTGGAGGACCCTGTTTTTCACTGAAGTGTGACTGAAACAATTGGTAGAGCAGCAGCTTCCGCCCTCTACTGCTCCACCATTCAGCTAACAGTGTAGCAGTGCAGAGTAGAGGTACGAGAATCCCTCTTGTTTTTAAGTATGGGGCGCACCCTAATACAGCCCTGCTGGCAACACCCATGCTACTGCTCCCGGGCCCCTTCTGAGTTTGGACCCCGATGGCTATGCCACTGCAGATGCCCCCATTTAGCGACTGGGAACTTCACATATCAACATTGCATTTTTGCCCACTGCAGTTTTAGCTAAGTTCACACTTAGCTAAAACTGATTTTCTCCGATTTTTTTGCAGACAATTCCACATCAAATGTGCCAGAGACTCGGTAGGGAAATGTGCCACAAAATCCACACCAAACCATGCTGATTATTTTGCGGTTTTTCATGCAGCTGATTCCAACAGCTGATATGAAAAACTCCCCAAAAACTGCATACTCACCGTCTGCCTGTTTTGTGCTGAGGTTTTTCTGATCCATGTAATTCTGGTTCCGGCAATGACATCTCAGCATGTGTGACTGCGGAAGCCTGTGCCTGACTGCAGAGGTCACATGTTGAGATATCCCTGGAAGGGGCCAGTAAACCAGGGCCAGCAGGAAAACAATGGATGCCTTGGTACAGTAGAAGACCTGAAACGTTTTTTTTTTTTTTTTTTTTTTTACATTTTCTGGAAATCTAAGTTTTATTAATTTTGATGAGAAATACAAAACAGAAATAGGCAAATGTGTTAAAATTCATACAAAAGAGCGTACATTACATATCTACAAACATAGTGAGAAAAACGGAAACAGAGCATGCTACAGAGAGAAATTGCAATGTCAAAGGAACGCAAATCCATAGAAGAAGAATAAGACAAAAAAAGTGTGGGGGGGAGGAGGGAGGTTGTCTAGCAGGTACGGAAGGATGCAAGTACTAACAGAATGTCCAGAAAACCTCCTCTTTATCTAACCAGACCAGAAAGCTGTATGTAATCCAGGGCAACCATGGTCTCTCTGTTTGGTAGGATCTGTTATGATCTTCAGCCATGAGAGTCTCCATACGTTGGATATAGTTAAACTCATGGATCCATTCTTTAAATAAGGGGGGTTGCACAGACCTCCAGTTTCTAGGTATAACCATGCTGTGATAAAGTGACATAGAAGCCCCTTCATGCAGAGATTAATCCCGGTAGAAGAAACTAAAGCGCTATTTGGGGTGAAGGACCTAAAGTGGTGTTGGTAACTCAAGAATCAATAGATATAAAAAAAAAAAACATGCCAAGCGACTGGGGCTTTATGAGTAAAAAGAAAGTCTTTTGTCATTCTGTATTAGACAGATTTATATATAATTTAGTTTCTCAGGCTTTCACAAAAGAGAGTGTAGAAGTATCAAAGTTAGACTAAATCAATTTGTAAAACACTGATTTGACATGAACGGATGGGGTTGACTGCAGGAGTACAGATTCAAAATCCATACTGGAGACATAAGAAAGCTGTGGCAGGATACCAGTTCTTGCAAAATCTTGTAATTGATCATATTGAAACCAGGAGAAAGACCTCTCAGGGCAGGTCCCCTGCAGCATTTCAAATGATGGCAGGGTTTTACCCTCAGCCACCACCTGCACCAACCGAACAGACTTTATAGAGGAAAGTGGATTTGTGAATTGCTGGGGCAAAGGTAGGATTGTCAAATAGTGGGATCATGTGTACTGGTCTATGAGAGAGATTTTTCCTAATCATTAATATATCCTACAAAGTGATTAGATGTTAAGTGAGGATAGGAAAACCACCTAAAGAGGGTCTTTGATCAGGTAATATCCAAGGTAAGGATGTAAAGGAGACAGAGGAACTGGCTCTTTTAATGCCCACTCATTGTTTGAGTGCTGCTGTGAAACCAGTCTACAAGCCATGACGAGGGAGGCCCTGTTCCGCCATGAGCTTTCAGACGAGTTAGAGTCTTTTGAGTAATATACAGTCAAAAAGTACGCCAGACCCGCAAAACTCAGTAGATTTTACCCTAACGTAGAAAATTCGTGCTGGCGCTGTCAAAAGTCACCTGGCGATCTCATACACATTTTCTGGGAGTGCTCATGTATTAAAGTATATTGGGCTAACGTGGAGCGTCTACTGAAAGACGTGAACCTGATTTTACTCTACACAGCCGTGCCGGAGCCATTCTGTTTTTTTTTCTTGGATTACTACTTCAGGGACTCGCCCTAGGCTTGAAGGCACACTGGGAAATCAAGGCTGTCAAGGTGAGCTGGATACAACATGTTTTACTTTGTCATATCTTACTAACAGCCAAACTTCTGGTTGCTGGGTTGTGGAAGTCGTCATCTTGTCCATCGATGAACGATCTCATAGACAAGGTATCCACACATGCTATCTTTGAACAATTATGGGCAAGACAGTCTAATAGGACATTGCAATTTCAATCTTATTGGTCGCCCTGGTTATCCAAATTTCCTATCCCAACGTAATTCCCGTCAATCTGTTAGGGTACAAGCAGGCTGCTCTCCTGTGGCCTCAGACTATAGTTACTAATCCTTGTCTTCCAAACACAGGAAATGGCTATGCTGGACTCCTTACACTTCTCTGTTTTTGTTTTCAATTGTTCTTACAGTTTATTTATTTATTTTTCGTTTATTTATTTTTTCTGATTAATTTTATGTACTGCTGGTTCTACGTTGGCCGCTCCCGCGCGGGGGCCGTAGGACGATTATGTTTACTTCTGATGTAACAGAATAGCTAGTGGCTGCGCCCACTTCCTTGCATACTTTACCTTGTGGTTGTCCATTTTGTGGCTGCGCCCACACCTTTGTTTTGTTTATTTTGATAAAACTTCAATAAAAATTATTGTGAAAAAAAGTACGCCAGACAAACTTACTTATGGCACCCTGCAAACTATTAAAGTTGTTGGTAGGAAGATAGGAAGAGTTTGAAAGAGATAGAGGGGTAAAATATAAATTTTTGACAGCACTAATAAGGCCTAATCATGAGAGTTGATTGTATTGGACGATTGTATAAACGTAAGTCATTAAGGTTCTGCTGTAGAATAGAGGTGACATTTAAAGGGAGTCTTTCATCCCAAATGTGCACTAACACTAACACCATTGCGTCGATAACAGTCCCCACATTAAAATCCTTCTTACCATAATGTCCCTTGCATAGTTCGTCTAAAAAACACTTTTATTGTATATGTAAATCAGGGTCTAAAGGTGCCCAGGGTGGCGTTCCAACAGCCGGTGCCCAGGCCCGGTGCTGATACTGGATACTCTGAGGCATCTGCCAGTAATGGGTAGTACAGTACGTCACGCTCCAGTGCATCAGAGGGATTTCAGAAGAAGAGCCAGAGAAAGGGCGGGCCAAATGGGTGAAAGGGGAGTGGTTGCACATGAAAATCAGCACGGGGTCTGGGCACCGGCCGTTGGAACGCCGCCCCTGGGCACCTTTCAGACCCTGATTTACATATACAATAGAAGTGTTTTTTAGATGAACTATGCAACGGACAACCTTATGGTAAGAAGGATTTTAATGTTGGGACTGTTATTGAGCAGAGGGGCCTGTGCAGATTGATATATAGTTTTGTAGGAAAAAAAATCTGTAACACTTGTAATTTATATATTTACAGTATATCTTTGCTTTTTTTTTTTTTTAACTTCCTGTGAAAACATACACAGGTACAGGAGGGAGGTGTTATCAGTAATTGATAGCATTGTGTGTAGGGCATACAGAGATAGCTGTCAATCACTGATAACACCTCCCTCCTGTACCAATAGGTATTCACAGAAAGGGGAAAAAGCAGAGATATAAATGTATGAACTACTGGTTTCACTGAATATTTTCAAAAATATATATCAATCTGCTCAGCTTCTCCTGCTCTATAATGTGGTGCTTTCAGATTGCACTGCATTTTGTGGTGACAAGTCAGCTTTAAGAGCTTTGGATTTGGAGTAATTTATTTTTGAATTGCTAACAATCCCAATCTTCGCACATTTTTTTTTATAATAAGGGTAATAGAGAGGATGGTATTAGACACATAAAGTATTAAATAATCCGTGTATAAAGCCAGTTTATGGTCTCAACCACCTACTTATACACCTATTACAGAGGAAGGCTGGTTAACAGCCAAAACGTCTTATATGAATTAAAGAGCATTATTTCCTTTTGGATACTGCCTCCACTCCTCTTTTTTGTGGATGTTGATAGGGAGCAACTGGACAAGGCTCTACTGGGGCGTGCACCTGAGATATTAATCATCACAACTTGAAGTGGGCGCTGTATTTTTCCTTTTTTTTCATTACAGAAAGCAAGGGGGACAAGGGAAACCCCTGCTTTGTGCCATTAAAGATGGGAAAGGGAGAAGAAAGATTATTCACCTTAACTTGGGCAGGGAGATTAGAATAAAGGGAACAAACATTTCCAAACAGAGAGTGGCCAGTATCGATTTGTGTAAGGGCTGCGTTCAAGAATGACCAATGGAACGCACTCAAATACTTTTTCAGCATTGACTGAGACCAAGCAAGCAGGGAATCTGCATTTCTGTATATGAGCGAGTAAAAGGAGGGTTTTGTTAGTATAATCCTATGCTTCCCGCTCTTTTACAAAATTGACTCAGTGTGAATAATCTAAGGCAGCAGGGCTTGCTGTCTTGTTGCTATGATCTTGGCAAGTAATTTTACAACTGTGTTAATTAAAGAGATGAGATGATAATTGGCACAGTGGGAGAGCTCCTCAGGGCTAGGAATAACTGAGATGTGAGACATGCGAGATTGAGGGGGAAAGGGCAAATTGTGCTGAAGACTCAAGTTAAGAACAGAACTTATCAAGAGAAGAAAAGCTCACTACGTTGTTCATATAGGACCGCAGCCTTGCCATTTAAAGATGGGATCCACAGCCCGGCCTCGGCACTCAACACCTAAACCAAAAGGAAAAAGATAATCTTCATAAAATGTAAAAACGTTATTGTTGAAACATCAAAAAAATCCGTAAAATAAGGTCCAGCAGACCTACGTGTTTAATCATGGTATGAATACATGTTACAAAGGCTGGACATTTAAAAACAGAAAAGACCGATGAGGGAATACAATGAAAAGCAGCATCATGATTGGATTCAAGCTTGCAGTTGTATACAATTACAATATACTGTCACGATTACAAAAATTCAAGAGAATAAATCAGTTATGGAGAAAGGATAGCTTTAATAGAAATACAATAGATCATATCTCCAGTTGATACCTGTAGTTCTAGAAAATGTACCCAAAAAGCCTTCCTGGCTACCAAAAGTTGCTGTCTGTTTCTATCTCTAACATGCTTGTTAACCCTTTCAATACCAAAAGAAATGAAATAAGTGAGTTGGTTATTATGAACTTCTGTGAAGTGCTTTGCTGCACCTGATGCATTGCATTGGCCCTTGTTCACATGACCAATATACTCAACTATGCGCTTTTGCAGTTTCCTTGTGGTGCACCCTATGTGTCACGAACCAGCGGGTGTGAACCCACTGTACCACGTGTCCTACCTTCTCTAAGGGCGTTGTCTAAGTGAACCCCTCGTTCCTCACAGTACCCCTGATGGTGGCGATAGACTTTACCGAGGGGAACGCCAGGTCGCTACCTGTTGAGGAGGATAGGCACACGAGGCAGCTGGTCCAGAAGGTACCGCGTTGTCTGCAGTCTGAGTCGTAACGAGGAGCAACAGTACAGCACCGAAGTATGAGGCAGAGGAGAAGTCAGACAGGCAAAAGGTCAGGGCTGGCGGCACAGGTACAGGTCAGGCAATCCGGATCGGCAACATGAGAGTCAAGGCAAGCAGGCAGGGGTCTAACAGATAGCAGAGTCCAGGCATACAGGTGGAAATCAGGAACCGTAGCAGGACACAAGGACCTTGACGCTGAGGCATCTCGGAAGGGGGCTGAGCCACTAATATATGTGCAGGAGTACTAGGATTGGTCATCAAGGTCACATGACCTAACCCATATAAAGCCCAGAAAGTGACACGTGCCGGCCCTTAAGGAATTGCTGCAGGAAAGAAGCAGCAAGCATGCTGTGGCCAGGGCTGAGAGGAAACTGTGGAGCAGATCCCAGAACAACAGTACCTACACAGACAGAGACAGGGAAGCACCGGCCGCAGATCACCACTGAACACGGCGCCCTGGACTGTGGCGGTAAGCAGGGGAATGGCCGCTGTTACACTATGTATAATAGATCACACTTTGTACAGCAGATTCCATAGACCACATAAGTAGTATCGCAATTGATAAATGTTGTAATTAAAAAGGAATTATTATTGGTCTTGGAACTAAACATATTTTTTTTATTTGTAAACTTTACCACGTTCCAGCGGCTGCCACCACAAGGGAGGTAGGTACTGAAAGAGTATATTATCTTGATCTGGTTCTGATTGGGGATTCATATATTAACTGTATTCACACTTCCATTTACAGAAAGCCACATGCAGGAAACACTATCCTGGATGCTACTTCTAATCACCCCATTCACACCATTAAATCAGTTCCGGTGGGAGAATTCACTAGGATAAGACAGGCTTGCTTAAGTATATATATATATATATATATATATATATATATATATATATATATAGACAATGGTGAAGGACCGCACAGCTTACACAATAAAGTATGCAATGGAGTACCAGTAGCTGTAGAAGTATCCCACTTGCTTCTAAAAATATAGAAAATAGTAAATCCACGGCACATCCAAAATGGTGAAAAAAAAGGGTGGTTTATTCACCGAGTAATAGCGACGTTTCAGTGCTCTCTATGGCACCTTTTTCAACACTGCTTGAAAAAGGTGCCATAGAGAGCACTGAAACGTCGCTATTACTCGGTGAATAAATCACCCTTTTTTCACCATTTTGGATGTGCCGTGGATTTACTATTTTCTATATATATATATATATATATATATATATATATATATATATATATATCACATTGAGCTTTATAAAAGTCCAGACATAATCAAAAAAAATTCTACAAAAAAAAACTGAAAAAAATAAAGGTGAGTCTAAATGTTTTTTCCACAACATTCAGTAATCAGTTTTATCAGATAAAAAATATATTCTTTAAATATCTCCCTGTATCGAATTGTGACACTAAATTACAACACATTCTTGATGCTGGATGTGTTTGTGGAGTCAAAAGAGGAAAAACATTGGGTAATTTATTATCTCCTAGTCTTTTCCTCTCTCACAACAAAAATGTTTCAAACAAAAACAATATGTTTAGTTCCAAGACCAATAATAATTCCTTTTCAATTAAAACATTTATCATCATCATGTAAGAAACATTTAAGAAATTAGCTAAAGCCTTAGCAGGTTTATAGGAGTATTTAGATTTGCCTACTCAGTTCTTTCAAATTTTCTTTTTTTTTTTTATCTAACAGTGTCAATATGTGGTTCCTAGTCTCAAGTAAGATTACAAAGTTAGAAGGGGTTCGAGAGCGTTTATGAGAAGACTGTATTTGATGCAGATATTTGTTAAT
This sequence comes from Bufotes viridis, assembly GCA_033119425.1. Lineage (NCBI taxonomy): Eukaryota > Metazoa > Chordata > Amphibia > Anura > Bufonidae > Bufotes > Bufotes viridis. The sequence goes on from CM065590.1 coordinate 258,420,257, forward strand.
ATGAACTGCCTTGTGCTTTTTTTTTTTAGAAGAGAATCTTGTTGGATAATCCCATACCCCAAATTACACATTTTAAAGCTTTCCATTGGAGCGGGGGGGTAGGGTCCTTTGTATGGTCAGATAGGAAATTGGTTATAGACTGCTTCACAACCATCAAGGCACACTAGATCGTTCATTAAGTCCATTCTTTAGGGACTGTATTACAGTAGGTAATGATAAGGTAAGGAAAACAGGAGAGTGATCAGACCAGATCATATTACCAACTACATAACAGAGCTGCCATTAGAGAAGTTGATGGCTGACAAGAAAAAAGTCAATACAGCTGTACATATTGTGAACAAGAGAGTAAAAAGTATAATCCCTATCTGCCAGATGTGGAATTTGCCACACTTCTACAGGATGAGCCTCTAAGAGTTTTAAAGGTGTTTATCTGACAATTTGGGATAGTGGCCCTGACCAAAGAGGAGTCTAGTGCATGATTAACCACTTCAGCCCCCCTAGCTTAAACACCCTTAATGACCAGTCCACTTTTTACACATCTGCACTACACTACTTTCTCCGTTTATTGCTCCGTCATACAACTTACCACCCAAATGAATTTTACCTCCTTTTCTTCTCACTAATAGAGCTTTCATTTGGTGGTATTTCATTGCTGCTGACATTTTTACTTTTTTTGCTATTGATCAAAAATGACTGAATTTTTTGTAAAAAAATGAAAATTTTCATTTTCTGTTATAATTTTTTTTAAAAAAACACTACATTTCTATATACATTTTTCTATAAATTTATTGTTCTACATGTCTTTGATAAAAAAAAATCCAATAAGTGTATATTTATTGGTTTGGGTAAAAGTTATAGCGTTTACAAACTATGGTGCAAAAAAGTGAATTTTCGCATTTTGAAGCAGCTCTGACTTTCTGAGAACCTGTCATGTTTCTTCAGGTGCTAGAATGCCAGGATAGTATAAATACCCCCCAAATGACACCATTTTAGAAAGAAGACACCCCAAAGTATTCGTGGAGGGGCATGGTGAGTTCATGTATCATTTCATTTTTTTTCACAAGTTAGCGGAAAATGACACTTTCTGAGGAAAAAAAATAATAAAGTTTCCATTTCTGCTAACTTCTGGCAAAAAAATAAATAAAATCTCCCACGGACTCACTATGCCCCTCAGTGAATACCTTGGGGTGTCTACTTTCCGAAATGGGGTCATTTGTGGGGTGTGTTTACTGTTTTGGCATTTTGGGCGGGGCTAAATTGTGAGCATCCCTGTAAAACCTAAAGGTACTCGTTGGAATTTGGGCCCCTTTGCGCACCCAGTCTGCAAAAAAGTGGCACACATGTGGTATTGCCGTACTCAGGAGACGTAGGGCAATGTGTTTTGGGGTGTATTTTTACGTATACCCATGTTGGGTGAGAGAAATATCTCTGTAAACTGACAACTTTGTATAATTTTTTTTTTAAAAGTTGTCATTTACAGAGATATTTCTCACACCCAGCATGGGTATATGTAAAAATACACCCTAAAAACACATTGCCCTACTTCTCCTGGGTACAGCGATACCACATGTGTGACACTTTTTTGCAGCCTGGGTGTGCAAAGGGGCCCAAATTCCAACAAGTACCTTTAGGATTTCACAGGGCATTTTTACGCATTTAGATTCCAGACTTCTTCTCACGCTTTAGAGACCCCTAAAATGCCAGGGCAGTATAAATACCCCACAAGTGACCCCATTTTAGAAAGAAGACACCCCAAGGTATTCCGTGAGGGGTATGGTGAGTTCATGTAAAATTTTATTTTCTTGTCACAAGTTAGTGGAATATGAGACTTTGTAAAAAAAATAAAAATAAAAATATATCAATTTCCGCTAACTTGTGCCCAAAATTTTTTTTTCTGTGAACTCGACATGCCCCTCACGAAATACCTTGGGGTGTCTTATTTCCAAAATGGGGTCACTTGTGGGGTATATATACTACCCTGGCATTTTAGGGGCCCTAAAGCGTGAGAATCCAAATGCGTAAAAATGCCCTGTAAAATCCTGAAGGTACTCATTGGAATTAGGGCCCCTTTGCGCATCTTGGCTGCGAAAAAGTGTCACACATGTGGTATCGCCGTATTCAGGAGAAGTAGGGCAATGTGTTTTGGGGTGTATTTTTACATATACCCATACTGTGTGTGAGAAATATCTCTGTAAATGACAACTTTTAAAAAAATTTCATACGAAGTTGTCAATTTACAGAGATATTTCTCTCACCCAGCATGGGTATATGTAAAAATACACCCCAAAACACATTGCCCTTCTTCTCCTGAGTATGGCGATACCACATGAGATGACAGCAGATGACGTCTCTCGCGAGATGACGCGCCGCCGCGTCAAGGAGGAACAGAGCTGCCGCTGCCTGGACACATCCCTGCGTTAGGCGGTCGGCAGGCGGTTAAAAGGGTTGGCCACTTTCTGGTTACTGTTGACCAATCTGTTTGTGAGATGATTATATGGAATTTACTAATATAGCCTTTGTTGAAATTCTGTACCATTTTCTATATTTCATAAGGTATACTCCCTTGTTTACAAAGTCTTTGAGCTATCCACACAGAGGACCTGTCCATAAGATGGTCGCTGATGGTGGGTCATGTGACGAGGCAAATCATCTTCATGTCATGTCTTCTCCTTTCAAACACTCTGTATCTGCACTAAACTCCTAACAGAACAAGTGCAGATGGCAAGTGCAGTATATTTGAATGGAGGAGACATCACATGGAGGTGATTTCCCTGCTCACATGACACTCGATCAGCAGCCATATTATGGACAGGACCTCCGTGTGAACAACACAAAAGACTTTGTAAACAAGGGCATATACCTGATAAAATACAGAAAATGGTGCAGAATATCAACCAAGGCTGTATGAGTAAGTGCCATATAATTATCTCACAAACACATTGGTCCACAGTATCCAGAAAGTGGCCAAACCCTTTAAGCGTAAAATTGAAATCTTCTTCCATTGCAATTAATTCCTCCGCAAAGTCGGAAAGAAGACTCAAAAAACTAACTCCAACATTCGCCTAATTAAGGTTTGGTAAATATACATTAACTATCGTAAAAAGTTTGTCTCCCAATTAAAGATTCAAAACATATATATTGACTATGAACATTGATAAAAGTATTCACAAGAGTAGCAGCAAGCTATTTATGTAGTGCCATAATAACTCCTATGGATTGAGAATTAGGATTTTTACAATGGAAAGAAGTAGAAGAGAAGAAAGAAGGAGAGAAGAAAAGCTTCTTCTCTCCTTCAGCAGTGGCGTACTTCCAATGGCGGCAGTCCACACAATCCTTATGGGGCCTGTGATGTTGGGGGGCCCACTGGGGCTGAATAGTGCTTCCCCCTCACTTTCTAGTCTTAAAAGCTGGTCTACACAGCAGCAGAAGAAGGAAGTATTATATTGTGAAGCCTAACCTTCCTACTGGCTCCATCTGTAAGCCAGCTGGCGAATAAGCAGGGAGATGCTATGGTGCTGGGTCTGTTTATTGGCCAGCTGAACTTCAGCATCATCTCATCTGAACTCTGGTGAGGCAGGGGCGTGGTTCCCGGTTGCCAGCTCCACTGACGGGATGTGAGGAGGGGGCCGTAGTTTTTGCAGGTGCCAAGAGAAGTTTCCAAATTTCCCTCCCAGTGTGACCACTGCAGCCATGCCAACCAACATCCTGCCTCAGTGACTAACACGTTGGTGACCTCAGTGAGTAGCAGAGGCTGCAGTTCTACTACAGCAGTCGTGATCACACTGTGTGTGAGTGACTGACTGCCAGTGTAATAATCACTCAGTCACTCACACCCACAAACTGTGCTGCAATGCCATAGGGCCTCTGTTGTATGTATGTATGTATGTATACATATATAAAGTGTATATGAGTACTGTATAGTAGCTTGTTGTACAAGCCACAAAGGCTTTTAGTATTAGGGCAATGAGGGGCAAAGACTGAACCCCGTTTGGAACTTGAAGCATTTGTCTATATTGGGATATGCTGTATCTATAAGAGGGCTACTGCTATTAGAGCATAATTAGTTTATCTCATAATGCTTCCAACAGGAGGCAATAGGCCCTCCTTTTTGCCACAGTGGTATGAGAGTGATCCACGCGTGCTTCATGATGGCCTCCTTCACCTGGCGAAATGTATTTAACAAAGTACGTTGTGGGGTCTAGTTGGATGATCTCCGTGTGGACCCAGAGTATGGTGAGCTCGGTTGATTTCCAGTGGAGTATCAGGAGGTTTGTCTAAGAGAGAGTTGAAAATACTTTGATGTGAGGGAAGCTGGTCTTGAGTAGCTACTGTTATTTTGTTCCTTCTATTACGATTGCGTCATCCGTGATATTAAACAGCATGTAAATATGCTGGGTTTGTTGCTGTATAATAGAATAGTGGGACTCCAAATCTTGCTGTAGAGTAGAAACTGAGGCATCCAAAGACTGTACTTTAGGATCTAGAGTAGAGATGTTCTCCCTCAGAAAGCGTATATTAGCCTTGCACATGGACTCTAGATGAATGATGTTACACCCCATGTTGACCTTCGTAGCCATGAAGGCCATGTGGTTTTTCAAACCAGTTCTGCACTCACTTCAACCAACTACAAGGGATCTGTGTGCACTCAGTCCCTCAGAGATAGTGGTGGAAAATCAGGCGTGGAGTTTGGGAATATATCTCCAAGCTGGCAAGGTAAGTCTATGGTGCTGTCTGCCATTGCTGATTGCTGCACCAGGCCACAGTGGAGTAGAAACAGTGGGCTCAGTGAGATATTGGTATTGAGAAAAGTTGTTTGCAAGAACTTTTTCGTTTTCTTCTGCATGGGAGTGGTGGTAGCTGAAATTAAGAGCTATTGTAAGGACAAATGTCTGCGAGAGGATAGGAGTGGCTTCTCCACATGTCTGCTTAGCCCCATGTCCAGGGCATGCTGTCACGCTGGGGAGTAGGGGAACCCTCCACCATACAATGTCAGCAGATACTAGGCCTGGAATCAGGGCTACGGAAGCAGTAAACAAACTAAGCATCCCTAAAACCTATCCCTGACATTCGTACTGTATGAGTCGCCCTTGATGGTAGGGGGTGTCATACCCTTTAACCTGGGCCCTACTGATCCTAACAGTCCCTCCAATATGGAGTCAGAAGGTGGAGGCAACCGATTCCTCCAAGACACGGAGGAACCAGAGTCTCCAACAGGCCTAGCAACAAATACGGGAATGAAAAGTCAAGTGGAACGGCAGGTAAGTATCCAGTGGCGGGGGTAACCACTGAACCAAGAACCTCGGAATGCATGGTAACTTACCTGCCACAACTGCTGGAAGGCACAACAGAAGACCACACCAAGGTGAACTGGAACCCATGCAAACGTACTGACATCCGAATACCATGCCAGACTCAGTTTGTACTGACACGCATAGGAACCAGCACTCCAGCAACTGCTCACTGACTTGCCTTCTGGTTCACCCCTCCGGGAAACCATGGAGCCCACTTCCGCAGGCACAACACACCGGGAAACGCCTTGCATTCAAGCTGTACATAACATACCAACTGACCAGACATGAAACAACAACAAGACGTACACCACATAAACCCACACCAAACATCAACAAAGGTAAGGTAGAGGAACATGAAAGATACATAAGGAAGACATTGCTGGAGACATCGATGTCCCACTAGGTGACCCTCAAGGACTGAGAAGCTGGAAATGCCCAGGACTGGAGCAGAGCTCCAGCACCAACCACAGCTGAAGTACAACTGACTCCAGCCAGGGAGCCACAGGTAATAAAACCCTAGTGGCCACACCCAGCCAGGAAGTTAACCCCTCAAGCACCAGACAGGGGAGGACCCAGGAGAAAGGGAGAAAAGCACATACAAGCCTCAACAATGCATTTTCCCTGGCAACCGGCATGCACGGCAAACATGTCACGCGCACAACACCAAGGCTGTGACACTCCCACCCCTCAAAGCCCTCCCAACTGAAAAAGGGGAAACTAAATGGAACACCCAAAACAACAGGGGGAGAAAAAAAATTTGCAGAATCAGTGTCAATGCCAGAGAATCTCCCCAAGACCAGAACCAGAACCCCGGAACCACAACTAGGAACCAGGTAGCCAGCCAACAAACAGCCAGAAGAGACTGCACTGACAACTGTGTCCACCTCAGACACGGTTCACACCAGGTCGCTGCCAGCATGCATCCCCAACCAGAAACACCAGAGCCAGTACAACAAGGAATGCAGCCAGCAACCACAATACAAGCGACTGAACCACTGAGAAATGGACGAGAAGAGACACAAACACAAGTGATGGTTCACACATATTGCAACCACTTTGACAGAGAACCGCGCAGTTACCAGGATATCCCCTTTCATACTCCTTCCAGAGGACAAGCAAGTATGCCAGAAAGGAAAGGCGATACAAGCTGCACCCACTTCCGCAGGCATACACAGAGTAGTCTAAGTGGGACATACTGTCACGGTGGGGAGTGGGGAAAAACTCCCCACTGTAAAACATAGGAAAACAGGGAAGCAGCTAAGCCAAGACACTGGAAAAAAGGGAGCAGGACACCTCCTAACGCCACCCTCATCCTATCCCTGACCTCCTAACTGTATGAGCCGGCCTTGATGGTAGGGGGGCTCATACTCCGTAACCTGGATCCTTCTGACCCTAACGATCCCTGAAATAGGAGAAAGGCATAAGAGATGACCTGTTTATCCCAGACATGGATGGACAGGAGTCTCCACCGGCTTAGCTGCAAGGAAACAGAAGAGACTGTATACAGTAACTGGACCGGCAGATAAGCAACCCGAGCAAGAGTACTAGTGCCCACACACCTAACAGGACACAGAACACACAACCACACCCAAGTATCCAGCACACCAGTTACTGCCTGGAAACCCCCATGCAAACAGGACGCATGGCGGCCCCAAGCAGAGCAGTATACAGACTTGTGGTTCACCTCTCTGGGAAACCATGAAGCCCACTTTCACAGGCACAACACACGGATAAATGTCAATCATCCAAGCTGATCACAAACACCACAACGACCAGACATGGGACACCAGACTAGACAAAAACAACAAAACCCCAACATAAACCCCACCAAACATAACAGGTGAGGAAGGGAAAGGAGACAAAGGGTGACAAACGATGTCCAACTAGGATGCCCTCACACTGGACAGATGACACATCCAGAGAGGAGTATAGCTCCTTCAAATATAAAGGAAGACAAACCACTGACCTCAGGCTCCCAACACCAGTATAAGAAGAGCCCCGAGGCCACACCCAGCTCCACCTAGCACCCAACTTAACCCCAAACACACCAGGATGGGAAGGAACACCAAACTTAAAGGGGAAGTGTCCAAACATGCTAAAACATCATGTTGCCATCGGCAACAAGCATGCACGACAAAAGTGTCATGGTCCACTACACCAGACCATGACACAGCCGCGACACATGTCCTCAGTTTTTTTTAAATTTTAAACAATTCCACATCTTTGTATTTTGCAAGGTTATCCATGCTGCAGTTCAATTTCCAAGTAGAATTTTTTTTCCGTGGATTTTGATACCTGCAAATACACATTGTAATCTACAGTATTTCTGCTAGATGTGAAACATCCCTTTAGTCCTGATCTTGGGGACAACCCACTTTTCAGTATGCTTTCTAAAATAAAGTACAGTACACATGGTTTCCATACAAACCAATGAAAGAACATTTCCTAAGTCTATTAAATAGAAATGTTTTTGTGTGCTTTACCGATAACCCCCTTATAACAGCTACTTCATTTAAATTTTCCTGGGCAAAGGTATTTTACTGTATATAACAAATAAAATAGAATAATGTCCCCTATGGCCACTATTCCAATATGAAAAAGGTAGGAAAACAGAGACACATTCAATCAACCTTGTAATAGATCAAAAACAGATAATGCATACTTTAAGAACATTGTTGGTGTATTTACCACTGGCCGGACATACCCACTGGTTTATAGACATTTGAGCATAGTGGTATAGCTATTAATTGCAGTTGTTGGCCTAACCACAGATCAGGGTCACTCAATCTCGAGATTTTTTCTAGAATTTAAAAAGGATTTAGACAAAAATGTACACAAACATATTAACCACTAAACAAAACATTTGTATGGTTTATGTTACACTAATCCTCTTGGACACTAGATGTTTATTATATACCCACATCAAAAGGAGCATGTTTGCTATGGTTAAGAACTTGATACTAACGAGCAATTCATACAGTAGGCTTTTGTTTCCAACCTCCTTTTATTTTTTTGTGATGGCAATGAATTCCTGATGTGCTCTCTATTTCACTACAATCTGCTGTTTCACAATTAAATATTTGGCATCTATCTGTCATGCTTAGCCAGAGATAGTTTTTCTTGGAAATTACTTCTGCCTGCTGAGAAGTGATGTGGGAGCTAGATAATTCCAGAGTCTATGTTGTGGTCTATCCGATTAGTAATGAAACAGATCACTACTATTGATTCCACCTAACGATTTATCTGTTATTCCAACACTGGTGATGGGATCAATGGTGGCATAATAATACATTTTTTCAGTTGCCTTCAAACCATACTGATCATTCATTTTGTAAACTAAATTTAGTGCCATATATTTACAACTTGACCCTTAAAGGGGTTAATCCACTAGTATCACATATGCCTAATTCTACAGATACAGCTAGGATTATTTCCAATCTTGGGTGTTACCATTTCCACATAGTCCATACTAGGCTCAGACTGGCCCTCAGGTGAACAGGTAGGCCCCTGAAAAAAACAGGCCACTAGTACCCTGCACAAGTAGTGCCTGGCAACATCTGCATGGAGTTTATATGTCCCCCTCGTTTTCATGTTTCTTCCGGGTACTCTGGTTTCTTCCCATACCAAAGACATACTGATTGGGAACATGGATTGTGAGCCCCATTGGGGACAGCAAGTGATGATAATGGCGGTAAAGCGCTGCATAATATGTCAGCACAATATAAGTGAGTGAGATAGCGATCAGCCACCCACTCCCTGAACCCCTGCTAACTTCTCAGCAGGGAACAGATTTTTCCCTGGCGCCTCCCCAATGGCACTGACAGAAGGGTATCCCTGCCCCCTGGACAGGAAACAACACTGGAGCTCCATATTAAAAAGGCCTCCTCTCCTTACCTAAACCAGTGTTGTTTCTTGTCCCCGGACGGCATGGATATTCCTGTCAGTTCTATGAAGATGCGCACGGCCTTACTGTCTGCTCAGCTTAGGAGGGCCACTGCAGAAGTTAGAGGTTCCGGGGATGCTCTGGCTCCCTTCTCCGTCTTTAGGCGTTGAAGGCAGCCCAGGGCTTCTTACCCTGTGCAGGTTTACAGATCTGACGCAGTAAGCGTCTAAACAGGCGGGGCTTTTTCTGAGGAGCAGGAGGAGGTCCTTGAGCGAATTACGTCATGACGCGGCGATGCGTCATGACGTCACGAACGTATGCGTCCCAGTGCGGGGAAGTGCTTCATGGCGGGGAATTTAAAAATGGGATTGTGCCTGGCAGCATTCTGTGGCGTTCTCTCTCCTCCTGCATGATGTCTGCTCCCCAAGATGATGCGGCCCGCAAGCCTGTGGATCCTGGAAGTGCCCTCAGCCAGGTAAGCCTCCTCTTCTGCAATTGTATGCATTAGGATTGACTCTACAGTTATCCTATTTCTAGAACACTAAATAGGTTTTGGTGGTGGAGGTTAAAGGGTATAAGTTTACTAGCCCTGTTTTTAAATTGTTGATTTTTAGGGCAGAGAAACCTCCACTACCAAGACACAAGGAGATTTTGGACGGAAAAAGTCTGCTATATGCAGAAAGTCCTTTGTGTCTAAGTCCAAAAAATATCTATGTGTGAAATGTAGAGAGAAAGTTGTATCTGAAGAGTCTCCCTCATTTTTGGAGTCCATGCGGAGTATGATTAGGGAGGAAGTAAATCCGGCGGTGGAGTGAAAGCTACCTCCCTCGTCCCCATGGGCTTCCACCACTCATAAATCTCACAGTCCCCTATTATACGAGTTTGATGTCGATGAAGAGGAAGTGTTTGATGACAGCTCTGAGCTCTATAGAAGATCCTAAGGAGAACCAGTCGGTACAGAACCAGATGTTTCAAGGTCTGGGACAGAGAAAGAAACGTGTCTTCCCTGTACACAATAGTATTAGGGATCTAATTTCTAAAGAATGGAGAGACCTGTAGAAAAGAGCTCCGGTTACAAACTCCTTTAGGAGAAAATATCAGTTTGCAGACTCGGATGCGACCCTATGGAATAATACTCCCAGGATTGACACACCAGTAGCCCGCATCTCAAAGAAAACCTCCCTTCTATTTGAGGATATGGGCTTACTATGTGATCCCATGGATAAAAAATGTGAGCGTTTGCTCAAGAAAGCATGGGATACCAATACTGCGATGCTTAGACCCAGTATTTCTTCCACCTGCACGGCTAGGTCCTTGTCGGTATGGCTAGATCAGTTAGAAAATCATCTGGCAGCTGAAACCCCTAGAGAGGAGATCTTAGCATCCCTACTGACATTAAAGCAAGCAACAAGCTTTCTACATGATGCATCGGCTGATTTTGTAAAATTGTTTGCCAGATCAGCCGCAATTTCCAATGCAGCAAGAAAGGCCGTCTGGCTTCTCTCCTGGTCAGGGGATACGGCATCTAAGAATCGCCTATGTTCCATACCCTGTGAAGGAGACCGTCTTTTTGGGTCTGTTCTTGATGACATCCTTGAAAAAGCTTCTGATAGGAAAAAAGGATTCCCTACAGAAAATCGTTTTTTTTTCAGCAGAGGCGGTCCTTTCGGAACCAGAAAAACAGACAGAGAACAGACCAAAAGAGAAAAGACTCAGGAAGAAGATTCCTCTTTAATCCAGACAATCCGACAAAATCCTCTCAATGACGGTAGGTGCCCTGTTGGTGCAAGATTAAGAAATTTTGTTCCAGAATGGAAGAAAATAGACACCTCTCCTTGGATTTTAAACTCCATTCAAGAGGGTTTCAGCCTAGAGTTCAATTCCTATCCAGGAAACCTCTATGTAATCAACCAACCAACCAATACCTCAGAAAGAAAAACAGCTTTCTCTAGAGGCAAAAATATTTGTTCTTCTCAAAAAACAAGTATTGATCCCGGTTCCAGAGTACCAACAAAAAATGGATTTTATTCTCAAATTTTTTTAATCAAGAAACCAGAAGGGTCATTCAGACTGAGGAAACTAAACAAGTACTTAACGTACAAAAAATTAAAGATGGAGACCATAAAAATTCTTTCACACAATTGCAATATGGTAATGATGGATCTACAAGATGCATATTACCACGTGCCAATCCTCAAGAAACATCAAAAAATACCTGAGAATTGCTGTGTACATAGGAAGCCGCTTTCATCATTTCCAGTTCCAAGCCCTGCCCTTCGGGTTGTCCTCTGCTCCAAGGATCTTCTCCAAGGTAATATCCGAGATAACAGGTTATCTCCATCTACAGGGAATCCTCATAATACCCTATTTGGATGACTTCCTAGTTTCAGCCAAGACAAAAGACAAACTTATACTCCATCTAGGTCAAGTAAAACAGATATTTCCTTTCCCTGGGATGGATTATAAACCACAAAAAGTCAAATTTCATCCCTACTCTGCAAAAAGTATTTCTAGGTGTTCTACAGGACTTTTCTTCTCCGGAAGAAAAGCAACTGATCATAGATTAGAAGATCTCTCAATTTGACATCATAACTGCGTTAGGTCACCTAACATCCTCTATTCTCGCAGTCAGATGGGCACACAGCCATTCAAGAAAATTGCAATTCTTTATTCTAAAATCCTGGGATGGTTCTCAACCCTCCTCCTTAGAAAAAAAGGTAAGCCTACCATCAAGAGTGTTACAGTCCCTAGCCTGGTGGAGAATAAAAAGAAATTTACAAACGGGAGTCTACTGGCGTTAGAAAGATCTGTTAGTAGTCACTACAGACGCCAGCAGCAGAGGCTGGGGAGGATATACAGCAGACCTAATAGTTCAGGGACTTTGGGACAACTCCATGACAATGGCCTCGTCCAACCAAAGGTAACTTGCGGCAGTGTACGAGGTTCTACTAGCACTCCATGCAAAGATACCCCTGCATCAAGTAAAGATCCTGTCGGACAACACAACGATGGTTGCTTATATAAACAGACAAGGGGGCACACGGAACAAGGTTCTGGCTGAGATCGCAAGAAGGATTTTTCTATGGGCAGAGAGTCATTTAACTTCCCTATTAGCGGTCCATCTAAAGGGAAGCAAAACTCTGGTGGCAGATTACTTAAAAAGGCAGATAATAAAGGAAGGCGATTGGCCCCTGAGTCCCGAAGTATTGCAGCAGATCACAGCAAGATGCGGTGTTCCAATCCTGGACTTGTTTGCAAACAAATGCAACAGAAAGGTGCCAAGATTTTGCTCTCTATCCCCACAGGATCAACCAGAGATCCTAGATGCCCTGTCTAGCCCGTGGCCAAAGGGTCTACTATACGCATTCCCTCCTTTCAGCTTAATACCCAGAATCCTAATGAAAGTTGCGGAGGAACAAGCACAGGTGATCATGATCGCTCCTTACTGGCCAAGGAGAGCCTGGTTCTCCCTGCTTCTAAATCTATCAGGTGGGGAATACTGGACTCTCCCAGCACTTCCAAATCTCTTGTTTCAGGGGCCAGTTTACCACCCCAAGGTCTCTCAGCTCAGATTGACGGCTTGGAGATTGAAGCCTAACCCTGAAGAATAAAGGACTCTCTGATCCGGTAATCTCGACCATACTAAAAGGTAGAAAGACAGTGACCTCTAAAACTTATCTTAGGACTTGGAAGGCCTTTCTTGCCTAAGCAAAAAGCAAGAATTGTCTACGATCCCTCACCAATGTTCCCATCATTTTAGATTTCTTGCAGTCCGGGTTAGACAAGGGTCTCAAGCCCTCTACCCTAAGAGTACAAATATCAGCCCTGAGTGTTTTTCTTGTTGTAAAACTTGCAGAACAGTCTTTGATAAAAACAACTTTTTAAAGGCACAGCAAGAATTTCACCAACCGTATGTTCTACCATTCCAATATGGGATTAAAGCTGGTTCTTATAGTCTTAATGGAGTCACCATTCGAACCTATTCTTACTATTCCCATTAAGCTTTTGTCACTCAAGACCGCCTTTCTTTTAGCAATAACAACTGCGAAAAGAGTAGGTGCGATCCAGGCCTTCTCTTGTTGTGCATCGTAACTGAGAACCAAGAAAAGAAATTCCATAATCTGGATGTAAGTCACTGCTTACTATGTTATCTGAAAAGATCAAAGGAGTTCAGGCAGTCGGATCACCTCTTTCTCCAGTTCCAGGGGCCTAATAAGCGTCTAGCAGCCAGGAAGCCTACAATCGCTCGGTGGATAAGAGACACTATCTCCTTGTGTTATACCAGCAGAAATCTTGTTTCTACAAAAGGACTTAAGGCCCACTCGACTCAAGCTATGTCAGCCTCTTGGGCAGAAAACGCTGCTATATCAATTGAACAGATTTGCAAAGCAGCTGCCTGAGCCAATCCTATGACCTTTTTCAAGCACTACAGGCTGGATGTGGAACATAATTAGGACTTGTCCTTCAGGCGTAGAATCCTTTCTACAGTGATCCCTCGCTAAAATCTAACTATTCTCTGTTATTTCTCCTATCAGTGCCATTGGGGAGGCGTCGGGGAAAAGGGTTAATTACTCTTATCGGTAATTGCATTTTCCATTAGCCTCCCCAACGGCACTGAGAGTTTCCCTCCCTTGGTTTGTTTTGTTTCTCGTAAGAATATGATTACCTTGTTGCATTGTACTAAAATTCAATTAATAATAATAATTGTTCTTGCATCCTTTCCTTATCCCTGGTTATTAACTGATTTAGGTAAGGAGAGGAGGCCTTTTTAATCTGGAGCTCCAGTGTTGTTTCCTGTCTCCCAGTGTCTATTATTTGTCCAGTTTCAGATTTACACCCTTAACACTGTATCTATTGAACAATTACATAAGTAGTTTTCTTGTATCTTCTTTATATCCACTGAAAGATTCAGTTTGAGATTCCAAATGTTTTAGATTTATATGTATTTTTGCCTTCTTTTTACTTATGTATATTCTTTTTAATGTAGGCTTTTGAAATCCTGTTCTGATTTGTTTGTAATTGGTACTACACTGGCATTGGCTGACCTTTCTATGTTTTGTATGCTACTATTTGCTGAAGGTGTTTTGTGTATACCCAAAAATACTTGATGTCTTTTATGTGCTTTTGAAAAAATAAACTTAGGTTTTATCTTTCCAATTCAGTGTAGAGCCATTTACATTTATAGGAAATAACACACACATTACTCCTGAGGAATCACATCTCTAAGTACGTGTTGTGTGATATTCTATACACAGTGGCTACAATGGACCTTTTTTGTAAGAGCACCCACATCTGGATGCAGGATGGAATATCATTCTTAGAGGTGTACCTGCATGGTTCTGGTTAACCAGCCCAACATAGTTTCACATTGATGTTTTACTGGAATGTTAACAGTTTAAGACTTATGGATAGAAATTCTGAACAAGAATGATGAGCATTTAGAGCCTCCTGTTTCATATGCCATGCTGCTACCGTATGTCTCCTCTCTGCTCCTTTAACCTGTTAAATGTTTACAGACTGGTAAATGCCAATATATAAATCTCCCAAAAATAAATTGATTTATGACCCGTTTATTCAACCCCCACAGCCCCGGGCGTGACCTGATGTTCTTCATTTCCTGTTTTTGATAAAAGCACTGAACGGACACATGTGAAGCATATATATAGGCTTCAAATGCAGTGTGAATGAAGTTTAATAATGTATTCACATGTCATGCAGGTGAAGTTGATACAGAAAAATAGCTGTGCACATAATAAAACCCTTCCACAAGAGCACACACATTCCTGGCTGCTTGTTAAATGAAGATAAATGTGCCTAAAAAGTATTGGGGGTTCCAGAATCTCGCCTTTCTGAGGCTCAGTATATGTAATACACTCATCTGGTACATCTCTCAGAACTATTCAACAGCCCTGTGTGTACTCAGTCTTAACTATACAATACTGGTATAATTCCTCTTCTAGTGTATACAGGATATACTTATATTCAAATACCCTATATTTATGCTGTTTATTAAGCAAACTGAATAAAAACGACCATTATATTCACTGCTTGTCTGCATTACCAAAACTAGAGAGGTGAACCTTAGAAATAAGAGTTGTATTTCCAAGTGGCTTCATTTTTTATATCGCGACTAAGCCACTTTATAACAAGGTTCAGCAGCACATTGTAGTGGTTTTGTCTATTTTCTTTTTGGAGTCTTTCATCAATTGCCATTATTGCCATTAACCGAACCCGAGTTCGGGAAATGTTTTTTTACTGTACGAATTAATTTATGAAGTTATTACGCAAAGTCTTGTGAGACTTCACTAAGCAATAAATTCGGCTCATCGGAGCCAATACATTCTAATACTGTACAGAGCTCCTGTTCCGTACAGTATTAGAACGAAGTTTTATGCGAATTGATTTTGGATGTTTCATCCAAAGTCGATTCGCTCATCCCTAGTAGGAACGATATGGAGATACGGTATGTCTTAGAGCCCTTTTACAAGGCCCTGTGATCGGGAACAAATGCTTGTTCCTGATTACTGCCCCATGTAAACTTTCTGTACATATCAACCAAGGATATGGCCGTTATTCACCAATTAGCTTTTGTTCCCTAGTAATATTTTATTGCAGCTTGTATCTTTGGATAACGTTTTGGACAATCTCTTTTAGTTGAAAGGATCCCCAATTATAAGCTGGTCTCTAAGTTGACCAGTAGGGATCAAGCAATAAGCATTTAGAGGGATTGTGTCATTTCAGCAAATAACATTAATCTTGTAGAGAAAGTTAATACAAGGCTCTTACTAATGTATTGTGATTGTCCATATTGTCTCCTTTGCTGGCTGGAATGATTTTTTTCCATCACATTATACACTGCTAGTTTCACCACCATGCAAACCATTAGCGGTGGCCGTGCTTGAACACTATAGAAAAAATCACTAGCCTATGTGAGCTCCGACGGTCCCGGCCATTAGAGATGCCGACCCTTTTCCTATAGTGTGCAGGCACGGCCACTACTGATGGATTGCAGGGTGGTCGTAACCATGGAAAGGAGCGGTGTATAATGTGATGGAAAAATGAATCCAGCCAGCAAAGGAAGCAATATGTATAATAACAATACATTAGTAAGTGCCTTGTATTAACTTTTTCTACATGATAAATGCCACTTGCTGAAGTTACACAATCCCTTTAACTTCCCTGTAGCGCCACAGTATTGGAAATAAAAGCATTATAAAATCAACAGGCTACCCATGTAAAAAGACCCTAGTTATTAACTCAGAAAAACTCAATAATGTTCTAAACCAGATAACCCCTTTAACCCCTTAAAGAAACGGCCTTATTTCACCTTAAGGACCAGGCCATTTTTTGAAAATCTGACCAGTGTCACTATGTGTGGATAACTATAAAACGCTTTTACTTATCCAGGCCATTCTGAGATTGTTTTCTCGTCACATATTGTACTTCATGGTTATTGAATAATAGGGCACTCTCCCCAGCACATGGGTATCACAAAAGACAAATTTATTCTAAGTAGACTAAAATAAGTAAAATAGAACATACAACAATCCACAAACTTAACAAAAAAGAACACTAAGGTGCTAATGTATACCAATGGATGACAATGTATAAACCTTTGGCTGGTAAAATGTCCGTCTATGGTAGGGAAAATGAACGTCCACCTGTTCCTATTAGTGGATGGGGTCAGTGGAAGTACCCCCCTGATGGTTGATAAATATAAGGATAATGTCCCGCTTCCGAGCGGCGTCCTGCTCTTATTTCAAACCAGCGGCGTCGCTTGCTATCCCTGAAGCCGTAAAGCTGGAAAGATCTTACCGGACAGCTGATGTGAGGAGTGCTCGCCTCTCCGTTCGATTGTATTGGTATCGAGGGTCTCCTAACTCCTGGCTCACCACGCCAATCAGTGACAGCCTGTGTATGTCGTAGGCCCGCCCACTGCTTCCGTTCGCACAGGTAAAGTTGCGCCGGTGTCTTTCCTCTGCTGTCTGGTGCTGTCGGCAATCAGGGGGTCTCATCCACGGGGGGACTGCAGACTACCAAACGCGTTTCGGGGCTAAGCATTGGCCCCTTCCATTGGCCTCTTCCTCAGCATTGGCCCACTGAGGAAGAAGCCAATGGAAGTACCCCCCTGATGGTTGATAAATATAAGGATAATGTCCCGCTTCCGAGCGGCGTCCTGCTCTTATTTCAAACTTTTTTTTACATTTTTTTACCCAGATCCACTTGGTTCTTGAAGATCCAGTGGGTCTGATGTCTATATAATACAGTACAGTACACTATGTAGTGTATAGTGTACTGTACTGTACTTTTTTACTTTACAAAGTCTGATCAGACTTCTGCCTTAATATTTAACATTTTGGGCATTTTTTAACTCTCTGATCCCCGCGGTTCTGACCTGCGGTTTGCAGCGATCGCCGATATGGGGGGGGGGGGGGGGTCACAGGACCCCCTGGGCATTGGGCCAAGGTACCTGCTGAGTGATTTCAGCAGGTACCTTGTTCCGATCACCGCTAGGCTGAGCAGCGGTGATCGGAAGTAGTCAGGACGTACCGGTACGTCCTGTGTCCTTAAGGACTCGGACATCAGGGCGTACCCATATGTCCTATGTCCTTAAGGGGTTAATGTAATACATTCTTCAGGAGTGCTGCATACATACTTATATACAGGGGCGTAGCTAACGGCTCATGGGCCCTGGTGCAAGAGTTCAGCTTGGGCCCCCCTTCCCTCAGTGCTTTGTGTGTCTTCTTATGCGGCACAAGGGTCTTTGGGCCCCCTCAGGCTCCTGGGCCTGGTAGCGACTGCTACCTCTGCACCCCCTATAGCTACGCCCATGCTTATATACACTGCTATAAGTACGAGTCTATCCAGAGTTTGCTGCATGTCAACCTTCCTATTGATTCCTCCTAACTAGCACACAGCATTTGCAGTAAAACATATTTACTCATCTCAGACATAAAATGCTCTTCTTTTTAATACTTGCTTTCACATCCAAGAAAAAGTTAGAAACAGAAACAATAGATTTGATTTGAAATCTATCCCTGTATTTCCAGTATGATTCTGCTGTAGGCTAGTATTAAACTGTCTGGGAAGTAGTTTGAAAACGGAAACACAGATATTATCTTTAAGTGGGACATTTTCAGAAAACATTCTGCTATCAGTGTCTCCACCATGGTGACCACAATCAGCGAGTGGGCATTTGTATTTATGTTTAACTGCCAAGTGAACAGAACTGAATGTCTCTATGTAATTAAAATGTCGGCTTCCAGCATTGTCTGAACATTCCATTACAATATGTTTCCCATCAATACTGCCACAACTGTGTGCAAATTGTCACCCTGTTTGAAACATTCTGTAATTTCCTTCCTTTCTTCTTTGTATTTTGGAAACCACGGATATTGGATTTCCACTTCTTTTCAGATGATGCATTGATTTTTTTTAGAAGCAATTTCAGTTGTGTTGCACAAACTGTATGAAAATCAGAAACAATCGTTTTTGTGTCACCTAATGGACCCTAACAAAGTGACAGTTGCACTGTTGCAAAGCTATATAGTACATTTTGACAATGAGGAGCAGAATAAGGTGCTTTGGTATAGAAGGCAGAGATGGCAAATGAACATCTCATATAGTATTTTTATATAGTGCTTTTATTACACTACCATAAAACATTCATGATGTCACCATACCATACAGAGCACAAATAAAAGTATCACAAATTGTTCACACAATACAACTATAATTTACACATGTAAGGAATATAAATCTTCCCTTCATACCCTAGTATTGCACATTTTGGGTTTAGCCAGGCAGGAGAGGAGTAAGCCTTTGTCAAACCCTTAGTGACTTCTTGGTACTGAAGCAGTGTCGTAAAATGTATTAACTATATGATGATATGTGCTTGAAAAATAATGGATTTATAAGTATCTATTGCTGGTATGTTCAATAGATTTATTTGCATAGATTAAGAGACAAAAGCATTGTAAAGGCAGAAATCCAATGGTTTGTTGCAGAGTCTAATAGTGTGGCTAATATTGTTACCAATCTGTGGATAATGTAGTAGAATTCTGAGAAGGCCTAGATTTAGGAAATGACCACATGTTCAGGTTTCTATTTGCAGTTTTGGAAGCCAAAATCAGGAGTGGATCATAAGAGGAGAGAAAGTATGAAGGGCAGACACAAATACTCCTCTTTTTTTTATTCACTTCTGATTTTGGCTTCCAAAACTGTATCCTGTATCAGGAAACCCGACCATGTGGTTGTTCCCAAAACTTTACCACTTTTTTCCATTTGATATCGTTTATTACTAGCAAATATCTGATTAAATCCCAACTTTAGCACTTCTTACACGAAGAAAATTCTACTATGAAATATGTTTTGTTTTATCATTGCACGGTTACTTTTTACTATTGTGAAGGTTAGGGCTTATGCACATGACCTGTAAAGCCTCATTCACACGTCCGTGTCTGTGCTCAAATCCATGAGCAGGTAGTCAGTGAGGCATCAGTGAAGCTGTCCGTGAAGCATCCATGTTAGGTCTGTGTGTCCATCTTTTGCTGTCCGTTTTGCATCCGTGTTTCACTGACACTGAACAGCTGAAAAATAATTTTTAAAGAATCTCTTCTTAATGATCCGTGAAACACAGATGCAACATGGATGGCATCCGTGGTTTTCACGGACCCATAGACTATAATGGGCGTGATGGACGTGTTGGACAAAATAGAGCATGTATCCGTGCTAAAAAAACTGACCCACGGACCATGCTAAAACACTGATGTATGAATACACACATTAAAGGAATAGTGACGCGTGCTGTCCACGGAGAACACGTACAGCCCACGTCCGTGAAACACTGACGTGTGAATGAGGCTTAAGACAGCGAGTGTGGAACCACTGTGTTTACAAAAGAATTCAGATTTCATGTAGCTACTAGCAGGAAAAAAATGTATTAAAGTAAATAAAAAGCATAAATTCAACATTTGACGGGGTCTGATGAAGAAGGGGGCCCCTCTTTGAAACACATTGCCTTTTTATCTTTATTTACTTTTAATAAATGATTTGCCTGCTAGTTTCATCCGTGATTCTCCTTTTTATTTTTCTTACTTGGAATCTTTGTTCTGTTCTCCTTTTTTCAGAACGTTCAGAAGGAGAAAGCTGACACTGAAGCGGGAGTTCTCATTGATTTGGTGAAGACCTTCCCAGTGATACGCCTTCTATCAAGTGTGGAGCTGGTGAGCGTTATTTACTAGGTGTTGTCACTTTGATTTCACACATTGTTGTGCCCTGCACAAATTTATATTTCTTCAACCAAACGAATTTGTGTTTGGGTTACTCCTAAGGGCACTATACTGGCAGTCTTCTAGTCTTTAAGTCTTTAACCCTTTAACTCTTATAGAGAAATCTGGACTCTGGGTGCTAACTCCAGGAATATTCTCTGTTTGATTGACTTCTGACCCACGGGACTCAAGAGACACCGGTGCAGAGCACTGAGGGATCAGGCAAAACTGTATTCGGATTAAGACCGAGGTCAGGGCAGGCAGAGTACATGCAATCCAAAAAATGTTTCAAGGTCAGGGCTAGAGATGAGCGAATTTCATATTTTGAAATTCGTTCACACTTTGTTTGTTGGTAAAAGGTGAATTGCGTTATGGATTCCGTTACCATTGACCATAACGCAATTCTATGATGGAATGCCTAACAGAATGCCTTTAGAGGCATTCCGTTATTCATTCCATCATAATAGAAGTCTATGGGCTGCATAACGGAAACGGACGGATCCATAACGCAATTCACCCTTTACCACCAAACGAAGTGTGAACGAATTTCATAAGCGAAAATTCGCTCATCTCTAGTCAGGGCAGAAAACTCAGGGTCAGAACAGAGATCAGGCAGAAGTCCAGGCAGCAAGAGGCAGTGCCAGCAGGAAGGTTGGCCAAAGGTACAAAGTGGGCGATCTTAAAAAATCAGTCAGCCACCATCCAGATTGTAGTGCATTCAGAGAAACAAGGAAGATCGGTGATAAAGTTTATGACTATGTGTTGCCATGGGGCATCAGGCACGTGAGTGACCTGCAGGTTTTTGTTGTGAAGTCTTATTGTGAGCACAGGTGGCAAAAGAGGGTACAACATCCTGGATGTGCTTATAGATTGTAGGCCAGCATACAATGTCAATCAGCTGCTTCTGAGGCCACCGGGATATTGTTATGCATTAAACGAGGCATGGACTCGCGGGGCAGGGATGTAATATTACCACTTTACAAAGCGTTGGTGTGGCCTCATCTGGAATATGCAGTTCAGGGCACCAGTCCATAGAAAGGACGCACTACAGCTGGAAAAAGTACAGAGGAGAGCGACTAAAATGATAAGGGGCATGGAGGGTCTTAGTTATGAAGAAAGATGAAAAGAATTTAATTTATTTAGTCTTGAGAAGAGACGTCTAAGGAGGGACATGGCTACCTATACAAATATATAAATGGGCCATACAAAAAATACGGTAAAAAACGGTTCCATGTAAAATGCGCTCAAATGACAAGGGGGCACTGCCTCTGATTGGAGAGGAAAAAGTTCAGTCTCCAGAAGAACTGTGAAGCTGTGGAATAGACTTCCTCAGGACATGGTCACAGTAAGAACAGTGGACAGTTTTAAAAAGGGTTTAGATGAATTCCTAAAAGTAAACAACATTAATACTTTTGAAAATGTGTAGAAATCTGAGTCTCACTTCCTTCTGGGATTCACGTCCCCACCTATCCCTTGGTTGAACTTGATGGACTTATGTCTTTTTTCAACTGGCTAGCAGTTTTGTGGGGACCTGGGTAACCTGCGACCCTGGAGCAATGTCTCAGAGCAAAAACCCGTCTTCTCTTGACCACAGAATCATACGTCTTGTTAGAACTGGAGCAACAGAAATGATGTGGGAAAGATTGATGATATGTTCGGGGTCCTCCACATGGTCAGCGAAAAAGGATGTCCAACATGATATTCCTTTCTGTCAGGCGTAAATGGAGAAAAGAAAAATCAAATCAAATGCTCTAGGAGATCTCTCCATTCTTCAAGGACCAACTTAATGGCATCCAGCTCTCTGTCTCTGATGGAATATTTGTGTTCTTTATGGGATAATGATTTGGAGAAGCTACAGTTTGCTATCTTACCGGAGGAACCCTTCTGGGTGAGGACAGCTTTGGCTCTCGAAGCGTTCACCTCTAAGAAGAACTACATAGAGACATCAGGACTCACAAAGGAAAGTTGGTGGATAAAAGAAAGACAGAAAAGACTGGCAAAAAATAACCACAGAAAAAAAAAAAAAAAAAGACACAGATCAACGCTTGGAGGTTCCAACTCAAACACTGAAAAATTGGTAAAAAAAAAAATTGAAGGAAAAAAAAAAGTGACAAAAAAGCTTTCATGGAGGCTCATCAAGAGAGGGGATAGGGATTGGGACTTAGGGATCATAGATCTACTGCAAATGTACATTTAGATTATTGAACACTGCAGGAGTTTCTGGAATAGCACAGTAGATCACAGTAAATGGCAGTGGAACACAGGTACACCACAAGTCCCAGCAGGCAGCCCACAGGAGGCTGTCATTACCCAGTCAGCACTGACTGGCCAATCTCACTGACTGCGGTTGCAGGGGGGATGGGGGCGCAGTGCCACCTTCCTATGCCCTTAGCTAATATGGCTTACTGGTTTTCGTTGTGTCATACTTTTTTGGGCCGTTGCAGGAACTTACTTCCCACTGCGCCATACATGTATGGCACTTATTGAGAAGGGTTTAAGGGTGCATTTACAAGAAGGTATGTATTTTTCAGTCAGCAAAGTGAGTACCTGCAAAAAATATGGATGACAAGTATAAGGTACGTTAGATCTTTTTTTGCTAGACTGCAGGATGGATGTACAGCTGTAGACAGCACACTGTGTGGGACACTTTTTGCGGCCCCGTTGAAATGAATGGGTCCGCATCTGAGCCACAAAAAATTCAGATCGGATGTAGACCAAAAATACATGTGGATGGGGCCTAAAAAGGATAGCATGCTGACTTATACAGTTCAATTGTGTACCTGATCCAAGAATTTCACTGCAGGTCCTATTCTTGTCTGTTTTTGTGTCTAAGAATAGCAATTTGTATGGAATGAGTGCACACAGAAGCTGACCTTTTTTCAAAGGTCTGTGTTTTGTGGACCCAAAATCGGACACACATGAGGCCTTAACGTGAGCCCTAAACAAACATTTCTATAGACCAAGTGCCATTTTAGCTATAATTCCTTCTATTCTTACTTGTGGTGCTAATATCACAGGCCCACCTGCTTCCCCCAACTCTACAAACATTCAGCAGGTGAAATGAAAAGGACAGTTAACTGAGATCAAAAGGAATGTTCAAAAGAATGTGTTAATCCATCTGGAATTCCTCAGAACTGTCAATCACAAATACAAGGCCCATAGGAATTTTAAGTGAAATTTATATTTCCCCTCTTTTCAAGCAGGAGGAAGTTAAACTGAAAACTTAGGTGGCAGTTGTCACTTTCTTTGACACTAGAATTGTTCTTTTGGGATGACTGAAACAACAGTTTTAAGTAGAACATTTCATCTTACAACCCCCTTCTTGTGTGTTTGTCTCCTGAGCTTCTTTTTCACTTAATTACATTGTAGTAATGAAGCAGAACACTCACTTTGTTTTGCCGTTCTTGTAGGAAGTTCTATTGATCTCTAAAATCCGCAGCTATTTCTCTTGTCATTAGGACAAAATGCAGAGCATTCGTGCCATTTACTTCACCAGTTATAGTGATGGTTTTTGTATAGATGTACATGGGGATTTCATTTTCTCAATCCAGGATGCTATTTGAAAGTGCAATGGACTAAGTGTGGCGGCTTCCTGTCTGAACTTTTAATTACAGCTTTGATGTTAAACTGCAGGTTTGTTGGACCAGTTACGTCAGGGAGGCAACATTGCCTGGAGCTTCTATGACGTAACCAGGCAAAGTGATTAAGAAATACTGAAAGCCCTCTCCTTACATTTCCATAAAGAGCAATAATGATGTGATGATATCAAAGTCACACCATGTAACAGCTTAAACTAAATTGTATAAGAAGCACAAGGGTTAGCAATTTAATATTTTGGACCAGTATCTCTTATCCATATATCAGACAGTCCATTAATCTACTCATATCATTTTGGATTTTTTTCCCCCTGAAGTTATGAGAAAGTAGGGTGGCCCTATTTGGGAGAGTTTTCCACATGGACATGTTAGGTTCTTCATCCTGGTGCCCCAACAGTGTCATCCTGTTGCAAGTCCCAATACTGTGCTCACTGTGCTCCCCAATGCCCCTAAATACTGTACTGCAGAACAAATAGTGCCATTCACAGTCCCCCACATCCCCAAAGTCACACCAATGGTCATAATTTCATCCCAAAGAGTGCCCCCATTAGTAGCAATGCTCTCTTGTGCCAAATAATAATATTCCCCCCACAGTACCTCCAGTAGTAATAATGCCACCATAGTGTCCCAGTATTTATATTGGCCCCTGCAGTGCCCCCTGTAGTTCTAATGCCATAGACAAAAAAGAAAACTCACGCTAACTTCTACAGTGATATAAAAATCTCTTCGCACATTTCGCATGTGAAATCCAGTAAAAAGTTTATCCAGCACTGAAGGTTTTAAAGTTATTTCCAGCTTTATTGTGAATACATAATAAAACATTTCAGGGCATAACACTTTGGCATCATCAGTCAACACGTTTCAACTGTTACACAGTCTTACTCATGACTAATGCCCACCTGCAGTTACAACCCCCCCTGTAGTGCCCCTTGTATTATAATGCCCCCATAGTGTCAGTATGCTTAATGACGCCCTGTAGTGCCCCTCCTATTATGCCCTCTATAGTGCCAGCATATGATGCTCCCCCTGTAGTACCAGTATACAATTCTCCCCTCTAGGGCCAGTTAGAATTGAGTGAAGCGAGCTTCGGATCATAGATCCAAAGTCGCTTCATTCAAAACTTCGTTTGAATGCTGTATGGAGACCTAGCTCCGTACAGCAGTCAAGTGTTTGGGTTCGCGGAGGTGAAATTCGTTATGTCGGAAGTCTGGTACTTCGGACTTAGATTATTCAACTTGAAAACCATTTTAACACTGGTATGCAAAGCCGACTTTGGATCCCAGTTTTAAAATGGTTTTCAAGTAGAATAATCAAAGTCACTTCAGACATAACGAATTTCACCAAGAAGCCCATACATTTGAATGCGGCAGGGACACAGGTCTCCATACAGCATTCAAACGAAGTTTTAATCAAAGTGACTTTGGATCTATGATCCGAAGCTCACTTTGTTCAATACTAGTGCCAGTATATAATGCCTCCTTTTATTTTAGTGCCAGTATATTTGGCAGATAGAAGTCTAAACAGTCCTTTATGTTAATTTTTCAGATGATTGGAGACTTAGGCCCAGTGGCGTACAGAGAAAAGTAAGGGCCCCATAAGGATCAAGCCAGGCCCCCCACACAGAAGAGTTTCTGCCTCAATCCCTTTCAATGATCCTTGGGCCATTTTTCCACTGCCTCATTTGATAAAAGTTGTTTCTTTAGAGTCCTGACCAAATTTTCACCCCCAGTAGAAGAGGGGATGATCCCAATAGGGCCTCCTCTTGTGCTGGGCCCCATAGCAGTCGCATGGTCTGCTACTATGGTAGTTACGCCCCTGCTTAGGCCCTAATGTATCAAACTGGTTTTGTCTTTGTTTTGGAGTAAATTGTGACTTTTCTGTAGTTTTTATTAATACATTTGTCAGAAGTCTGCGACAAGCCAAAGTTATTTTTTGTGCCTACTAAGTCAACATCAGAAATCCAGCTGTTTTATGGCCGTTCTTATGGAGCATGTTGGTTTTTGGATTTTTATTTATCATAAGGAAAATCCCAGAGCCTTTATTCTTATGTGTATGGGCAGTTTTAACCTAAAGCAGCCCTCTTTACCCTACTTAAATGTTGGGAGATATAATGTTAGTAAAATATATCATGTAACGTTGTTGATAGACCATGCTGAAATTGCTTTTTCAGGATGCTAGAAGGAAAATCTAGCCATTGAATGAAAGGAGTTTAAAGCCCAGTCTGCTAACTGCTCCCACCTCCCTTACAGCTGCATCTTTAGGATGGCACCCAGAGGAATCAGAAAGAAGACAGAAAACGGCACATTGTACTTTGTTACATTCCTTTGTAATAGGATGCAGGTTCATGGTGGAGGTGTATCTCTAAACTGTCAGTAGCCTTCCTAATCTGCTATTTGCTGGCAAACAGCAACAGTTTTGAGACAGATATATATCTATGTCTCTAATGCTTCCATATTGTGTGGAATAGAAGTTCTCTAAAGAATGCACACTGTAATCACCATGGTCCTGAAATAGGTGCAGTTACTATGTTCAGACATAAATGCTGACATTTTGTATTATGGAGAATTTTAACAATACAACATTAAATCTAATACCAAATTCTCAGGATTACCGCTGAGAAAATATAATTGTAAGGCTATGTTTACGCAGTGCACCTCTTCTTGCCTTAGATGTCAGAAATCCTGGTGGACCTGATCGGGCTCCCATGTTATCCATCGTACTAAAGATACGGCACATAGATATAAACTGAGACATTTTTTTATCTGAATTAGGTCAGTTTCACTTGACCATAGTACGGACAAGTCTCCCAGCCTGACCATTGGTTTACTGACCTGAACTCACAGCCTCACAGGGATTTATGATGCTAAGAGTTCAGGTCAGTAAACCCACAGTTAGGCTAGGAAACACATCAGCAGTACAGCATCCGTAATCCATTTTCATAAAGAGAAAATTCTTTGTGTGCAGAGAATATTTAATTATTGAAGAGATCCACACAATTCTGGATGATTTGTTTATTGGAAGAACAGGTTCACAATCTAGATTCACTGGTAAACAGTTTGGTCACTCTGGACCTCCAACAGTCTGTAAGGTTAACTGCATAAGAAGTAGAGTAGGAGTATGATATTCAAGTGTGAGACTGTATCACTAAATCATGCTTTCCTTGATGTGTAAAAATACTGATTACATTTTATCATGTGATAGACAGTTGTAATATTTCAACATACAGTTGTGACTACCCATGTCTTATCTCTATCTCAAACTCTTCCATACTGTTGGTTCATATGAACATTACTGTCTCTGTTTATGAGCAAACTTGAGGGGGAGGTCCTAGAACCAGGAAACTTCTGTACATATAACCTTTGTGATAATTATGGGGAGTTAATTAAGCTCATATGGAGCTGTATCACTTCCAGCGATCAGTATGAAAGAGTGGGAGAGAGATAACACCAAATTTTAACACACCTGCTCCCCATTCACAACTGAGACCTTGTAGCGCTAACAATTCACATGACACCAGGGAGGGAAAATGGCTAATCGGGCACAATTTGGCCATTTTCACTTAGGGGTGTACTCACTTTTGTTGCAGGCGGTTTAGACATTAATGGCTGTGGTTTGAGTTATTTTGAGGGCACACCAAATTTACACTGTTATACAAGCTGTACACTGACTACTTTACATTGTATCAAAGGGTCATAGCTTCAATGTTGTCCAATGAAAAGATATAATAAAATATTTACAGAAATGTGAGGGGTGTACTCACTTTTGTGAGATACTGTATATCTACTACATATCTGTAGCCACTGCATCTAATATACCTTGTACCTCACATATAAGTACACTGCTGTATATACTGTATATCTGTACACAGTGCATCAATTATATTGTATAATATATTATATATATTATATAATATATTATATATATATAATATATTGTATAATATACAGTATGCTGTGAATATATCTATATATTCCCAGATGGATTGACATAAACCATTATTTGACGTGAATTAAGTAATGCATGACCAGTATACCATGTTAATCAATTTTATGCCATACAGTGCCTTGAAAATCCCTGAAAATGGTGCATTACAATGGTAAATGCAATTGACAATATATGGCTAAACCCTCACGCTGAGACAGTTCGCCAAAATATTCTTATATCAAGAACATACCGGAGCCCGCGTACCCCGTCAAGGTATCTCAGTGTGGCAAGGGACCTAACACTAACCGACCTATACCGTATGGACAGTTTATAATAGGTGCATAAAGTCTGACACACAGCCAGCAGCTCCCAGTTACCTCCAGCGTGAAATCACACACACAATGGGTGGAGGGAGGAGGCTTTGAGTCCCACCTATAGCGGGCTCATGTGATGCAGGCTGCCCAGGTGCACCTGAATGTTACCTATAGATAAAATTAAGGCACATGCAAACCTGAGGTTGCCCCACCTCCAGGCATAAATAGATGACAAAATCATGGAAATAAATTGGTTTAAATGGCAAAAGATGCTCAAGACCCCAAATGCTGTTGCGCATTTCTCCCCGGGGGAGCAAATCCTGCCATGTGATCTGTTGCTAACAGAAATCCCCAGCAAATATGCATACAATGGAGGATGCCGGCAGCGGACCACATGTACCACAAAAACATCCTGCACAGGTCTTAAAAGCAGTAAATGCTCAAAACCCCATATGCTGTGGCACATATCTAACCGGGGGAGCAAATCCTGCACATGTGATCCGTTGCTGACAGCAATCCCCAGCAAAAAATGCATACAATGAAGGATGCCCACAACGGACCAGGATTTTATGTGATAGATAGAGATGAGCGAAGTTATGAAAAATTCAATTCGGCTGTTTCGACTGAATTTCACAAAGAGTTTTAATTAGTGATGAAGCGCATTCCTTTGTATGTAGCAGGTGCAATGATGGGGAACGGCAATCAAACTGCTCCCCGTCATTGAACCTCTCAGATGCCGTGTTCATCGCTGATCGTGGCAACTGAGGCTACAATTTGGGCCTTTCAGGGGTTAATCAGGTTAAAAAAATACCTTATCCATTTGCCTGCGTAGAAGCCGTCGTGGCCATCTTGATTGAAGACACCACGTGCTGGCGTGGTGACTTTATGTGTCATCCTGTGCGAGATTTTGTGCGGTTTATGCAATCAAGATGGTCGCAACGGCCTTTTCGCGTGCAACTGGATGAGGTAGGTATGTTTTTTTAATGCAATTTCAGGAAATTCGATTTGTTACCACGAAGCGCAGGGAAATTCAGCTTTGTGGCGAGTTGAATTGTTACTGAAGTTCGGATCAAAGTCAATTTGTTTGGCTTCAATTCGCTCAACACCAATGATAGACCAACAGAAAGCAGCAAGTATGCATGAAGTGAAAATCATACATGGTTTTCAAAATTTTTAATAAATAAAAATCTAGAAAGTGTGATGTTCATTTGTATTCAGCCCCCTGTACTCTGATACCACTAAATAAAATCCAGTGTGACCAATTGCCTTCAGAAGTCACCTAATTAGTAAATAGAGTCCACCTGTGTGTAATTTATTCTCTGTATAAGGCCTCTTTCACACAGGCGTCATGTTTGACGCCCGGATAAGAGGCGGGTGCGTTGCGGGAATATGCGCGTTTTTCCCGCACGGGTGCAAACGTTTGTAACGCGTTTTGCACGCGCGTGAGAAAAAACGCCATGTTTGGTACCCAACCCGAAGCCGGACTTCATCACTGAAGTCCGGTTTCAGGTCTTCTGGAGAATTGATTATTTTCCCTTATAACATGGTTATAAGGGGAAATAATAGCATTCTTAATAAAGGGGGGGGCCTAAGGCCCCTTTCACACGAGCGTGTCCGGATTAGGTCCGGATGCGTTCAGTGAAAACTGTGCGATTTCACAGGCAAAGCCATTCAGTTTTGCCTGCGATTGCGTTCAGTTTTTTACGCGCGGGTGCAATGCGTTTTCATGCGTTTTTCACGCCCGTGATAAAAAACTGAAGGTTTACAAACAACATCTCCTAGCAACCATCAGTGAAAAACGCAACGCACCCGCACTTGCTTGCGGATGCAATGCATTTTTTACGCAGCCCCCATTCACTTCTATGGGAAACGCTCATGTACACAGACCCATTGAAATGAATGGGTCAGAATTCAGTGCGGATGCTATTCGTTCACGTCACGCATTGCACCCGCGCGGAAAACTCGCTCGTGTGAAAGGGGCCTAAGGGTCTCAGAGGTTTGTTGGAGAACATTAGTGAAAAAACAGCATCATGAAAACCAAGGAATACACCAGGCATAAAGTTGGGGAGAAGTGTAAATACTTACAGCTGTAATTGTAGCAAAAGGTGATCCTACAAAGTATTGACTCAAGGGGTCTGAATAAAAATGCACGCCAGACTTTCCAAATTTGAATTTATCATTTCATGTATCATTTTCTTTTCACACATATTTGCTACTTTATCACAATGATGGCGAACCTTTTAGAGACCGAGTGCCTAAACTGCAACCCAAAACCCACTTGTTTATGGCAAAGTGCCAACTCGACAATTTCATCTGAATACTACAGTCTAATACAGTATATCCTCCATGTACTTTATCATTTAGCTATAATATCCTGCCTATATTCAATGCGCTGCCTGTGCTGTTCATACTGCACCTTGTGCTGATGAATGGCAGGAAAAGTCTAAGGCCCCTTTCACACGGGCGAGTTTTCCGCGCGGATGCAATGCGTGAGGAGGACGCATTGCACCCGCACTGAATCCGGACCCATTCATTTCTATGGGGCTATGCACATGAGCGGTGATTTTTTGCGTGAAAATCGCAGCATGCTCTATATTGTGCGTTTTTCACGCAACGCAGGCCCCATAGAAGTGAATGGGGCTGCGGGAAAATCGCAAGCATCCACAAGCAAGTGCGGATGCGTTGCGATTTTCCCGCATGGTTGCTTAGCAACGGGACCCGATCTCTATTATTTTCCCTTATAACATGGTTATAAGGGGAAATAATAGCATTCTTAATAAAGAATGCATAGTAAAATAAAGTGGAAGGGTTAAAATAATAAAAGTTAACTTAGCCTTAGCCACTTGATCGCGTAGTTGCGATCTCTCCTCTCTTCCCTGCATCATCTAAGATCTAAAGGACCTGTGATGACATCACATCACATGGTCCATCTTACCATGGTGATGGACCATGTGATTGGACCATGTGATGTGACATCATCACAGGTCCTTTAGTTGTTAGCTGATGCAGAGAAAGAGGAGAGATCGCAACTACGCGATCAAGTGGCTAAGGTAAGTTAACTTTTATTATTTTTAACCCCTTCCACTTCATTTTACTATGCATTCTTTATTAAGAACGCTATTATTTCCCCTTATAACCATGTTATAAGGGAAAATAATAAATTCTCCAGAAGACCCGAAACCGGACTTCAGTGATTAAGTCCGGCTTCGGGTTGGGTACCAAACATGGCGATTTTTCTCACGCGCGTGCAAAACGCATTCCGAACGTTTGTACCCGCGCGGGAAAAATGCGCATATTCCCGCAACGCACCCGCCTTTTATCCGGGCGTCAAACATGACGCCCGTGTGAAAGAGGCCTAAGGCATATTGGTACACCATAGACTTTTTCCAGGGGGTGGGTGCCCACAGAGAGGGCTCTGAGTGCCGCCTCTGGCACCCATGCTATAGGTTCGCCACAACTGGTTTATCACATACAATCCCAATAAAATACATTTAAAGTGACGAGGGTGTTGGGGAGCGGGGTAAATATAACCAGTATGTGTGACCCGGGCATTTTGGGGGGCATGATAGAGGTTAGATAACCCCATTTAAGTTTGTGGGTGTAATGTGAAAAAATGTTCAAAAGTTCAAGGGGTATCAATACTTTTTCAGGGCTCTGCATATTGTCTAGTTTTCCATAGTTATAAACCGCTGAACACTGTTTAGTTGCTAATTGTAATAAGTTCATGCTATATTGTTGCCCCACTAGGTTTCCTATTGCTCAAATGGCTAGCCTTTTGTTAATAACTATGTGTCACATATAAGGACTGGACAAGATGCAGGTGTGTTGCGGGAAAATGCTCGATTTTTTTGCGCGAGTGCAAAGCGTTTTAATGCGTTTTGCACGCGCGTGAGAAAAATCGGCATGTTTGGTACCCAGACCAGAACCCGGACTTCTTCACAGAAGTTCGGGTTTGGGTTCAGTATTCTGTAGTTTTTATTATTTTTTTTAATAATAAAAAAAATAAACTCACCTGATCCACTTGAGTTTATTTTTAAGGGAGGAGGACTGTTTTGAAAATTGATGAAAGACAGGACATCCTAAACTAAATCTCTCTCAAACCTATATTTTAATTCTAATAGTCTGTTCCATAACCTTTTCCAGAGACCTTACTGTATAAAGGATTGGGAGAATGAACTGGCAACCTTTTTTACTAATTCAGACATAGGTGAGATTTTTTTCTTGCTCACATGACTTCTCTGGCTGTGTAAAAATACAAGAAATTCTTTTAAACTGCTCACTTGATGGTAAAAAGACCAACTCAATGAAGCAGCCCCTTATGGATTCCAAATGCCGTTATGGAATCCATAATGGGATGCTACGATAACCCGAACCCGAACTTTGGATGCCGAACTAAAAATAGAAGTTCGCCCATCTCTAATGGTAACCCAACCTTAAAGGTCCCTCTTAGGCCTCATGCACACGACCGTTGATTGTTTCCGTGTCCGTTGCTCCGTTTTTCGTGATTTTCTGCGGACCCATTGGTTTTCAATGGGTCCGTGGAAACCTCGGCAAATGCACCGTTTGTCCTCCGTGTCCGTGGTCTGTGATTCCAGTCCGTCAAAAAAATATAACCTGTCCTATTCTTGTCCGTGAAAAACGGTTCACGGACCCATTCAAGTCAATGGGTCCGTGAAAAATGCGGATGGCCATCCGTGTGTCATCCGCGTTCCGTGTCCGTTTTTTTTGCGGATCCCTTGGCAGGCACTTGGGAAAAATTGTCAGCCTGTCTTTTGGTAAAATCTTTTGGGTCCTGTCCACTAAAAAAACGGAAGACACACGGAAACACAACGCAAGGCAAAAACGGACGCGGATCACTGAACAACGGAACCCCTTTTTGCGGACAGCATAAAAAAACGGTCGTGTGCATGAGGCCTTAGGGAAGTGTCACACATGGATTTTTGTGACAGCTTTATGCAGTTTTTTTTTTGTCAAAGTCAGAAGTGGGTTGGAAGGGAATAAGAAATATATAAAGAAAGGATTTCTACTTCTCCTTCCTGCTGAATCCACTAAAAAATCTACATAAAAAGAAAAAACTGACACAAAAAGCTGTGTGTGACACCACACCACCCTTATCATAAATTAGTCTAATCCTCTGGCTGCACAAGGGGAAACAAAGACCGGCATGAAAATCCCGGTCTTTGTAAACGTGCTCCTCCATTTTTACACTGTGTGCACAAGGTAGAGCTTCTTTTTTACATTAAAGTCAACTAAGAAACAGTTGGTAAGTTTTGAATGTGGATTTACCATCAGAAAATGCCAGTTTTCCGCTGTTGAATCATTTGCAGATTTTAGCCAACATATCTTGAAGCAGATTTCATTGTGGATTCCATAGAACTTAATGGGGAAGCAGAGAAACCTTAACCAAAAACACTTCTAAAACACTTCTAAAAACTCCTCTAAAACCACCACCAAATTTAAAAGCTGCCACCAAAAATGACCTTTTTTTCAGCTACCGATCGGCTTACGATCATTAGCTTTTACTGATTTTTAGATTTTAGCTGTGTGAACATACCCTAAGGCCTTGCATTGAACACAAACTTTTTTTTTGCGAGTGTACGGGCCGTTTTTCGCTTTCCGTATACGGTCCTTATACGGACCCATTCATGTCAATGGGTCCGCAAAAAAAAATGAAGTGTTTCCGTGTGCATTCCGTTTCCATATTTGCGTTTTTCCGTTCCGTTAAAAGATAGAACTTGTCCTATTCTTGTCCGCATCACGGACAAGGATCTTACTATTTTATTAGGGGCCAAATGTTCAGTTCTGCAAAAAAACGGAATGCACACGGATGTCATCCATTTTTTTTGCGGACCGCAAAACCATACGTTCGTGTGCAAAAAAGCCTAAAACAGAGAGTTGTGAGTGACAAATGCTGCCGGTTAAGGGGCAGTCACATCACTGTTTTGTTTTCCTTTCTTCTGATCCATTAGAAGAACAGAACATAAAATAAAACAAACAAAACAAAACTGATCTGTTATTTCGAGCATCCATTATGATCAGTTTGCATCAGTATACCTGTATGTCAGTTCCATTAGAGATAAGTTATTTTAGACAAGAGAAAAAGTCCTCCCCGCAGGATAGTTTTACACTAGCACTCTGCATTCCGGCATTACTAGAAGCTTAAACATCGCCGTCCAGCCCCATTAACATATTTTTTTTCCAGCCATTTCTCTGCATATTTGCCAGGTTGCGGCTGGATCTCCATTGATTGTCATTATAGTTAACTAGACATTAAGCCAGTTACAATAAAGGCTGCTAGAACAGTAGTGCATAAACATTAGTAGGAACAGTATTAAATGGCAAGGGAACTTGACCACATTGTATGGCTGAGACTGATGGCACTGTGACTGGTGGCACTGACTGATGGCTGAGTCGGATGGTACTGACTGCTGGCACTGACTGTTGGTGCTGAGACTGCTGGCACTGTGGCTTGTAGCACTGTGACTGGAGGCTGTGGCTGGTGGCACTGACTGATGGCTGAGACTGCTGGCACTGTGACTCGTGGCTATGGCTGAGACTGCTGGCACTGACTGGTGGTTGAGACTGGTGGCTGTGGCTGGTGGCCGAGACTTTTGGCTGTGGCTGAGACTGCTGGGACTGACTGGTGGCTGTGGCTGAGAGTGTTGCCTGCGGCTGGTGGCTGAGACTGCTGGCATTGACTGGTGGCTGAGACTGCCTGCTGGCACTGTGACTGGTGGCTGTGGCTGGTGGCACTGACTGATGGCTGAGACGGCTGGCATTGACTGGTGGCTAAAACTGTTGGCACTGTCGGCTGGCGGCACTGACTGATGGCTGAGACGGCACCCAAATGTGCCTACATAAATCTCATGTACACTTTGTGGATTTTTTGGCTTGGAAATTGACCTGCTGTTCAGATTTCCAAATCTGCAGCATGTCATTTATTTTTTTCGGTTTTAGCTGTGGATTTCACCCTTTTCCAATTAAGGGTTAGATCTGTGGCAAAACCACATCAAATCAGCACCAAAAACCTCTGTTAGAAATTGCAGATTTTGGTGCAGATAAGATGCAGAAATGCACATAAATCGGTCTGGACATTCATACAGATCTTATGTGCATTACTGTGCCTTACTGCTACTGTAAAACACTGTGATTTGCAGTGTACTTGTCCTGAATGGACGTGCCCTAAGACTCGGTTTATACATTGCAGTTCTTGTCTCAGTAAAAAACTGCAACGTACATTTCTACTGCAGTTGCCTCGGTTTTACAATGTGCTGGTTCCCATGCAGTTTTTCATAGGTGAGGCATGTTAAATGTGTATGGCCTGTACAACAATACTGCTATATGTAAATCCAGCCTAAAAATAATTAATTTTCAAACCAAGAACAAATCAAACCAAGAATGCTTTTTCTTCTTTATTAAGCATTATATCCAGCAGCTTTGCCATGAGGTGTGGGTTATGTTTTAGGAGAAGAGCAGGACTGTATGAG
This sequence comes from Bufotes viridis, assembly GCA_033119425.1. Lineage (NCBI taxonomy): Eukaryota > Metazoa > Chordata > Amphibia > Anura > Bufonidae > Bufotes > Bufotes viridis. The sequence continues at coordinate 258,456,022 of CM065590.1, forward strand.
GTCTGCTTATGCTCTTTCCATTTTCTTTTCCTTATTTTCATTTATTGAATTAAAGCTTTCATGTTCAATTATCATAATTATCAGTAACTCATAGCAGGGTATATATATAATATACAGCAGGATCTGAAGTCATAAAATGTGATATTGATGGACACAGGACAGGGACAGCATTATACAAATCAATTATGTTGAAGATTTGTATAGCAAAATTTTGATCAGCAATGTTACATGTTATAACTAGGGATGAGCGAATCGACTTCGGATTAAACATCAGAAGTTAATTCGCATAATACTATGTTTGAATACTGTACGGAGGGAGCGCTCCGTACAGTATTAGAATAGATCGGCTCCGATGAGCCGAAGTTATTACTTTGCAAAGTCTCGCGAGACTTTGTATAATAACTTCATAGATTAATTACTAAAAAAACATTTCCTGAACTTGGGCTCGGTTCGCTCATCCCTAGTTATAACAAAAAACAATCAGTGACTGAAAAACATACCTCTTATCCATTATAGTTACAAGGTACATTATTTGTTGCATCACTTGAAATTTCTATGTACTGTATCAATGGGCAGCTTTATGCCTTCTTCAAAGATAGTTTTTTTTAATTTATTTGGTGGTAAAAACTAACATTCGTTTTTTGCCTTTTTTTCTGCATTTTTTGACGTGACAGTTGTGTGGTGTTTTTTTTTTTACCTTTTTTCAATTGTAAGTGTAATTAATTTTAATTGTAAAGTTTGAGTGTAACTTTAACATTTTCTAACAGCTATTAGAGATGCCCAAGGCTACATGCACAAAACAGCGAAAAAAAGTCCCTTAAAAACGGATAAACTGTCCATTTTTAATGGACGTTTTTTTCACTGATGCCTTTCTGAAAAACTGGACCCATTCAATTGTATCGGGGGAGTCAGTCAGTGAAAAACTGACAAGATAGAACATGTTCTGTTTTTTGATGTCTGTTATTCAATGGCCGTCAAAACACCTGCCGTATGAATTACCCCCTTAGAATACTATTGGTCTTAAAACGGACCTGTGATGACCATTAAAAAAAAAGTACATCTCATTTCCGTTTTTCACTGTTGTGTGCATGTAGCTTAAGAGAAAAAGGCATAACTAAAGCATTCTATGTGTTGTAAAAAATGAAGAACAAAAAACCTGAAAAAAATGTCAGTACTGTAGTACATTTCATCATGCACTAAAGACCTTATAGTAACATATGCCATACATCCACATACTAAACTCAGACCACCACAAAATTTCTGCAAAATTTGGCGTGCAGTTATGTCTCAGGCAGATATGTAAATGATTGCAGGTGTGGTCTGAACAGAAAATTCTCTACTACTGCCCTATGAAAAGGCTCTTAGACGCTACTTTTGGGTAGTGTACCTCAAGTAGAGAGATAATTTACCGATAGCTTGCCTCTAGGACGCACTTAAAGACATTTTGCTACCTTCACAGACTCTGACACGGGTCATATCATTGGACTGAGATTAGCAGGAAGGTTGTTTCCACGAATTGCCCACCTTCTAGTCTGTTTTGACCTAGCTCTTAGGAGCAGTGGTTACGTGAGGACATGCATATATGGCAAACAGGCTTCGGACGGCCCAGACTGACCACCAGTAGAGAGGATTGTTTGATCCACCAACAAGAAAGAGCATATCCAACAGTTTCGTTGTCCACCATCCAGACACATTACACACCCCTGTCTCTGCCCAGACAATTGCCAGGCACTTTGCAGAAGGAAATTTGCTGTCACGGTGCCCACTATGTGTCTCTGTGCAGTGGTGTTGTGAACAAGGAACCTGGACTGCTATGGACTGGAACCGTCTTCAGCAACGAATCCAGGTTTTTTATGCTTCCATGCCCAACCGTATCTCATCCTGTATGCAGACTACAGGCGGCCCAACAGGGTACTAGAGCCTATTTTCGGTTGTACATTTCTCCCCAATAAACATATTTATCTAATATTGTAATTACTATATATCATCATTACATTCACACATAGAAAGTTTCATTCGATTCCAACAATTCCCCCTTGATGTGTTATTTCTTTTGTCAGGGTGTATTACTAGAATATCAACGAAGCAGCACAATGGAGGAACAATCAGCCTGAAGAACTGTAAAACAATGATCATGAATAATGACAACATGTAATATGTAAGGGGCCTTTGAAAGCCAAGTTTAGTTCATAATCTTAATTATGTTTCTATACTGAAAGAGTTGCCCCTCACAATTACAGAGTTCTCCACCATAGTTAGGGCTGTCTCTTGACCTCCCTTTAATGTCTGATTTTGCTACTAACAGGTTGCTTAATGACACATCCTCTCTGGCTCCCTCCAGTCTGCTGCCAGGGTCCTCTGTTTATTTTAGTGCAACCACTAAAAAGAGAAAAGTGTGGATGGACCTGAGCAGGCTGACGCTGGTAATTATGCATGACACAGCAAGTAATGCCGTAGTGTATGACTGCTGTGCTAGTAAGACTGATAGGATGAAATGTCTCATACAAACCCAGGACTGTAATGTGTTGATGTTTGAACATTGACTAGAAAGTCTCAATTATTCTTAGTCATTCATAATAAAATTAATCAGGGTTTCTAAACATAAAAAATAATGCACAATAATACAGTGAGCATGTGCAACACCTTTTACAGGGAAACCAAAGAAAGTTACTGTTATTACCAATTTGTATAAAACAACATTTGGATACAAGATCTGTAAGGCTCTGTTCACACTACAATGGACTTCTTACATGGGTTTTCCAAGTGTTTTATTTTTTTTACTGGAGACCTAACCTCTGGATAGGTCATCAATATCTTATTGGTGGGGGTCCGACACATGAGGGCCCCCACAATGAGCTCTTTGAGAAGACACTGCCACTCACAGTAGTGCCACAGCCTTCTCACAGCTCACCATGCACAACGCCGTACATAGTATAGTGGCTGTGCTTGGTATCGCAGCCTAGCCCTATTCACTTCAATGGGGCTGAGCTGCTCCTAGGCCATGCGACCAAAGAACATGATGTCACACTGCCTAGGGAAAGCAGCAATAAGGCCTACTGCGAACGCTTCTTTCTTCTCAATAACCTGATCGGCGGGGGTTCCAGGTGGACCCCCACCGATCAGTAAAAAATACTTGGTAAACCCATTAGCTAGTGTAGGCAGAAACTGAGGTATGCACAGTATGCAGTTTCATTATTGCTTTTATTCATACATCTGTTCCGTCTCCTGACATGTTTGTTGTGATAACTACTTGTATTCCCCATGTAATACCAATTCTGGAGCTTCTTGTCTTACGGCTGTTGTGACATTTATTTATTTTATGCACTTATATAGCTCCGCTATATTCCGCAGTGCTTTACAGACATTAGCATCACACTGTCCCCAATGGGGCTCACAATCTAAGTTCTCTATCAGTATGTCTTTGGAGTGTGGCAGGAAACTGGAGAACCCGGAGGAAACCCACACAAACACGGGGAGAACATACAAACTCCATACAGATGTTGTCCTTGGTCGGATTTGAACCTAGGACCCCAGCGCTGCAAGGCATTCCTTTGTTATTTCTACTAGAAGTTATGAAGGAATTACAGTATCAGCACCTTGCAGTAAAGTTACAGATGGGTGTTACCAATTTGGGGTGTGTCCCTGCAAAATCTGCCGCCCAGAGCACTGATTAAACAGAGTCAGACACACCTGCTACTGGTAACACCCAGCAGTTCCATTACTGCAGACGACTGGCAATTTGTAAACTTCTAGCGAGAATAATAAAAGATGTCACAACACAGAATCATAAGAATAGATGCTCCAGAATTGGTATTACTTAGGCCTCTTTCACACGGGCGTCATGTTTGACGCCCGGATAAGAGGCGGGTGCGTTGCGGGAATATGTGCGTTTTTCCCGCGTGGGTGCAAACGTTTGCAACACGTTTTGCACACGCGTGAGAAAAAACGCCATGTTTGGTACCCAACCCGAAGCAGGACTTCATCACTGAAGTCCGGTTTCGGGTCTACTGGAGAATTGATTATTTCCCCTTATAACATGGTTATAAGGGGAAATAATAGCATTCTTAATAAAGAATGCATTGTTAAATGAAGAGGAAGGGGTTTAACAATGACCTGTGATGACGTCACATCACATGGTCCAATCACATGGTCCATCTTACCATGGTGATGGACCATGTGATTGGACCATGTGATGTGACGTCATCACAGGTCCTTTAGATCTTAGAAGATGCAGGGAAAGAGAGGAGAGATCGCGACTACGCGATCAAGTGGCTAAGGTGAGTTAACTTTTATTATTTTTAACCCCTCCCTTTTCATTTAACAATGCATTCTTTATTAAGAATGCTATTATTATCCCTTATATTATAAGGGGAAATAATCGAGATTGGGTCCCGTTGCTAAGCAACAATGCGGGAAAATCGCAACGCATCCGCACTTGGTTGCGGATGCTTGCGATTTTCCCGCAGCCCCATTCACTTCTATGGGGCCTGCGTTGCGTGAAAAACGCAGAATATAGAACATGCTGCGATTTTCACGCAACGCAGAAGTGATGCGTGAAAATCACCGCTCATGTGCACAGCTCATAGAAATGAATGGGTCCGGATTCAGTGCGGGTGCAATGCGTTCTCCTCACGCATTGCACCCGCACGGAAAACTCGCCCGTGTGAAAGGGGCCTTAGGGAATGCAAGTAGTTACTAAAACTGACATGTCAGGAGAGAAGACAGGTCCTTTTTTAAAAAAAAAAAAAAGCAAGCAGAATAATAAACGCACAGATGTCACAGTATACAGTCATGTGGCATTATGGACCAGCAGTCTTCTGTTGTTGCTGAGGCTAGTGATTGGATGCAATGATCACGTGGATGTCCAGGCATGTCATCACTTCAGCAAAATAGACAAACCTGGCAGTGACCACCAGAGTCGTTGGGCTAGAGCAGTGGGGGATTTAACTGATGAGTAATGTTTATTTTTATAATGATTTTTTCCCACATTCCCTGATGACAAATTTTATAAAATCCTGAATAATTATACCATCTCATCACTGTGTGCATTATCCATGTGCTATGACATCACTTTGTTTGTTATTCTTGTTTTGAGACATCAACACTGTTACATCACTGTGCACATGATTCCCGTACTGTGACCGCTTTAATGTGACTTCACAGTGTTTATAATCAATGCCCTGTACAGATACTCACTTATACTGTATAGCACTGACATATTCTGCAGTGCGTCACAGACATCATTGCTTGCTGTCTCCAACAGAGCTCACAATCACTATTTCTTATCCCTGTACTGTCATATGCCTGTTTGTATTGTCCACCTATCTTATCAATCTACTGTAGTGTTTTGTTACATCGCTGTATATTATAGCAGTATATCAATGTTTTTATTAAATCTGTACTGATACAGGGCGGTAAGTATATAAAGTGCAGTGACCGAAGAATTTCAAGTTACATCTCTAGTACAAGCAAATTGGTTTACTCCAGGGATCAGCAACCTTCGACACTCCAGCTACTGTGAAACTACAACTCCTAGCATGCATACTTCCTCTGCTGTTCTTGTAAGGGTGCTTTCACATTAGCGGCAGGGGAGTACATGCAGTACTTTTAGTCCGGCTGCCTCTCGCCGTGCGCTGCCATGCTGCCGCCGGGACTCTGCCCCCGCCCCATTATAGTCAATGGGGACGGAGCGGCAATCGGGGGGCACACGTGAACTAGCGGCAGGACGGATCCGACAGGCTGTTCACCCCCCGGAACAGCCTGACAGACTCCCCTGCCGCTAGTGTGAAACTAGCCTAACTCCCATAGAAAAGAGGATTTGGGGAATTGTGGTTTCAAAACAACCTGAATGCTAAAGTTTGCTGAGCTCTGGTCTAATCGTAATATAAATAAATACTCACTTTGTGCATCAGATGTGCTCAGTATTGCCAAGAAGAATGTCATTACAAAGTTACATGATGTTACCTAAGGCACCTTACATGTGGTGAGATTCTTCTGTGACACATATAGGCTTGAATGCTAAACATTGCATTATTTAAAACAAATTCCTTAAGTGGGGTTGTTTAGTGCTGGCATATTGATGACCTATCCTCAGAAAAAGTTATCAATATCAGATCAGTGGGGGTCCGACTCCCAGAAGACCGCTGGTCACCACACGCTGTGTAGTGGGTGTTCAGATTCCTATGTCTGTTCCACGACCCTGCAAAAATATATGTTCTATTCTTGTCTATATTACGGACAAGGATAGGACTGTTCTATTTTGGGCAAAATAGGCAAGATGTGGAACACACATGGCCGGTGTCCGACTTTGTGTGGATTCGCAACTTAAGGACCACAAAAACAGCTATGGCCATGTGCATGAGCCCTAATAAGAACATTATGGGTAAGTTTTATGTGCATTGCGTTTGTTATTTTCACATGAAGCATCTAAAGGGTTAAGATGGCAGAACTGGAGCTACAAATAGCTCCAGTCCTGCCAGCTTCAGCAATGTATCAGCTGTATGTTAGAGCTGACACCAAAATCTAATGGCACAGGCTCAATCCTAAGCCAGTTCCATCACTGTGCTACGCATCTACGTCGCAGATCAGGAACAGGTCTTTAGATAAGTATATATAGATTACTCACAAAAAGTTAGGAATATTTGGCTTGTGGGTGAAATTTCAGGATGAACCTAAAATGCACTCTAACCTTTACAGGTGAACCTAATGTGACCTTCTCTAAACTTTTGAATGCACATGTCCAACTGTTCAATGTTTCAGTACTTTTTGCACAACTTGCTGTTCTCTAACAATAAGCTTAACAGCAAAATTCACAACAGGTGTTTGATCCATGAACCGCCCAATAAATTTCCTAGTTCAATTAGAATTGGTATTCCTCCTCATCATGCTGTTCACATTTTGACATCATGAGACAAGGACGACACCTAACAACTGATCAACACTACCGCACCATTGGAAGCTTCAAGCAGGATGTTCTCAGATGGAAGTGGGCACTGAGCTTAGAGTGTCACAGAGTGTCATCAGCAGGTTGCAACAGAGATACAGAGAGACTGGAAGTTGTGGGATGTGGAAGAGTCACCCAAGAGAGAGGCACCCATGTGTCACGTTAGACCATTCAAAACCATGTACATCAGTGTGGTCTGCATGCTAGACGACCTGCAAGGTACCTGACCACACCACCAGGCACAGGCATCATTGTTTTGCATGGGCCAGGGAGCATCTATGCTGGATGAGGGACCAGTGGACCTCAGTGCTGTTCACTGATGAAAGTCGATTCACTCTGAGGAAAAATGATGGCCGCCATCGATGTTGGAGATGTCAAGGAGAGCGCTATGCATCATCCACTGTTGTCACCAGATGAGTCTTTGGTGGTGGTGTTACAGTGTGGGCAGGTGTGTCTAGTCAATACAGAACTGCCCTACACTTTGTGAATGGTACAGTGACAAGCTCATACTACTTGAATAACATCATTAATCCAGTCGTTGTGCCTCTGCATGAACAACACAAGCCTAATTTCATCTTCATGGATGACAATGTGCCAGCTCATCGAGGTCGCAACATTAGGAACGGCTGCTGGAGATTCGGGTACCTCAAATAAAGTGGCCTGCACTTTCTCCAAACCTGAATACCATTGAAAATCTATGGTATCAGCTGAGTCGCCATGTAAAGGCTCGTAACTCTGTACCCCAGAGCCTTAATGACCTGAGGGCCACCCTTCAAGAAGAATAGGATGCCATGCCTCAGCAGACAATACATCACCTTGTGAACAGCATGAGAGGTTGTTGCCAAGCTGTATTTGATGCTCAATGCCACATGACAAGTTTTTAAGACATTGGCATTTGTTGGGGGTATATACCCAGCACTGGTGTTGGCTTTTGTTTCAATAAATTGTTTGAGATGAGGAAATCACCTAATAATATCACTGTAGCGTGAAAACATTGCGTTTTCCATAAATTTTACCCGAAAGCCAAATATCCCTAACTTTTTGTGAGTACAGTATTGTATATAGGGATAGTAGGGATGAGCGAATCGACTTCAGATTCACATAAAAGTTCGTTCTAATACTGTACGGAGCAGGAGCTCTGTACAGTATTAGAATGTATTGGCTCCGATGAGCTGAAGTTATTGCTTAGCAATAACTTAATAAATTAATTTGTACTGTAAAAAAACATTTCCCAAACTCGGGCTCGGTTCCAAGTCACACAGTTTAAGGCAGTGGTACCAAATATTAATGACTTTGCAGAAAGTAATAAAAATGCCTTAAAACATTCTCTCTCTCATTAGTCTGGCATTTGGCAAATAATAATAATTATGGAAATCCTAATTGACCAAAAACAGGAAATGTTTATTCTGATTTCATGTCAGATTATTGAGGAAAAACATGCATATGTGTCTTTTTATATAGTGTATGTAAACTCAACTATATATATATATATACTGTATATATATACCAGCACAACCACTAACCCCTGTCTCCCTGATACTCCTACATCACACCCGTAGGTCCACCCAGCAGTCAGCACACTAGTGTGGGTGTAAATTGTCACTCACTGGGCCTCCTTCTCCCTTGCACATCATCTGTTGTGTTTGTGTCTGCTAGTTGTGGGATGTGGGAGTGGGACCCACAAGGTCCCGACACTACCTTCCTGGCCGGGCTCTGCAGGTGACAGTGGTCAGGAGGTCAGAGCAGTAAAACTCTCTCTCATAGTGCTCTGATTCTCACAGCCAGCGGCAGAGAGAAAAGCTTGGGTGATCCCATGGACATCGGCCCACCTGGAAATTTCCCTGTAAGGTCTATGGCGAATCCGCCCCTGGCTCTGCTGCTCCTAAAACTGTAATGATGCTAGATACATCATGCAGGCAAAGCAGCAGAGTCAATCAGATTAAAGGTTTTGGCGGGCTGCCACAGGAGCAAGGAGTAAGGGAAGTGTGTACTCAGGTCGAAAAGGAGGCAGGGCCATTCAGCCTGGCCGGGCCCCTCCAACTCACGGGACCCATAGCAACTGCGTGGTCTGCCTCTATGGACGGTACACCAGTGGACGTAGCTCTCTTTAGTGTTTCACTGTGCGCCGTCTAATTTGCGGTGGTGGTGGTGCAGTGTAACTACAAGCGCTTGTCCCATTCCCTTGAACAGCACGAGCAGTTGTAGTTACATTGCACCAATGTAACACGTTAGACGGTGTAGAGTACAACATTGAAGAGAACTGACTGATTGGCAGGGGTGTCAGGAGTCAACCCCAATCATCTGGTATTGAGGTCATCAATATACTTGCACGACACAACCCCTTTAACTGTTTCCACATGTCAATAGGCAATGAAATTTATAAACCATTCACTGACGCTAATGATTTGGCTTTTGTATTGTAATAAAATATTGTAGTGACCTAGAATAATATCATCAGCCAACTGTGCAATCAATGGTATGAACAAATCCATAGTAAATATTTCAACAGCTTCAAGTAGCAAGAAAAACACCTTTGAAATGAATGTCCACCTGACAGCTGATATTGGTTTTTGCCAACTGGAGACATATCTTACACTTGGCCCATATGTTTTTAATCATATTATCTCATTTTTAAAATGTGACAATCAGAAAATCAAACGATTATAAAAATTTCAGTCTTCAGTCTTCAGGATTCTTCATTTACAGAAATAATGTAAAAATAAAAAAGCTTGGGAACACAAAGCATAGCAAGTCACAAACCGACACCGAAACTGACACCCACCTAACAAAACAAGCACATGAAACATATTCTTTATTGGAAGGTGAGGGGTTAAGATCCTTTTACACACAAATAATTGGGGGATTTATTGGGAAGAAGCATTCCTAGAACACTCAATCCCAAAATTACTGTAACCTTGTATAAAGATGCCGCCATGAGATGAAAGCAGATCGTTCTGTGTAAACAGGGATCTGCTGTCCAGAAACAATGATTATCTATGGGGACAAGTGATTGCAGACATGATCGCTTGTCCCCATACAGAGGAGATGATTGTCACCTCCTCTGACAAGCTGGCAATTATTGGGAACAAATAGTTAGCTTCTGATAATTGCACTTTCTGCTCAGTGGACCCATGTGAAGGGGCCCTTTCAGACATATCAGTTCTTCATTATTGTCACAGCATCAAAGTCATAGAAGACACACTAAATCATTGAACAATGTGAAATACCAAAACTGATTTCTTGTCACCTGAACAGGGGTTGTCTAATTTAGAAAGCCCATTTCTATATATCCTATTTGGAATAGAGGTCATCCCTCTGCCAAAGTGGAGATTGGCTACAAGGTGTATCTCTTGCTCTGGATGACCTGACCTGTCCTGCATTACACATACTACCCATTTATTTGAACAGGTATTGTCTAATCCTCAAGTTCAACTGTGGTGGTGCAGGGAAATTGAACACTTATAGCTAGGGCAATTTTGTAATCAGCCTATGGTTAAGAGACTTTTTCAACAAGTGGACAAAACCTTGACCCTAAGTTCACACCTGAGCGTTTTACAGCGCGTTCAAACGCGCTGTAAAACGCTCAACACATGAAAACCAATGCTTTCCTATGGCCCTAGTTCTCATTTGAGCGTTTTACAGCGCGTTTGAACGCACTGTAAAACGCCCGACGCACAAACAAGTACTTGAGCTTTTTTTGGGGCGTTTGTCGCGCGTTTTGTGATTGACACCACAGTAGTGGTACCACAGTAGTACGAACGCGCGTTTCCTATTTGCAAATTTGAAATTCTCTTGACCCCCTAAGTACAAATAAGGGAGGGCAAGAAGTTTTATGATTTTTGTAGTCCCTAAAATCTACTTCTCTATATAACCACACCTTAATATCTCTTGAGAAGTAAATACCCTATCCATCAGTCCTAACACTATCTCCCATACTTTGCAAGATAACCCAACCTACTGTATTCAGCCATGCTGTGAAACCCCTAAGGCTTCATTCACACTTGCATTGTTAATTCCGGTATTGAGATCTGGCAGAGGATCTCAGTACCAGAATTAAACTGATCCGTTTAGATTTTGCGCATCAGAATGCATCTGTTCGATTAGGATGCGGTTGTGTGAAAACAAAACGAAAATAAACGGATCCATCACTAAGTACATTGAAAGTCAATAGGTGACGGATCCGTTTTTTTAGGCTCCATATCCGTTTTTTTCAGCTTTTATGACCGGGCACAAAACAGAATGCTGCCGGAACAGAAGACATCTTGATGCATCCTGAACAGATCACTTTTCCATTCAGAATGCATGAGGACTAAGCGTAATCGTTTTTTTTTTTTCCAGTATTGAGATCCTATGCTGGATCTCAATACCGGAAAACAACAACACAAGTGTCAAAGTAGCCTAAATCTAATGCAGCCCAATGACATGCTCACATTTGCAGCTGACAATGGAGTCCTTATCTTATGGGTAAGCTATGAAAGCTTTGTTGTCCTCCATGTACACGTCAAAGACGAAAGTCCAGTTCCGCAACATTTGCCATGAATGGAAATGGATCAGTTAGATTTTTAAGCTGTTTTTCATTTTTGTATATTATCAGGGTAATGAAGAAAACAAAATATATTCAAAGTATCAAGTTATGCACTGAAAACTGACTGGTAAAAGGCAACATGCACTTTTTCAATCAACTTATTTTATTGCTCCAGTGCTTGTTAAATAGATTTTCAAAAATGATGTGTACTGTTCACTGAACAACGTAGGAATGGAAACTGAACATGAACAAATTGTTATCGCGCTGAAATAGTGAAATTCCATGTAAATTCAGAGATTCTCTGGTTTATTTGTGTTTAACATAGAGGACTGACGTAAATAATTGATGAAGTGTGAGTGAATTTCATTGCCTCTCACCAGCCTCTATGTGTTATAATTGTGAGCCTAATGATGAAGAATAGTAATAACACAGATGAAAGTAAGCCGAATCTAATGATTGTGTATGTTACAGTGACTTGTGTGAGCTTTGTGATATGTCGTGTCATCTTTACTTGTAGAAGTCACCGTGAAGCTGGCTTAATCCTTCACCAACATTCTTTGCCCGATGCTGATTGATGCTGCGCCAGTAACTTCAAACATAAGATGCAGACCAAATGAATCAAAGGGAGAAAGAGAGCATTGCCGTGACTCCAGAAATGGCTGCAATACCAATGTAATACAACTCCTTGTACTTGTACAATTTGTTATGGTTGTAAATATGTTTAAGAACCAACAAAATAAACTGGGGTTCACATAATTATGTACCAAATGCTATAACCTACGAGGGACAACAAATCTGTGTTTGCATATATTCTATATTCCTAATTATTATATACTGTAGGTCATGGAAGCACTGCACTGAAAGCACAATATCCAGGCTTATACTGTCCAGTACCTACAGTATACGCTTGTATAGTGCAGTCACATGTCAAAAGACTGTCATGCTGGTATATGTTTTACAGGTTTATACTATTTTTGTTGTTGTTGTAGCAAAATAGTACAAGCTGGTAAAAACACAAACAAAAACAAATGTGTTAAAGGGCATCTGTCAGTAGATGTGCACCTATGAACAGTGGCGTGCCAAGGTGTGTGTGTGTGGTGGGGGCGGGGCTTCACCGCTCAGCTCCCTGCACTCCTTCTCTTCTTCAGGTTGGCACCCTGAATGGTGAAGCAGGCACAGTTCTGGTCCCTGCTTCACCATTCATCCTGCAGGCACAGATCGCACTGCTGGCCTGTGTGGGAGGAGCCTGCATCCCTGAAATCTGTCTGTGCTCCTCCCACACCGTGCTGCAGAGCAATCTGTGCCTGCAGGGAAGAGAGGACTGTGAGCTTCAGGAACGGGAAAAGGTGAATAGTTACAGTTTTTTTTGTTTTTTAACACAGAGGGCTTTACTATTGTGAAGGGAAGCACAATAGGCATTACTACTATGAAGGGGGCACAATGGGCATTATTATTATGAAGGAGGCACAGATGGCATTACTACTATGTAGGGGGCAAAATGGGCATTATTAATATGAAAGGGGCACAATGGGCATTATTATTATGAAGAGGGCACAATGGGCATTACTACTATAAAGGGGGCATATTGGGTATTTTTACTATGAAGTGTGCACAATGGTCATTATTACTATGAAAGGGGCATAATGGGCATTACTACTATGAAGGGGGCACAATGAGCATTATTACTATGAAGGAGGCACCGAGGGCATTGCTACTATGAAGGGGTCGCAATGAGCATTACTACTACTACGAAGGGTGCACAATGGGCATTACTACTGGGAAGGAGCACAGAGAGCATTACTACTAAGGAGGAGGCACAATGGGCATTATTACTACAAAGAGGCACAATGGGTATTATCACAATGAAGGGGGCACCGAGGGCATTACTTCTATGAAGGGGTCGCAATGAGCATTACTACTACATTGGTCCCATGTTTATATGTGCCCGCATTGCTGAAAAATATGATGTTTTAATATATGCAAATAAGCCTCTATGAGCAACAGGGGCGTTATCATTACACCTGGAAGTTCTGCTCTCTCTGCAACTGTCCCATCCTCTCCACTTTGATTGACAGGGCCAGGTGTGATGATGTTTACCCTGCCTGGACCTGTCAATCAAAGTGCAGAGAGTGCAGCACTTTCAGTGAGAGCTGACCCTCTAGGAGTAACGGCAACATTCTTGTTGCTCCTAGCGGCTCATTTACAAATATTTAAACCAGACATGGAATTCAGCCAGTTCCCTCAGTTTCTCCAGATCCGGTTGTTAAAATTACAGCGGCAGCTGGAGATGAGCGCTTCCATTCCATAGTTTAGCTCGTTAGGCTTTTTAAAAGTTGGGTGGTATGTGTGTGTAGTGTATATATGGTGTATGTATGTATGTATGTGCACCATGAATATGGTGTATTTATGTGTGTTGCCAATGCCTATATATGGTGTATATATATGTAAACATGTGTCGTGACACTGCGTGTCCACCGCTGAGTAGAGAACCTGTTGTTAAAAATTTGAATCCCACCCCTGATTAAACATAATTTTTTTCAGTAATACAGGCACATATGAACATGGGACCAACACAGATGCCTTCAGCTGCCAAGCACACATGTAACAGGTCAGCCAGTGTCATAGGTACAAATCTGCTGACAGATGTCCTTTAATCCCTTTGTTGCCTAATTTTGGAAATCTGACGTGTCACTTTATGTGGTAATAACATTGGAACACTTTTATTTATCCTACTGATTTTTTTTTTATGACACATTTACTAAGGGATTTCAGAAAACGGGCTGGGCTTAGCTGGAGAAAATTTTACAGAAAAAGTAGAAAAATTTGCTATTTTCTAAATCTGAATTTCTCTGCTTTTAAAGGCTCATGCAGAAGACCGTATTTTCTTTCCGCTTCCGTTCAGTTTTTTGTGCGGCCCATATGCGGAACCATTCACTTCAATGGGGCTGTAGAAAATACGGAAGTTAACCCGTGTGCATTCGGTTTCCGTTTATCCGCATGGCCGTTCCGCAAAAAAGTAGTGCATGTCCTATTATTGTCCGCAAATCACGGTCCGAGGCCCCATTCAAGTCAATGGGTTTACAAAAAATACGGAACGCACACGGAACACATCCGTATGTTATCTGTAGTTCATCTGTATTTTGCGGATCCATACTGCAGAAATGCTATGCCCAGCCCATATTGCTTATGTGTTTGGTGATTAATAAGTTACTGTTTCCGTTTCCGATCTGCAAAAAACGGATCGCATACGGAAACCATATGGATATGTTTTGTGGAATAACGGAACGGAAGAGGACTTAAATCAGTGAATGAAAACCTCAGATGCGGAGCAATGGATCCGTGAAAAACAGACCGCAAAACAACAACGGTCGTGTGCATGAACCCCAAGACAGATAGTAATACCTCAAAAAATAGTTATTAACATTCACCATATGTCTACTTTATGTTGGCATCATTTTATAAATGTAATTTTATTTTTTTAGGATGTTAGAAGGCTTAGAATAGTAAAAGCAATTGTATGAGAGCTTATTTTTTGCAGGATGTGTTGCCCACACAGATTAGATAGTGATGGTCTATCTAGAGAATAGGCTATCGCTTGTATAGGATTGGACAACATCTTTAAGTTATACTTCTTTTTTTATAATGGAAACCAGTTGCAGATATAAGAAACTGGGCAGGTGTTCTTCACTATATAACATTTTAGGTTTATCGTTTAAATAACACATCATACAATTATATCTCATTTATGGTACAGGTGTTGCCTTCTAAATAAGGTTTTTCTGACCCCGATTGATTTTTTTTCTGTTGGGTATGTATACTCTTATTGACAAAAAATAATGCACCCAGATAAAAATGTAAAAATGTTGGATTGCTGCAAAACTCTGGATCCAGTTATGTCGCATTCAGATATGTAAATACAGGTGTTGCCACAAGAGGGCATAAAAGTGCTTCTTAGAGGCTACTTTTGGGTAGTGTGCCTCTTGGTGAGGGATCATTGACTGATAGACATGCCTATACAACGCACTCAAAGACATTTTGCACAGTTGACCGACTGTGACATAGGGTGTACCATTGGACAGACAGAAGCAGGGTGGTTATTTCAATGAATTGATCGCCATCTAGGCCGTTCTCACTTAACTGTTAGGAGTTGTTGGGAGCAGTGGTTGCATGAGGGCACGCACACACTGAAAACAGCCTCCAGACATCCCAGTCTGGCCACCAGTAGAGAAGATTGTTAGATCTGCATACAAGCAAGAGAAGCTATGACAGTTTAATTGTACACCATCCAGACACAGGTGCCACCTTCATTATACACCCCTGTCTCCGGCTGGACCATCTCCAAATGCTTAGCTGAGGGAAATTTGGTGTCCATTACATGTGCTACCATTGACAGCCAGCCACCGTCACCTTCGCTTACAGTGGTGTCATGACCGAGAAACCTAGACTGCTACGGACTGGAACTGTATTGTCATTAGTCCAGGTTCTGTTTGTTATCATCTACAGCAGTGTTTCTTTTACCTTTAGTATGTATTTTCGCTGCTATTTAATTGGGTGTCAAGCACAGGGGCAATTTGATATAGCAGAGGGACTTTACATAGGCATATTACTCTGTGTAATGGTATGATGGACTCAAATACCACAGTGGTTATAAGGTACTATTTACATTTGTATTTTATTTTATTATTATCAAAATCCAAATATAACATACCATTATAAATCATATTACATTGGTCCATCAATAATATCTATCTACATGCAAGTCAGAGAAGAAAAAGAAAAATAGAAAAAAAGAAAGTAGCATATTTCCTTCACTCCTTATCATAGATATCTGAAGGGGAATCAAATTACCCCATCTTAACTTATCTAAATCAACTAGTGGTATCTATTTCAAAAGTGATGTTTTCACTATATCTAGTCCACTGAATCCATTTCCTAACCAAGTCTTCCCGATTTTTGGCAGATCTTGCTGTAATGATCTCATATTTTTTGTGTAGGTCTAGCCTAATTCTGGGGTTTCCAAAGATTTCCATCTGTTAGCGATACACATTCTAGCAGCCACCATAAGGCGTCTGTGAGGGGGTATTTCTGCAAGCCACATCGGTTGCAAAACTAAAGAGGGATGGAGAGATAAAAGAATTAGTGGACAGGATCAGGGACTTGGAGGGGTTGAATAAGAAGCATCTGAATCACATAAGCGCTCCACAATTACTACAGGCACGAAATTAGTTACGCAAATTGTTGCTTTACAAATATGAATGAGGCTTAACCAGATGTAGAGCCAAATATGCCCTGATGTTCGTTTGAAGTATTAAGATCTTTATTTGATCTTCCCCATACTTTTTTCTATTAATATTTGCAGCTTAGACATTTTTTGACCACCAACTCAATTAAGCCCCAGAGAAACCCAGGACAGTGGTCATATAAAGCTCTTTATGGGCAAGATCAAAGTTATCAGGGCCTCTCTTAATTTTACCAATTCTTGAATCAACCTTATGAAAATAAAAAACATCCGAAGTCGATTCGCATAAAACTTCATTCCAATACTGTACGGAGCAGGAGCTCCGTACAGATTAGAATGTATTGGCTCCGATGAGCCAAAGTTATTGCTTTGCGAAGTCTCGCGAGACTTCGGGTAATAACTTCATAAATTAATTTCTACTGTAAAAAAACATTTCCCGAACTCGGGTTTACTTCCAAGTGGTACCTTGGAACCGAACCCAAGTTCAGGAAATGTTTTTTTACAGTAGAAATTAATTTATGAAGTTTTTACCCGAAGTCTCGCGAGACTTCGTAAAGCAATAACTTTGGCTCATTGAGCCAATACATTCTAATCTGTACGGAGTTCCTGCTCCGTACAGTATTGGAATGAAGTTTTATGCAAATCGACTTCAGATGTTTTATCTGAAGTTGATTCGCTCATCCCTAATTGTGACATGTTAAACGCTTAAGAACAGATGTGATCCAATGCTGTTATTCTATAGTAATGCTTGACATGATCTATACATTAGATGCAAAAATAAGCGTACAATAGACATTTGGAAACATCTGATATCTCCGTAACTTAGGGCACTTTCACACTAGCGTTAAAGTTTTTACGGTATTGAGTTCCATCCTATTGAGTTCCGTACTAGGGGCTCAAAACCAGAAATAAACGCATCAGTTTTATCCCATTGCATTCTGAATGGAAAGCAATCCGTTCAGTATGCATCAGGATGTCTTCAGTTCAGTCACTTTTACGGTATTTGGCCGGAGAAAATACCACAGCATGCTGCGGTATTTTCTCCGGCCAAAATTCCGGAACATCTGCCTGATTGCCGGATCCGGCAATAATTTCCATTAAAATGTATTAACGCCGGATCCGGTACCAAGTGTTACGGAAAATCTGTGAAAAAGATAAATACCAGATCCAGTTTTCCAGATGACACCGGATAGCCGGATCTGGTATTGCAATGCATTTGTCATCCGGAAACAAATGATATCCGTTTGCATCCGGATTCTTCTAACGCTAGTGTGAAAGTACCCTTAGATTTCCCAGAATGAAAGCAAGCCAACATCATTAGCAAAGTCTGTTGTTTTATAGGGTTTTTATACACTCCATATGTATTAAGTGTTGCCAAAGAAAGAGTTGGTCTCATATGTCCAATATTGTAAGTATTTTCTGTAACCCAAATATACTGTCAAGAACAGTAAATAGCTAAGTACTCTGCAGTAATATGTGCGTCTAAGTTGAATCATATGTGGAATTGAGAAGACCTTTCTAGGTTCACATGAAGTCAACATCCCATAAAATATTGCAACATAATGTTATTTCCTAATTCATAATTTGTATTTCCTCTATCCTCTGAACATTTATTTACATAATAGGGAATTTCAATTGTGCTATGATTATATATACTACACTTTTTCTTAGAATAATTAGTTGGTGCTTTTGCTGGTAGTTATACAGGATGGAAATATGCTGTAGGAATGTGTGTCATACATACTTGGGTTGACATTCTTTAGAAACAAATTTATCTATCAATATGTTTTGTGCATAGAAAGAAATCCGTACACCATCTATATGTCATATGTCAAGTGTCCATCAATTATATGTGGCTTTATTTATTTTGATGTATGCATGCATATTCCTCTGGTAGTATTGTAATATTGGCAGTGCACCTAGATTATTATCAATACTTGAAGAACAAGCCAATTAATTGTTGGTCCAATTGAAGGGGTTGGATAGACAGCAGAGACACCTATGTAAAAAACAGTATGTAGGCTGTGTGCTCTCCAACATTTCTCTCTAGCTAAATGTTCTGGTGGGGCAATAGCAAATAGTAATTGTGACCAGTTTGACCCATTAATGTGGCCCAAACTGTAGACTAGAAGACAATTGGAAGCATGCTGTTTTCTTTTTCAGGGTAGCAATGGGCTGCATGCATGATATATCTTCACTTGGTCTAATTGGTTTTTACCATCACTAGCCTTTCAAAGACAGTGTTAGGTCACTTTTACCTGTTCAGTAATTGGTCAATATTTTTCAGCAATATTTGAAAGCCAAAACCAGAAGGCAAACCTACAGAGAAAAAGTATAATGCAAAGATTTGCATCTCATCTGTGTTGTGCGAACCACTCCTGGTTTTGGCTTACAAATGTAGAATACTGACTAAATCTGATCATATGAAAGTGGTCTAAAGGTCTTCACATCTCTGTTCTGAATTCTTTTTTTCAATTTTGTCATAGGAGCAGAAAAATGGAATTTAAGTTGTGATGGATCTGGCACATGACTGACCCCACTAACTTATAAAGAGGTCCTTCAGAATGTGTCACTGTGTCCATCATTTTACTGGAAAGAATTTGTGCTGCATACTGTGTTATGTATTTTTGCCTACACCAGGCCTACGATGTAGAAATGAACAATACTTAATACTTTGATACTTCTTGCCTAGTCTGTTGTACACATCTTAAAATACATTGTATCTTCTAAATTATTCCCCTGAAACTTCCAAAGAAAGTTTGGCAACAGCATATTAATGGATAAAATCATAACTCTGTTTTCCAGAGCTCTATAACATGCAACCTGTAGCTCAGATGCAATGGTCAACCAGACAAGTTAACTTTAATTTATTACATGATGCATGAACCAAAATATGGGTAGAGAATACATGGAGAAACTGACTTTCTGTCCACACATAAGATGCTGTGTCAGTTGGGGAGTCTGATTGCTGGTGACATGACACAGGTGAGAAGCGTAAGGGAGGTATAACTCACAAATACAGACACTGGTAAAAAAAATTACATTCACTACAGATTAAATCATGTACTTTTCTAAGGGTACTTTCACACTTGTGTTAAACTTTTCTGTCTTTGAGTTCCATCCTAGGGGCTCAATACCGGAAAAAAACTGATCAGTTTTATCCTAATGCATTCTGAATGGAGGGAAATCCATTCAGTATGCATCAGGATGTCTTCAGTTCAGTCACTGTATGGTTTTTGGACCGAGATAATACCGCAGCATGCTGCAGTTTTGTCTCCATCCAAAATTCCGGAACACTTGCATTGAAATGTATTAGTGCCGGGTCCGACATTAAAATTACCGCATTGACGGATCCGGTCTTCCTGTCTGAGCATGCGCAGAACTTTAAAAATGTGAAAAAAAAAGAAATACTAGATCCGTTTTTCCAGATGACAACCGGAGAGACGGATCCGGTATTGCAATGCATTTGTGAGACGGATCTGCTGTCCATTTGCATACAGATTGGCAGATCCAACAGGCATTTCCGGAGACGGAACTGCCTGCTGGAATCCAGCAACGCAAATGTGAAAGTACCCTAACAGGTCAGAGAATAACATTTTTGGCGGGAGTTCTTCTTTATATGTTATATATATATATATATATATATATATATATATATAGCTGTAATTTTGTTGAGGCTGGTGGTGCTTGACTAGATTATTTTGGTGATAATTGTTATTATTTTACAGTAAAGGCTGGTAATGAGTTATTATCAGTACATTACTGATAATTACTATACATGCATTACTATTACTATTTATACATTACTTATAATCCTCTTCATTCATTATGGTTTTCCAATTTGTCTGTAAAAAATATTGGATGCCCATGATTTTGGCATAAGATGTCTAGAAAAATTCTGGTTGGCAACCCTGCTCCTTAGACATTTAACAGTGGTCAGGAATCATGACGCATGAGTCTTCCAGATTTTACCTTTTATTATAACAGTAACAGTTTGTAGGGCTGAAAAATAATAACGCTTCCCACTTTAACTATATTGTTGTTAGTGGTTAGATATTAAAGCGTACTAGTCACCTTTATCTATGGGGTCATTATTTTGGACGGAAAAAGTAGCAAATCAAGTTATACTATAGTGTGGGTACACCTTCGGAGCTAGGACAAATTATATCAATAAAGACGAAAGTGACTCCTAGAATGTAATATTTATTAGTATGCTGATAAAATCATACCCGAATTATAAACAAAATCCCACTTAAAAGGACACATGAGGTATGGGCAGGGTATGTCGGGTGAGAGGTGTCACGGGGAAGCTGGGCACTGTGCCCAGAGGTATAGTGGCTGTCCTTCTACTGCCTTACTAATCCTATGCCGAAGGCAACCCTAATGGTGGGGTCCCCGTCCTCGTGCCTACCTAAATTACCCTTGGCATAACCCTATACCTTAGGTATAGGGTTATGCCAAGGTAATTTAGGGTAGGCACGAGGACGGGGACCCCACCATTAGGAGTTGCCTTCGAGCATAGGATTAGTAAGGGGCAGTAGAAGGGACAGCCACTATACCTCTGGGCACAGTGCCCAGCTTCCCCGTGACACCTCTCACCCGACATACCCTGCCCATACCTCATGTGTCCTTTTAAGTGGGATTTTGTTTATAATTCGGGTATGATTTTATCAGCATACTAATAAATATTACATTTTAGGAGTCACTTTCGTCTTTATTGATATCATTATTTTGGACCCAGCCATTTGACAGGGGATGATATACACTTTCTTCATATTTACTCCCCACTATCGGCCAATTCTACGGCCTCAACTCCCATAAAATGGAACTTATGGGCCCCCCAGGTGCACTTTTTTTCTATATCTGAAACCCTATGTTTCTCACCTGCTTGAAGGTTTTTGGGTAACAGAGATTTTTGTATTATGTATGCTAACTTTATTCATACATACAGTACCCTGGAATAAGCAATGATATAAAATAATAATGTAATGATCTCATAGTGCTGGTAAAATCATATGAAGCCTGATGACTTCACAATGGGCAATATAATTGACCCCAGAATAGATGGCAACATCACAAGGGTTGCTGATGCTGACCTTATAAATAAACTAGTCGGACTTTAAATTGGCAAACAGCAGAGGTGACAGAGCTCGGAAGTAAGGGTGGCACATGCTGGAGGCATGATGCATCACCAATATAAGAAACTTAAAGCTACAGGTCTAATGTCTAAGTTAATAATATATGGCAAAAATGCACTTTAATAATTACAAAACACAGTAAAAATCCTGAAAGTGATGATCAAAGATAAAACTTTATTGAGGGATACTATAATAAATGATAGCTTATAGTAATGCTGAGAGGACCTGAAAGGGGTTTTCCAGGAGCACCATACTGATAACCTAGTTTTAAGAATCCCTGACTCCCTGGACCCCTCCGATCTGCTTTTTGAAAGGGACACAGCGTCCATCCGAGCACCGTGGCCTTCTCACAGCATTTCAAGCACAGCGCCATACATTTAATAGTGGATGTGCTTGGTATTGAAGTCCAGGCCCATTCACTTGAATGAGACTGAGCTGCACATAGGCAATGTGACCAATTAATGTGACTTATTGGCCTGGGAAGAGGGCATAGCTCTCACCAGAGTGCTGCAACCTCTTCAAACAGCTGATTAGCAGGGGTGTCAGGAGTCGGGCCCCTGCTATCTGATACTAATAATCTGTCCCACTGGCAGCCAATGACTGATATGTTCCCAAGCAGCATGTGACTCAGTAGTGACATTCCGCTTGGGGACATGTCACTGCGGAAGCCAGTCATTGGCTGCAGCGGCACATAAGACCCCTTTTGTGTGGAAGTTGACAAACAGGGACCTGAAAGTCAGTGAAGAAATCCAGGGAGCTAGAATGAAGCAGTGGGGAGCAAAGGAGTATGGATTTTGCCACAGTTTCCACAGGATGGAGTACAGATTAAGAACAAAAAGAAGCTGAACAACCCCTTTAATGTGTGTCTTGTAAATTAAACTTTTGGTTTGAGTAAGTGACATGTAAGACTTTACTGCTTTTCAAATAATCTTTTTATTGCTGTTCAACTATGTCTAATGAACTTTGTCTGCTGAGAACTGGATGAGAAATCTTACAGCTAAGCTTGTTAAAAGTCTAAGGCGCTAGAAGAACATACCAGAAAGGACTTCCAAGTCAAGAAAAAAATGTCTATCTGTCTAGTTAACTTTGTAGTTTGGTAATGTATATACATTCTTTATTGAATAATATTGGCATAGGGATCCTGTCACATTGAAAATGCAGACCATTTTTCAGGCAGCATTTTTTCAATCTTAATCTTGTCATTTTAATCATAATTTTAATGAAGACCAA
The DNA here is from genome assembly GCA_033119425.1 of Bufotes viridis. NCBI lineage: Eukaryota > Metazoa > Chordata > Amphibia > Anura > Bufonidae > Bufotes > Bufotes viridis. The sequence goes on from CM065590.1 coordinate 258,479,097, forward strand.
GATTTTTCATTATCGTTTCCGGATACATAGTTTTGTAACTTACATTTTGTTCATTTAAATCCTTGCTCATTCCGAGCTTAAGCATCCAGTGGATAGTCTCATTCAGTGACTGACAGATCTCTCTCTATGTACAGTCATGCAAAGAACACTAACAGTCACTAAATGAGACCGCCAACTGGAGCAGAGATTTAGATTAAGGAAGCTCTGTAATTTTCAATAAAAATAAAAGAATAATAGTTGCTCACAATAAATTGTAACAAGAATTATGAGACTCTTTACAGCCGAGCATCATGCAGCATGTTCTTGATCACCTATAGTTAACATTGAAAAGTAGGTTTCTTTGTGATGTGTAATACTCTTAATATTAAAGGGGTTGACGCACTAAACATATTTCACAGTTTTCAAACCAGCCCCTGGATCTGAATAATTTTGTAATTGCATGTAATTAGAAGTTTTTTTTATGGCTACTGAGTTAGTCAATGTAATCCATCTGTATAGCACCACCTGTTTGTTCCTGTTTTAATTTCTCTTTCCACCTTAGCAAGGTTGATGCACATGCTCAGTTCTATGCTTCAACTGCCACCAACTGCTGCAAAAGGACACGACTCCTGAGAAAGGACACACCCACTGAGCTACCGCCTTAAAATAAATCTAGGAGAGCAACTGGAGCTGATTCTAGCTTTGTTAGAAAGATATTGTCATGTACTATCTGATGTCTGATTTTCATTTTTTACATTAATCATGGGATAACCCCTTTAAGAAAGACAGCAGACACTGCTGCAGAAAGTTGAAAAAATTGGAATTACAGTATTTTCAGTGAGCGGTCAAGTATTAAGTCATTATTTTTTACTGGTGTGAAATAAATCAAATCATAATTCACATAATAAAAATGAGTCATTTTTGAATACTGAAAATGCCTAAACTACTGCCAAAGTGAACAGATTCGGGTGGTAATGTTCATTACCACTTACTTCTTTTACTGTAATCTTTCCTTATATGTCTCAGGCGTTACACTGATAGTAGTTTCCAAGAATTATTGACAGGTGGCTTGACACAAATCTTCATTGAAAATGATGCAGATACGGATATAAAGTGGTTACATTAAACATAGTGTTTTCCCATCATCTATTTATCCCCAGGACTGTGACTGTGACGAGGGGACATCCTCTGCGACTGGAGGAAAGAAGGTTTGTACACAAACATAGAAGAGGATTCTTTACGGTAAGAGCAGTGAGACTATGGAACTCTCTGCCTGAGGAGGTGGTGATGGTGAGTACAATAAAGGAATTCAAGAGGGGCCTGGATGTATTTCTGGAGTGTAATAATATTACAGGCTATAGCTACTAGAGAGGGGTCGTTGATCCAGGGAGTTATTCTGATTGTCTGATTGGAGTCGGGAAGGAATTTTTCCCCCTTAAGTGGGGAAAATTGGCTTCTACCTCACAGGTTTTTTTTTTTTGCCTTCCTCTGGATCATCTAGCAGGATGACAGGCCGAACTGGATGAATGGATGTCTTTTTTCGGTCTTAAGTACTATGTTACTATGTTACTATGTTCTTTTTATTACCTGCATAGTTAGGTATGCTTAAAAGGTCACTGGGGGAATTTATCATGCCCTGCACTCCAGAATTCTGGATTGAAAAGGTTGAAAAGAGGTGTTTTTATGACTTTTCAGGCTTATTTGTGCAAACTTTTTGAGACATTGCATTTTTACACTAATCACTCCAGTTTTGGAAAGTGGGTGAGAAAGTGAACATAGTTATCCTCTGGAGCTGATTTAGCCCCTTCCTGACGCAATGATTTTCCATTTTTTCACTTTCATTTTTTGATCCCTGCCTTCCTAGAATGCCTCATTCACATTTCAGTGCTATGGTCAGTGATTTCCGTCAGTGATTGTGAGCGAAAACTGGGTGCGGCTCTAAGCACAGAACAGGTGCAGATCTTTCCATTATACCTGTGTAGGCTCCAGTCCTGGTTTTGGCTCACAATCACTGATGGAAATCACTGAACAAACATTGATGTGTGAAAAAGGCATAACATGCAGAGTTGAGTCTCTGTGTGACTATACTACCCTGGTAATCCATAAAAAATATGCAAAAAGATTGTGAAGGACAGCTCACCCAGCCTTGTAATCACCCTCTCCACATCTCCAAGTGCATGAAGCAAATGCAGGGCCAGCCATCTGCTAAAGTCCAGAAATTAAAGTGCAAAGTTCCAGCACCAGCCCAGCATAAAATTTCCTTTATTAAATCATGGAAGATGAAAAACATTAAAACACAAGTAAAACCTACGCTTTTTGAGTGAACACCCCACTCTTAATCATGGCATCATCAATCCCTAAAAAAGATAGATGAAGGGGACTAGTAATCCCTAAAGGTCTAACAACAGAGCACCCACCCTGAAATGGGCGACCCTGTCAAGAACATTGACCTAGAAATGGTCCTTCACCCTTTTATGTCCCTAGCACGGCCCGACATTACATGTTTCTAACCAAATGGGTGGAATATTTGGGGGACCTGCTAGCTAGGGAATATAGATATACAGTGTATACAGAAGCTAAACGTTTAGTTATCTGGAATAATAAGGTACAATGGAGGGAAAGCGAACAAAATACCCAATGCTTCGCTGTGCCCAAAGGGTGCTAATGCTCCCAGTCAACGGACCAGAGAAAATGATGTGTACCTCCAGTCTACAGAGATTACTGCTGCTGTGGAGATAATCTCTAGGAACTGGAAGGTCTTCAAAATGGATCCCGTCATTAAGGTGATCATTAGTGACCATCCACAGATCACTTGGAGTTTAAAGGATCGCCTTGTGAACAGCTACTCTTAAAACCCTGTTGCCAGAATAACATGACAAAATCTACCATTAATGGATGTTACAGGTGTAGAGAGTTTGTGAGTTTATGGCCACTTACCAGGTAGGTCACACTTAAGGAATATAAGATAGTGGACTTTATTAACTGCTATGTTGAGAGGACCACATGAAAATCACCTCGTAGAATTGAGGAACATGAGGGAGATGCTCTCAACAGGAGAGATTCTCCAGTGGCCAAACATGTTCAGAAGAAACATTATGGTAATCTACAGTGCCTTGTAAAAGTTTTGACCCCCCCTTGACTTTTTTCGTGTTTTATTACATTACAGCCTTAAGTTCAATGTTTTGTTAATCTAAATTTTATGTGATGGATCAGAACACAATAGTCTAAGTTGGTGAAGTGAAATGAGAAAAATATATATAAATAAAACTATTGTTTAGAAATAGAAAACAGAAAATTGGCATGTGCGTATGTATTCACCCCCTTTATCAGGAAGCCGATAAAAAGCTCTGGTGCAACCAATTACCTTCAGAGGTCACATAATTAGTGAAATTATGTCCACCTGTGTGCAATCTAAGTGTCACATGATCTGTCATTACATACACACCTTTTTTCAAAGGCCCCAGAGGCTACAACACCTAAGTAAGAGGCATCACTAACCAAACACTGCCTTGAAGACCAAGGGACTCTCCAAACAAGTAAGGTACAATGTTGTTGAGAAGTACAAGTCAGGGTTGGGTTATAAAAAAATATCCAAATCTTTGATGAACTCCAGGAGCACCATCAAATCTATCATAACCAAATAGAAAGAACATGACACAACAGCAAACCTGCCAAGAGACGGCCGCCCACAAAAACTCACGGATCGGGCAAGAAGGGCATTAATCAGAGAGGCAGCACAGAGACCTAAGGTAACCCGGGAGGAGCTGCAGAGTTCCACAGCAGTGACCGGAGTATCTGTACATAGGACGACAATAAGCCATACGCTCCATACAGTTGGGCTTTATGGCAGAGTGGCCAGAAGAAAGCCATTACTTTCAGCTAAATACAAAAGGCACGTTGTGAGTTTGCGAAAAGGCATGTGGGAGACTCCCAAAATGTATGGAGGAAGGTGCTCTGGTCTGATGAGACTAAAATTGAACTTTTTGGCCATCAAAGAAAACGCTATGTCTGGTGCGAACCCAACATATCACATCACTAAATGAACACCATACCCACAGTGAAACATGGTAGTGGCAGCATCATGCTGTGGGGATGCTTTTCAGCAGCCGGGACTGGGAAACTGGTCAGAGTTGAAGATGGATGGTGCTAAATACAGGGATATTCTTGAGCAAAACCTGTACCACTCTGTGCGTGATTTGAGGCTAGGACGGAGGTTCACCTTCCAGCAGGACAATGACCCCAAACACACTGTTAAAGAAACATTTGGGTAGTTTAAGGGGAAACATGTAAATGTGTTGGAATGGCCTAGTCAAAGGGCAGATCTTAATCCAATAAAAATCTGTGGTCAGACTTAAAGATTGCTTTTCAGAAGCGCAAACCATCCAACTTGAAGGAGCTAGAGCAGTTTTGCAAGGAGGAATGGGCAAAAATCCCAGTGGTAAGATGTGGCAAGCTCATAGAGACTTATTCAAAGTGACTTGGAGCTGTGATTGTTGCAAAAGGTGGCTCCACAAAGTATTGACTTTAGGGGTGAATAGTTATGCACATTGACTTTGATGGACACGGAATCAAACAACGGTTGTGTGCATGAGGCCTTACAGGTAGATGTTAGCGTCAAGAAGAAGCGCATTCTTTTTACACCCTAGTCAGCTGATTCCACATAGATGTCTACAAAACCTTTTATATTAAACACTTATACAAGTAGAGCCCCCCTGACAGAGTAGAGAGGGTGTCAGCAGTAAGTTTGTGTTGACGTCACTAATTAATTTTCCCCATTCTTTGACCTGTCAGAACAATAACCCAGAAAAAACTAATCCTGCCTGTGGCGCATACGCCTTCACTCGGTCAGCATTTGCTCAATAATCCATCTGTATCGCTAATGCCAAAAAAAAACAGCAGTGGATCTAAAACAGAGATGACACGTGAATGGAATATTTGCATGTCTTCTGATGGGACCATACAGGCCTTAAAGCTGCCACACAGACAGAATCTGTTGTGCGTCTCATTTTTTCTTCCTTCTGACAGATCAGAAGAAGTGTCAAATAAATGACCAGGCCAAAAGCCAAAATAGTGGACCAGTTATGAAGTGGGGAGGGTGGGAACAGCATGAGAAGTCCACAGAGTGGCCCTATGACATAGTGGTGAGGTGGAAGCAGCATGAGGAGACCACAGAGTAGCCCAGTGACCGGATCTGGAGGTGGAAGCAGTATGAGGAGGCCACCGAGTGGCACAATGACAGAGTCTGTAGGTGGCGGCAGCAGCAGCATTAGGAGAAGGCCACTGAGTGGCACAATGACAGAGTCTGGAGTTGGTAGCAGCATGAGGAAGCCACAGAACAACACAATGACAGAGTGTGGAGGTGGCCGCAGCATCAGGAGACCACAGAGTGGCAAGGTGACATAGTGTTGAGGTGGCAGCAGCATGAGTAGGCCACAGAGTGGCACAATTACAGAGTGTGAAGGTGGCAGCAGCATGTGTAGGCCACAGAGTGGCACAATGGCAGAGTCTGGAGGTGGCGACAGCAGCATCAGGAAGAGGCCACAGAGTGGCACAATGACAGAGTCTGGAGGTGGCAGCAGCATGTGGAAGCCACAGAATGGCACAATGACAGAGGTTTGAGGTGGCCGCAGCACGAGTAGGCAACATAGTGGCACAATGACAGAGTGTGGAGGTGTTGGCAGCAGCAGCATCAGGAGGAGGCCACAGAGTGGCACAATGACAA